>OY728148.1:1812522223-1813722223 GCA_963277665.1 Viscum album
GGATAAATATAGTATGCATATTATTGATGAATTTTAGAAAAAGGATATTTTAATAATATTTATGTAAACCTTAAATAATTAATAATGTGTAATGATTTTCAAAAAATGGTCTTCTATAGTTATGTTCGGTAAGAAATTTAGAGTCTAATAAGATCAACTTAATTTTTGATGAATAGTAAATTATGAATAGTGATTTTATGCTTATGATTAGTAATGTGACCAAATGTATTATGAAACACCAGTTAAGAATGTATTAATACAATTTAGGCCCCTTGATTAAGTAATGTGATTCAATAAGTAAATAACTGTTTCAGAAATTATTGGTTAAGTGTTAGTTTTTTCGGGTGAATAGTGTTTTTTATTTAAAAAATTAAATTAAGAATATTTAGAAAATTATTTTCATAAAATGGAGTTCATTTTCAAATCAGAGCATCTATATTTGGTTAAGGTGAATTTTTGAGATTTTTCTGAAAGAGTTGAATTTTCAGTAAATAGTGTTTTTATTTAAAAATTAAATTAAAAATATTTTGAAATATATTTTTATAAAATGGATTTCATTTTTGAAATCAGAGAATTTATATTTGTTTAATGTAAAATTTTTGGATTTTTCTAAGAAAGTTGAATTTTCGGTGAATTGTGAAAATACAGTTTTTGAGTTTCGGGAGTTTAATGACATCATTAAGGATGTAATAATTTTTCAATAATTCTGGTAGGCTTATGAATAGTATGATAAGGTATGATGTGTCCCATGTGGGCAATACCATGGGAAAATACCCTGGGCAAGCCCATGGTTTTTCCAATACCACTGATGAGGTGTCCCTTGGCAATTAATGCTTTGTCCCCTCACTTCTCCTATAAATTTCAAGCCTTTCCCTCATTAATTTCATTTAAAAATCCTCCCCAATGAGGTTCTTGTCTCCTTAACTCCCAAGGAGTCCCCCCAAGGTTACCTCAAGCCTCCCAAGGTCCCTAAATTCAATCTTTTTAATTTACCCTTCAAGGTAAGGGATCCCACTCTCTCTTTCTTTTCAAGTACTCTTTTGTATGTCATTTCATTTAAGCCCCATGTTCTTATGTTGGGGTATGTTATTTTATATTCCTATTACTTCCATTTTTATGATCATATGATGAGATATCCCCTCTTAATCTCATCACTTATTTTTATGAATGTTTAAGTGGCGCCGTTAGGCTGCTGAATTTTTGTAAGGGATCCTACCTCTCTCTTTCTTTTCAAGTACTCTTTTGTATGTCATTTCATTTAAGCCCCATATTATTATGTTGGGGGATGTTATTTTATATTAATATTACATCCCTTTTCATTATCATATTATGATATATCCCCTCTTACTCTCATTATTTAATTTTTTGATGTTTTAAGTGACGCCGTTAGGCTGCTGAATTTTTCATAAGAGAAATCTTATTTTTTTTCTTCCTTTCAAGTTTTTCATTTCATATGTTATGTCCTTAAAATATCATTACCATGTTATTATATACTTTATATTCTTCCCCTTTACTACTTTAGGGATCATTTAGGAGTGGGTGACCCATGTCCTCTCTCTTTTCAATGTTTTCTAAAGCCCTACAACATAGCCGTTATGCTGCCGACTTTTCGCCTGAAAACATCTCTCACTTTTTGTAAAATTCTTTTATTTTATTAAGTGAATGATAAAAACTATTTATTATACATGGGTATTCACATATATATCAAAATTTTCTATTTTAAATTCTGGTATTTACATACATGAGACCCTCTTCCCATTTCTGTGGGTTTAAAGTGACATAAAGATCACGTCTTTAAAGCAGTTTTTAAAATGTTATGAATATGAAATGAAAACCATTTCTTTTATGATATATGGGTTATTTATGAAATGATTGATGATTATATATGTGGATCACATGGTAATAGATACAAATTAAGGGTGGGCCTTGACAACGCTCGAATTCATTGGGTAAATACTTAATCTCTAGAGATGACCGTTTTAATGATACTCTGGTGAATAACCTTGGTAATGTTTTTAATGACACCTTGGGGATGAACATTGGTGATACAGAAATTATTGTCTAAGTTAAATGTTGTGGCAACATCTTCATGTTATGAAACATGTTATTTTATTATGATATGCCTCATGATCTCTTTCCCATGCCTTAATGTTATTTATCATGACTTTATTGATGTATCTCAAGTTCACATGTAAAATGTTGCTCCTGTTTCCCTTACTGGTCCTTCTGCTCACCATTTCCTTTGATGTATGTTTCCAGGTTATGAGATGTAGTAACAAACATAGGATGAAAAAAATTAAGAATCCTTTCAAGTGGTCTAGAAGAATGTTTTATGTTGTTCCCATGTTTTATGTTCCTGATTTCTAAGACACTAGACTTTAAAGATCCTCTGTTTGTAAAATGTAATGAAATGTTATGTAATAAAAAGGCTGGATGATATAGTGTCTTCATCATCTCTTCAAGGAATGTACCAAGGTCCCTTGACTGGGTCAAGGAACCCTGAAGCACATGAACCCTTGACCTTAAATCCTGAGATTGAAAGGTATATATCTACACTTCACTAGTTAGCAATAGCTGAGAAACCCCATCATGCAGAACCGAACCAGTCAAACCCAAACCCTCATCAAAGTTTTCAGGGAGAGAACCTGATGCACCTAGAGAAAACAATCATTGACTATGGATTATCATCTATCCATGGTGAAATTTTCAACATTTTTCACTCACCTATTAAATCCCATTCATTTGAAATTAAACCTGGACTCCGTAATATGATCTAGAACATGGGGAAATTCAGTGGTCTTCAGAGTGAAGTCCTTCATTAACATACCTCTAACATTCTAGAGGTTTACGATTCCTTTCACAACCAGGGAGTTTCTTTGGATTTGATAGGACTTTGTGTCTTTCCATTTTCATTGCGATAAAGTGCAAGAGACTAGCTAAAAATACAATCTATCGAGTTGATCACGAATTGGGATGAGCCCACCAAGAAATTTCTCAACAAATACTTCCCACCCATCTAGACCTAGAAACTACAGAATGATTTTCAAAACATTGCACAAGTGGATGGAGAATCTACATGAGAAGAATCTGGTAGATTCAAAAAGCTAATTAGGAAATTTCCAGATCATGGACTCAATATGTGGATTCAGATACAAACTTTTTATCAAGGAATCTAACCAGTGACACGAACAGTCGTCAATGTTGTCGCTGATGGAGGTTTAATGTTTAAAACCCCCAAAGTAGGAAGATCTATTTTGGATGAAGTATCTCATAATTCCATTCTATGTAAGAGTGATCATAGACCACTGTTTCCCTCGGAATTCGGGTATGACCTCCTTGATTGAAGGTTCAAACATTCCAATCGGTTTCTAAAGGGTTTGTTCGTAGATCCGGAATCATCTAATGATTCCACATACATTTGGACCTACTTTACAAAGGTAGGTGCTCATTAGTTTGTGGACTGATGAGGCTTAGGAATTTTATTTGGTCAAGAGGATGGGAGGTCGGACTCATCACACCTTTTTGAGAGGAATTATTGTCTACTCTGAGACTCTTTTTATAGATTTAATTTATGTTCGTGAATCCTTATTACATTAGAAAGTATAAAATGAGATTTCCTTTTGATCTAACAATAAATGATCGATATGTAGGAAATTTAGATAATCTTTTATATGTATTTGTGGTTATTAATTGATAGAGAATCATCTGTATCTGTTAGAGATTATCAGTCAATGGTATCCTTTGATACGTAAAAGTCTCTTGGTCATTATGATGACCATGCTGGTTTTAAAGCCACTCAGTGGGGCACTTGATGTTTATTGTCATTCAGAAGGACATGGATTATTTTAGAGTTGGGATCGAACCCACATATGGGCTACCTACATATCCTTTGTTTAGAAAAGGAATCAGAACCCATGTAGTTCGAGTAAGGGAGTATGATGTTTATGATTGATTGATCAAAGAAGAATGTCATAATTAATTTTACACTCTAAGCCCACGTGAGTCATGCTCAGTGTGAGAAACATGAGGTATTGGTAAAAATCAGACAATTGTGCCATGAAAGATGAAATCATAAGAAATAAGGTGGGACTTATGTATGTATTACTACCCAGATAAATGAAGATTTGGATTTACTTCAGAAAAGAAATCCAGGAACATGGTCCATAAAGGTATATGTGCTTCACGGAGATTTGAATACTCTATCTTGGGGCTTACTACTGAAAAGGAGGCCCAAATTATGAGAGGAATTATGATTGGGGTTTTACTCCTGAGAAGTAATCCTATATCAAAGGTAAATTAGGACTGGTTAAGAGGAACTAAGACTGGGGCTTACTCCTGAAAGAGGAGGCCCATGTTAATGATGTAATGGTTGGGGCTTACTCCTAAGGAGGATGCCCAAATTAGGGGACTGGGGCTTAATCCTGAAAAGGAGGCCCAGGTTAAGAGAATTATGGTTGGGGCTTACTCCTAAGGAGGATGCCCAGATTTAATGAGTTCTCTCATATTAAAGGATGAGATTGAATGAATGAAATATTAATCTTTAGTGACATAAAGATGTGTAAATCACTAGGTTTGGAGAGATATTCCACAGAATTCCTTTCAGATAAGGAATTCAAATCAAAAAATCATGCCATAAATGGAATTGAAGAGTATCTTGAAGACTGAATCTTGAATAGGAGAGGTGGAATGTCTTAAGAGGGGTGAAATGTGTAAGAAGGGCACCCAAAAAGCTAGGGGCGCGCAAGTCCTGGAAGGCACACAGGTACTGCCTGGGCGCACAAGTTCTGGTCGTGCAGGTATACCTGCGCGACACATGGGTACTTGACCGATGGTTAACCAGCTGGGTAATAATTGATCAACTCTTGGTTAAAACATTTAGAATCCCCTTGAGGTTCTTTCAGAAGAGTGGTGCACAAGTTCTATTGAAGGAGTTAGGCGGCGCACAAGTGTGGCCATTTACCTTAAGGGCTGGCCACTTATGCGCGCAATTGTTGATTCGTTTCAACACTTAGGCCTTCCTTCCCCTCTTTAGAACTTCCGTTCTAGGTACAAAATTACCTTAGAAGTGTTTTGGAAGATTTGAGAAGGGACTAGGGCGCTAGGAGCTCAAATCTGAGTTTCTGGAAAAAATTACTCCACGAATGGGGGGCCCACAGGGTCTATTTATAGGATGAAGAAGACACAGGCAGTTATCCTTTAGGGCGCGCAAGTCACTTGCGTGACCATTAGGCATCGCACAAGTGGACTTGCGCGATAGTGATGGAACTTGCACGACCTATGTGCTTTTGAAGCCTTGTTCAGGCCTTTGTCAATTTTTGATGTTTTCTTCAAAGGATGAATAAATTTGTTCTAAGTCATTTCACTTTACATTCCTTTGGAATTTGTGACAAAAAAGGAGCGTCAACAAAAGTCCCCCCTCAGAGTTTGATCCGAAAGAAATGAGGATGTGACTCTGAGGAAAAGAAGAAAACCAAAGGAAAGGTGGGGCGCACAAGGTAGGGTGCGCAAATGATCTTTGGGCACGCAAGGCCTGGCACGCAAGGATACGGCCCTCGATCGCATAGGGTACGACGCGCAGGGTCCTGGCCGCGTCTATAAATAGAGGGCCTCACTTCCGTACAAGGAATATGGATTTTAAACATTCGATCTCTCACCGCGCAATTGCATTTGCCACGCAAGTTACTCTATTTTCCACTGTTTATTTGATGTCACACTGCTGTAGAGGTATCTAGACATGCGCGGTGATACTTGTGTTCCAAATACTTGCGTGACACCTCCATACTTGCGCGCCAAGTTATAGACTTGCACGCCTTAATGCCTTTGTCATTTTTTTCAAATTATTTCACAAATTTTATGAAAAATCAACTTACTTAAGAGTTAGTTATTCATCTTTTGTGCAGATTCAATGGCTCCCAACAGAATCATAACAGCTAATGAACTAGCTAGCAAGTAGATTGATGACATGATGAACATCATTGGACATGATTACTATGATATCTGCAATAGCACTCTCCCAGATTTGGCTAAGTACTTGAAGAAATATCATTTTAATTTTCCACAGAGCATCTACCTACCTCTATATGGTCATGGTCATCTACAAGGAGTCAATGTTCCATATGAAAATAATTATATGCCTGAGATGAAACTACACTACTACTCCTCTATTTCAGTTATGATGTTCATTAAGAGAAACAACATTGGCATGAACTTTCAAAATTTTCATGCAAGCCATTTCTTTGCAGATATGAAAATGTAAAACCCATTGGCTGAAATGTTTTCCTCTACCGGTTGGTGGAGAGAAGACAAACATGGAATTAGAGAAATATCTGAAAAGAGTAATCTCTCCAAATGGATCTTTACATCCACTGCTTCATTTTCAAATCCATGTATCCATCTTCCAAGTCTCTTGGAGAGAAACAGAGTCACTGTTTGATCAGCAGAAAATTTTCTCAAACCGCACTCAAGAACATTATTTTACAATTGTTCCAAGAAGAGCTGGTATCACTGCATATATTATGGTATCCAGTTGAATGAATGATTTCCAGGTGGCTGCTGATGAAGCTCGGGATTCCATAAATCAAATGAAGAGTTACGTTGAAAGTCTTTTGTAATTCCTGAAAAATAGAGAAGAGACTCCAGTCTATGGATGTCCTTCTAACTCTTGTGCATCAATGAAAAACACTTTCACCTTCAATCATTTATGCACGCATTCTCTTTTTCTCCCTGCTTTAAATTTTACCTAAGTCAATGGGCCTAGTAAGAATAGTTTTATTTTTACTAGGATTAATGTAAATAACCCTACAATCTTTGAACCTTTTAATTGATCAATATTACCTAAATCATACAAAATGTATGGTTAGTGAGTTGGAACTTGACTTTTATTCAGAGATCCTTTGTCTTTGGTGGGCAGTTTAAAGTCATGTATGTCGAATATAAAAAGGCTAATGTTTATGGTCGAAATAGATTTGACCTAAATGGATTAGAATTGACTCAATTCCTTGACAACTCATCTGAAAATATCGTACCATACTCAAGTATGAGGGAAAATATGTAAACTATAACTTAAGAATATTTGAACCTGAGGAATGATATGAAAAAGAGCTAAAAGGCATTAGAAGAAGTAGTTTCCATGAATGAAGTTACCGTTATTTAACAAACCCATTAGGGGGTTGAATTATGCAGGGCCACCTAAGGGAATTGGCTGCATAGTCAAATAAATAGTATCTTTTGGCTAACAAGTCTGTTATGTAGACTATTTATGCAAGTCCGCCTATGGGTACGTGCTGCATAGTCAGGAAAAAGAACTCTCAGAAATTTCCTTTCCTAGTGCTAAAATCTAGTGAAATTTTATGGAGATTCAAATGTTCCAAAGTATAGAGTTTGCTGTATGGAAATAGGTACTTGAATATGGAGAAGATATTTCCAAACAAGATTATCGAAGAACTAGATGGATATTAATCCTATGAAGGTTTGACCCAAACATAGGGAAGGAGAATATAAACCATAGACTTGAATACTTTCATATCATGAAAAAGGATATGGGACAAATATGTTAAGGATGGCTATTTTTTTCAGATCCCTACATACTGTCATTTAAGACCAATAAGGACAAAAGAGGCTTTCTTCCCAAGAATGAAGTTACCATTATTTAACAAACCCGTTAGGGGGTTGAATTATGCAGGGCCACCTAAGGGCATTGGCTGCATAGTCATATAATAATATCTTGTGGCTGAAAAGTCTGTTATGTAGACTGTTTATGCAAGGCCACCTAAGGGCACGTGCTGCATAGTCAGGAAAAAGAACACTCAGAAATTTGACATTTTTGTGGCTAGAAGTCAAGAAAAGGGCTATGAAGATCTAGAAATATTTAAGGTTAGGATTATGACACATAAAGATGGGTATTGTTCAATATATATAGAGATACACAGATCAATGTTAACTATAATCATGTTGTGGGTGGGTCCTGAATGGAAATGTTGGACTTCACTATGTATCCCATAAGAATGGGAATCAATCCATATGTAGTTCTTAAACAACAGTTTAACATTGTGCGGGACAAAAAGATTAAAGATCTTAGTTTAGGGTCATATAGCTTGGACCATTGTAAGAAATACACAGTGTGTGTTTTCATGGGGACTTTTCAGCCAAGGGACTGAAAGTGGAATTTGGGGTTAGGCCCAAAGACTTGGGGCTAGATTCGAGGGACACTCAAACGTTCCTATGTATCCCATAAGGATGGGAATCAAGACCACGTAGTTCTAGAAATACCCTATGTACAAATTTGGTTCGTACATGTGAAGGGTGAACGGGGACTTTAGTACAATGATGGTTTAACCCAAGATAAAAGGTTTAGGCATTGCCATGTATGCATGTAGTCTTTGAAATGAAAAATGATTGAAAAATCAATGTAAATAATGGTTCCCTCTCAGGTGAGGGTATCAAAGAATATTGTAGTTTATTTTCATACTAGACAAAAGTGTTGTATATTTTAACGTCGTATAACAAGGATGAAAGTGAACCAATGTAAATATATTGATTCTAGGGGCGGTTTCACGAATCAACATCATATGAGATGGAGGTGAACTGATGTGAAGAGATTGATTTTGGGCTTGAACCTTGGGATGTTTCCTACGTACCCAGCCTGGAAGGCAAGGATCAAAGTCCACATAGTTCAATTAAAGAATGAAATAATGATCAAGTTGTTCTTGGGGACAACGACCTAAAAAAATGATGTTTTCAGGATTTACACATGGTTAGTATCCCAAAGAGAGTGTTATGGTTGAGGTTTTCTCTAAGCTCATGTGAGTCATACTCGGTGTGAGAAACAAGTGGTAACAACAATCTTAATGATGCGTAGTTTAATGTCATGTAGGACATATAAAGGGACTATGCAGTTTAAAGTCTTGCAGTTAGGACTATTGGTGCTGCACAGTTTAATGTCATATAGCAGGGAGAAAGTAAAGTTTAATGTCATGTAGGAAATATCAAGGACTTTATATACAGTTTAGTTTCATGTAGTTAGGACGATGGGGACAATATAGTTTAACGTCATGTAGGACAAAATGGGGACTATGCAGTTTAATGTCATGCAGTGAGGACAAAAGCGTACACCATTTAACGTCATGTTGGACGAAAAAAGGATGATATAGTTTAGCGTCATGTTGGAAAAAAGTGCTAATAGTTTAAGGTCATATGCATGGATCGTGGATGGTGCATTTTAATGTCATGCTAGATGGTGGTGTAGTTTAAGGTCATACAGGACCTTTGATGATTATGTAGTTTAACATCTTTCCGGACGTAAGGGACTTTTATATAGTTTAGCGTCATGTAGTTAGGACGTCACAGTTTAACGTCTTGCTGGACGTAAGAGACTTGAAAATAGTTTAGGGTCATATGCATGGACCATTGATGATGCAGTTTAAGGTCATCCATAACCTAGTTGCAGTTTAAGGTCATATAGGACCTAGTTGCAGTTTAAGGTCATACTGGACCATTGATGTAGTTTAAGGTCATATAGGACCTAGTTGCAATTTAAGGTCATATTGGACCATTGATGGAGTTTAAGGTCATACAGGACCTAGTTGCAGTTTAAGGTCATACTGTACCATTGATGCAGTTTAAGGTCATACAGGACCTAGTTGCAGTTTAAGGTCATACTGGACCAGTGATGTAGTTTACGGTCATACAGGACCTAGTTGCAGTTTAAGGTCATACTGGACCACTGATGTAGTTTAAGGTCATACAGGACCTAGTTGCAGTTTAAGGTCATACTGGACCATTGATGTAGTTTAAGGTCATACAAGACCTAGTTGCAGTTTAAGGTCATACTGGACCATGATGATATATTTTTTGTTTATACAAAATACTTCTTTAAAGATCTGTCATTGGTTGGAGTAGGGATGAGTTCTCCATCCATCGAGATTAATGAATAAGCTCCATTGGAGTAGACCCTATGTATTCAGTAAGGTTCTTCCCATTTTGGATCATGCTTGGGAGGTTTCTTTCCTGGTATCATTGGAGTTCTGAGAACAAATACCAATTCTCCCTGAGTGAATGAACCAAGATGAACTTTTTTGTTAAAAGCTCGTGCTATTCAATTCTGATAGACTTCCAAGTGGTGCAAAGTGCACAATCTTTTCTCATCTAACCAATCCAATTCATTCAATCGCTTTTGAGATTGTTCATCTATAGATGATTGATCACAAATGGAAACTCTTAGCGAGGGTAGTTGAACTTCAATGGGCAAGACTGCTTCCGTTCCATATACCAATGAATATGGAGTTGACCGCATTGCAGTGCGAGTGGTAGTCCGATAAGCCCATAAATCATGAAAGAGTTTATCAGGCCATGACTTCTTATCTTTATCCACCATCTTTTGCAGTATATTTGATAGAGTCTTGTTGAAAGATTCTATCTGGCCATTGGCCACTGCATGATACCGAGATGAATGGATGGATTTGATGTTGTATTCTTGATACAACTTATTTACCTCGAATGAACAGAAATTGGTGCCATTTTCCATCAATATGGTATGAGGGACACCAAATCTGGTAATGATGTTAGACTTGATGAAGCGAACAACGCATTTAGAACTGACTTCCTTGAGAGGTATTGCCTCTATCCATTTGTAAAAGAAGTCAGTAGCAGTAAGAAAGTACTTAAAGTGCTTGGTCGTAGCCGAAGGGTAAGGTCCCACCACATCCATTCCCCATGTGGAAAATATCCATGAGTATTTAGCTATATGAAGAAACTATGGAGGTTGATGAATGAAGTTGGCATGTACATGGCATGAATGACACTATTTTGTGAAACCAACACAATCTTGTATCATTGAATGCCAAAAGTATCCAAGCCATTGAATCTGATCAGACAGTCTATGTCCAGACTGGTGGGCACCACAGACTCCTGCATGCACTTCTTTCATGACAGTTATTGTCTCTTCACCATCAATGCATCTTAAGAGAACTCCATCAAAACCACGTTTGTAGAGAAGTTTCTCTAGGTGATCTGGGCTATCATAAAGAGTAAAATTGACCACACATCGCTGGATTTGTTCTTTCTTAGCTCTATTAGGTGGAAATGTTCTATTTTGAAGGTATTCCCTAATAGGTGACATCCATCCTATAGTATGACCATACGGTTCAGGAATGGGACTAATTTCATTAATTTCCTATGTTCTGATTCGAACATAAGGTGAAATTGCACGACGTTGGGCAATACTGATGGTTGTCTCGTCCCGATTTGGATCTTCCAGAGCTATAGCTATATTAGCTAGTGCATTAGCTTGAGCATTTTGTGATCTTGAGACATAAGAAAATGTCGGTTCCGAAGGGAATTCCTCCATTAACTCTCTGACATAATCATACAAAGGGATTAGTTCTTCTTTTCTGATGGCATACTCCCCATTGACATGTTTGATTACCAGGTCTGAATCACCTTTCACCTTTAAGTGATTCACTTGTGCTTGAAGCGCTAATTCCAAGCCTGTGATGAGAGCTTGGTATTCTGCTTCATTATTGGTACCACCTTCCCACAATAAGAAGGAATAAGGTAACACTACCTTTTCTGGAGAAATGAGCACAATTTCTAAGCCAAATTTTTTGAATTTAGGATTTTCCATTTTCCTCCCTGTTGGACTTCTGGAAGCACCATCCGAATACATTTCCCATGCTTGAGGACTTTCTTGAATAGAGAATACTTCCTCATCAGGGATTTAAATATCTGAAGATGTGTTTTCTACTGAAGGGTGTTTAGCCAGGAAATCAGCCAGATCTTGGACATTTATCGCCTTTTGAGACACATACTGAATGTCGAATTGCTGCAAAATAACTGCCCACCTTGCCAGACGTCCTGTAAGCATTGGACGACTAAGGATAAATTTGAGCGGGTTATTGAGAGATACCAATTGGACCTCGTGATTTTGTAGGTAGCATCTCAAATTCTGAACTGCAAAGATTAATGCCAGGTAGCACTTCTCAATACTTGAATATCGGGTTCCTGCTTCAAGCATAGTTCGACTGAGATTGTAGAGGCTGTTTTCATTCCAAGCTTTACTCTTTTGAGAAAGAAAGGCACCCAATGATCGCTCAAGAGCTATCACGTAGAGGATAAGTGGTCTTCCTTTAATAGGTGGCATGAGTACCAGTGGACTCAAGAGGTATTTCATGAGAATATTGAATACTTCTTGACATTCTTTAGTCCACTGGTAAGTGACTCCCTTCTTCATCAATTTGGTGAAGGGTAAACTTTTGCCTCCCAAATTGGCGATGAAATGCCGAATATAGGCTAAGTGTCCTTGAAGTACTCTTAATTAATTCAAATATTGAGGAGGTGACATACCAAGTATTGACTTGGTCTTCTCAGGATCGACTTCAATACCACGATGTCATATAACAAAGCCAAGAAATTTTCCTGAGGTTACCCCAAAAGCACTTTTTAAGGGGTTCATATTCAAATTATGTTGTCGAAGCTTACAGAATATGACGTCCAAATTAGCCAAGTGATTAGAACTTTGTTTGGATTTAACCACCAAATAGTCTACATAGCATTCAACAAACTTCCCTAAGAAGGGTTTGAAGATACGATGCATGGCACGCTGATATGTTGCACCTACATTCTTTAAGCTAAATGGAATTACATGGTAGAAAAACACACCCCGAGGAGCTCTAAAAGCTGTGGATTCCTCGTCTTCTAAGGCCATTCAGATCTGATTATATTCGGAATATCTATACATGAAGGAAATTGATTCATCTTCAGCTGTTGCATCAATTAAAAGTTCTATAATCGGAACTGGAAAATCATCCTTAGGACAATGCCGATTGAGATCTCTGAAATCGATGAAAACTCTAATTTTTCCATTCTTCTTCTTTACAGGGACAATATTAGCCAACCACCTGGGATACTGAACTTCTCTGATGAAGTTATCATTGATAAGCTTATCCACTTCAGCTTCAATTTTGGAAGCATAAGTTGGGTGTGTTCTTTTCGCGACTTGCTTAAATCCTCTTTGTTCTTTTAGTAAACCCAAATGATGAGTAGCAACATCAGGATCAAGCCCGGGTATCTCTGTATAGTTCCAAGAAAATATATCTCTATTTTTCTTTAGAAAAGAAATATACATCTCTTTCTCTTCAAGAGTCATGGCCACACTGATTAAAGTGGGGCGTGGATCTTCTTTTGTACCCAGATTTATTTCTCTGAGTTCATCCACAGTGGTAGAGATACCCTCTTCAAATGTTGGAGGATCATATCTGAGATATTCCTCCTCTTCTTCATCATGTATTATTTATTCCATTTCAACTTTCATAGTAGATGATAAAGTAGATTTTTCATGATCAGAAGAGATGCCAAAATTTTCACATCTTTAAGAAGAAGCTTCCATTTCCGACCCAATTGATGATGAAGGGTCTTCTTTGGGTAATAAAGAGGAGATGATGGATTGAGAATCGACATCATTGTTCACCTCCGTTGTTGCTATAACTTCTTCTAGACTAATTGTAAAAGTATATACTTGTTGGTTTTCAGCAGATGAAATGAAGACGTCACCATTTGTGATTTCATTAGTGCTTGGTGGGTTACAAATTTTTCCCATGTTGTCTGGCTCAATTGCCGTAGCTGACATTATGGATCTTTTCATAAGAGTATTTTAATTTGGGTCTATCTTGTCAATTTAACTGATAGGAAACATATAATCTGTAATCACAAGTGTAAATAGATTTACTAGAATCTTCTCCAAACCATATGGAGCATTAACTTTGGTAATCTCCTTTGTTGTGGATTTCTCCCTTCCCATCATGTGATAGAATTAAGCCTCAATGTATTGAGACTCACATGTCTTGAATGGGGCCTTATCACCATAAAATTTCCCAACTTGACCATCGAAACAATATTTGAGACATTGACGGTATGATGAAGGGATAGCCGCATGTTGATGTAGCCAAGGTCTTCCAAGAAAGATGTTGAAGGCTGAATATTGATCAACAACCATGAAATCTGAATTAGATACAAGATATCCAAACTGAGTTATGAGTGTAACTTCACCCAGTGGTTCTTGTTCATTTTTATCATATCCTTGCAACATCATGGTAGAATGAGACAAATCAGATTTCGTGAGGCCCAATCGACGAAGTGTACGAATGGGCATGAGGTTGACTCCAGAACCATTGTCAATGAAAGGTCTTCAGACGTCTACGCCATTGACCTTTCCAGATAAGTACACAGGTCTAATATGTCCATGCACACCATCATCTTCATCTTCATCAGTAAAAGATATTATTTCACAGAATTCTGCAGGATTATTTTCTATGTAATAGACTTCAGCTGCAGCAATTTCAGTTTCAAACTCCTAAGGACTTGACAAATCCTCGATGAGTGCTTCCCGAAGATCTTTTGACAGATTCAGAGCATCCATAATTGATAACTTGGCCGGTACTTGGGCCAAGTATTTCAATATATCATACTTTTGATCCAAAGGTCTATGTTTCCCAATAGGAATATGTGGTTTAGCAGGTACCTTGGAAGCAGATGCTTTGGAAGTTGATGTATCTTGTATTAGGATAGGAGTTGGAAATATTCCTCGTTTTAGAAGATAAGACTGATTAGATCCATTTACTTGCTGAGAGGAATAATATGAAACCTTCAATTGTTCTTCCAAAATAACTGTGCCAGTACTGAATTTTCTATTGGTAGAAGAACTTGCTTATTCCTGTTGAGCTCGCTGAAGGGTTCTACCACGAGTTTCTGCTGCGTAAACAGTTCTAGCAGGGGTAGAATTAGAATAGTGGCTTCGGAAAGATACACATCTACCCTTGTATCTTGAGCCTCAATAACTTCCTCAGATTACCTTGTTTGATACAGGGAATTCAGGCTCATCGAAATCGAAACTGCGACTGGCATATGGATCTGTTAATTGAATCATATTAACAAAACTGAAGATTAAATCTTCGTCTAATGAAGAATCTTCCTGATTAGCCTGTTTAGGCTGTGCCGTTTGGTGGGGCGGTGTCCATGGATTTGAAGTAGATGGAATGAAGTCTACCAGAGTCAATAACAATTTAGGCTTTGACACATACTCATCTTCTTCTGATTCGTTTTCTTTCTTTGAATCATGCCTTTTCTTTGAGGACTTTCCCTCTGATGAAGAGGGTTTTTCTGCAACATTCATGGAAGAAGACACAATCGGTTTCTTTAATTGTGTTCGCAAAATAGCATGAGTTCGGTTTATTGTATTTCTGACCATCCAATCATCATACTTCTCTGCATTTTTGCTTTTGACTTCTTTTCATTCGCCTTCCTCCTCTGGAACTGTAGTAGTAACACATGATACTTGAGCTGATGAACCTTTCAGTTTGACTTGTCCTGAGTCGAACATCTTTTGAAGGAGGTCTCTGAAGACAAAAAAATCTTGGATGGGATGCCACAACATTTTATGAAAGGGGAAAAAATTGGGACGGTCTTCATCTTCATCCTTGTTTGGCCTTTTGGGCCTTGGCAATTGAACCAGATTATTTTCTAGAGCCGAAATGAAGTAACTATGAACTTTTTCATTTCAGAAAGAGTATGTTTTTCTCTTTAGATCCTCAAATTGTTTTCGTCTTTGATATATTTGATCATCTGGATGAAACGTCCTTTGTTTTTGGCGCTCAGGAGGTGGAGCCTTTCGAGAAAATGAAGGTTTTGAAGTAGAAACATGTACAGGTGCTTGTTTAAGCATAACTGTAGCAGTTTCTGCTTTACCCATTCTCCTTCCTGGAGTTGATGGAATTACACGAGATTTAGCCTTAGCCTGTATAAGGGAATCTTCAATCTTCTGAGCAATTTAAGTAAGGTCTCGAAACCCTCTTGTGTATTTCACAGGGATCAACGGCGTGCGTAAATCATCACACAAATTTTCCACACAGATTGGCAATAATTCTTCTTGAGGGAGTGCTAATCTTTGAGAATATGTTAATCCATTACAGCGAGCAGTGAAATATGAGACCCTTTCATTCACCCTTTGCTTACAGTTTTTAAGATAAAAAACTGTTGTCTTTGGAAAAGTTGAGATGAACTGAAGAAGGAATTGTTGACGGAGATCTTCCCATCCAGTAATTGACCAGGATTGCAAGCTTGTATACCAGACAAAGGTTGGTGCTTGAAAAGTCCATAAGAAGAATCTGAGTTTTACTACTTCTTTCTACTCTGGAGCTCCCATCATAGTATCACAACAAGACACGTAATGAGTCAAATGCTATTCAGGGTCACCTAATCCATTGAAAATAGGGAATACAGGGTTTCCAAAACTGGATGGAAGAGAGATTGAATCTACCCATTCAGGGTAAAATTTCTTTTCTGGTTGAACCTGTGCACGTTTCCCTTCCATAGTTTCTAACCGAGCTGTTAATGACTCAATAGTAGTTATTAACTTTTGAGAAACATCCAGTTGAACTTGGATTTGGGTAGGTGCAATGACTGGAGCTTGGACAGATGTGGTAGTTGGTGCTGAAACTGATGGTAGCACTGCCAACTGTTGTTGCACATGACCCATAAGATTAGACCTGTGAGGGTGTACTAATAGAGGAGCATATCCTTGATCCATCTTAGTAGCTGCAACAAATTCCTTTGGCTGACTGACTCCAGCATGCTTAAGAAGAAGACTACTCTGAAGTAGTTCTGCATTCAACCTTCTTAATTCCTTCATTTCTTCCTCCTGCTATGAAAACCTTTCCTCTAGTGAGAGCGATTTTCCTTCTCTAGAGGAAGGATATGTAACCTGATTCTTTCCCCTCACTTTGTTGGATCCTTTTCAGAGAGGGGGAAGTGGGTTACTCAAAGGATTACCTAGGTTCTGAGTAACCCTTTGATTTTGTGTACACACACCTTCTTCGTTTGTGTTGGTGTGTACATCTTCTTGAGCAGGAACCTCTTCATCTGAGTTCCCTGAGTGAGCCTCATATGGTGGATCAGCAATAATGGCATTGATGACATTGATTGATGCATAACGCGTCACATCCCTTCTATCAGCATTTTTGTGATATTTTCTTCTTCCATGTCTTTGATGAGACATTACCTATTGTTGATTCGATCCCTCAGGAACTTTTTGATGAACCGTAATTTGAAGGGAATCTCTTGATAATTTTTCTCTTTGTTCCTCTTGAGGCTTATTCCCCAATCGAGAAAAGATCAACTTTCTCTGAGGAGGGGATTATTGATTTGAAAAAGTCCCCATTCCGGTGGACTGGGGCTGTTCCTGCTATTCCTGATCAACTCCTCGAATCCTATTTGTTGATTCCGAGGGTTAGTTTAAAAGAGTCCCTAGTCTGGCGAGCTGGGGTGGCTCTTGACATGCTATGTCTGAGAATTTCTTAAAAGCTCTCCTGAACTTGCGAACCTTAGTCCGGAAATTAGATGGATGCATTAATCTGTATCCACTTCTATCACCTGGTTCAAAAGACCATTGGATGATTGCCGACACTTCTGTCACTTGATGATGTGCTTGCTCCATACGAGAGGCCTGTTCAATATTCTCGTTTTCTTGATGCTGGAGTAATTCAACAACTTGTTCTATGTATTCTTGATTTTTAGAGGAACTAGTTGAGGCTTGTTCTTGTGAAAGCTTTTGATTACAAACAAATCCCATTGACTGTGGCCGTCCATGGGAAATAAGATTTCATGAGACCATTTTTGGTAGGCTTTACTGACTGGAGAGCACCGTGAAATGAAGTGCTCCATGAACACCACATCCTCTAACACAAATACCATATGGGGAATTGGCAATTAACTGACGCAATCTTCATAGTGTGCCAAGGCATGATCGTTGAAGGGCTCTCTACTGCTTTTCAGCCTTCGAATATCGAGACTGATAGAGATGCCAAATCAATCTCAAGTTGTAACCCTTCTATTATCTTAAGATGATTTTCATATTCATCATAAGATGATACTTTATTTTTCAACTGACAAAGAGTTTTCCATATGTTGAGACGAATATCATGAATTCCATCTTCCGTCAAAATTTATGGAATGTCATACTGAGAGTCAGCCAGAGGCCAAAACATGACTGGCACTTCACTTTTCACCAGTTGTTTTCTCATGTTCAACATTTCATCATTATGATTTGATGAAGATTGTTCTACATGATTTTACTAGAGTTGGTGTCTCCTTGTTGCTTCATTGGATTCAACAATATTGGTAGATAAATCATTGATCAAACTAGAAGATGCATGACTTAGGGGTGGTTCGGAGAATGACCTACACCCTGGTCTATCTTCTGATTGAGAAAGTATTTCACCTGCTAGCGATGAAGCATCGGACATGACTGGATTCACATTTGCAAGTGCCTCAAGATAAGAGGGCTTTCTCGGCACTACATTGTCCACTGGAGCAATTTCCAGGCAATGTGCATCACTACTACAGAGAGGACATTCGCAGTGAAATTCATCATCATGAGGAGGACCACCATGGTGGGTTACAACAAATGATGAGATCTCTTGCTCCTTGGTCTTCTGACCACACATAGGGTTCCTGTGGATCTCATCTGAAGATGAAACTTCGAGATTGACTGAGTTGTCATGAAGCAATCCTTCATGAAGAAGTGTCTATTGAAGACCTTCGGAATTTATGTTCCCACTATTGGGAAATGAGGGAGTAGAATCTGGAATTGCAACAGATAACTGTATGAGGGTTTGAAGAACTCCAGCATCAAGAAAGGCCTTATTAAAGATTGGCTCTTGATCTCCTGACTGTGCGGGGCATGTCTTTTTCATAGATTCCTTCTCACTCACCTTGGAAACCACTTTTTGATGAAAGTGGCTGCTCTGAGTAGGTGTATGTGCCTGATCAGGAAATATGGCCAGGTTAGGCTGATGATCTCCACTCAAATAAGGTGTATGTGCCTGACATGGTTGTCTGCATGATATTGGGGAGTATTCCCCACAACCTTCATGGACTGGAACAAATGTGTGTGTCTGTTCCGGAGTGAACTGTTGATGTGTCACTCCACTAGTAGGGATAGATTTATGTGTCTTTCCCTGAGATGCTGCTGAAGCTGTTATAATATCCTGGAAAGCACCCTAAATATGAGTAGGGATTTGCTTCTTCTCTTTCACCATTGATAAAATATGCTTGGTGACTTTAGCTGCCGGAATAGGGATATACGTCCATTCCGTTCTTGGAGTAGGTGTATGTGCCTGCTCATGTCCTCCTTTTCCTAACAGCGAATCCTAACAGTACTCAAGTGTGGGGGAAGAGAGTTAAGTCTGCCTCTTGTTTGTCGTCGGAGCTTTCCTACCGACTTCTCCAAATGCTACCAAGCGAGACTGTTGGTAGGATTGATTAATACTAGTAGGTTTATGTGACTACTAATTGCACTTTCCCGAATGTGGTTGACAAGATCCATCATATGTAGTCAGATGAGTCTGCTGACTAGCTAATGATGTATAAAAAGGTGTATGTTCCTGTCTGTAATACTCCACCGGATTTTCCTGACGGGATTGGCGTGCTGCTTCCAGACGAGTCTGCTGGACAACGGAATTAAAACGGGAAGGTGTGTGTGCCCACTCATTGCTTTCCACTAAGTTAGGTTGGTGGACTTCTCCGGAGATGGCAGAGATGAGAACCTGCTCACTGTTAACTGGATTTCTCCTCTGGCGATTCGTCTGGCCTGCTCGGGTTCTAGGAACCTGAGCCAAATGCCTGGAGTCGGTACCCTCATCATGTTGAGGGCGCACTGCCGCACGAGTCTAGCGGCGATTGTTAGTGGGAGCCCTCCGGAAGGACTCATGTGTACTTGAATTAAGGCCCTGAGGGACCTGCTCATTCACCTCCTCAGAATAAGGGAGCGAATGGTGATTGCGTTCCGAGGATAACGACCCAAAATGGTTGGAGAGGGTAGTCAGCACCGCCTGCTTCTTGATCACTGGTTGTCGTTGTCCAAACGACTGGTGTGAGTTGTTCACTTGGAGGGCTTGTCGGCAGCCTCCAGAGTTGGGATGGTACCGTGTTGACAAAACTCCTTAACCAGCGCATTTGATATCCAGCATTGAAGACACAGAGTAGGTGATGCCATCATCAGAGCGGACGACGATCCAGCAGGAGTACCATCAGTGGCATTTGCAGCAGTAGTATTCACAGGTGTGAACTTGAGAGCATCCATTCTAGAAATGCATAAGATCTTGGAAAAGAGTGACTGTTTGATATAATAGACGAAATCAACATAAATTCAGACACTACATATTTTGGATGAGCACATATGTCAATGATTGTTTTTTTGGCCCTCTCATTGAGTTTTAAATAGGGGCCTAACAAATAGGTAAAACATCATTTTAACTTGGTCATGGATTTACGTCAGGTTCACCATTTTTTGTTTCCCTCGGAATTCGGGGATGACCTCCTTGATTGAAGGTTCAAACATTCCAATCAGTTTCTAACAGGTTTATTCATAGAACTGGAAACATCCAATGATTCCACATCCATTTGGACCTACTTTCCAAAGGTAGGTACTCATTAGTTTGTGGACTGATGAGGCTTAGGAATTTGCATTGTTCGAGAGGATGGGAGGTCAGACTCATCACACCTTTTTTAGGGGAATTATTGTCTAATCTAGGACTCTCTTTATAGATTTAAGTTATGTTCATGAATCCTTATTACATTACCATGTATAAAATGAGCTTTCCTTTAGATCTGAAAGTCAATGATCAATATGTAGGAAATTTAGAGAATCTTTTATATGTATTCGAAGGTCTTCATTGATAGAGAATAATATGTCTTTGTTAGAGATTCTTAGTCAATGGTATCCTTTGATACGTAAAAGTCTCTTGGTCATTATGATGACCATGCTAGTTTTAAAGCCACTTAGTGGGGCACTTGAAGTTTATTGTCATTAATAAGGACATGGATTATTTCAGAGTTGGGATCGAACCTGCAGATGGGCTACCTACATATCCTTTGTTTAGAAAAGGATTCAGAACCCACGTAGTTTGAGTAAGGGAGTATGATGTTTATGATTGATGGCTCAAAGAAGGATTTCATAACTACTTTTACACTCTAAGCTCACGTGAGTCATGCTCAGTGTGAGAAACAAGAGGTATTGATAAAAATCAGACAACTGTGCCATGAAAGATGCAATCATAAGAAATAAGGTGGGACTTATGTATGTATGACTGCCCAGATAAAAGAAGATTTGGATTTACTTCAAGGAAGAAATCCAGGAACAGGTTCCATAAAGGTATATGTGATTCACGGAGATTTGAATACTCTAACTTGGGGCTTACTCCTGAAAAGGATTCCCAAATTAGGAGAGGGATTATGATTTGGTTTTTACTCCTGAGAAGGAATCCTAGATCAAAGGTAAATTAGGACTGGTTAAGAGGAATTAAGACTGGGGCTTACTCCGGAAAGAGGAGGCCCAGGTTAATGATGTTATGGTTGGGGCTTACTCCTGAGGAGGATGCCCAAATTATGGGACTGGGGCTTAGTCCTGAAAAGGAGGCCCATGTTATGATAATTATGGTTGGGGCTTACTCCTAAGGATGATGCCCAGATTTAATGAGTTCTCTCGTCTTAAAGGATGAGGTTGAATGAATGAAATCTCAATCTTTAGTGACATAAAGATGTGTAAATCACTAGGTTTTGAGATATATTCCATAGAATTCATTTCAGATAAGGAAGTCAAATCAAGAAATCATGCCATAAATGGAATTGAAGAGTGTCTTGAAGAATGAATCTTCAATAGGAGAGGTGGAATGGCTTAAGAGGGGTGAAATGGGTAAGAAGGACACCCAAAAAGGTAGGGGCGTGCAAGTCTTGGAAGGCGTGCAGGTACTGCGTGGGCGCGCAAGTTATGGTCGCGCAGGTATACCTGCGCGACACATGGGTACTTGCGCGACGGTTAACCAGAAAGGTAATACCTAAGTGACTCTTGGTTAAAGCCTTTAGAATCCTCTTGAGGGTCTTCCAGAAGAGTGGCGCGCAAGTTCTATTGAAGGAGTTAGGCGGCACGCAAGTGTGGCCATTTCCTTTAAGGGCTGGCCACTTAGGCGCGCAAGTGTTGATGAGTTTCAACACTTAGGCCTTCCTTCCCCTCTATATATATTCCGTTCTAGGTAAGAAATTACCTTATAAGTGTTTAAGAAGATTTGAGAAGGGACTAGGGCGCCGGGAGCTCAAATATGAGTTTCTGAAAAAACATCCTCCTCGAATGGGGGGCCCATAGGGTCTATTTATAGGCTGAAGAAGACCCGGGTGGTTATTCTTTAGGGTGCGCAAGTCACTTGCGCGACCATTAGGAATCGCGCAAGTGGACTTGCATGACAGTGAAGGAACTTGCGCGACCTCTGTGCTTTTGAAGCCTTATTCATGCCTTTGTTGATTTTTGATGTTTTCTTCAAAGGATGAATCAATTTTTGCTAAGTCATTTCCCTTTACATTCTTTTGGACTCTGTGATGAAAAAGGAGCGTCAACATCCACTATGACATGTAATCCACCAATTTGATGAGACCACCTGGTTAGAAGCAAAATTCGAGGCACTAACCAATAAACTCAAATGCTTTCATATACCAACATCATAACCCCATCCTTCCCCAGAAATGGAAATCCAATCATGTGAGATGTGTGGTGGCCCAAACCAGTATAAGGATTTGAAGGAAAGATATGAGGAGTCATAAGATTATAATTATTTTAATTACTATCAATAAAATCATCCATTTCATTAGTAACAAAAACAACCATTTTTATTAGTAGTGGCCTGCTCAGTAGAAGCATCAAAACAATCAAGGATATTTTCAGAAACGAAGTGGTGAAGCTTAATTCCTCACTCAGGAACAACAAAGGTGTCCACCAATGAACCATGTACTATAACCATAGTTGCAGGCATATAAACAACAACTTTTTTTGAGGCCCCAACGACAATTTCATTCTGCCCAACCAAAGAAACCACAACCACCTCCACCACTTCAAAGTAACTCAGATAATCCCCTAACAACTTTCGCACATAAGTTCGAACAACAGATGACTACTTAGGAGATGAAGATGAAAAATCAGTGAGCTTCTTTAAGGGATCTGGATACTCAAATGGGTAAAATCTCGAAAACATTATCTGAAATATTACCATGTACTCTACATGGAAACACTAAGAGATACCCAAGAGAGGATTATAAGGTGGTAGTGATAATGAGGTAAATTGTTCTAGACTTTCAAAAACCTGAAGCAGAAATGAAATAAGAATAACCTAAGAAGCAATAAAAAATTAAATATAATAATAATTCATTCCCACATTATCACCAAAAGTAGTTCTAGTTGGGAAAGAGAAAGCCCTGAAATTATAGAAGGAACCCATTTATATATCCCCACATCCAGAAAATCCATCTATTCACTTTCTGGAAAGAGCAAGGAAAGGTAGGTCGGAGGCTCTTACCAAATATTCCTGGAAATGTTCAAATAGTTTCATATAAATATTGGTTTTTCTGAAGAAATCTCCCAAATACCCATTTATGAAACTTTTCTCAACGAATTACTATCAAAAAAGAGAAATATATAAGACCTATGAGTCATTTCCTTGAATGAAGAATTATCTTCTGTTGTAGAGTTAAAAATTTCACCAAATATGAGAGATCCTAGAATCTTCTCAATTCCGTGTGTGCTAAGAGGGTTCAAATTTGGAAGAACACTCTGTGATTTGAGTTCCAACATTAACCTGATGCTGGTGAGTGTTTTCCACAAGCTTTGACCTCAAGAACTCAAGTCAATAAGGGTAGAATTGTAGTTAGCCTATCGTTAAGTAAAGTACCCTAGAGGTATTCTTAAAGATGTTCCAATTAAAGTTAGAAAACTCTTTTTCCCAGCAGTCTTTATCATGTTAGACGTGGAAGAGGAAGGATATGTACTTATCATTATCAAATGACCCTTCCTAGCCATTGTAAAATACCTTATTGATGTTAATAAAGGATGTATCATCTTCAGAGTTGGAGAATAACATGTAGTGTCTAAACTGATAATGGAATCTAGACATTTTGATGACATTGTGGATTGGAAGGCCATCTCTCATACTCATGAAGGAGAGGAACACATTACTATTGATGAAAATATCGATGATGAATCATTAGAAATAGATGAAGTCTATGAATTTGAGGAAGTCAGCTTTATCGAACCACTAACTAGATACATTTTGACACCATTTATTCCATCCATTATTCAGTTACCCTAGTTGGACTAGAACCTTCTACCTAGTATGTTATGGTACTCATATTTTGGAGAATTATCATCCTTACCCATTATTATCAACCCCAAACTATCCCAAGGGTAAGAAGAAAAGTTGGTTGATGTCCTAAATAGACACAAATAATAAATTTATTAGGGTGTGTCACACATAAAGGGAATCAATCCTACTGAGTGAACATGAAAAATTTTACTCAAAGAAGATGCGAAACCAAAAAGACAACCTCATAGGTGGCTCACACCACCAATAAAGGAGGTTATTAAGAAAGAAGTGTTGAGGCTCACTGATTCTGGACTAATATTTCCTATCTCAGATTGTGAATGGGTGATCACCCTCAAATTCATTCCCAAGAAAGGTGTATAATGACACAAGGAAGTTATATATGAACATTACATCTTTTTAGATGAATATTCATTATATTTTACAAATTCACGCTCGAGGACTGCAATATTTTAGTGCCTTTGGAATCTTCTAATACATTATTCTAACTTTTGAAATATCTTCAACATATCCTATAAATATCATTCCCCTTTTGTACTTCTACTTTAATGATTTATTTATATCATGAGGAATATAAATATAAGAAAGTGTGAGATTAGATGCTCAATATGTTTAAGAAAACAATACACAAATATATAAATGTAAGAAAACATGAACAAATTTTTTGAATATATAAATATAGAGTTAGGTAATAAATATTAACTTTTAATAAGGCATAAATCATAAAGGAACATTAACCATGATAAAGTAGAATTGATATAAAACATGAACATGTGTAAATCACATAAGCACATAAAATAATTTCCATATTAGCCAAGTCTCATATACAAGACCATCATAACAAACAATGTCCAATACTATATCAATTTCACTCCTCCTTCCAGTCTAATATTACTAAACCAGATTTACTTTCCGTTTCATCTCGGTATTACTGAACCAAATTTACATGTCATTCCATTCATTCCTATCTCATGAGATATAAATATTTACCCAATTCAATGGGGGAGATATAGGGCCCACCCATCTCATAATTAAATCATCATATATATGTCATAGAAACATAAACCTTTCATCGTAGCATAACCCAAGGAACAAAAATTGGGTTTTTAAACATTATTCCATCACAATCCATATAAAATTAAAGGATTTCATAAAATTAATTCCACCAAAAACACAATAAAACCAAATTAATAATAGGGATATAAAAATAACCCTATTTCATCTTATTTGGAAAATAATTTTGACAAAATACATGAAATTAATTTTTGAGGAAAATATCCTTTCTTCTTCAAAAATATTTTCTTTTACCAAAATGACACACAATTATAAAATTATAGAATTTAATTGAAAATAAATTTGTAACCCTATAAATGAATATTCATGGAATTAAGGCATTATGAAAGCTTAAGAATCCATTCATGCTGCATAAGTAAAAAAACATTCTCTTTATACTTTTTTTGGATAAGTCAGAAAAGTATCTTGTATCGAATAAAGACAAAATATTCCATTCATACCATTTTTTAAAAATTCACAAATGGGATAAACTGAAAAAAAAATATAAGAACAGAAATAGTATTACATATTTAGGGATTATGGGTGTGTATGATAAATATACCCCAGTAAATAATTACGTATAGGAAATCTCGAATAATGAGATTTGGAATTTATCCCTTACCTTAGGTTTTATATCCTTTGTATGTAACCAAAACTACAATATAATGATTTAAAGAATGTTATTGGATTATTACATAATCTTAATAAAATTTATGATATAATATATTATTATATTATCATCCGTTGTCTAATAACATTTCATTTTCACTCGTTATTCGAATATTAACAGATTTATGTTCACATACAAGTTTTTTCAGATAAGTTCATGTTCTAATTCATAGGTTACAATTATATTATTTACATAATTATATTAGTATAATATATATCATATTTATTCCTTCCATTGATGTATATAATCATGGTTTAATAAATATCATGTAGAATTAATTGCATCGCATCGTGGAGATGGTAGGCCGTACGTACACACGATCGACGCTATCATTCACTTAATGGTTAAACGGTATGGAATTGGATGGTATAATAATTATGAAAAATAATTATAATTTTATATTAATTATTTAAATCCATTATACTAATAATTATATCCATCCAAATAAAGTATTTTTGAATAAAAAAGTACACCACAACGTGGAGACGGTAAATTGTACGTATGCACAAATAGTGATATTTTTTCTCATAGGATGGATAAAAGGATGTATAAGGTTGTTATATAATTATAAAAACATATAATAATGTATAATATAATATATGTTTTAATTTATTATGGAAAAAACATAAAAAGAGGATGTATAAAAAAAATAATTTTGAAAGAGGTGATAAAACAATTACCTCATTTTTGAGTATATCCTTTTGATTTTCATAAAAGGAATTCTTTAGATGGATTTATTCCCAAAATGAGGTCTCTATGATGAAGTTAGGGATGTTGGTATATTATTTTAGTATAATTTGGATGATCCAAGGGGCTTGAGAGGTGTGAGTAAGTGGGTATATGTGGTGTTCTTTTATAAGAGGTGCAAGGGGCACTTTAGGAAAGTCTTGAAATATTATTTTATTATAAATTGATTTTAAAATTATAATTTAGAAAAAGTAATATACTTAGAGTATAATATGATTATAGTTCTAAATACTCTTAAACAATATGTTTTAGAAAAAGTTAGGTCAAAAATTTAACCATATCTTTTACCCTTAACCCTTAGTTAAATAAATTAACTCTTACCACATCTTCTTGTATATTTATACTATATGGTTAATATAGTTACTATAAAATGCCAAGAGAATCTCAAGTGTAGGATTAATGAAATTTTTAATACTATATATGTTAGTTGGATGAATCATATATTCTTATGTCTATTATATCATTTAGTTAAATAGTATTTGTTTTAAAAACTCATTTTTGTCAATTTCGACACAATTTAGTAATTGATTTTTATTAAAGGCATAAGAACTTGATTACATAAAAAAAGCATTATATCATAACTAAAATTTCAATTAGATCCAAAAAATTCATTTATGGAATAAAAAATCTAAAATTACATTTATTTTAATATTTATAATAACATTTAATTCAATCTTTCATTAATAAGGTAATCATTCCATCATCACTGTATCATAAAAAAATTTATTTATTTAATGTCTAAAAATTATAAATAAAATAATGTTATGTTTGAAGTATTTTTATATTTATAATTACTATTTGGACATAAAAAGATTAGTTATATATCCCCACATTAAAATTGTTTTAGTAAAAAGATACATGTTTATGTTATATTTCTCTTTACTTTAAATTAATTATTATAACATGTCATTATCACATACAAGTGGATCCCAATGGCCAAATGTACATACCAAGTGTTTTCATGGACACCCATAACTCATAAAAAAGAATTATGACAAGATTTAGGGTAGTATTATATTATTATTATATTATTTTTGTCCTTATTTACCTCATTTACCCTTTAATCGTGTTAAATAAAATAATTACTAAAGATACTATTCATAATGTATAAATATAAAAGGGTATATTTAAATAATTTTGATCTTATGATTCCAAATATAGAATAAATTTTTCTAAATTCAAAACACATAATTTAGAGAAATTAATTTATAATTAATTTTAGTTTTCAAAATAAGAAAACATGTTTTTAAGAAGTAAAAACTATCAAACGATTGATATGTGTTTATGTTCAATTTAAATGTGAAATTACTTATAATGACCAAAATTTTATTAAATGATAAAAAAAATACAATTATACTTTTAAAAAAAATTATAAAGATAATCTAAATATATAAATAAATTAAATGAAAAGACAATTTTTAATTAAAATTTAATATTGTTCACTATTCATTAAAATATGAATTTTATGAGAAAAATTCAAACAATTAAACCAAAGTAAATATTGATATTCCTATTTAAACTAGGAAGTTTATTTTTTCCAATATAATATATAAAAGTGTTAAAAAAATAGATTTAAAATGGGTGCTCCATTAAAAGGTGGCAAAAATGCATTTTTTTGAAAAATACTTCTTTTATCTGAAAAATTGAATTTTTTCTTATATAATATATAGAAAATAAATAAGATGAATTTTAATGTTATATAAAATTAATTAATTTTTAATAATAATAATAAAGGCTAGTTTATATTTTATTAAATAATTATATTTTAGTAATATATTTTTGTTTAGTGAAACTCAGTATTGCGTACAACGTAAGCTATCGAGGAATGTCACTCTTATGTGTAATGCAAGCTATGTAAGTGTTGTGTGTAGTGAAATATTCCCTTGGTGTTGTGTATAACATAATCCATACTTATTTATTTTATATATTAAACAAAATCTATAGTTAGTTCTACATGTATCATACACCAACTCTGTGTTATGAGTAACATACGACAAGTCAGTTTAGTGTGAAAGGAATGCTTGACTTAGTGCATTGAAAAATATAAATAAATATTTTAATTTATTTGAAAAAATGTTCCATAAAAAATCACTGTGTTACATTCTACCCCCCCATAAAAATAATTTCTCCCTCAAAATTAATCGGGGTTATAAATGGATTACTACTTGAAGGTTTCTTTCAAAGAAGCCCGCATCATAAAAAGGAATAATAATACATAATATTAAAAAGGAAAGTTAGAAACATAATAATTTCCCAATGTAACTCACCACTGGGTTTCCACATAAGAGAACATATGTTGTAAGTGAAATCCTAGATATGGAAGAATAATCTAACCATAACGTTTTGATGGATAGTGATATAGAACAAGGTTTGGAGAAAGTTAACAACCATAAACCCATAAATATAAAATGATTTAAGGGACCATATTATTAATCAGATAAGATGGTAATAAGATAACATTTTTGGTTTTCAATATCTTTTCACTAAAATTGAATAACATGAGATGAAATACTTACTCGATTTTAGTAAAATCTCACCATTGGTCATGCCTTGAACAATTTCCAATTCATATCTTATTCAAAGAAATGAAGTTGAATTTGTCATTCTTGATGTGTTAACAGATCATGAGTTCCATAAATAGAAAGATAGGTGATTCCATCTATCACAGAAAAAATATTAACATGAATTATCAAATATTTATAAGTCCACTTATAGCGAGGTAATACATTAATCTAACAAACATCAGCTAGATTATGACTTACTATCCGTAATTGGATAACCTTAAAATCCTTCCAAAACTGGAAATATTCAACTTTAAAAAGAGGTGAACTAAATCAGTTTAACATTTTTCTCCCATATCTCATAAGTTAGTTCTTTCTTGTCACGTTCCAAACATGTGAATACAGTAATCATGTAGAATCTTGAGTCATGGTAACAACCAAAACTATTAGATATCCTTATTTATAACATGCACGTATTCTTATTATTAAGTCTAAAAAACTATAATCTTCATCTGAGATAGCATAAGCGATATGTAAATATATCCTTGACTAGTTCTAAGGTAACTAATATCATCGAATTTACTTAGTCCTATCATACATACCTTTATCCAAAAAAAATTATATCAACATCATGTTTGTATTAAAGTTCATCCTTCCCTAAATCATGTGTTTTCCAAAAACATCACCATATTACCTCAATCAATTTTTAGGGTTACCAGTACCACTCAGTATATAATTTCAAATACATGTGGAAAACCGTATTGGACCATTAGATAAATATTTTATTATTCCATAATACAATAAAACTGATTCTACAACATTATTATGGAATCCAGTTACATAAACAATCAATCATTCCAAAAGTTGATTTTTATACTCAACATCACCAATAGTTATATCATGTGATTTCCCATTGTCTTTGAACTTAATAGGTTATTGACATCGATCATCATTGATAACCCTTGGATTAAGGCATTGGTCAACATAAATACCCCATTTCCTTGCATTTGTAGCATTGAAGTGTGGGTGGGGAATTCTCTGTATCCTTTTCTCTATTCACATAATTAGATACATTTTCTCATTACTTCAGCACTAAACTACCTGATGAACTACTTTTCCATAAATTTTATAGTCCCTTTAAGATAGTTTTCACCATGATTCTTTCCACACTTTGAGAATAAGGAAACACTCATATTTTTTTCTCCATTATTTTGAGATTTTCCTTTGAACTCCATCTTTCGTGTCATATCCAAACGATGAAATTGATGTACAACAAAAACTTATATATATAACTTGATATCACAACTCAAAATATCTTCATATCATCTAAAGATTCTTATATATAGCTCCCTTCCATGATTTTTTTAAGCCACTGATGAATTGATAAACTTTACTTTCAGGTTGGATGATGAAGAAAGAAGAAAAACTTGAAAGTATTGTAGAATTTTCCTTGTATGTACCAATGAATTCATCATCCTTTTGGTGAATCTCAAGGAACTTGTTTTCCATTTTCATTCAAAGAATACAAGGAAAGTACTTATTGAAAAATAATTCCTTGAACTCATCCCATTCCATGGATTCTATTTCATTTTATTTTATAATATTCTTTATTAGAGTCCACCACTATCCCATTTCTCCTTCTAAATTATAATAAACCAATGTGGATTTTTCACGATCTTAACAATGAAGGACATAAAATAACTTTTTAATGGTACCAATCCATGGTTCAGAAAAACATGGATCTGATGACCAACTAAAAGAATGTGGGTGTTTCCTTAGGAAGGACTCAACATAATGTTGTTCCCTTCTCTTCTCAATTTAAAATCTAGAGTGATTCATATCTTGTGTAAGTATAGAAATATTATTTTTTATTCCATATCCCATAAAATGTGTTTATTCAGGAGGAAAATTATTGCATTTCTCATTGAATTGATCATTAAAACGGTTCATTTGGGTTCCAACCATGGTCTAAAACCCAAAAAAGAATAGTATGAGAGGAAAACATCATACTAGGAAAACAACATAATCAATGGGGTGTATTTTCAATCTTTGACATCTTAAGATTAATACTAGGTTATTTATGATTGTTACCATAATTCTAGGATTATAAAATATAATTATACATATCCTTTATAAATCTATTAAAAATATCTTTAGGGATATCGCTTATGTTTTCAAATCATAGTTTCCAAAGGTTTAATAAACCTTTCCTATAATACCAAATATAATGACCCACACATGACATATATAAATATTCACTACATTTTTAAAATGCACACTAGATAGCCATAATAGTTTAGTGACTTTGGAAACATGGAATAAATTCTTCTAACTTGAGAATGATCTTCAAAATCTCTCATAAAGATCTTCCCATTATTTACTACTATATAAATTATTTCATTATGATAAATATACCCCAATAAATAATTACATACAAACAATCTTAGATAATAATGGGATTGAAAAATTATCCTTTACCTTATGTCTGATATCCATCATATGTATCTGAACCTCCTTTATAATTATTTATATAATCTTATTGAATTATTTAATAATCACAATAATTTTTATTATAAAATATATTATTATATTATCATCTTTTTGTGAGTAACATTTCATTTTCCCTCGTTATTCAGATATTAAGAACATTATGTTCTTATGCAGGTTTTATCAGATAGGTTCATGTTACACTTCTTAGGTTATAGTTATATAATTTAAAAAATGATATTAGTATAATATATATCATTTTTATTCATTCAATTCATGTACATAATCATGTTTTAATGAATATCATGTAGAATTAATCACATCGAATTGTGGAGACGGTAGGCCGTACGTACGCACGAGTGATGATATCATTAAATTAATGGTTAAAAGGTATAAAATTATAGGGTATATCAATTATAAATAATATTTATAATTTTATATTCATTATTTAAATCTATTATACTCATCATTATATACATCTAAATTAAGTGTTGTTGAATAACAAATTACCCCAAAGTGTTGAGACGGTAAGTCGTATGTACACACACATGATGATATTTTTATTAGTAGGATGGATAAAAGGATGTATAAGGTTGTACCATAATTATAATAACATATAATAACATATAATATATTGTATTTTTTACTTTTTTATGAAAAAAACATAATAAGAGGAAGTAGAAGGAGAAAATAATTTTGAAAGTAGTGATAAAACAATTACATATTTTTTGAGTATCTCCATTTACTTTGCACAAAAGGTATCCTAATGATGAATTTCATCCAATAGTGTGGTATCTAGAAGTAACGAAGATATTTTGGGTGTTATCTGACCAGAATTTGAATGATCCAAGGGGATTGAGGGGTGTGATTAAGTGGTAGATGTGTTGGCCTTTTATAAGAGGGAGGATGGGTACTTTAGGAACGTCTTGAAATATTATTTTATTTTCAATTGATTTTAGAATTATAATTGATAAAAAGTGATAAAGTTCAAGTTTAATATTATTATAGTTCAAAGTCCTATCAAAAATATGTTTTAGAAAAGTTTAGGTCAAAAATGAAACCTTATCTTCTAGCTTTAACCCTTAGTTAAATAAATTATCTCTTACCATGTCTTCTTGTATTTTTATACTATATGGTTAATATAGTTACTATGAAATGCCAAGAGAACCTCCAGTAGATATTTAATTTTATTTTTAAAACTATCTAAGTATTTAGTTGAATCTTAAATTTTTATGACTATTATATCATTTAATAAAATAGTATTTGTTTGAAAAACACATTTATGTCAATTTTGACACTATTTAGTAATTGATTTTTTTAAAGTAATAACAAATTAATTACCTATAAAAAAGCCTTATATAATCCCTAATAAGTCAATTATATCCAAAAAATTCGTGTATATCATCAAAAATGTCAAATAACATTTATTTATATATTTATAATATAATTTTTTCCAAAATTTCACTATTAGATAATCACTACATCATCATTGTGTCATAGATAATTTATTCATTTGATTTCTAAAAATTATAAATAAATTACCATGATGTAGAAAATATTTTTATCTTTATAATTTATATTTATAGTCAAAGATATCAGTTGTATAATTCCACATTAAAATTGTTTTAGTAAAAAGATACATGTTTATTTTATAATTCTCTTTACTTAAAATTAATTATTATAACATGTCATTATCACACCCCTGTGGCTCCCAATGGACAACTGTGCATCCAAAGTGTTTTATTGGTCTCCCATAACTCATCAAAAAATATTAGGATAAGTTTTAGGGTAGTTTTATATTATTATAATATTTTTTACACTTATTTACCTCATTTACCCTTTAACAGTGGTAAAAAAAATAATTACAAAATTTACTATTCATAATATCCAAAAAATAAAAGAGGAATATTTAAAAAATTTGGACATTATTATTAGAAATACGAAATACATTTTTCCAAATTAGAAACACAAAAATGGTAGAAAATAATTTAAAAATAATTATTGTTTTCAAAACAATAAAACGTGTTATTAGAAAGTAAAAACAATCCAAATATTGACCTGTGTTTAGGTCTAATTTAAATGATGTGTTTCTTAAAATGAAATTATTTTGATTAAATGATTAAAACATAAGGAAATTACACATTAAAATCAATAAAAAATATAATCTAACTGTATAAATAAATTATATGAAAATGGGTTTTTGAATTAAAATGCAGCATTTTCACCATTCATTAAAATAAGTATTTTATCAGAAAAATAAAAAAAATTAAACCAAAGTATTATTTGATGTATTATTGCAAATAAGAAGTTTATTAATTCAAATATAATATATAAAATTGTAAAAAAATATATTTAAAATCGGTGTACCATCAAAAGGCAACGAAACTATATTTTTTGAAAAATACTTTTTTTATCATAAAAATTGAATTTGTTCTTATATCATGTCGAGAAAATAAATAATATTAATGTTAATGTTATATAAAATTCAAAATTTGGTTAATAATATTCATAACGGCTAGTTTATATCCCATTAAATAATAATATTTTCATTATATATCATTGTTTAGTGAAACACGCTATTGCATACAATGATAGATATCGAGGAAGGTCTCTCTTGCATGTAATGTAAGGAAAATCAGTGTTTCAAGTACTAAAATATTCCTTTGGTTTTGTGTGTAACATAATCCAAACATAGCTATTTTATACATTGAACAAAATCTATACTCAGTGTTGTGTGTATCATACTCCAACTCGGTGTTTCTTGTAACATACGACAAGTCGGTTTAATGTGAAAGGAATGTTTGAATAAGTGAATTGTAATATATAAATGAAAATTTTAAATCACTAAACAAATGTCCATAAAAACTTAGGGTGTTACATGGAGGACTCACAGTAACAAGGACAGATGACAATGAACTCATTTCTACATGCACTATCACTGGATGAAGCATTTGTGTGGATTACAGATGTTTAAACATAGAAATAAAAAAGACCATTTTCCCTTACCTTTTATGGATCAAATTTTAGAAGGACCAGTGAGTCATGAATTCTATTGTTTCATGGATGGATATTCAGGATACAATCAAATTGCAGTCGACCCTAGTGACTAGTCGAAAACCACCTTCACCTTCCCATTTGGTACTTTTGTGTACAGACACATTTCATTTGGTATATGTAATGATACCAAAAAATTCAAAATATGCATGACATTCATATTTCATGACATGGTTAAATAATTTCTCAAAATATTCATGTGTGATTTCTCAGTTTATGGGAGATCATTCGATATCTGTCTCAACAATCTCAAACTAGTTCTCCAATACTGTGAGGGGAAATGCTTGGTACTGAATTGGGGAAAATGTCCCTTCATGGTAAAAGTGGGAATCATAATCAGCTACAAAATATCCAAATAAATAATTGAGGTTGATTTAGAAATGATCAAATACATCAATGATCTATCTAAACCATCAAGTGTTAAATTAATCAAAAGTTTCCTTGGGCATGCTGGATTCTACAGATTCTTCGTGAAATATTTCTCTAAAGTCACACATCGATTGACACACTTATTTTCAAAAGATATTCCTTTAAAATTTGATGAGTAATATCAACAAGATATTGAAACCCTAAAACGAAGTATTATTGAGAATCCAATTATCATTGCACCAAATTGGGAAAAAGAGTTTGAGATTATATGTGATTCCAATGAACTTGTTGTAAGAGCTGTACTTAGACAACACAATGACAACATCTTCTTCCAAATATATTACGCCAGTCATACATTAAATGAATCCTAGATTAATTAAACGACTATAGAGAAGGAGCTCCTATCCGTCGTTTATTCCTTTAAAAAGTTATGTTCATACCCTGGTCTATCAAAAGTCATTATTCATATCGATCATGCAAAATTTTGATACATGATGAATAAGAAATATGAAAAACCGAGATTGATACATTGAATTCTATTGCGACATGAATTTTACATATTGCTCAAAGATACGAAGGGAAAAAATGTCATTGCACACCACCTCTTAAGACTACCTCTCACCATCATCAAAGAAGACAACAAGGTTGATATTGAAGTGGATTTTATTGATGAGACCTTATTTAGTGTCAAGGCCCAACCCTGGTTCTCAGACATGTTCAATTATCTTATAATGGGATTCCTCAATCAATACCTCTCTTATCAGCAATAGAATATGTTTTTATCCGATGCCAATAACTACATTTGGGAAAAACCTATGCTATTCATGCACTATAATGATGGCCTTTTAAGACACTGAATTCTAGTAGAAGAGACACAGAATATGATAAAAATATTCCACACATCGCCAACTGGTTGGCATCATGAACCTAATAGCACAGTATATAAGATCCTATAAACCAGATTTTTTGGCCTTAATTACATCAAGACACTAGGGAATTATATTAGCACTGTGAAAATGCCAATGAACTGGAAATATCAGTAGAAGAAATGTGATTCCAGAAAACCCCATTCTAGAAGTTGATGTTTTTGACGTCTAGGGCATTCACTTTATGGGTCCATTCCCCATGTCACATGTCCATAATTACATTTTGGATGTAGTGGATTACATCTAAAACTGGGTTAAATCCAAAGAATCATCTCATGACACCGAAAAGTTATTGATGAAGTTTCTCGAAAAGAATGTGTTTCCACATTTTGGATTTCCATGGCTACTCATTAGTAATCTCCAAACACATTTTTCCAATCAACTAGTATGAAATATGTTCAAAAGATATGGCATTCACTACAAAAATGGAAGTCCATATCACCAAAAAACAGGTGGGAAAGTTGAATTGTCAATCAGGGAGGTGAAACAAATATTAGAAAAAACTATACAAACCAACATAACTGATTAGAGCATGAAGTTAGACAATTCTTTAAGGGCATACAGAACTGCATACAAGACACCCATAGGCACCATCCCATATATATTTATTTATAGAAAACCCTATCATATTTTTGTGGACATGTAACATCATTGATTTTGAAAAATTAAAAATATGAATATGGATATAGAAAATACTGGGGAGGAATAGTTGATACAATTAACCACATCAGAGGAAATAAAGAGAGATGCATACGAGAACGTGAGGATTTACTATAAGATGACGAAAAAGTGGCATAAATAAAAAATTGAAAGGAATAAATTCATCCCAAGGAATAAGGTTTTCCATTCAATTCAAGATTGAAATTATTACCATGATAGTTTAAGTAAAGATGGTCTGGTCATTTTGAGTTTGTCCTTGTTTTACTTTTTGGAATGATTGAAATTCAATGAGGTAGAGGACCACTGTTCAAGGTGAATGGTCAAAGGTTAAAGACATTTTAGGAACCATTCCATGAAGACTGTATTATTAGCCTCTAATTCAATTTGGATTTAATGGATTCAAGATTCTAATTATTAATGAAGCACTGACATGGAGGCATCATAGGATAAGAGATCTTTAGATAAGTATACTAGGACCTTCGTAGAAGAGTCCCGAGTATACAAGTCTAGGAGGCAGGGAAAGAGAAACAAATAGGGTATAAAATAGTTTAGTACATGATGTGAATCATTGGTTCATGACATGTACACTTTCACCAAAATTTTCTAATTTCTAATTGTACACAATGTGATCCCTCAGTTAACTTCATGTATAGGGTCAGGGCTGTTTTTAAAATAGCAGGTCATGACCCACAAGTCCCGAACCACCACAGTTACCCCCAACCTTTCACATCCCACAATCCCCCTCTCCTTCACCCTCCAAGTCGTGCCCACCCCTCATCCTAACCCCTAAATTCCATATCCTCTCATCCCTCTCCTTCCAACATTATCGCACCCCTTCCCTTTTCCCTAATCACACACTATCTCCCTCCTCTTGCACCCCTATCCTACACACCACCATCACCTCTCCATGATGCGCACCAAGAAACCCCATCCTAAACCATATTCTTCCTCATATGGTTCCTCTTCTACCTCCTTAGCCTCAATGATCTAGCATCCAGCTGCTAAGAGCCCCCATGCTACATCTGATTCTCAGGAAGAGACCTCCTCTCCATCCACCTATGATAACTTGCACCTACACCTGGTGCTTTGCTTCACCAACCCGTAGCACTAAGTTAATATTCTCCAACTACATGCCAAGATGATGTACACCAACAAAACATTAGACTTGGGCGTACTCACCAAACAAAATATTTTCAATGTTGTCATGAGAATCCTTGAGATGTTACATATCGACATCTAAGAGGTGATGTACCAGGAGTTATTCCTTGAATTCTTGGCCACTTATGAGATCACCATAGACTATTGGTATTTAAGAATTGGTAGTATACCTCACCAGCTAAATTTTTCTGAATTCAGTGTTAGGATAGGTATCTATATTGAAGAGTTCACCATCTCTGAGTTTTAACCAATGCTATAGACATGAAAATCTCGAGAGACTGGACTGAACCTTTGGCTCCTAATTTCTCGTGACCCCAATTCACATCATGTATATTGACTTAGAAAATTTACTCAACTGCAACCCTTGACAGTACGCATATTTCAAAGTTTTATGGTGCAAGTATGGTTTTCAAGAGGATATACTCATGGAACCATCAGCCAGATTGACGTTCTGATACTTGTAGTCGACATGGGTGGATCTTTCATCACAATCCTAGCCAATTATCTTGGAAAATTTGAGACCTCTCATCCCCTCACATTCGTTGAACTCATCAAGATGATAGATTTGGTTCTACTTCATAAGATGAAAATGCTGGTGAAGGAAGAGGTCATGTATTTTTGGGAACTATGTGTTCAAGAGGTCGCACCTCAGGAGTAGCTAGGTGGAGAAATAATAGTAGACCCACCTACCCAACCTCCTCCCACGACCCCGGTATGGTTCGATACTTCCCCAAAACCCAGCCCAACCTAGCTCCCTACTTCTTCTATTACACCCTCCACTACCATCACCACCCCACCGCCTTTTGTTACTAATGTAGGTGTGGTTGGATAGTTGGTCGAGACTCCGACCAGTGGGATTCCACTGGAGGATATTTTCACTACGGGTCCCTAATCTGACTTTTTTCTATATTTTGGGTTTTTTGGGAAATTTTCATGTACTTGGGTTTGTTGTTGTTTCCATAATTTTGTTTGAGACCGTTGTAAAGAATTTGGATATATATATATATATTCATGGGATTTTGTTTTTGTGTTATGTTGTGTTTTCCTTTTTATGTATTTTCTTTGTATCTTCATCATTTTAAGCTCCCCAGAATCATCTTCCATCCTTGATGGTCAATTCCCACCAGTGGTCTTAGAACAATAGGTACCCAAGCAAGACATAAACATTACCCAACAGTTTCCTAAGCTATAAATTGAAATTAACCAATAGAAGCAGCCACCATTCCCTATGATTCCATTTTTTACTTCACCTTATCCATTCTCACACGACTACACTAAAAATGATTAATCCACCAAAGATACCTTGATAAATAAATGATATGGACACTAGTATTTTCAAGAGTTGATAGAGAAATTGAGCTAGTGGATCAACTAATTACAATATCCATCCACCCATCTAACTTCCTACAATTTGTTAGCACTTAATGGGAGGAAAATCATAATTCATATCTTGTTTACTCAAGTTTTCATTGCCATGTATTTTCCATTTCCTTTTCATTCTTCATTTTGATTTCTTCCTGGAGCTACATTGTAAACCTATCATAATTTGAATAAAATGAGTATATATGTTTCTCACTTTATATTCCTACCTTTTATCTACTATAAAAATGCTTATAACTATGAACTAATGTTTGTTATCAAGTTCAGGATTTTATTTCCTAACAATTTTTCAGGTGCATTGGATTTTTATACTATGAAACCTCAACTACCCCCATGGAATCTCACTTTTACCAAGGTGCTCACAATTCCATCTTATTAAAATTTTGTCTAAAATGATATTTCTATTCCTTAAAAAAACTACATACCCACTCCCACCTCTATTTAATCAATAGTGGGGACATTGTATCCTTTTAAGTGTGTGTGTGGGGGGGGGGGGGGGTTCTCATGATTTCACTCGTGATGAACTTGATTTCTTTTTTCTGTTTCTCACATGTCTAGGAGACATTTGTCAAAATGATAATCATGTTTTAAACCTGAAAATCATTATTTCCATGTAGTTAAAGAAATATTTAAGGGGAAGAGTGTTAACAACCATGTTTCACTCCTACTTAGACTTTTTTAGATTGATTGATGAGTTTAGAGAATTAGTTAAAATTCATTATCTTTGAAATTATGATTAATTGACGCATTACTTATGATTTATTCCCTTTGTGATATCTAGTTTTTATTTAATTCTCACTACTCAAGAGGACTATAAACCATCAATTTCATATTTTTATCTGAGCATATTTCTTGAGAGATACCTAGGATATGTAAACCATCTAGAACTTGCAATGATATCTTATCAAAATGATGACTAAACGAGTATAAATTTAAAATTATTGAGGCAATCTTTGATAGTTATTTTACCTAAGACCCACCTGACACATATCCTTCATTTATCCCATAGTTAACATGAATGTCCTGTTTGAATAAAGGTATTTCAATCCTATTTCATTTCATACCCTTCTCCATGTAGAATTATTAAATTTATCTTTTAGAAAGTGCGGGGGAGGCTTTTAGATAGCATGGGAAGATTACAATTTAAGATATGTAGGAAGCACTCACATAACTATGAGTTTGTGTTCTATACACCATTTGCTGCATCTCATTTGGATTCTGATCATTTTGAAAATTAAAAAAGAAAAGAATGAAACATCAATATGGGTTGTGTACTTGGAAGGTCAAGAATCACTATTTTATAGACCGATAAATCCCTCAAAGTATCATATGAGGTTAGGTGATGGATGTTAGATCTATCCTAGGAATAACTTTCTAAAAATAAAAATTCAAAATAAAAATAAAAAGGAAAGAAACTGAATCAATTATTTTTATATATTCTTGCTATACATATGGATCCAACCTGAGATAATGGAGTATGGATTTGACTCATCTGAGATAGGAACTTTATCACACTTATCTTGATACCGATTCATTTTAATTTAGAGGTTACCCTCATTTTGATCCTGATTTTTACATCTTACCTACCTACCTACAGACTCAGAGTCATTAGAACCTTGTTGCTAAAGTCCTCAAGATTTATTTTATACTTTATTTACACAGTGGAGATGATAGAACCAGTGCAAGACTATGGTTGGAAACATGTACTCAGAGTATGACCATACCTCTACTAATATTTTTACACTAATCGATAAGAGAAAATAGTGGCGAGGTAAATTAAAATTGTTCATAAAACATAATTAACAATTAAAAGGTTCTAATTAAAAGAATAGAATTTGTTTTGAAAATATAGACTATGAGTCATGAATAAAATTCTATGTTGGGATAATTCTGGAACTTGATCTCTTTTTTTGATTACACCTCATTTTAATTTCATAAAAATAACATACATTTATTTCTTTATAAATTTATTATCCTTTGTAAAATATTTATTTAGGCATTTTCATGAGGACAAGTAATTGTTAAAGTGTGGGGGAATTTGATAATCCTAATATATATATATATATTGGTCATTTATTCATAGTTATTTTATTAAATTACTTGATAATGCATGTTGTAGGTGTCCAATTTTTCAATAATAAATGATTCATAGGTTTCCAGGGAAGAAAGGTAGAAAATGTGCAATAATGACCAAGTTCACATCGTGATGCATCAGTTCATGTCGGGTACCTCAGGATCATAGCCTAACCCAGGTCATTATTCGATGCCATGACCATGCCATAGAGCCAGAAGGAGAAAGACACTACACATCATGTATTCCCTGGAAATGTCTTGATGCCATTAAAATTATATAGTGATAAAGCCATGAAGATTCCATGAAAAAGACAGATGGAAACTGGGTAAATGTCATAAAAAACCAGTACACGTCGTGTAGCTGGTCAAATATCTTAAATCCATGAGAGATCTGGGTGCCATGATGGATATAAAAAATCTTCATAGAATGACGTAGATCGATGGTACACATCGTGTACCTATAGTAGTCTTTCTGATGAAAAATTCCGATATAAGTACTAAAGTGGTAGAGCATTTGACACAACTTTTGGACAAGCTCTTCATTTTCCTCTCTATTCCTTACAAATCCCTTCACCCTTACCCCTTCCAAACTCTAAATTTCATTTTGATTTTACATTTTTATTAATTAAAGAGCTGTGGAGCTTCCATTCGTCAATGATTTCCAATTCCTTTCTGCATTTAGATTCAATTTCATCCTCCCTCTCAAGTATGTGTTTTATTTATAATTGCAATTTATATTATGCATGTAAAAATACCTTTAATTTCAACCCCAAACCATTGCAAAAGATTATTTTAAATCATTAACATATCAATAATGCATTCTTATACTTATTTAATTTTTCCCCCTTCCTAATGTTCAGCTAAAAATCTTTAGGGTAGTGATCAAGATCAATGTATCTGCATACTAAAATAAATCATTAATTCCAAACTTGGAAAAACTAATTGAATTAGTAATTAGGATATAAACCAACAGTCCATCGCATTTATATGAATATCCATGACCATGTAACAATAAATCATATGACCTTATCCTAATTGTAATAGACAATTCTATGATCACTAGATTAAAAAAATTTCTACCCTAAGAAGACAAACATAATCCACCTAGGCTGTTGCTATTTCCTGATTACAAAATAGTTACTTCTTCGGTAGAGCTAGGAGGCTATGACCAAAGTCAACTAACGATCCATGTTTTTTTGTAGACTAAGAAATATAATCTTTCCAAGATTATAATTGAAGTAAATATTCCATCTTGGTAATTAACATGATTATGACCTCTCTTTTATCATTTAAATTTACCCGAATGTAGAAATTAGATAAATTCCCAAAAAAAAATGCTCGAATGGACTCCCCATATGGGTATAAAAACTATAATCTACTAATAAAACAACATTCTCCCTATGAATTTGACCCTGTACTCCCACTACACTACGCCCTTGTAGTTAGTGAATGTTTAGGACAAATGATAAATTTTAATTTGAGCCATCTCCTAGAGGGAAACAACGACGCTCTTTGCCCAACCATCACTACCCACTATATAATTAATTTGACATGGAAATAAAATTAATTGTACTTCTAAACCTAATCAACAAGGGTATATGTTTCATTAATTTATTGAAAAAACCATGTGATATGTTATTATTAATATAATATTCTTAATTTATTTTCCACATTGAATTTATAACTACACATTGTGTATGGTCATTACATAATACAAACTCTACATACATTAAAAGAGTTACACATGAAATAATTTACATGTTTCTGTGTGTCATTAATTAATAATACATACCCTATAATTACTTGAAAACTTGTGTACTCTATATATTGTGTGAGTGCATAGTACATGATGATTACCATACTTGGTAGTTCAAATAATAACTGGTCATCTTTTCATCATGTAAAAACTATACACATAATTAATATTAATTTCCTTAAAATAAATATGGATGTGAATATCAAATATTTTTTTGATAGATATTAAGATAAATTAATGAATGAATTCATAAATATAATTAATTAATCTAAGAATGTTTTATATTAATTAAGAATGATTAAAATTAATTCTAGTTTCTTAAATGCATATTAATTGTATATGTGATTGATCGTGAGCTTGAAAAACCTGGTTTATTTTTTGGAATATGTTTTATTTAAATATTTCATGGGTATTTTTATAATAATAATAATTATTAAATTGAAATGATGGCCTACATGTCATCCCATCCTATTAATATGCAAGGACCTGAGTGTCCTCATTTTGTTTTATGTGGACATTATAACCATTCCATTAGTTCCCTGCACATCTATATGAGTAAATCATATATAAGGAAAGATCTTCAAGGTGCATGGAGGTAGTTTAATGTAGAGATGAGGTAAAATCAACCCCATTGATTCAAAATATAAACATGGAATTTTATAACTTGAGAAAATATTGTATTATAGTATTTTCACTCTATGTTAAATGATTTATTTATAGTATTCTCAATAAAAAACTAATAGATAAATATCATGATCATGAAATATATTTTATTCGATAATTTTCAGGATTATTTATTTTATTTTATGGACTTTATATCATGATCTAAGTGACCAATATTTTGATTTATTCTATTATGAAAATTATAATAGGTAGAGGGGAAAAGAGAAATAAATACAATGAGGGATGAAAATGGGTAATCCTGAGAGCATAAGAAATACTAAAATCTTTACAATCATTGTAAAGAGTTCCAAAACTCTAATAGATAATCAAATCCTCCATTGAACTACTTTGTAACATAAGAAATACATTATAATACACCCCTTTACTTGGTGTAGACTATCTCCACTCCTTAGTGGATCACAAATCTATAGTATCATATAGTGTACACTATGTTCCAATGGAAAGAGAGGATCCCTGATATATACTAAACTAGAAATTCAGAATCCACTTTGATCATAGATAAAAAAATTATTCAAGGATCATAAGGTTAAGATAAAAAATAAGGCACAACTTTCATGGTTAGAGAATTTCCATCTCTCTAGTAATTAAAGAAATTAAAAATTATTTAACCCATAAAATCCCAAATGTGACCACCTCCACACATGATTCAATGAATATTAAAACCATCCAAGTTGAGCTTAAGGCCCCGACTAGGTGATTTATCGTACACCAAATGTCTTGGTACTTCCCTAGTAGTGATTGAATTTAGAGAAGTATGAGGTGTACTAACTCTTAATTGATGATGGGAAAACACATATATTGGTAAGAAAAATGTTCGTTACAATAGTAGAATAAAATCTTACTTTGATTCTTCATTCAAAGGGTTTGGTTTCGTAGTGGTGGGTATCATTAGGGATAGACGAAATCACCCAACATGTAGCTTTAAATAGGTCTAATTAGCCTAAAAAACCATGGGCTCACCTGTATTGTTTTGAAAAATGATATTAATAAAAATATCAATGGATATGAAATTATCAGTGGCCTTTATAAATCATTTTAGATGGATTTAGATATCGTTAACCCACTCCCCTTCACAGAATAAGTGAGAAATAGATTCGAAACTTATACTCTAATATAAAAAAATATAGAAATAATACCAAATAATTTATTAATCTATTCAATGTCCACAAGCAAGATATGATTCAAAATACACTAAACAAGAATATTATACCTAACTGGCATTATTTTTCTCCATAATTGGCTATCCCAGACATCCTCATTGCTATACAGATGGATGATTGTGAAAAAAGAAGAGCGGTGGAGTAAAACAAAGGGATATAGAGTGAAGATACACAAATAATATTTCTTGACCAACTAAATGGTGTAGTGGATGATAATTTGATCAATTTCTAGCACAACATCATTGAATACATGATACAAGCTCACCTGATTGAAGCTTAAGATAGGAACTGGGCACACTGGGAAGAACTAAATCTTACCAGTCCATTTATCATTCAAGAAATGGATGCCACCCTTTCCAATGATCTATTTGGAATTAACATTTATGATAGTAATAGATTCGCATATATTATTCCAAAGGTGAGATCCCTTCTTATCCTATTCAATATAACATACCAGTGAGATTCTATACTTTTAAAAATAAATATTTTCCAAATAAAATTTATAGAGAAATATTTCAATGAGAGATTATTTCGTATACACTACATGGTCTCTTAGATTCCATTAATATTAATTATTCGTTCTAAAAGGGATTATCTATCCTGGACTAACTAGCTTAGACATGTATGCCTTTCTGCATATCATCGAAAATGAAACTATTGAGGGTGGTCTCCTTTATTTTGATGATAGACTTATGGGGTTTAGATTAATTCTGGGACATGAATTGGGATGAAATAAAGGAAACCATTTATAAAGAAAATCCTACCACAAAAAGGGAAAAAATGACACTTCTAGCTGATACTGTTTCTAATAATTATGTTGTGGATACCTTCAAATCCTTATATGTAAACTCTTTTATTAAATAAAGGAGAGATCAAATACTCTATTGAAATATTCATTATAGAAATATATTGACCATATTCAATAGATTTATCTTTCCTTAAAAAGAATTATTAGGGAATATAGATACTTATCTTACCAATATTGATGAGTTGGACACTCTTACTACTGAACTTGATTAAAATTTATTTTAAAATTTTAATTGAGTTACTTAAATGGTTCATGAAGAATTAATTGTCATTTATGAAGAATAAATGAGATATTCCAACAAATCTATATTGAAATATGAATGGTTGCACCTTACCATTTGAAATTTCAGAGTTTAAGATCTTACTAAGTGAATCCTAGACCATGATAAATAAACAAGAAGAGAGTTTTCATCTTTGAGAAAGACCCCTCAGAATTTTGAAAACCCCAAACCTTCTCCCCATAAGTGAGATAGTAAAATAAGGTAAAGAGAAGTAGAAAAATAAAAGGTCTTAGACCCATTATAAGAAGCTACAATACCTAAGAACTTTTAGAGTTAATTTTCATTCCATTCTATCATAATAGATTTTTATGAAAATCTTTTTCATGACATTGGATATCAACACTTTCCTATCAAATTATACTAACAACTCTTGATCCCAGACAATTTCCATAGAATAATCTTATCTTTTAGAAAACCATACTATTCATACTAGACTTGAAGTGGTAGGAGAATAGATAATATATTATTAAGGATGGTTGGAAGCAATTTTTAGGAGAATTTACATGAGCTTATAGGCCAAATTCACCAAAATTTCTGGGATGGTTCACCTTGTGAATGAGAACAAAAGTAGTGGAAGTGGTAACTCAATGAAGTAGACAACCCATGAAATAATCCTGTGACATCACTATCTGATCTTTATTTATGAAATAATAATCCATGATATAGATGGATCCATGAAAACTATCAGGTCCCCATGCACTTTTAGGATTGAATCATTTAATAGATGCAATGATTTCTTTATCCACCAAGTTAGATTCCAAAGAATCATTACCACAATCTGACATTGAAATTAGAGTTTTTTTTTGAAAAATTGATCATCATTTTCTTCAAGTGAGTGCACCTCTCTCACTACATGATGTGTACCAGCTATGATATCTATGAAATGGGAGGTCACACGTGGTCTAATGGTATCATTTTCAATATAGAAGGAATAATATTAATGTTGTATATTATTCTTCTAAATGAACTTAATTTCACATATTCATGTATGGAAATATGATACATTACAATCTCATTCCTCCAAAAATCTGATCCAAGATCTGTATCATGTATCCCTCCCTTCATTGAGCCATATTTACTTTAATTTTCTAAGTTTACTGAATATAATAAAAAAAATTTCATCATACCATGATTCCTAAACCCTTCCATAAAATTAGTTGTTCTCGGTCTAAATATAATCTAGAGAAGGGCCAGGTAGTGGATACATATTCATCTATTCTAAAACTCTTACCTTCAATATATATAGTTTTTTCAAAAACATAACCATACTTGGCTTTGAAGTGGAACATTCCACAAGTTTCAGACCAAATAAATAAATGATTTATTCTCCATCCATCCTTTAAAGAAATGAAATATGATAATTTTAATTGGGAGAACTTATTTCTAGATAATTAGCAGAGAATCATTGGTAAAATATTGATTAATTTAGGAGAAAAACATTCATGATAAACTGATAATTTCGTGAAAGTTATCCCAACACCTATACAGTCGACCCTATATTTTGCTACCTCTTCTCTTTTTGATGCACCCTATTAATCTAAACCTATTTAAATCAAGGTCCATGAGATTATTATAATCGAAAAAGAGTTGAAAAAAAATTCCATATACATTCTTGAGTAAACTCAACCCTTTTTATACTATCTCATAATGGTATTGAAATTACCACCTATAAACTAGGCATTGGAACCCAGATTTAAAGAAGATAATTCCTTTCTGAGTTCTTCCCTTCATCTTAACAGAAATTTGATATATAAAAAGGGAATGGGAAAAGAGTTTAAAGATTAACATACCTTAATAGTGATCTAATGGGAAGAAGAATTAACGAACATAACCTAAATCCAATCATTATAGACGTACCGAATATGAGCATTTGATGGGCTTCCATACAGGTCGTTATCCATACACATATTGAAAGAACAATTATGGATAGATCCCACATTGTGGGTTGGTTATAAAATAACATAAAACAAAATGAAATTTAACTTGATAAATTATGAAAAAGAAAAACATTTTTCTTGGTAACCTATGACCACAGAATTTGATATGATGGTGGTATTACTGGAAAGAAATATGAGTAGGTTTAGATACCCATTTAAACATGGTTATGGGAGGGGAAACACACATTTTTAATTTGGACTTGAAGAGAGTTGTCATTCCCCACAAATAAGAGAATATTATTTTCATTTTCACCATTTTATCTCTTATTGTTGAATATCATTGAATATATTGACCTACCAATGATAGAACCTAAAAGGTATTGTGAGAAGAAATAAGATATTTTGTGGTAACTAGAACATATTCTAGCTAATTGATCATGGTGGATAGTTGGGATCATTGATAATCGATCACCACACAACCTAGAAGGAAAAAATAAGACTCTTAAATAGTTTCATTAGGAAGAAAAAATGAATCACCTTATCCACTAAAAAAGAATTGGAATAAATTTAAGATTGGTCACCAGGATTTCCATTATAATTTTAATTTAAAATAAAAACAATGAAAAACATTGGGGTGATAGTTAAAGTCATGATTATGTGATAATATATCTTAGGATCATGAGAATTTAAATCATAAACATTGTGGGATGTTTAATTATCTTCTATAAAATATGATGGATAGATAACTATATAATGAAACATTTTATTATGGAAAACAACATGACCTAATTTTGTGTGATTTAGAATAGTAGATGAGACTGTGGATGATTAAAATTCTTTTAATGAAAAGAACAAAATAATTAGGGCCATAATTTTTCTGATCCACTAATCAAATGAGTCCCTAAATAATAACATCAGTGGGATAAGTTCCCTCCTTAGTCAGGAAAGTAAAGGAACACCACCTTTTAGAGGGAACATCAAGAACCTCATACTCATGTGAGTGTGGTTCCAATTGACTTTGAATCCTAAAATCTAAGATATAATGTCCTTGGATATGATATTGTGAGAAAAATAAAATAGGGTTGGGATAATAAATCTTTTTCTAGAAGTAGGTGTTCAGGAAAACATGAAGAAAAATATGGTTCATAAGAGGCGATGATAAATCCATTTCCACATTGATACAATAAACCATAATGTTTTTTATCAATTGGATAACTTTGTATTCATAAAGAAATCATCAAAATGTATTTCCAATAACCTTTAGAATATATGTGATTTGTAATAATAATTGGAGCCTAGGAAGATGGATCCATAGAGTAGCTGATGATGAATCCCAACCATTGGGTAAATCATGAGACCATTTGAATAAAAATAATAATTATGCATAAATATTTTTTCGACACATGTTTAATAACTTTATTAAAATTCTCATTATATTAATAATATATGTAAAAAGGATAAAATAAGTAAATCAATGCATAATATATAAAATCCATCAATAAAATATTAAGTCATAATAGGTCATCTATTGCTTTATTTAGAATTAAACTATAGAACTAAGTGTTAGTATATCCTTCTTCTAGAAACATACTTTTATTGGGTAGTTATTATGAAGGTTTTGTGTTTAATTCTCCATGTTGAAATGAGGATTAGTATCTCTCGAAAAAATTTATGTTTCATAGAGTCAAGGGTTAAGGAAACTCGAGTTATGGATTTAGGATTTTAGAGTCTTATCAATGAATCTAGGACCTCCAAAGATATAGTTGGAATGAAAACCCACATAAATATTTGTGATTAATTATAAAAGAACTTTCTTGGGTTATGAAAAGGTAAATATAGATCCTATCCACTAAAATTTCAACATGATAAGACATTTTTATTCTAATGGTGAGGGATATTAGAACATGATAAAATATCTGGAGGCTTAATAAGATAATTGTTATTTTTTGCCTCACAATTTTTTAGTAATCAAATAGTGTAATAAATATATAATTTTCTATTATTGTATAAAGATATCAAATTCACAACCCTTTATATCCTTTAAATAAATATTTTATAAATAAAATATTATCTTTGGGAGTAACTTCTAGGATTGGTACATGCACTTTCATATTATACTATGCTAGGAATGGATGTTTTATATATTGGAGGTGCTAACTCTTGATCAAACTACTAAGATGGTGAGTGATGAGGAGCTCTTTATCTATAAGAAACACATGGAGTGATATGATATTTAAAATTTTCTCTTTATAATAAATCTTAGAGAGGATATCCAGGAAGGTCCTTACATAATAAAAATTATTAGATACATTGAGAGACATAATATTCTTATGTTTAAGCTACCAAACTAATTACCCAAAAATGTTATACTTCCATCACCCCCAAATAGATTATATATATATATATTAATTTTAGAATAAAAACATTGATAGGACTCTCCAAAATCTCATTACTCTCATTTGACATGTGGACAAGGACATTAATCATGAAAAGCCTTCAGTTCTTATAGTGAATAAGAGGAAGGTCAAGGTAAAAACATAAGGTTGAAAACAAATATAAAGACTCTTCAAAACTAACATAAAATAGAAGGAATATCAAAGATAAATAAAGGAAACATGAGTCCATCTATTTCTATTATTGTAAAAAGATCTACTGGAAGAAGAATCTCACCATGAAGAAGAAGAAAGGGAAAGGTTCAGGTGCATTCATTATTGAGAGAAATCTATTTGTTTCTATAAATTGTTTTTTTATAATAATCAAGTGATTATGAAAGTTTTATATAATTATAGGAACCATGTATGTTTAGAAGAATTTAATTAGGTTATGTGGATCTACAATCCACCAATAAAGCTACACTCACTGTGATAGCTATTGAAGACTAGCACCTCACATTGAAAACATGAATGATATTAATTTTATATAACTGTTATAATGTGAAATATATTATAAAAAACATCACTTATATATACATTCTGATTATGGATGGTTTTATTTTAAAATTTAGAAATAAATTTTGTTTCTTTTATAAATGAATCATTCGTTATGGTAAGAAACATTTAAATAAAAGTCTTTAGGTGTTGGATTACAAAAACCAAGTAATGTTAATCATGTAACACCCTAAAATTTTAGTTTTAATTTAACTTTAAATAAATACTATAGTGAAATTATTTATTGATATGTAACACTGAACTAAAACACACCTTGTCACATTTTATTGATATAAACATTACAAAAAAAGTATATAGAACCTTGTTTCACATACAATGGTAGATTAAATACATTAATAGTGAATAAATTAAAAGGGTATATTAAATAAAAATAAATAATATCTTCAAAACTATGAGATCCCCTATATTATCTTCATCATTGAGAATCACCATTAGAAGAACTAACCTAGAAACAATTAAAAAAATTATTAAAGGAGAAATAATTACGAGGAATGAGAAGTGTTACATACGAAGTGAGAATTAAATGAATGAGTATAAAAAGGATTTACATTGGAAAAAATCTAACCATTCAAAATATGGTCATTGGATATTAATTTATATTATAGTTATAATGAAGATGTGTATTGTTATTAACAAATTTAAATATTATATTTCAGAAATAAAAAAAATTAAAAAAATGTACAATATTTATTAAAAATAATTTATTATGAAATATATTTATTCATTAAAAACATTATTAACAAATGATTATATATAAATATATTGATTAAATTAAATTATTATAATTTAAATAATTAATTTTAGTTTTATTTGGGTTAAGATCATCTAATAAAAAAGCGATATGTTTCAAATAAAAAATTTTCAAAAAGCATTATGTATTTTTATCTTAAAAAATATGTAATTAATAAATAATTATTTTAATTAAATGTTTTCAAAATATACAAAAAAATGAAAAACCATCCTATAGTTATTTCTAGGCATGTGAAATGAATAAATTTATTTTATGCTTAAAAAATTGTTTTACAAAAATATTTATTTTTAAGCACTATATATTTTTTTCTTTAAGAAAATAAATATATTCTGTTTAGATAATGATAAATTTTATTTTCAATAGTAATAATAGATTAACTAAAATTTAATTCTTAATTTATATAAAATAGTAATAGGAACTATTAATATTTTTAAAAAAGGAATTTCATCTATTAAAAAATTTTAATTATATTTTATGTTTCCTATTAAAAGTTAAAACCCATTTTTTTAAATTTGAATTTGAAAAATTAACTTCATTTTTGGATTTTGAAAAATAATATTAGATTAGAATGAATGTTTTTTATGCTTCCCATCGGGGCCGCGCATTGGGATTCCGATGTTCCATTATTTACCCACATTTCCACTTTATAAAGCAAGGATACCTCTATTACTAGTGTTGGTGACATTGGATTCTTGATTGAAACAAGATTATGGGTTGTAAGTTCCTCCTTCCATTGATTCCTCCTTGGAGATCATTTCGGAATTCAGTTCTCCTTCATATATTTGAGTCATGTTTTTGAAACTCATTCCCATTGCTATCTTGAGGTGGATACAGGTAAATTATACTGCTTCTGTCTCGATAGAGAAATAACATGTAGTCTGAGTGGATAGTAACATTGGGAATTTATGAACATCATGGAACATTGGGTGTGTTGTGAATCTATAAATTCTCCCCCAATATGAAGTCTAAGGCATCTCTCATATGAGGAATATTAGATGTGTAACCCAAGGCATCTAATGTTGACAAGGAGGTAGTTGACACCAGGGGAATAATTATTCCATGTCTCATTACCTAGGTAATCCATGTTCATTATATGGGGTAGAGATTCTAGATCAATTCATAGGTTTAATGTCTTGTGGGGACACCTTGGTTACATGTTTAACATCTTGTGTGGATAAGTTTGTCAAATGTTTAATATCTTGTGAGGATATATGGGTCATTCGTTTAACGTCCTATGGGGACCGATAAGCCACATGTGTAACTTCTTATGGTGAAATGTAGGTGGGTTTTAGTGTGTTCTTGAAGAGAATATGATCACAATTTTCATTTTTTGTCTTTTATGGAGGATACATGCCGAATTAATTGGAATGTTGGGGCATTGGGATTAAACCTCAAGGAGGTAGCTGAAATGTGTTAGGATGTTGAGTTTGAATGTTAGAATGGTGTCCCACATACCAAATTTTAAGAAAAAAAGATCAAAACTCTTGTAGTTTGAGTTAATGGTTTAAGGTCATGTGAAATTACTAGTTTATTCAGTTAAAATTCGTGTGGTAAGGTCGATCATGTAATGGAAGGAGAAACAATAAGATATGATGTGGGTATTACATATATAGGATTTATGAGCGATGGATTTTCATACAAGGGTTATCCAATGTTCATCACGCAATTTTGGAGGTGACACTTCATCACATACAAGTCATACATAGGGAATCCTATGTTCATCACATATGGTAATTTTATAGTTTAACATCATGTGATGAGGTTGTTTTAATACATTTTAACATCATAAGACATGGATATTGGGATATTTAATTTAACATATTACATCTCAGATGTGGATGAGTATTAGGATAGAGGCTACACCCATGAGATACTAGGATCAATGATAGTGTGATTGAGGATTATACAGGTTGGATCCCCAAGTGATGTAATGGAGCATTGATTATATGGTTGGGGCTTATGCATGGAATCTTTATGGGTAATTTTAGAGAAATGACGACGTGGTTAGGGATTATGCATGGAAACTGCCTTGGTGTTTCTAGGGGTAGGGATAATATGATTGGGGAATACATTTGGGAGATTATCAGGTACTTATAAAAGCACCATTGATGTGGATTGGTCTTATGCATGGAAGATAACTGGGTGATAATAAGAGAGGTGATGTTATGAATGGGGTTTATACAGTTGAACTGCCCAGGTGTTTCTATAGAGTAGTAATGGTATGAATGGAGCTTACGCTGCTAGGCTGCCAAGGTGATACGAGGAGAAATGATGAGGGGGTATTTTCTCATTCTCACCACACAAGGCAACTCATTATCATCATATGAGTCATACTAGGATAATTACACATGGCATACCATATTCATTTCATAGTGTAAGGACACATTTTAACATCATGTACATAGATGTTGTGTGTGGGGTTTACACATTGAGACACCCATGCTTTCATCCGCATTTCTAGTATTGAGGGAATCTTGACTTACTGATGGGTCAAGGAATATGTTTAAAGGATTATACCTAAGTATGATGTCCATGGGGGTTATTTGGGAGCAGCTGGGATATATAGGGCGATTTCATGCTATAGTATCCCATTAATATTCCTCATATCAATTCACGTTGGAATATCAGCATACTGATGGATGGATGAATATTATTGGGGATTAAACCTTAATAGGAGTCCCATAATGGCTCTTTGGTGGTTGTCTCATGATTATTACAATAGTCATCTTACACATGACACATAAGGAATCACATAATTCTCATAAGATGCATCCTATTTTAATAAAATAGGGTATACTATAGTTTTATTTCATGTTATAAGGGCCAACAGGGAGAATATTCCTATAAATGGTTGGTGTATGACATACCCTAAAGTGGCCCTTTCAGGTTTAATTTGGAAGAGGATTCAGCGGGATTTCTAGAATTTCATGGGGCCTTTTTTTACATAAGGTGTCTAGGGAAAGAAAGAGAACTATCTGAACTCATGGAATAGTAAATAGACAAAGATGAATAACAAAACTAAATGTGTTTTGTGGATTCACGATGAGTATGTCGACACATGGTAATATATGGGATAAGAGGTGGGGTGATATACATCGCTACCCAAAATGTCTCTGATTTGTCTTGAAAAAATCACTATGAAACTCTTTTTTAATGGGGGTTAGTGAAATTTAGGATGGGACTAAATCCGAGAATAGATATAGAATAGAGGATAAGGGGTGAATCCTAAACATTATGGACCATAAGGTTCACATCTAAACACTATTTCACTCAACTATGTGCTGGTTCTCACAACTTTTCACTTTATTGACCAACATATTGTGTTTCCATGAAAATGAGTTTACTTAAATAATTTCCCACAAGTATTATTTTGAAAAACATTGTGTCACAAAATTTTAGAGTTTCACACAAATATAATTGAATGAAACTTTGTTATTTTCACAAAATTTGGTTCCCCATGGAGAATGTTATGAGAAAATGTATCAAGAAGAAGCCCATTAATTGAATGACATCAAAAAGTAATTTCATTCAATTTTGAGATTTTGGGGTTGTGAAAAGCACACAAACTCATGTTACACAAATGTGATCTTTGAAACCGAAATCCCATAGCCCCCACTCTTTAAAATGTGGGGTTAATTGGATATTTATAGGCATTTTGGTATTGTCTCACAACTTAGCCTTTGTCGCTCAACCTTTGGCTGTGTTGGATAACTCCTTGGTATTTCATGAAAATACCGTTGTTTTTGGTGGTCTATTTGTGTATTCATAATGATTATTTATTTTATGTTACCATAATTTGTTTCAGGATCATGAAGGTGTTTCATGAACTTTTTGAATGTTTCATGAAATTCCCGACTTTGCTCTAGAATCTCACTAACTGGCTATTTTCAGAAGTCTAACATTTAATACCCATAACTATTGATCCGTAAGTCTATTTTAGCTCCATGAATAGTAAATTTGAATCCTAAAAAAATAATTATGCTCATAGATCATGGTTTTAATATCCCAGACCAATCTGATCCATTTCTTTTGTGATAATATGGCGTTTGAGGTGTTCTGGGAGTCCAAGGTGACCTATTGCTATCACCTTTCCAAATTTTCCAATACTTTGAATATTGTTTGTAGGACCATATGTCATCTATTGGTAGGTTATCTATTGGTAGGTGTACAATATTTACAGAACAGTGAGTCACATCGGTTAGTGACATCGAGGACTCATGTCGGTGAGTCATGTTGGTGACTCATGTTAGTGACTCACATTAGTGACTCTTGTTGGTGACTCACGTCAGTGACTAACATCAGTGACTCACATCTGTGACTTTCATTGATGACTCACATTAGTGGATTGCATCAGTGACTCACATCGGTGACTTATGTCGGTGAGTCTTGTTAGTGACACATCAGCGAACAGTGTTTCTAACATCCTACAGTTTCACCCCTTTTACATTATCATTGATGTAAAATGACTCCAAAGCCTTTTAAGGTATTTATGGCCAATTCAAGGCCCATAACTCCTATATAAATTTTTTTAAGGGCTCAGATACCTTTACTCATTTAAACCACTTAGTTTTGACCAGACCCACCTTTAATGGAAAATCTAAACCATATCTAAATAGCTACTGAGTTTAGATTTTAAAAAGGCTGAGATACAATCCACCCTTGTTCTTCCTTCTCTTTTATCATGGTGTTAGGTGACCTGAATCTTTGTTCCCAAGGAGTTGTGTGATTGTTCTATCCCTCGGCCATTTCCCCTTGGGGATTTTACAGCTGTAGGTGCACCCAATATTTTGGTGCAACCAACATGTTTCGATTCGTCTTCAATTTAAGGTATGTCCTTCCACTGTTCATTTGGGTTCTAAAATATATTTTCATCTATTTATTCTTTCCATGTGATAGAATGTGATATTTATGTTTCTAATGGTTATTTTAGGGGTGTTTCTTGATGTTGTTGTATTGTGGCATCCTCAGGTGGATGCATCTATTGCGGGAGAGGTGATCATGATCTGTTGTGTTGGCCCATTATCGTGCAAAGAACACTGGAAAAGTTTTGAGGTAGGGGATTTGTGGAATCTCTATTATTTTTACAAAAATTCATGGAGTAATCGTGTTTTAGCCACTAGATCAAACTAAAATTTATATAATAAATATTTGAACCTAATTAAATATTTGGTGTCAATTTCTTAGCAATGTTATTGCCTCTTGATTTTCTAGATAGTGTGATAGATATATTTTTATTATTTAGCATGTATTTTGTGATGTAAATAGGTAAATAATGTAAATCCACGATTAATTATAAATTAATTAGCTATAAATAAAGAGTCATGGTTAACGAATATTGTTGTTGTTGTTTTGGTTTGATTATAATCTAATTGATGTGGTTATTCATGTTTAATTGAATCAATTAATTCATGATGGAATAAATAACTTGTTGGGTGTTGAAAGATAATACCTTGAGGGGTTCTAAGATAACTTATTTCTTGTAAAGGCCAAGAACCTTATTCTTTAGAGCTATGAGTGCCCGTTGTGTGTGAAGGATGAGTGCCTTGATTAGGGCCAAGATCCCTATTGCTATGTTGTTTGTTTAATACAACTTGTGATGTGATGTGAGCCTGGGATGACTGATAATGGAGGGATGTTGTGGTATATGGGGGTAGGGAGGCCCAGTGGTTGTGGCAGCATTTGATGCCTAGAGTGGTGAGATGCATCGATTTACGCATGTGGGTGTTGGGGTGGCCATCGGGGATGATGTAATAGGTTGAAGTTGGTCTTACCCATTTATATGAATGTTGTGATTCATGTTGAATCTATTGTTTGTTTATCAACCTTACTTTACGCACTTCTTAATGAAGCTGGTCTTTCTTACCATTCTTCTAATGGATTCAAAGATGTGTGTGGTATTCCATGTTCTTTTTGTGTTTAGCTTCTTGTGGATGGATGGGTCTACACTCCTACTATAAATGGAAAAGACTCAATGGGTAGTTCCTCTACTCACCATATTGAGCCCATTTTTTGGGTTTCTTATAATGCATTATTAAAATTCCTAGAAATTTGGGAAAGCGATAATTCTATTAATAAATGATTTATTAAAAGATTTTTAACCCATGAGGGTCAGATCTTGTTGCGGTGAAATACAGAGGTTATGATTCTATGAAATTGTGGACTCAGTTCGGTTATGCTTGGAGGGAAAAAACTTTTTTGTGTTACTAATGAAATGAGATGTGGAAATTTATAGTAGTTAATTAGTGTTTAATGAATTAATTAACATATAGTTAAACTACTAAAAAGGGATAAAGTAACTTAATATTTCTCTTTAAATGGTTGTGTGCTTATAGGATATCTAGTCATAGCAGTGGAAGCTGGGAGTTTGAGATACGTTAGCTACAGTTGAGTTGAAGACTAGGTTTTTTTCATAGTGTGGTTGTGAGATATATTATATCATGTAATTTTTTTATTTACAATATTCCACCCTATCGGTTATGGAAACTAACACCCAATGATTCTGTTCTCTAGGGGGGTGTTCTCCCCAACATTCTTATGGGAGGATGGATGGCTGACTACCCCCTTTGGCTCTGCTCTCTTCTCTTGGTAGTTACTTGTGCTGGTATGCATGATGGTTATTTTTCTCAATATATGTGTGCTGAGGGATATAATGCATTTTGGTTATTTCATACACATATACTCTAGATATAGTATCATATGGACTAATATAGGTATTTCATATATTGGCTTTGATGGATTGAGGATCTTTACTTGGTTTTGGGGTTATAGTTTCTTGAGGTATAATACCTGAAATTTGATTCATGTTATGTGGGATGAGGTGGCTCCCGATAACTACCTGATTCAATTTGGTTGTGTGGTTGTGGTGGTGAGTTTCATGAGATGCATGTTACTGTTCTATACCCAGGTGTTTCCGGGCTAGTATTTTTGGAGAGAGATGTTCTGGATGTGCGACATAGGTAAAAAGTAGAAAACTAGCAGGGAAGTGGTAGTGGGGTACCCTTGAATTTATTTATTATATTATATACTATTGTCTGAGATAATTACTATGTGTAGATATGGTGTGGATGAGAACTCAGTATACCTGTTTTGGTGATGAGTTAGATTCACTTGTTGTTCACTAAGCTTTAGCATGCTTTCTTTACATTTGTACGAGAGGCTCCGGGGGGGGGGATCCTATTGATTATACTGTTATACACACTCTATGTTATATGAACTATTTTTTAGGTCACTTGGAGTAGGTTGGAGATCGTGATGGTTACAACTAGCTGGGGGTTTTTAGGAGTTGTTCAAGAATCGTGGTCTCTGTAGTTTTTCTTTCTTTTGGTACTTACAGTTTTCCCTCTTCGTTGTAGTTGTACTTTCATGAAATTACATATGTGCACATGGGTTTATTTTAATTTATGGTATGAACTAGAGTTGGTTGGGGTCTATCTTATCTCTCTATTTCATATGCCTTTACATAGAGGGTAATTCCTCCCATCTATGTGTATACTATACCCTCAATGCTTGTCACCAACCCAGGGCCTACTGGAGGCGAGACTAATGAGTCATTATCTCTCTTCTAAAATTACAAGCTTAGGAGGGTTTAACTTTGTGGGGAAGGGGTCATGATAGAGTGGTATCAGGGGCTCTGGTTGAGGAATATTATGGAGTTTGGAGTTAGTCATAGGTGATATTTCATGGGTTAGTAGGCTAAAAATGTTATTCATGTTTAGAGAGTGTTGAAAAAAATAGAGACCAGATGAGAAAGAGGTATTTAGGGCCCCCTATAATCCAATGAATGGAACTTTAAGTTTATAATGGCTACTAAATAAGTTGATGTAGGTTGAAGAGTAGAGACCTATTAAATGATCACACATCATTCTTATTTTCACCTATGTTTAAATGGATAGACCTTGTGATAGGTTAACATAAAATGAATAAAAGAAAACAATTAATTAATGTTAAAGTCTACCATATTCCAGGTTTATGAGCTCTAACTATTTTTCCTTTTTGTAGGTATGGATATAGGATGATTTACTTCTTAGGTTCACACAGAAGATGTCCAGTAGGTTGTGCTAGCCAAATCTCCATAGATTAGAGGTTGATAATGATAAAACATGGAAGAGGACACTCTGAGAGTTTCAGTACCATAGTCTATAAAAGTATGAGGGTTCCATTTCAGATTCATTCACAGAAGACTGGTTGATGGAGGTTGAGATAGATTTTAGTTTGATTCAGGATCAGAAGTAGTAATGGGTATCGTTGGTTGTGACAATACTTCGTTGAACAATGAGGTAGTGGTGGTTCTTATTCTTTAGGGATCGTGAGGAGTTGTACGTCTCTTGGTAGAAGTTCTGAGAGAAGTTCAGAGTCCTGTTTATTTATTCAATTGTGAAGGCGGATGGTTTCTAGGAGATGGTTACCCATCGATAGGGGAACTCTAGTTTTTGGTAGTTTGGAAATTGATTTAGGAACCTCTTGCGATATTCTTCGGACCTGTTTTGAAATGAGGGGGCTAGGGAAATGAATTTTGAGGTGAATTGGTGTCCAAAGATCTAGTACCAGGTCACCCCCATTTATTCTGAAGAAATATCTTGAGGAGTTTAAGAGGGAATAGGTCATCGATAAAATGTTATCTAGAACTCAATGAACACGATAGGAGATTCTTCAGGATTCATCACAATGGAGAGGTGTAGTATGGGGTTCCAATTTTTAGGGAATAAGAGTTTTTATTCTACTGAGGGTAGGCCCCAGCCCTCAGTATCTCATTTATATGGGGGGAAGTGGATCTCAAAAGTATGATAGGGTATTAGGAACATTCATTCTTATGGAGGCCAAGGTCATCAACATTGAAAGTTCCCAACCTTTCTGAAAAGTCAGTGTGCATCAGGTGTTCCACTTCAAGTTCCTCCATTGAGGCAGTTCCAACTGAGGCAACAATAGTAGGTTACACGAGTTTTTGGTTAGTAGAGAGAATATGGGGTAGAGAGAGTATATCCCCAGGATGAATCTCTCCATCAGAGAGTAGAATGATGCCATGGAGGTAGTCAGTGTCAGGGTTAGGGAGTCTATGGAGTAGGTTGTGGTCAGCTTCATGTGTTTGTGTTTCAAGTGCTAGGAAAACCAAACAACATTCGTGGTAACCTTTCCTAATTTTATACTTAGGTACATGAATTGTTTGATTTAGGAGTGTCATAGTCTTTCATATCACCTACCCTTTTCCATGTATTGGGACTTGAGGTAGAGAGGCTTCGATTGACCTTGGCGTTGACTACGTCAGTTGGAGGTCGAGTTTACTTGTTTGAAGTATGTAGAGACTATGAGTTAGTTATTGGGAAGCACCGCTCTCAAGGATATTTCCTATGTTTATGGATACAACTATATGATGTCATCCTTCGCATGAATTGGTTTTATTCAGTACCGGATATCATGGATTGCTTCAGGAGTTAAGTAGTATTCTTAGATGCTGATGGAGAGCAAGCAGTGTTTGTTGGCAAGTGAGACCCTCAGATAGGTTAGAGGTGTGTTCTGTCCTTATCATCCTTGATGATGGATCTGATGATAAGTTCATTAGAATTTCTTTAGCTAGTGTTTCCCAGGGTCATAAAAGAGTACCCTGATGTCTTTCATAAAGAGTTTATAACATTTCCCCCTCGATGAGAGATTGAGTTTGGGATCGAGATATAGCCAAGAACATCTCCCATATCATTGTCTCTATATAGGCTGGTGCCTTTTGAGTTGCGGGAGCTATGTATACACTCAATGGTTAGTTATAGTGTTGTATTGTTCGGATGAGCGTGTAACACCCCATGATTCCACGGTATGCTTCTATTTGAATAATACAGGACTGTGTGTTGTACGCAACTTCGAGTTCTAACACACACCACAACCAATCAAACTAGACGTTGTGAATAGTAATACCAACATTTTGAAATTTTATAAATTTTATCTTTCAAAATGGACTTCATTTTTGGATTCGTAATATCGGAATTAGCTTAGGGTGAATTTTTGCTATTTTTCTGAAAACATTCAATTTTTGATGAATAGTGAAAAAACACTTAGTTATAGTTTAAAACTGAATTTTTATTTAAATAACTATTTATTTTAATTAAATTTAATTGAGGTAAAAATAGATACATAATACCTATACAAGTTCAATGTAATTAACTGGAGTTAGTTTAGAATACTTTTAGATATATAAAACCTTTTTGAAACTTTTCACCGTCTTTTACCCACCTCCTAGGAGAATTTGGAAATTCACATAAAACATAATTTTACTTCTTCTGTGAGTGGAATTTTGAAACTCTGAGAGACACGGTCAATATCAAGGAGTAAAATGTGGTTCAATAAGATAAAAATAATTTTTTATGAATAGTAACTTTTTACTTTTATTTACCACAGTTAAAAGTAAATAGGGTAATTAAGGGTAAAAATGATATTAATATTACCCTAAAACATGTCCTAATTCTATTGTACAAGTGTATCTCGACCAAAAATAACCTTAGGAATAAAATATTATCATTTAGGTCCACTTGGATTAGATTAGGACATTTATTATTATTTAATTCAAAGAAGAGTTGAAAGAGATAAAATAAAATTTTAATAACTAAAGAATTTTTAATATATGATTATACATAAGATAAATTTGATTATAAATATTCATTAGAAATATAAGAATCTTTAATAAATAATGTTATTTTATTTATAATTTTTATACATTAAATTATTTAATTTATTAATGACACAATGATGATGCAGTAATTACCTTATTAGTGAAATATTAAAATAATTGATATTATAAATACCAAAATAAATATAATTTGAAACTTTTAATGAATTCCACTAATTTTATAGCTTAATATGACATGTTAATATTTATGTAATTATTTTTTTTCGAAGTAATAATGCTGTTATAATTTTCAAAAAAATAAAATACCAAATAGTGTCAAAATTGACAAAAAAGAGTTTTTAAAACAAATATTATATTATTAATTGATATTAAATTACTAAAAATCTAAGGTTCGGCCAAAAGACTTATATAATGATAGGTGTATCATTAATGGACCACTTGGGGGGCTATTAGATGTATATTGTAAGTTTATTAACTATATAATATAAAAATACAAAGTGACATGGTAAATGTCAAACTAATTAACTAAGAGTTAAAACTAAAAGATAAGGTTAATATAGTGACCCAAACCTCTCTAAAACCTATTGGTTGAGTTTTTTTCGACCCATACCTACCTTAACCTTTAAATAATCCACTTTGGAGCCATTATAAACCGAATATGAATTTATTAAAAAATAACATTTCTAGCTTTTCCAAAGTTTCCCCTCACCCCTCTTATAAAAGGGCACTTCCCCTTCCCTCTAATTGACACCTTAAAATCCTTTTGGCTTGATCAAACCCTGCCCAACTATCCTCCCAACTTCCCGAACATCAACCTAGAGGCCTTAGTTTGATCATAAAACCAACTTAAGGAGCCCTTTTGATCAAATCAAAAGAAAGAACACGAAGAATAGGTAATGATTTCACCACCCTCTTTCAAAGTTCCTTTCTTCTTCAACATCTTCTTTCCTTGTTATTTTCCATTCTAAAATAATACCTCTATTATCTTATATATAATTTGATTTTATTATAAATATGTAACAACCAAATTCATTATTCTATCCATCCCTTGAATATCATGTCACCATACGTTCGTACGTACGTCCTACCGTCTCCACGTTGTGGTGTAATTGTTATTCAATATAGTATTAATTAGATGGGTATGATAATGATGTGTAATTAATTTAAATAATAATTATAACATGATAATTAATCTGTATATATTATATGACATCCAATTATATCTGATTTTAATTTCAAAATAATGATATTATCGCTCGTGCGTACGTACGGAATACCGTCCCCACTAACGCGATGAGATTCATTCCCCATCGTATCCATAAAAGTATAATACTCATTTTATGATTAAAAATAATGTTTAAGGACTTGACATAATTATTATATATTAATAAGATACAACCTATCGATAAAAACATGACTTATGTAACAAAACATATAAAAGAAAACGAGTAAGTTAACACCCAAAACGATGATAATACTAACATATTATTAACAATGCAATGTTAAAAGATCATATATGATATCATATTAATATATATGATTCTTGTATAATTCAATAACAATTATTTCACCTTTATAAAAGAGTATAACCTACCCTCGACCAAGGAAAAAGTACAAAGTAAGGGGTTTCTTATCTCACTTTTAATTCCGTGAGATTTCCACTGTTCACCACTTATTTATTTCATGTGGTGTTTGTACTGCCCATGATTGTATTAATTGTGTAATATACTTCAACTTATGGATATTTAAATCATCATTGTATGATCCTTCTTTCAGGGGTCTATGTTTCGTAAGTTACCAAATCGATAAGGGAATTTGAAATTTCAATTTCCACTGATTCGGCTTTACGCATAATTCATTGATTATTTTACTCCAAAATTATGTGTGGAATCACTATTAATTTTCTTATGTCATAATTTCCACTCCCCTTTATGTGGATATACTTTTGATACACATAATCACTCCATTGATAAATTCTTAAGTCATCGATATGAACCTGATAAGAGTAATTTTAACTCAATCTCCATTTGTTGAGTTAAATATCAAATTCATTGGTGTTGTTTTTACAAGAATATGTGTGAATGTACTCTGACTGATTTACACTGAATATCCAATCATGTTTAGTGTATTTATATTTGTCACAAATAATTATGTCGTTGATTTATCCTTAACCTAGGGATACAACCTTTATACGAAGTTTCATCTCAAATTACATTCTATTGAGACTTCTTTGTTGTTATACACCAAATCACATTTATATGGTGTATATCATGTACTTTGACATAGTATATCATGAATATCTTTGTTCTAATGATATTAAAATGTTTTTATTAACTCAATTATTTTTATTCAAGTGTCAATCTTTTGGTTAGAAACACTAACTAAAATATCAGTTTTAAATGTTTTAAGGATTTATTCTTATAAATTTTTTTCATTAATGTCCATGCTTTAGAAATAGTTTTAAGGATTTATTTATATGGACATTAATGTTTTAAAATTAATTTTTTTAAATGTCTCAAAGTGGTATGGGACAGTTTGATTCAAAAAATCTATTTTAAATGGCTTCTTGACAAATAGTGTGACTTTTAAATGTTTTCAAGAAAAAGGGGGATATTTCTCTCAATAGTTTGATGATTATTTTAATCTATGTCAATATCCTTCATTATTATCGATTGAGGTTTATGTGATACAATAAAATCTTTCATATTGTATCGAATGAGTTATGTTTGACTGTGGATGTGCTATTTTTATACCATTCATGGTTTGTGGTTAAATGTATTGACATTTCGTATGCTAGTTTTAATACAAATGTTTATGGTATGTTTAAAACTTTTAATATGAGGAATTCATTAGAATTAATCAGTGATGGGTGGAGCCCTATATACCTCCTCGATTCATCAGTAGGTTACATGAGACAAACTAGTGTCTTGGAACAAGGCCTTGACAAAATCTTATTTGTAGTCTTGGCACAAGGGCTTGACTATGTCGTTATGATAGTCTGGAATTATGCATTCCATCATTACGAAAGTGATTTTTGATATTTCATGTGATTATTAGACTTGTAGAATATCCATTTGAATAAGTAAATGGAATTATTTCATTTTATTTCGGCCATATTATATTGAATTTCATGTTTAAAATGCTTTTGTTTTAGAAATACATTGCCTTAAATGTTTATGCATATTTATGAAAGTTTTCGCTATTTTGTTATCCTTACTGAGCATATGAGCTCACCCCTTTCAATGTTTTATTTTTCCCAAGATGTGAAGAAGTAATTTATGAATGACCTGATGGGATAATATATGGGGATATGAATACAATATGTTGTTGTTGTTTTTTTACTTTATGATGTAATGTAAACTTTATGAATGTATCTAGTGTTTCCAAGGCTACTAAACTAATCGGTCTTTCGAGACCCGATCCTTTGTGATCATTCCAATGTTATGTAATAATGCACCGAATTTGGGTAACTAAGGTCGGGGCATTATAGTTGGTATTAGAGGAAGTTTAGTACAGACCTTGGAAACTAGATTTAGATAAACTCAGATTAGAGAACCAATCCCTAAGATAGACTTTGAGGATTAATATAGAAGAACATCATAGAATTTTGGTATTGTATATATTTTGTGAGTTTTCCAAGAAATACATCCCTGTCTGGATACGAGCAGGTAGAGGTGGCTCTCGCACAGATGTAACTAGGGTTAAAACCTGAAACACCGCTTTGAGCTATACTCTAATGGGAACTAGTGTGTGACAACGGGCCTTGCTAAAATCTTGGTTACGACACTCCCGGGGGATATGCTTAGGATAATTTTCATTTTCTTTACAAACCAATTTGATGTATTTAACCTTGGTTAATCCTAAGGTGTTTCAAATTTAGAATATGTTGTAATGATATTCTCTAAATGAGTCTATGACTAATATTACTCACATGGTGATTTCTGGTTTTAGTAAATGGCTGGAGTCCCAGGAAGTCATAGTAACTTTGAGAATGATGCACAAGGTGGGAATGGTGGTGGAAATGAGCAACAAAATGGAATGTTGATAGGCCTAAAAGATATCATTTTCATGCCAAATCAGTTTCCCAAAAATATGATCGACAACATATATATTAACCAACTCTGGGACTCAATAAAGAAGAGAAAGGTGATGATTGATAAGAGCTCCAGCAGTGGAGACCATGGAGAAAAGAATCCTAAATTTCCATCATGCAGGAAATGTGGAAGGAGACACCCAAGAAAGTGTCTCAACAGAACAAAAAAATTCTTTATGTGTGGGAAAGAAGAACATTAAGTGAAAAATTTCCGAGAAAAAATGAAGAGTACTATGGAAGAAAATAAAAATGGTCCCAAGAATCCATTTATAGTCATTTTCTGTAAATATAGGGGACTTGACCATTATCTGAGTGAATTCCCTATTCTATAGGATATTTTCTTGGTCAAAGAAGAAGCTATGTGGAAATAAATGGTTGGAGAAATGTTTAAAAGTATTAGTGCTACTTGTTGATGGGATTACATTGGAATAATTTTCTCTTGTATTTATAACCCCTCAGTTTTCCATGTGAGAATGATATTTGAGGAAGAAATATCTTTTCCCTTGTGGATATAGTTATAAAGAACCATTTGGTTTTATATTATCATTGCGTTTGAGTCAATTACAAGTTATTATATTTTTGGATGAAAATTCAAGGTATGAGATAACATTTCTAGTTCAAATTATGTTATGTTTATTTTGAAGAATTTATCTCATTTTGGTAATGTTATAAAATATAGTTTTTGAAAAAGGACTACATGTAGACCGTGTAACAAACCGTTGCATTGGACAAAGCTGTGGGAATCGAACCCACAACCAAAGTGCGATTGGGATTTATCGACCACCACTTGACTACGTGAAGTCCCTGGTTAGTGTGACTAATTATTTTTAGTTAAATGATTTTTTGGATCAATAATAAGTTTATTTGGGTTCTTATGTCTTATCAAATTAATACCCTTAGTATAGGAAAATGATTTGGTGATTATGTGATAAATGTTATTTTGGAAGATTTTTGCTTTGTTGGGAACACTATATGCCCAAGGAAAATAGAATACTATGGGATTTTATTTGAGGATTAATGGTGGATTTTTATCTACATTTTTATTGTGTATTTATAGTGATTTGGGTTATTTATGGAAATTATTAACCTATAATAGAGAATATGTGATTTGGTTAATTAATTTTAAGTATGTGAATTTTACAGTAGTTGATGTCATTTGAAGATACAATTTAACGTGGAAGACTACATAACCAAATTATTATATATTTTGGGTTTCAATATTAGTTTGGATTATATTGATGGATTTTGAGGACAATTGTTTATTGAATTTTATTTATTTAACTTTGGGGTTATGTTGGTTTAATTTTAGATATTAAGATTAGTGTTTCTTTCTCTAAAGGAATATTCTTTTGGGGGATCATCAGATCTTGTACTAACCATTTTTGTTTTGATTAATCTCTAAAAACAAGGTAAATATATAGTTCATTCTTCGTGTATCAAGTGATTCTATAAAAGTTTATTCTAGCTCTCCCAGTGTGACCAAGTCTTCATGAAAACTAATCGTTTAAAAAAATGAGTTATTGGTGGAAATTTATTAAACAATGAAACTCTATATAAAAATTAAGTATGTATCTTTATTTTCTTAGTAAATCTCATAAATGAATTCCTCATCTTTATGTAATGTAACTTAAAAAAATGTGTTGTCCGTATACTTTTCCTACTGGGAAAATAATGACCGTTTGTCCCATCAAAAGTTTGTGGCTTTCTTATTGTTAACTTTCACCTGATCATGTTTTCTATCCCTCTCCATTATAAATTTACACTAAGTTTATCTTCTATATCCATGTTTTCCTACATGGAATCCTAGTATGAGTTATCTTGGGTAACATTTGTACTTCTCTTTCTTTCTTTTAAGGTGATAATTTTATCGACTCTTTTTCTAATGTGGGAATTTCCATTTTATTTCCAAGCCCAATTTTAAAAATTGAAAGGATGAAAATGTTTGAAGGAGGGGAGAATGTAACACCCAAAACTTCTACGGTACGCTTCTCTTTGAATAATACAGTAACATGTGTTGTACGCAACTTCGAGTTCAAACACACACCACAACCAATAAAACTAGACGTTATGAATATTAATACACACTTTTTGAAATTTTATAAATTGTATCTTTTAAAATGGACTTCATTTTTGGATTTGTAATATCAAAATTATCTTAAGGTGAATTTTTGGTATTTTTCGGAAAACATTCAATTTTTGATGAATAGTGAAAAAAACACCGAGTTATAGTTTAAAACCGAATTTTTATTTAAATAATTATTTATTTTAATTAAATTTTATTACGGTAAAAATAGATACATAATACCTATATAATTTAAATTTAATTCATTGGAGTTAGTTTAGAATAATTTTAGATATATAAAAATTTTATGGAACTTTTCACCGTCTTTTACCCACCTCCTAGGGGAATTTGGAAATTCACATATCACATAATTTTACCGATTCTGTGAGTGGAATTTTGAAAATCCAAGAGACACGGTTAATATCAAGGAGTAAAATTTGGTTCAATAAGATAAAAATAATTTCTAATGAATAGTAACTTTTTTACTTTTATTTACCACGGTTAAAAGTAAATAGGGTAATTAAGGGTAAAAATGATATTAATATTACCCTAACACATCTCCTAATTATATTGTACAAGTGTATATCGACCAAAAACAACATTAGGAATAAAATATTATCATTTAGGTCTACTTGGATTAGATTATTACATTTATTATTTTTTAATTCAAAGAAGAGTTAAAAGAGATAAAATCAAGTTTTAATAACTAAAACATTTTTAATATAGGATTATACATAAGATAAATTTGATTATAAATATTCATTATAATGATAAAATTATTTCCTACATAATGTAAATTTATTTATTTTATACATTAAATTATTTAATTTATTTATGACACAATGATGATGGAGTAATTACCTTATTAGTGAAATATTAAAATAATTGATATTATAAATACCCAAATAAATATTATTTGAAACTTTTAATGAATTAAACGAATTTTATAGCTTAATATGACATGTTAATATTGATTTAATTACATTTTTTCTAAGTAATCATGCTGTTATGATTTTCACAAAAATCAAATACCAAATAGTGTCAAAATTGATATAAAAGTGTTTTTAAAACAAATATAATATTATTAATTTATATTAAATTCCTAAAAATCTAAGGTTCGGACAAATAACTTATATAATGACAGGTGTGTCATTAATGGACCACTTGGGGGTCTCTTGGATGTATATAGTAGGTTTATTAACTATATAATATAAAAATACAAAGTGACATGGTAAATGTCAAACTAATTAACCAAGAGTTTAAAATAAAAGATAAGGTTAATATAGTGACACAAACCTGTATAAAACCTATTGGTTGAGTGGTTTTAGACCCATACCCACCTTAAACTTTAAGTAATATACTTTGGATCCATTAGAAACCAAATATGAATTTATTATAAAATAATATTTCTAGATTTTCCAAAGGTGCCCCTCACCCCTCTTATAAAAGGGCACATCCCCTTCCCACTAATTGACACCTTCAAAGCCTTTTTTATCGGCCAAACCCTGCTCAAATATCCTAACAAATTCCCTCACTTCAACCTAGAGGCCTTAGTTTTATCATAAAACAAACCTAAGAAGCCCTTTTGATCAAATCAAATGGAAGAACCTGAAGAAGAGGTAATGATTTCACCACCCTCTTTCAAGTTCTTTTCTTATTCAACTTCTTCTTTCCATGATATTTCCATTATAAAATAATAAATCTAGTATATTATATATACTATTATGTTATTATAAATATGGAACAACTAAATTCATTATACTATCCTTCCCTTGAATAACATGTCAACATACGTGCGTACGTACAACCTACCATCTCCACGTCGTGGTGTAATTGTTATTCAATATATTATTATTTATATGAGTATAATAATGATGTGTAATTCAAGTAAATAATAAGTATAACATGAAAATGATTCTTTATATATGTTATACCATCCAATTATATATTATTTTAATATCAAAAGATTGATATTATCGCTCGTACATACGTACGGACTACCGTCTCCACGAACGCGATGAGATTCATTCCCCATCGTATCCATAAAAGTTTAATACTAATTTTATGATTAAATATAATGTTTAATGACTTGATATAATTCTTTATATGAATAAGATACAACCTATCCATAATAAACACGAATTATGTAAAAAAACATATAAAAGAAAACGTGTAAGTTAACACCCAAAACAACGACAATACTAAGATATTATTAACAATGCAATGTCAAAAGATCATATATGATATCATATTAATGTATATTATTCTAGTATAATTGAATAAAAATTATTTTACTATTATAAAGGAGGCTAACCTACCCCCGACCAAGGAAAAATTACAATGTAAGGGGTTTCTTATCTCACTTTTAATTCCATGAGATTTCCATTATTCACCACTTATTTATTGCATGTGGTGTGTGTACTGCCCAAGACTGTATTAATTGTGTAATATAATTTAATTTATGGATATTTACATCATCATTTTATGATCCTTCTATCATAGGTGTATGTTTCGTAAGTTTCAAAATCGATAAGGGATTTTGAAATTTCAATTTCCACTCATTCGGCTGTACGCATAATTCATTGATTATTTTACTCCAAGATTATGTGTGGAATCACTATTCATTTTCTTATGTCATAATTTAGACTCCCTTTTATGTGGATATACTTTTTATACACATAATCACCCCATTGATAAATTCTCAATTCATCGATATGAACTTCATAAGAGTAATTTTAACTCAATCTCCATTTGTTGAGTTAAATTTCCAATTCATTGGTGTTGTTTTTACAAGAATATATGTGAATTTCTTCTGATTGATTTACACTGAATATCCAATCATGTTGAGTGTATTTATATTTTTCACACATAATTATGTCGTTGATTTATCCTTAACCTAAGGATATAGTCTTTATACGAAGTTACATCTCAAATTACATTCCATTGATACTTATTTGTTGTTATACACCAAATCACTTTTATATGGTGTATATAATGTACTTTGACATAGTATATCATGAATCTCTTTATTCTCGTGATATTACAATGTTTTGATTACCTCAATTATTTATATTCAAGTGTCTCTCTTTTGGTTAGAAACTCTATCTAAAATATCATTTTTAAATGTTTTAAAGATTTATTCTTTTAAATCTTTCTCATTAATGTCCATGATTTAGAAATAGTTTTAAAAATTTATTTATATGGAAATTAATGTTTTAAAATTAAAGTTCCTTTTAAAAGTTTCAATGTGGTATGGGACACATTTATTCAAAAATTTATTTTAAATAGCTTCTTGACAAATAGTTTGACTTTTAAATGTTTACAAGAAAAAGGGGGATATTTCTCTCAATAGTTTGATGATTATTTTAATCTATATCAATATCCTTCATTATTATTGATTGAGGTTAATGTGATACAATAAAATCTTCCATATTGTATCGAATGAGTTATGTTTGACTGTGGATGTGCTATTTTTATACCATTCATGGTTTGTGGTTTAATGTATTTACATTTCATATGCTAGTTTTAATACGAATGTTTATGTTATGTTTAAAAAATTTAATATGAGGAATGCATTTGGCTTAATAAGTGACAGGTAGAGCCTGCTATAGCTCCTCGATGCATTGGTAAGTCTCATGAGACAAACTAGTGTCTTGGCATAAGGCCTTGACAAAATCTTATTTGTAGTCTTGGTACAAGGCCTTGAATATGTGGTTAAGATAGTCTGGAATTATGAATTCCATCATTATGAAAGTGGTTTTTGATATTTCATGTGATTATTCGACTAGTAGAATATCCATGTGAATAAGTAAATGGAATTATTTCATTTTATTTCTTCCATGTTATGTTTAAGTTCAAGTTTAAAAGGGTTTTGTTTTAGTTATACATTTCCTTAAATGTTTATTCTTATTTATGAAAGTTTCCACTATATTGTTATCCTTACTGATCATATGAGCTCACCCCTTTCAATGTTTTATTTTTCCCTGGATGAGAATAAGTAATTTATGAATGACCTGTAGGGATAATATATGGGGATATGAAGTCAATATGTTGTTGTAGTTGTTTTTGACTTTATGATGTAATGTAAACTTTATGAATGTATCTAGTGTTTCCAAGGCTACTAAACTAATTAGTCCTTCGAGACTTGATCCTTTTTTGCCAAGACAATGTTATATAATAATGCACCGACTTTGGGTAACTAGGGTTGGAGCATTATAGAGCGTGTCACCATAGGGTGCCCCAGTTTATTTCATGTAGAAGGATGACGGTGGTTTTCTGTTTTGTATTGATTATCATCACTTGAACCAGGTGACAGTGAATAACTGTTATCCTCTTCCATGGATTGATGATTTATTTGATCAACTGAAAGGTGAAAGTTAGTTCTCTAAGATTGATTTTTGGTCAGGATATCTTAAAATGCATGTGAAGGAATAGGATATCCCAAATATTTCTTTCCATTGTCATCATGGTCATTATGAGATCATTGTGATGTTGTTCGTTGTGATTAATTTTCCATTTTTCTCCATGGGGTTGATGAACACTATGTTCGGTGAGTTCATGGGTAAGTTCATAGTGGTTTTCATCAACATCATCCTTGTGTACTCCATGTCTGAGGAGGAGCAAGCAGAGTATCTACATGCCATTTTGGGACTTCTTCATAAACATCACCTATTTGGGAATATATCAAAGTGTGTGTTTTGGGATTGAGAAGTAGGTTTCTAGGGGCATGTTGTATCATAGTAGAAAGTAGTTGTGGATCCTTCTAAGATAGAAGAAATTGTGCCTTGAGAAGACCCTAAGACAATGGTATATGTTCATAGTTTCCTTGGTCTTACATGCAATTATCGGAGGTTCATATCAGATTTTTCTCGAGTTGGAATACCTATGATAACATTGAATAGAAATTATTAGGCATTATTATGGACTGATGAGTGTCAGGAAACATTTGAGTATCTAAAGGATAAGTTCTTATGTGCATCAGTTCGTTTTATTATTTCTTAAGGAGTTTTGTTTGAGGTTTTCTATAATTATTTGCATTTGGGATTAGGATATGTTTTAATTTATTAGATATTAGTCATTTATCATGGTTTATGATAGTTACATACCAATGAACAAAACTATTCCACCCACGATCTTGATTTAATGGTGGTGGTTTTTTCCTTGATGTTGTGGAGACATTACCTCACCAACAAGCATTTTGTGTTCTTCACCGGTCATAAGATCCTGAGGTATGTTTTCTCCCAATGTTACTTGAACGTGGGACAACATCAATGGATGGAGTTCTTATAGCATTACGACTTTGAAATTTTTTATACACCTGGAAAGGGGAATGTTGTGGATGATGCTTTGAGAAGGAACTTGCACAGTGATGCAATGCATGAATATGGTGATCCCTAGAGGGTTATGGAAGAACATTCAAAATTACATCTAGATATGGGTGATTTTGGGGTCATTGGTTGTCTTTTTTATATGATAATTCAATCATCTCTGGTGTAGTAGGTGGAGGAATCCTAATTGGGGGATATTGAAGTGGAGGTCTGGAGAGACCAAGTTGTTTGTGGAGATGCCCCTAATGGATAGTCTGGGGATGAACAACACCGAGTGTTGTTTTAGGGAAATATTTATGTTCCTTTGTTGATGAATGAGATGATTCTCATAGAGTTCCATAGTTCTCCCTTAGTGGTACATCCTCACGTGAAAAAATGAACCATGATTTGAGGAGTCGGTTTTGGTTTCCTGGGATGAAGCATGAAAATATAGAGTTTGTGTCTTGATGATTGGTCTTTTAGAAGGTGATGTCCAAGCACAGTGTTCCCAGTGGTTTGATCCAGCCATTAGATGTTCCTTAGTGGAAGTGGGAGGACATAGTGATGCACTTTGTTACCAGTTTACCTCTAGTTCAGGGATTCTATGATGCTATATGGTTAGTAGTGGATAATTTAAAGAAATACCACTATATATTGATCAAGGATTTTATCTTAGTGGAGGTTTTATCAATTAAATATCTGGAGGTGGTGGTGAGACTCCATAGTGTCCCTAGGATGATCATTTCTGATCAAGATCCTCATTTTACCTCTAGAGTGTGGAGAGGTCACCACCATGCATTTGGGTTTCAGCTATGTCTTATCACTAATTTTCATCCACAGATAGATAGTCAGATAGAGTAGAAAATCTAGACTCTTGAAGACATGTTGCGATCTTGTGTCGTATATTTTGGATGTTCGTGGTAAAGGCACCTACCCTTGGTATTGTTCTCTTAAAACAATTGCTTCCAATTCACCATCAGTTTGGAACATTTTCAAGACATTTATGGCTGACCATAACATTCTCTATTATGCTAGACTGGGGTCGAATAGTCATAAATTCTGGAGCCTAAACTGGTACATAACACAAAAAATAAGGTTCAAGTGATTCATTAGGGGATGAAGGCAGTACAAGATTGTTAAAAATACTATTTTGATCATAGGAGGAGAGATATAGATTTTGACATTGGGGATCACATGTTTATTAATGTGACTACACCTCATGGATAACGAAGGTTTGGTTATGGGAGTAATATTTCTCCCCATTTTATTGTACCTTTAAATGTGTTTGTTCATATTGGAACCATGGTAGATCAAGAAGCACTTCCCCATAGATGAGTAGGATATATGATGTTTTTGACATGTCGCCGCTCTGTTGTCATCTTTATGATGACCCTCATGTCATTGGTTAGGGGCAAGATTGATGTTGATGATGATGAAACCTTCTAGGAGAATCCTATATATATCTAGGAATGTAATTATAATTTGTTTTTTGAGCCTTCTGTCCCCATGGTTCATGTATTATGGAGGCATGGTGGCATTGAGGGGAGTACTTGGTAACGTGAGTCGTAGATATGTGCTTAGCACCATGATCTCTTTGATGTTTTGATTTTCTCTTCTAATGTTTTTCTTTTAGTGGTTGTTAACCCTTTCCATTTATGAGATAGATTTATTTTATTTCTTCCTGCAAATTTCTCTTTTTTGAGAGGTATCTCCCCCCGAGAGAGTGTTTTGGATTTTTTTTGTGGTTGTTGTGTGGTTTTTCATTGTTTTTTTATAAAGTAGTTGTGATGCAATGGTGGTGAGATCTTGGAGAGGTATCTCATCGTTTTAGTGTTCCAACGACCCATTTTTTATTTTCTCTCTATGCTGGTTTTGGATTCTTGAGGATCAGAATAATTTTGAGAGGTATCTAATGTAATGACTCGGACCTTTTTGGTCCATTCCATGTAAAAATCTGGTGTTTGAGGTGTTCTGGGAGGTCAAGGTGACTTATTTCTAGAAAATTGCCAATTTTTCTAGTTCTATGAATGATGTTTCTAGGATGGTAGATCATCTATAGGTAGTTCATCTATTTTTAGGTCATATATCGATAGGTTATCTAATAGTATTCCAACTCTCTGTAGGTCATCTCTCGGTAGGTCATCTATCAATAAGTCATCAATCAATAGTCCATCTATCAATAGGTGTATAGTGTTTACCGAATGGCGAGTTACATGAGTTAGTCATGTTGGTTACTCATGTTAGTGAGTCACATTGATGACTAACATCAGTGAATCGTGTTGGTGACTCGTGTTAGTGACTCACATTGGTGAGTCGAATCAGTGAGTCATTGGTGAACAATGTTTCCAGAATCCTATAGTTTCTCCACTTTGATGTTTTCCCAGACATAAAATGAATTCAAAGCCTTGTTTTAAGGGATTTAAGGCTTAATAAAATCCCATAACTCATATCTTAATTTTACTAAGTGTCTGGGTGCCTTTACTTTCTCAAATTACATAGTCTTGGATAGACCCATCTTTAATAGAAAATATAAATTGTATCAAAACTGCTACTCCATTTAGATTTTCAAAAGGTCATGATAAATTGCACCCTTATTCTTCCTTCCTCTTTATCCCAGGGTTAGGCACCATGAACCGTTGTTCCTAAGGAGTTGTGTGAATTTTCAATCATTTGATCATTTCTCGTTGGATCTTTTCCTCCTACATTTGCATCCCCTGTTTTGGTGTAACCACTAAGTGTTGATCTATATTAAATTTAATGTATGTGATTCCTCTATACTTCTGGTTCCCTTGATCTGTTTCCTCATATTTCTCCTTTCTATGTTATGACATGTGATATCCATGTTTCTAATGGGGATTTCTTGGGATTTTCTTGATGTGGTTCTATCATGGCATCCTCAGGTGGATGCTGTCATTTCGAGAGAGTTTATTGTGATCCGTTATATTGGCACGTTCTCATGAAAAGAACATCAGAAACCTTTTCTGGTAGGGGATTCTTGCATTCTCTACTTTTACATTTAGTCATAGAGTTATCATGTTTTAGCCACTATATCATAATTAATTTTACGTAATAAATATTTGAACCGGATTAATGAATTGGAATCAATTTTTTAGTAATGTTATTGCCTCTTGATTTTCCAGATAGCATGATACCTATACTTTTCCTTTTTATCATGTCGTTCTAGATGTAAATTGGTAAAGAACATAAATATGGGATTAATTTTAAATTAATTGGATAATTACAAAGAGGCGAGGTTAATGAATTTAGTTTTTTTTGTTGTGATTCGATGCTAATCAAATAGATAAAGTTATGCATGTTTAATTGAATCAGTTAATTTAATATGGAATAAATAACTTATTGTGTGTTGAAATATAATTCCTTATGAGGTTATGATTTAATCACATGCTTGTAAAGTCCAATCCCCTTATTCTTTGAAGATATGACTATTTGTTATGTGTGAAGGCTGAGTTCCTTGTTTAGGGCCAAGAAGCTAGTATCTATGTTGCTTGTTTGCTACAACCTGTGATGTGATGTGAACCTGGGATGGCAGAGCCTAGAAGGATGTTATGGTATGTGGGGGTAGGGAGGCCTAGTGGTTGTGGAATTCATTTATGCCTAGAGTGGCAATATGAATTGGATTATGCATGTGGGTGTTGGGGAGTATGTCGAGGATGATGGAACAAGTTGAAGCTAGGCATACTCATTGATATGAATGATTCGATTCTTGTTAAATTTATTGTTGGTTTATCTGCTTCACTTTACCCACTTCTTTATGCAATTGGTCTTGTTTACCCTACTTCTGAAAGAGGTGAAAACACATAGGTTATCACACCTGATTTTCGTATATATCTTCTCATGGATGGAAGGGTCTACGCTCCTACTATTGGTGGAAAATACTCGATCGATAGTTCATATACTCACCGTGTTGATCCCCAAGCATTTGGTGGCATAGAATTATTTCTTAAGATTCCTGTAAGTATAGAAACGTGATAATTATATTAATAAATATTTGAATAAATAATGTTTAACCCATGGGGGAAGAGCTTTCTAGGGTAAATTACTAAAGTCATGATTCTGAGAAACCGTGGACTCTGTTTGGTTATACCTGGAGGGAAGGTAACTTTTTTATGTTGCTGAAGATATAAAATGTGGAAATTTAAAATGGTTAATTAATGTTTAAATAATTAATTAACATAAATTGAAATTGATAAAAATGGATAAAGTATTTTAATATATCTCTTTAAATGGTTGTGTGTTTATATGATATATAGTCTTATTAGTGGTAGTTGGGAGTCTGAGAGACATTAGATATAGTTGACTCTAAGACTAGGTTTTTCCCATAGTGTGGTTGTGAGATATATTATATCATGTTATTTTTTGTTTCTTTACACTACTCCACTCTATCAGTTAGAAAAAATGACACCCTGGGGATTATGAGCCCTAGGGGGGGGGGGTGTTTTCCCCAACATTCTGGTGGGAGGATGGATGGATGAATACCCCATTTAGCCCTACTCTCTACTCTTGGTAGTTACTTGTGTTTAAATGATCGGCATTTATTTTTTCCCATATATTTGTGTAGAAGGATGTAGTGGCTTGTGGTTATTTCATACACATATATTCTGGTGGGAGGATGGATGGATGAATACCCCCTCAAAATGGGGTCTAATGAGGATGTGGAAGGTGAGGCATACCATATTTTAAGGAAAGAATTGAGAAAAAAAATCCCACCGTAAGGTTTACTGTGTCTCAATCATATTGATGAAATAACCAATTAAACTCTCTAATCACATGTGATTCATTATTAGTCTGAGAAACAAGAGATAATGGAAGCTCATTCCCCCATACAAGAGTTTCAGACGGGTGATAAGGGGTTGGGGATGGAATGATTCATCAACCATTTAGAGTTCCTTGACTATGATAAAATTAGTAAGAAAGAGAGACTCTGTGAAGCCAAATATTTTGTAACGTGTGTGATTGAATTAGAGAGGTGACACAAGTGGAATTGAGTTATACTCAAACAAAGTAGAAGGATGAATGATATAATCAAGACTCCCTGGACCTAGAAAAAATTGGTTGATAGGTAAATAATGGATAACTATTAACCATTTTCTAAATAATGATTTGGTGATCATACTTTAAGGATGGGAAAAAAGAGGGTAAAATATTGGAAGTGTTTGAAAAGAATGACCTATCAAATATAACTGGAAGTCCTTCTGAGAATGTACCTAAGATGGTCAGAGAGACAGTGTTTCCAGACACCATTTCTATTATGGGGGCCATTCATAAATGTATGATGGTGGGTTTACAAATTAAAGAATACACAAATCATGGGGTGAATGGAGTTAATGTTTGGATGGAGTTAAGAACTCTTGGGATCATTACACTATGGATCTGAACACTTTTGGCGGGAATATTGGTAAGAATTAAGTCTAGAACCATCTTCCTAGGGTAACATCATCTCATATACAAGTGATGTTCAATGAACATGAATGGTGTGGTAGGTCATTGTTACTAAAGGGTGAAATGGGATACTTTGGAAATGGCCTAAAATTATTTTTAGTTTAACATCATACCATGGTAATAGAAGTCATGAAGTTTAATATCTTGAGATAATAACATTGAAAAAAATAGAGACTTACGGTGAGGATAATGTGTTATACAGTTTAATGTCATTTGATTAGGACATTCATATCACAGTTTAAAATCTTGTGACCAGGATGTGTGGAATGATGTGAATAAATCCCACCTATTTAGTGTAGTTGGATTCCGAAAAAGGAAACACAATGTACAACACCTCCTAGAAAATCTCATGACAAAAGGGTGATAATATTTTTCTCTATATTTTTTCTAAACAAATGGGGCATGGAAAGCACAACTTATTTTTTTGTTTGGGATAAAAAATGAGGGTAATAGGATTTGAACCTCTTTATTTACATCCTAATTTTTTTCAAAAGTTGTGAGGGTGTCTTGGCTAGTTAAAATATGAATTTTTCTTATATTTATCCTATGGGTTTTCAATTTGATAGACACTTGTTCCTATTTCCTTAGTTATTTTAGGGTTATTTTTAAAAAACCAAGATGTTTCAAATAATTAAGTTTATAATTCTTAAAATAGTTGTGGAACTATGTAAATGTTTCTATGATATGAAGGGGTTAAAACCCAATGTGAAAGGAGGGATAAGTGGGCCCTTCACCATACCAAGAACTCCTAAGGATATTAGTTAGAATTATACTGGGGAGGAAAAATATTAATGTATATTTCCCAAAATTATGGAACATTTTTATCTAGGACCAAAGGTAAAAGGTCTAGGAATCACTATATATCATATGGGTTTGGAATCAAGCCATACGTAGTTCTAGAACATGGTTTTGTGGGAGGCCAATTCCAGATGTAAAAAATCCTATCGAGAAAGGATGCGGTGAGAGGAAGGGTTATAATTTTTTCTAGGCACTAGAGGAAGGGAAAATATAATTAGAATTGTGGGATAGAGGTGGTAATTTACACTTAATTTAAGTTCATAATGTTTGGACCTATAGTTTCTTCAGTTTAAGGTCACATAGCTTTTATTAGGGGGAAAGAAGTGTCTTGGGGATGTTTATGTGACACAAAAGGAAAAGAAACCAGACCTGAAGAGGGAGATAAATGGGACCCTATGTCACATCAAACATATTGAAGACAACTTTCACACAATTAATAATCATGATACTTGGACCATGAGATTTTTATCTTGAGGGAAACACAGAGTGGCTGATACATGATGTTAAAATAGGTTTAATGAGGCCCAAAAAAGTTCATATCATCTATGAGACAATTGGTTTTGAATTTAAAGCCATTATGATTAAAATAAGGGGTTCCTATATTAATGGAGTGTTCATGGAAATTAGGGGTTTTAACCTGACTTGAATTGATGGACAAGGATGTATATTTCCACATGAATCCTCAATGGGGAAACATTAATATAGTTTAAGGTTGTAATTTTTGGACATTGGAACAATGTTTAAGGTCGTAGAGTTTAGTCTGGAAGGTACAACACTCAATTTAAGGGATGTACACATGTCTCTACATAAATTAAGAAAATTACATCCTAACTCATAAGAACACATGAACCATGATTTGTGTGAGAAATAAGGAGTGGTATGTAGTTACCATTATTTCATGAGTGAGCACAATATGGGGAAAAATCTTACTTGGGGAAGTTCAAGGTTGAAAGGAAAATGACGAATTCCAAGATCTAGATAGAAGAAAGGGGAGATCAATGGGAATGGACCACCATTGACCATGCTTGAAACATAGGTTCCACAATAATTCTAGTTATTAATGGGACATACAAATGTGGGATTGACCCTTGACCATGTTCGAAAAAAGAGGACTACCAAAATTCACCAAATATTCTTCGGGGCATGTGTCTAAGATGGAAGGTGATCCATTGTGGCCAGAAAACATTTCCATCTAGTGGGGGGGATATTAGAGTTGGGAGGATGATAAAGATCTACATTGAAAGAATCATGAAGGGTGAAAGTGGAAGTGGAGGATCTCTCTGGGAAAATAGATATAGGGAACACTGTACCCTGTACTCAAATGAGATGGATGAACATATTAGTAGGAAGGTATTGAGATTGAACATGGGGTAGAATACCCAAAAACGAGTTAGTAGTGGATATATTCCCATGGTATGAGATCCAATCAACACTACATATACCATGGTAATTGGAATTAAGCCGTACATTGTTTTAGAACATGACATACTAAAAGATAGATTCCATAAGGGCGGTATCCTCTCTCGTGAGAATATTGAATCATTTCATAGTTATTATATGAGGTATCCCATTTTTATAAAAAAATTGGTTAAGGATAAAATTTAATATCATTTACTGAGGATGTTTGTTTTGGTCATCTCATATTTTTCATATGAGGAAACATGTGTTTGTCTCAGAGGGTAAGGATATAGTTTAACATCATATGTTGATGATGTGAATTCATAAATTATTTATCATATGAGGCATCATATGTTTATCAAATAATTTAAGGATATAATTTATTGTCATGTGATGAGGATTTTAGTTTTCATCATCTCACATTTTTCATATGAGGCATCCTATGTTCATCACATAGGGTAAGGATACAGTCTAACATCATGTACTAAGGATTAAGATTCATCTTATATTTACCATATGAGGCATCATATGTTTATGACATAGGGTAATGATATTTTTTAACATCATGTTCTAAGGAAGTTAGTTTTTTTCATATCAATCTTTTCATACGAGGCATCCTGTGTTCATCCGTCATATTGGGTAAGGCTGTAGTTTAACATCTTGTGCTAAAGAAATTTGTGGGGATTACACATTGAACTTCCCATTCATTCATTCTCATGTTGGATCATGGGGGAATCATGATTAAACTATAGTATAAGAAAATTTTTATTTATTATAAATGATGGTAAGGTTTAGGGAATATTTTCCCACCATGGGAAATAGGTCATGGGAAGTTTAACGATAGCGAAAATGATCTCAACTAGGGGGGGGGGGCTTTCAAGTTGGTCCCAAAGACCTGGGGTCTAGGCATCAATACATATCCCAATGGACTAGGAATCAAGACACATATAGTTCTAGAACATGGCATGGTAGGATACCATCATTGAAAGTTTGGGATATCCTCTCTGGAAATGAAATGATAAGATTATGTAGTTTATAACATCATACAGGGAGATGTCAATATTGTTATTTAGGGTTAGGCTATTATAACCAAAATGTTTCTATTATTATATATTTATAGATCTTATACTATGGTTTTGTTCCCTAACTATTTTAATGCAACAAAAAAGAGTAATAAGTTTATGTGAATGGGAGGCATAAGGGGGCGTTGTTCCATGCAGAAAAGTTCTGAGATGAATTGCACACAATTTAAGGTTATGATTCATGGACTGATTTTTTACACTATGCATGGGAATTTTCATGTGTATCTACCATCAAAGGGAATATCCTACTATAATTCCTAATCCCATGTGAGCCATGATTAGTCTGAGAAACATGGAGTGGTGAAGAGTTCCCTTCTCAATATTGTAGAACATGATAGGTGTAGAAAAAGATGACTTGGGAGGTTCTAATGATGTTGACTTAGTCGATTAATGTGTACGAGTAAATGAGGAATAACACCAAGGGTGTAAATATTCCACAAAAACAATGAAATTTATAAAGGACGCAAATCATGACTTCCCAAATATAGACCTTTAATGGAGGAAAACTAGAAAAAAAAAAGAATGATCATTGACCATGTTCGAAACATAGGTTCCACTGTCATGTCAGTCTAGGATGAGGTGATAAAATGAGGGATCGACCGTTTTCATGTTCAAAACATAGGAGCCATAATTTTTCATAAGTGAACCATCGATTTATGTATCAAGGATGGTAGGTGAGCCATTTTTTGCGGCACCATCACCATTAGAGAGGTCCATTTAGGTTTGGAATACGATGAGGATATAAAAAAAGTTAAAGTAGAAGTGTGAACATGAGGGAGATGATCTATTTAGGGGAGGACGATGTATTTAAATAGGATGAATGGATGCCTTAGTGAGAAGGAGTTTAAAATGATTTCAATGGGAATATCCTTGAAGGTGGTTAGTGGTAGGGGTGGACCTATGATGTGATGTCTTGGAATTCCGATCTACATAGATTAGAAATTAGGATCAATCCATACGTAGTTATAGAACATGAAGTGATATATGTATAACACTGGAATGAAGGATCCATATCAGTTGAGGGATAAAGATATTAAATAGTTTTATGTCATGTGATTGGGACATGAACTGTGAAGTTTAGGATCCCACAATGAGAATTGGTTATATGTAGAATGTCATTCGATAAGGAAAAGTTTCTATAGATTACGGGTTTATAGTTTTTTTACCAAAACATAGTACATATTAATGTCATGTGACGATGAAAGTTTCCCATAATTTAACATTGTTTGACCAAGATGGTGTCATATATTTTTACTTCATGTAACTAGGATGAGGCTTGCGGTTTTACACCATGTTACTATGAATTTTTTTTAAAGTTTTATATCAGGGGACTATGAAATAGTCATGCAATTTATGTTGTGTGACTATGATGTGAGGTGTGTATTTTATGGTAATCCATTAAAGACCAATGATTCTATAAAATTTGACTTCATGCAGTAATGATGACATATTTTCTATAGTTTAACATCATGTGACTAAGACAAATGGGGAATTATTCTACAAAAAATTCCCCCATAGGGTGAGACGTCATACTGGGATAACTCAATCCCAAACAACATTCCAATATTGGATCCTCCAGAATGATCTCCCTTGATATTTATGAACATTTTACCCTAAGTATTGTGGTGGTGGAGGCATTGTAATCTCCACCCTTTCATGATGGGTTCGTATTCATGAGTGTCTGGTGAGATCCAACTATATAATTACCCATAAATGACCCCACTGTATGTACAAATGTTCTCCAAGCATTATATGTGTTGTGTCATAAGGAAAAATCAATGGGATGGTGTTGTGGCTATAGAAATGACATTTTTGACTACCTTTCATAAAGAGGAGGATCTCCATGATGGCCATTAATAGTACAAGTAGTAGGGAGATTCAACCCATCACAACTAGAAGATGGTTGGGGTCTCAATCAGAGTTATATGGACAAAATTCCCTATGTAGTAGTTGGAAGAACACATAGTTCCCCAAGGGTAACATGGGCCATATGATAAGTTGTAGTGAGGAAGGATGAAGTAGGGATGATAGTCTACCCAGTGTAGAACCCGTTATGAGGAAAATGGATACCAGAGTGACCGATCATGGAGCAGGGATGCCTACATGACCTCTATGTGAGGTTTATGCCCCCGGGACATTTCCCTAAGCTATATATATAATGGGGGACTAGAAATTGTGCCTCCCTACAACACAATATCTACTAAAGAAATGGAGTGATGATTTAAAAGGACAATAGAAGCCTATATTTTTGACTAGATAGGGTGAGGAAGGTAAGAGGTGTGAAGATATATCTCTTGGAATGAATAGGTTGATTATTCCCATGAGTCTTGGAAGCCTATATCTTTTAATAAATGGGTAGAAATTTCCCATGAGGTGTGGAAGCCAAAATCTATAGATGGATGGGGAAACGATGCCCAAGAGTTGTGGAATCCAAACTCTTCGGGCGATTGGGATAATAAAACCCAAGAAGCATTGAAGTATATCTATTCAGAATAATGGTGTAAAAAGGCTAGGATTTGTGGAATTTTGACTCTTTTGATGGATATGATGATGATGACCAAGAAGTGTGGAAGACTAACTCTCCGGATGGAAGGGGAAATGACACTCGGGAGGTGTGGAAGCCTAACTCTATGGATGGATGGGGTGAAGATACTAACAAGGAATGGAAACATAACTCTTCATATGAATGGGTGATGATTTTTAGGATATATTTAAGACTATCTCTCTAGATGGATGGGTCAATGATGCCCAGGAGGCGTGGAAGCCTGTCTATCCATATGAATTGTGAAAAATTTACTAGGAGGTATGGAACCCTATATCTCTGATTTAATGGGGAAATGATGCCAAGGAGGTGTGGAATACTAACTCTTTTGATGGATGGGTTGATGATACCAATGATACGTAGAATCCGGAATCTCTAGATGTATGGTAAAATAATGATTATGAGGCATGGAAGACTATCTCTTCAAATGAGCGTAGTGAAAAAAATCAAGCAGTGTGGAAGCCTACCAATCTATATTGATGAGGAAACATTACTTGAGAGGTATTTATGCTTATCTCTCAAGATGGATATGGCGATGACTCTTGGTAGGCATGAAATCCAATCCCTCCATATGAATTGGGGGATGGTTCACAGGAGTCATGGAAGCCTAACACTATATAAGGATGGGGAAAAACACCTAGGAGGTGTGGAAGAAAAACTCTCTCCATGAATGGGGTGAAAACTTCTAGGACACATAGTAGACTATCCCTACAGATGAATGGGGAAATAGAGCCTAGGATGCATGGAATCCTAATTAATAGAATGGATGGGGTGATGGTACCTTGGGAGGCATGAAAGCCTATCACTCTACTTGAATGGGGAAACAATGCCTAAAAGGATTGTAATCCTAACTCTATACATGGATGGGGAGATGAAAATGATGAGGTATGAAAGCCTAACTATCTATATGGATGAGGTGATAGCGCTTGTGAGGAATGTAAGCCTATCTCTCCACATGAATAGGGGTGATAGTGCCTATAAGGTTTTAAAGCCTAACTCTTTTTATGCAATGGGAAATAGAACCTTAGAGGAATAAAATTCTAACAATCTAGATGGATGGGGTGATGGTTCCCAAGAGGCATGGAATCCAATCTCTCCAGATGGAAAGGGAAATGTTGTCAAGGAGGTGTAGAATTTAATATCTCCAGATGAATGGGGAAAAAATGCATGGGAGGCATGAATTCCTATCTATCCAAATTAATCGGGTGGTGATGCTCAGGAGGCATCGAATCCCGACTCTCTAGATGGATAGGTTGATGACACCCATGAGGCATAAAAGCCTAACTCTCTGTATGGATGGGGAGATGGTTCCTAGGAGGCATGGAAAGCTATATCTCCATATGGATAGGGCGATGATGACCATGAGGCATAGAATCATATGGATCTAAATTAATTTGGTGAAAATACATGAGATGAATAGAATCCTCTCTATTTGGATGAATGGGGTGATAATTCCCAAGAGGCATGTAATCCTAACACTCCAGATGGATGGGGCAATGATACACAAGAGGTGTGGAAGCCTAAATCTCTATATGGATGGGTCCATAACATCTGGGAGGTATAGAAGAATATCTATCTAGATGAACAGGGTGAAAAAAACCCATAGGTATAGAATCCTATCTCTCCAAATGGATGGAGTGAAGATGACTATGAGGCATGGAAACCTATATATTTAATTTAATGGGGTGATAGTTCCTAGGAGTCATGGAAACCCATATCTATAGATAAATGGGGTGATAATTCTCATTAGGAATGAAAGAATACCTCTGTAGAAGGATGGGGAAAAGACCCATATGAGGCGTGGAATCCAAACTCTTTGAATAGATGGGGTGATAGTACCTAAAAGGAATGAAAGTATATCTCTTCGGATGAATGGGTGACAACACCTGGGAGGCATGGAAATTTATCTCTTATGATGAATAGGGTGAAAAATCCCTAGAGTTGTGGGCATCTATCCCACTGAAGTTATAGGGCTAGGGAATACATGAGTTATGGATGATTATCTCACCAGAATGACTAGGCAAAGATTCCTAGGATATATGAATGCCTATAACACTAGAATGATGTGGAAAGGGTGACTAGGAGACATGGTTTCTATCTCACCATAATGATAGGGTGAGGGTACCTTGTAGCTATGGATTCCTATCTTATCTAAATAATGGGGTGATGGTACCCAGGAGTTATGGATGTCTATCGTTCCATAATTAGAAGGTAAGGTTACCCGTGACTTGTGGATTCCTATCTAACTAAAATGATGGGAAAAGGGTGACACAGAGCTCTTGGAGCTGCCTTTTTTTAGGTAGGGTTTGCAACTTGACCCCAGCATTGGCACTATGTGTTCTAGACAAGGGGCTATGGAGCAGGGAAGGGATTAACCTGCTCTTTAACTAGTGGATATGGTCATTGTTGTTTGTGCAACACGGTGGGAACCCTTCTGGTTATTTTCTAGGTATAGACAATGATTGGAATAACTTGAATATCATAAATATACTTGTTGTCAGGTAGTGATCCAATATAATGTTCTAGAGAGAGGCTCCCAAAATATATTACTATCATAACCATGTGAATTTCCCCCATCAATCCCTCTAAGGATGGCGATGTTGGAATTTTTTGTATCCTCCCGGTCTTCACACACCCAATGTTACTTATCTTCTCACACAGGGAGGGGAGGTGATTCACATTGGCGAAGCATAAATTTGAATAGACCCAAATTTGTTTATACTCTCATAGTCCAAGTAGAATTTTTTCACACTACTTTTACCATTTTTTTCCTGACACTTTCTGTTGGGGTTGTGCATTGAGGTGGAAATATGATGTTCTGGCCCACCATCCCCTCTTTGAAAATTTATATGTCCTCCATTACTAGGGTTAGTGATGTTGGATCATTGATCAAATTAGGATGATGAAATTTCATTTCCTCCTTCTATGTAGTCCTCCTTGTAGATTTTTTCCTATCATGGGTCTCCCTCATAGATTTAATTTATGTTCTTAAAACTAATTTTTGTTGCCATTTAATGGTGTACATTGATTAATTACACTACTTCTGTCTTGATAGGTGGGTCATAGTTTTAACGTATTGGTTGGATAGGTAGGTTACATGTTTAATGTATAATGGGGAAAAGTAGGTGTATTTAAGAGTGTTTCAATGGGGAAGATGGTCTCACTTTATAGTAATCATCTTCTCTGGATACGACATGAATAATTATTGGGAATGTTGGGGTATTTGGATTAAACCTTAGAGAGGTACCCCAGATGGGTTAGGATATCAGGATTAAAACTTAGGGAGGATTCCTATGTACATTGTTTTATGAAATAGAGATTAAAATCCTCATATTTTGATTTCATTGTTTAAGGTCATGTGATAGGACCATTCCATTCAGTTTAACATCATATGGTAAGGATTCTCATGTCATTTATGGAGAGTAAAAAATATATGATGTGGGGGTTACACATATGGGATGCCTGAGAGATGGGGTTTCATCCCACGTGTCTCATATATGGGTAATCCTATGTTCATCACATAAGGTATGATGTGAGATGTTATCCCAAGAAATTAATACATGGGTCATCCTATGACCATTGTGTAGGGTAAGGATATAGTTTATTGTCATGTGATGAGGATGTTTTCATGTAGTTTAACTTCATATGACATAGATGTTGGGGTATCATATTTAACATCTTATATCTTAGATGTGTATATGGATTAGACTAGTTACTAACTAGGTTCTTTTAAGATAAATGATAGTGTGATTGGGGCTTATGTAACATGGATACCCAAGTGATGCGATAGATCATCAATGATGTGGTAGGGGATTATGTGGGGAAGCTATCTTGGTGATTCTAGGAGAATTGATGGTGTGGTTGGGGATTATACATGGAAGCTTTCTAGGTCTTACTAGGAGAAGTTATGGTATTAATGGGGTTAAACAATCGGATCTATCCAAGTTATGATAGGATCCCTGATGATATTGTTAGGGATTATGCACGGAAGATTCCATACTTCTTCTAAGAGAAAAAATGGTATGAATGGGCCTCACAAAGCTTTTCTGGTCAGGAGATACTTTGGAGGAGCGATGGTATGAATGGGTATTACACAACTAAGCTACCTTGGAGTTTCTAGGAGAAGCGATGATGAGTATTGTCTCATTCTAATCACATAACGAATCTTATTCTTATTTCACAAGGAATCATTTTATTAGTGTACAGGGTATCCCATTTTGGTTACATAGGGTAAGGCTATTGTTTAACATTATATTCACTGATGTTGTGTGTGGGGATTACACATTGAGATGACCATTATTTCTTCCTCATATCAAGAAATTAGGGAATATTGATCCACCAATGGGTCATTGAATATGATTGGTCACTTACACTAGAGGAGAAGGCCCATGGGGACTTCTTGGGATTAGTTGGGATATATTGGGGTCTTGCATTCTAGGGTTTACCTCTCTTCTTCCTCATATATATTCAGGAGGGAATATCATCCCATTAATGGGTAGAATAATATGACCATGGATTAAAACTTATGAGGAGTCCCTAGCGGCTGTTTGGTGGTCATATCATGAAAATTATATGAGGAATCTTATTCTTGACACAAAAGTCATCTCATGATTTTCAAAGGAGGCATCATATTCTTGTCACATTATGTATACTATAGTTTAACATCATATAGGGAAGACCAAGGGTAACATATTCCCTATAAATGGATATTTTTGGACTTATGATGATGTGTCCCTTTCTAATTTAGCCCGATAGAGGAGTTTGGGTGTAGGGTTTCTTGAATTTCATATTGAGTGTTTCGACTAATAGTATTTTGGGAAACAAATAGGACTACCTCAAGTAATGGAACAATGAATAGACCAAGAAGAATAAGTCAACTAAATGTGTTTTGGGGATCCACAAGGAGTATGTTGAATCCTAGTGATATCTTATATAGGAGGTATAACTGTTAATGTCGCAACCCAAAATGACCTTGACCTAGATGAAATACTTTACTGCTTGTGTCTCCATTTCTAAAGGGTATCAGTGATGGTATTGAAGGGAAAAATCTATGAATGAAGCATGATACTGATACTAAGTGGGTGTTTAGGGGTGTATCCCCATGGTATAGACCAATAAGTTAATATTCTAACACCATTTTACACAACTATGAAATGATTTGCGTAACTTTTCAAATTATTGTGAATATTTTCATGTTTTTGTGAAAATTAGTTTGTGTAAGGCATGATATACGAGCATTATTTTGGGAAACACTATGCCAAATAACTTTTTAGTTATAAAAAATATTTTCAAAATGTTTTTACTTTGTGACAAACTAGGTTCCCCATAGAGAAAGTTTTTCTAAACTGTCTCAAGTAGAAGGCCATGTGTCGTGGGACTTCATGAGGTAATTTCACTCTAGATTTGGATTTTGGAGTTGTGTGAAATGAGAAACCTTGAGTTGTGTGAATGACTTATTTATAAACAGAATCATATAGGACTTTTAAAAATTAGTGGTTGATTCCATATTTATAGTCATTTTGGTGATGCCACACAACTTATCCAGTGTTGTGTAACTCCATGAGGTTGCATGAAAATGCCATTGTTTTTGGAGGTCAGATTGCATATGTATAGAGATTATGCATCTAACATATATTTTATTATGTAACTTAGTTTCATGACTCTAAATAGGCTGCACAAATTTTTTTAATGTTTCATGAAATTCCAATATTTTCTTTATAATCACCTAGGCTGACTATTTTTAGAAGTGTAACTTTGAATTCCAATAATGTTTGATCTATAAGTCCATTTTGGATCCATGAGAAGTCAAATAAAATATTGAAAAACTAAATAATCTCATATATCAAGTTATATAATATTTTTCAAACAATATATTCATTCTTTATCACAAATAATTAATTTTCTATTCTTTTTGAAATAGTTGATTTTTATGTGAATAGTGAAAAATATAGTTTTTACAAATACCATAACTTTTAATTCATAATCAAAATATAATAATGACATAGGAGTTTATGAAACCTTTTTATAGACCAAATATGTGTTTAAATTGAGAATCAATACACATATTTTAACTAATTTTTATTTATTATTTTTATCTATGATTTTAGAATTGTAAATATTCAATTTGGAATTAAATTATTAAATAGAATAATTTTGTGTTTTAATTATTTCATATTTTCATTAAATAAAATGAAATAAATAAATTGAAATTTTAATAGTGTGATTTTCATTATGAAATGTTAATTTTGAAATGAATACTAATTTTAAAATGATGTGAATTTGATGATTTTTCAAAAATCAGATTATAAATAGTTTGATTTAAACTAATTTTAATTTATTTGGAATCTAATTGTGTCAAGACATTAATTTTTTTGATAATTTAAAATCATTTATGCATTTAATTTGAACAAAATTATACACTAAATTATCTTTTTAAAATGTAGGTTTTAAATGAATGTCTTGAAGTGACCACATGAAGGTGGCACAATCACTTAAGTGGACGTCCCAGACAACTAAATATGAATTTTGAATACAAGTGACCACACTCTCATGGTGAATATTGTGATCACAATCCACTTCATGGTATCTTCTCATGGCCACTTCCCATAGATAACAATGCGTGAATTCCATAAAGTGACCATGCATAAATTCTTCAGGGAAGCATCAAATGGGCATTTAAGTGATCATAAGACCCCATCTTCAAGTGATCGTGTGGAACCCACTAAAGCTATTAGAATACAGAAGCATAATATACAGTGGAAAACCCACCACGAGTCCTTCAAATTAAAGCATGGGATGATTCATATAATGATAATACTAATTCTTAACATCGAATCCATTCTCACCACATGTCAATGACTTCAGATTCAAGCAACTGAAGCCACACCCAAACTGGATAAAGACAACCATCGTGATTCACCCTCATGAAAGCCAAACACTTGAGACCACAAACATCAAACCTCAATTTCTAATGAACAATAAGAAGAAAACAATATTTATGCTTGTATAATATATTAAGAGTTTCCACTATTGAATCCTTGTCGTCGAACTGCCTCGAACTGGATCTGAAGATCCGTCTAGAATGAAGAAGTTAACGTTGCTCCACCAAGTTTACAAGGTTAGTTGAGTTCTGACCATGCAATCATGAAATGTCAAATTGATTATGTTTTTAAGGTTTATTTATAGTCTAGGGAATAACCTAGGTCATCTATCAAGGATCATTGATGGGTTTAGAGTGTGTGTTTTTACTAAGAAGTACTAAAATAGGGGGGTGAAAATAGTTTTAGGATGAAATTACTTAATTGAAAGCTTAAAAGTTGAGAAACCAAATGGGTTTTGAAAAATATGAGATAAAAGGTTTCATTTTGAGTTTTATGCACACTTTCAAGTTCATAATTCTTGGAGATTAATTTATGTTTAGAGTAATTTTTTGGTTGAAATTATTTGGAATCCCGATTAATTCTTAAGCCTTTACTTCATTGTTTCAAGTACCAAACCTTGACATAACAATCGTATTGTCAAGGTCCAAAACTTATGAAAGGAATAAGAGCTTCCAAATCAGATTGAAATCTCATGATATTTGGTAATAAATGGATTCTTGTGTTACCAAATCAGAACAACACAAGTCACGCACTCAAAACCTTATGTCGATCGGTTAGAAATTAAGACAATCTCATTCACACGCAACAAAACAAGCATTAAAATATGAAATTATGTAAGATACATAGAATATAATTTTTTAACACCCAAATTACTCCAAGAAAGTATCTAATATATGCGTTTGAACTACCTTGACATGTGTGTATCTCCCTCACAACGAACGCCCACCGATTAGCTCGACATCGGGTGGAGGAGGAAGCTAGGGCAGAAGTCCTTCTTCATTCTCGATCCCCCTATGTGGATAGTGGAATATAGAACTTGAAAGATGATTATAGGTCTCGTATGGAACTAAAAATTTTCAGCACTTCACTCCTTGGCCGAATTCACAAATGAGGTGCCTATGGTGCCTTTTTATAGCCATAATGTGACATGGTTTTGGGAACCCTGTTTTTGTGATACCAGTTGTGGCTCGGTTTAGGAATAGTAGAAAGCCATATCGTGACTTTCCCAAAATATAAGAGTTTTTTATCAGCCTCTTTAATGTCTCCTTGTCTAATTTTATGGTCATTAGAAAACTGGATTGGGAGATATGGTCAAAAGATTGAAATAAACCTTTGAATTGGGGCAGCTTCTGTCTCCTCGAAAGAATGGTACGGATTGGCCACCAGATGGAGGAATTAGGCTTCAGTTATTTAATAATAGTTGTATACCATGATGTTTCTGAGTGTATATAAAGGTTCAATCCCATTTGGATTTACTAAATTATCTTACTGTTCAAAACATTGGGCAGATGTCCATGTGATGCCATGCAGTTTGGCCCATTTTTCTTCTAGATGATCTCCGAGGCTCCAAATCACCTCCACCTTCAATGAAAATATAAAGACAAGTATAATTGAAATTTTCAACACTAATAAACATTAATTAATTGAATAAAACATGATGTTTAATTTATTATTATATTTTTAATATTCATTACATCACTAGTTTTAAATAGTGGTGTAAGGGTGGAATTGAATTGTGAATCGCTATGACATCACACCCCCACACCTAAACCTTTGAATTATTAGGAAAACTCACATATCCACAAAAATGATGCATGTATATATTCCCAAAATCATGAAGATTTAACATTTGATGAAATTTTAATTTATTAAAGTAATGTGATCAACGCATGAACCACACTAAGGAGTTCTTCCAAGTGAAAATGGAAAAAGATGTCTCATAAATCATATCACAATGAAATTAAAAGAGATTCACGACACCAAATTGTGAAAGGAATTAAAAAGTAGACCATTCCAAAAACTCTCCATGTGTGTGTGTCAAAACCATTCCATTCTATTCTATCCACTTTTTATCCAATAAATATAGGTTATTTTAATATTATTCAGCTTTAAATGATTTTTATACTGAACCTTCCCTACATCCTTTGATATAATATTTCAAGACCCATTCACTTAAGCATTCCCAAAAGTCAAACCATAAGCTCCTTACATAGATATCCCCCTAATTTTCACATTTCATCACTCCCATATTTTATTATTTTTGTTTTCTTAGAAGTTTTATTTGGAACAAATCTCACACTCATATCTCAACCCTTGTTTGATATCCTCACAACACTAATTGCAATAGTTATAAAAAGCTAAATGGTTGAGGAGGGGTGGTTTTTGACCCTCCCAGGACACAAACCAATATTTTTTTGGGGGTGTACAACAGTCGAACATTAGGTACAAATGTATAGTTTAATCTGGTATGGTAATGAAACAGATCGAATAAGGAATGAACGTATAGAAATAAAATTTAAAACTGAAAAATATTAACCTAACATATATTTACCTTATATTAAGTAAGAAATATTCACACTTTTTGTTTGGTGAATTTTTTTAGAGATATTAGTGACACAGTTTTTCCAAAAACTACTCACATAAGGGGCATCAATGTTTTCAAATTTTATATATTGATACTATAATTTATATCATTGATAGAAAACCAATTCACTAAAAATCACACCGTGATGTTAAATTCATACAAAAATTCAATACAAAACAGTGATAGATTTTGTTTCAAATTTTAAATCTACATGGAATCAAAAATTTCAACATGCATTTTCAGTATGTTCCATGATTTAGTGACCATAAGGGGGAGTAAAAATACCATAAAGAAGGAAAAAAAGAGAAGAAATAAGAAAGACAATGAAAATACTAATGAACCCAAAAAGACAGGGAAAAGTGAAAGTACCATAAAGATGGTGAAAAATAGAAGAAATAAGAAAGATAATAAAAATCCTAATGAACCCATAAAGATAGGGAAAAGTGAAAATACCATAAAGAAGTCAAAAAAGAGAAGAAAGAAATAAATGATGAAAATTACTAACTAACCTAGGAATGAACCATCCCCCCACACCTAGAATATGTCATGTCCTCACTATAATAATTGAGAATATGATAATTAAGGATAAAACCTGGTGTGTTTCACTGGCATGTTGATTCTTGAACATGGAGTTCCTCCATTGGGAACTCTGGAAGGGCTTCGTGGAAGTGCTTCAACCACTACCCATTGACAGTGAAGGTTTGCTTCGTTTATTCATTTTGAACCTGAACAACACTAAATGGAGATACATTATTAATAGTGTGTGGGCCAAACCAGCGGGAACAAAGATTACCTGGGTTCAAATTAATCCATGCATTATAAAGGTGGACCTTCTGCCCAATGTGGAATATAAGATAATGTATAAGATGGTCTTGGGTTGCCTTGGTTCACTCCTTATAAATCTTAGAGTTTTCATATGAACCTCTTCCCATTTCCTCCAACTCCTGAATCCACAACTTCCTTTAAGAGCCTACACCTAAAATATTATAATTGCATTGTTTGATGATTTAGTAGGTTTGGTGCTCAATCTCAATAGGAATGTGATAACTCTTTCCAAACACAAGATGATATGTTGACATTCCAATAGGGGTTTTGAAAGTAGTACGGTAGGCCCATAATGAGTCATCAAATGGAAGACTTCAATATTTTATATTAGGTTGAACCATTTTTTTAAGAATATATTTTACCACTCTATTGGACACATAGACTTGACTATTATTTTGTGGGTGACATGCATTAGAGACTCTATGACCGACCCCATATCGACACAAAAGTGATTGCATTGTTCGGTTGTAGAAGTGATAATCCTGGTCACTAATGATAAACCTAGGTAATCCAAACCTACAAAAGATAGGAGTTTTCAAAAATTGTACAACTGTTTTGGAATCATCTGTCCTTGTGGCTCGGGCCTCTACCCATTTTCACACATAATCAACTGCCAGAAGAATGTAAAAGTTTTCAAAGGAATTGGGAAATGGACCCATAATGTCAATTCCCCTAATAAAAAAATGTCATGAAAGAGCAACAGTTGTTGTAGAATTTCATTTAATTTATAGACATTCCCCATTCTTTTTCAATAAAGACATGATTTGAAAAAATTATGGGAATCCTGAAAAAGTGTGGGCCAAAAGAGGCAAGAATCAAGGACCTTTGAAGCAGTTCGTTGGGGAAAAAAGTGGCCCCTACAAGAAAGAGTGTGACATAATCTAAGGACATACTGAAACTCGCTATTGAGAACACAATTCCCGAGGACTTGATCACTACATGTGCACCAGAGGTAGTGGTATCCCAAATGTACCAATGATACTCATGTTTTAGATGAGTGGATTGTTTTTTATTAAAGTTAGTAGGAATGCAAGACGCTACCAAATAATTTACAATTTCAGCATACCAAGGAATAACATCTTACACTTGGTACAATTTCTCATCAGGAAACATATCATTAATAGAAATAAAATGGGATGAGTAAATGTTCGAGGATGGGGGAATCCTACTGATATGGTCAGCCACCACATTCTCTGCTTATTTTTTATCTCTAATTTCTAAATTGAATTCCTGAAGGAGGAGCATCTAGAAAACGAGACCTGGTTTGTCTTCCAATTTCATAACGAGATACCAGAGGGCCACATGGTCTAATAATACAATGACTTTAGACCCTAAAAGATATGACCTAAATTTTTCCAAGGCAAACACAATGTCAAGAAATTATTTTTCAGTTGTTTTGTAGTTCTCTTGGGAAGGGTCCAATGTAAGTGAGGCATATGCAATGATATTTAGATCTCGATCGACCCTTTGTGACAAGACTTCCCCATCTACATAGATAGTGGAATCACACATGAGATCAAATGGTATATCCTACTGAGATGGATGGATTAACATGGGTGAAGTGAGACACCATTTTAACTTATTAAAATATTACTCACATTAATTATCAAAAACAAATTCTTTTTCTTTTTGGAGTAATCAGGAGAGGGAGAGTGCAATTTTACTAATGTCATGAATGAAATTACGGAAAAATATAGCATGACCTATGAAATACCACACATCTAATACAGTTTTGGGGAATGATTGGGAATAAATGACATCCACTTTTGATTTATCCACTTGGATTCCATCCTTGGAAATGACATGCCCCAAAACTATACCTTGTCCCACCATGAAATGGCATTTCTCATAATTTAATACAAGATTGTTTTCAATATGGAGACGTAGGACTGAACCAAGACTACTTAAACATTCATCAAAATATGATATATAAAGAGTTAAATAATCCATGAAAACTTCCATGAAATACACCAGGTAATCTAAAAAAATACTAACCATGCATCACTAGAAAGTACCCAGAGCACTGCACAGACCAAATGGCATCCTCCTATATGAAAATGTGCTAAACGGGAAAGTGAAGGTTGTCTTTTTTTGATCCTCAGTGACAATATGGATATGAAAGTATCCAAAATACCCATCATGGAAACAGTAGTGGGACTTAACCGATAGCCTCTCTAGGAATTGTTCAATGAATTGAAAAGGGAAATGGTCCTTCCTAGTGCGTTGTTTTAGTGGGTAATAGTCTATATAGACACAACAACTATTCTGGAACGAGTTAGAACCAATTCATTGTTTTAATTTTTGATTATTGTAAGGACAGTTTTTTAGGAACTACGTGAACATGATAGACCCATTGGCTGTCAGAGATGGGGTAAATGATTCTAGTAGCCTATAATTTTGTGAACTCCTTTTTCACAACTTCTAGTAGGTTTGGGTTCATTATACATTGTGGCTACCTCACTAGTTTATCCTCATAATTTAATAAAATATAATGTATACAAATTGATGGGAAAATACCAGGAATGTTAGAAAGTGTCCATCCCAAAGCATGTTTATACTCCCTCAAAATTTCAAGTAGTCACAATTCCTACTCAGGAGGGAGTGAACTGGCAATGATGGTGGGAAACATGTTTCTATTCTCATGATATGAATATTTTTAATCTTGAGGAATTAATTTCAGTTCCAATTTATGTGGATTTTGGATTGATGGGATTTTTTATGAAAGTGATCGGTCACTGATCTCATCTAACTGCTCAATGGTATCATCCTCAGATGAAGAATGACCTTTTAAAAGCTTAAAAATATCATCAACGGTCATTGGATCCTCAGTTTTCGATAAATCATCAATCAATGAACATGAATGAAACTATTCTAGACCACTACAAAAATCAATTCATGAATCATTTCCAAGCATTTCTATCAATGAATAAAACTCGAAAAGGGTATTAGGGGAATGAAATGATGTTTTTTCTATGGAAGGGAGTACATCTATAGAATTAAAAGGGAGAGATTAATGTTATTCTGAGGGGTGATCCATTGAATCAAGGATATTGAAGTGGACAATATCACCACCAAACTCCATCGATAATGTACCATTATGAACATTAATTATGGTTTTGAAAGTTTTCAGGAAGGGTCTCCCTAATATAATCGGGGAATATCCATTCATCAAATCATCCTACATTTTAAGTACATAAAAGTTAGCAGGAAAAATAAAATTTTGAACCCTAACAAGAGCATCCTCTAACACACCAGAGGGGTGTGCGGTACTCATGTTAGCTATTTAAACAACAATTCTTGTGGGATTCAATCCCCCAACCTATAATGCAGAGTAAATGGAGTGGAAATCACATTTATATAAGAACATAAATCAAGTATAGCATTAGAAAAAGAATACTCCCCTATGGTACAGGGAATTGGGAATGTTCTAGGATCATTACACTTGGTGGAAAGTGATGGATCTATCAATGCTGAAACATTCCTCCCCAAGCTCACTTTCTCATCACCTCAAAGTCACCTTAGGTTTGTACACATCTCCTTTAGAAACGTGTCATACCATGGAATTTGATTCATGACATCAATCAAGAGGATGTCAACCTACAATTTTTCAAATATTTCCTTATCATGTTCAGTTTAATTTTGTTTTCAAGGTTGAGTGTCCCTTTGGGGAAATGAAAGAGGAATGGTTGGGCTAAGTGACTCATCAAAAGAAACACTCTTTCCTTTGGAAGGGCTTTTTTTAGGATAATTATTTTCAACATTTGGAACATTTTTAATGTTTGGGATAGCGGTTTTTTCAAGAGGGGATGACTCTAATGGAGGATTCATATGTTTTCCACTCTTAAGGGTTATAGAACTAACATTTCCTTTTTCTCTAGGGTTGACTAATGGTTGATATGGTAGTTTAAATAACCCGTGACTTTGAATTTCCCCCATCGAGTTACCTAGTAGCCATAATTGAGTTTTGAGGTCTTTTTTAGATGAATGTGTGGTTTGTTGGAATTGGAGATTTTTGGAAGCCATTTGTTTCATCATATATTCTAGGATTTTCTCTGTTTTTGGAGAGGGCAGTTGGAAATGACTTTGGGGTGGTTTAGGATTTTTGGGTCGTGGTGGTGGATGACTAATCTGATCTTGTTGGTTCCATGGTTGATGAGACTGGTTTGAATAACCCCTTTCTTATAAAATTGGTTTTCTTTCCACCCAGAGTTGTATGGATAATATGATTCTTTCCTAAAGGGTTGGTTATAGGGGCATCCTAAAAAGATTTCCTCAAAACTCCCATAAGTTTCTCTTAATTGAAGGCATTGGTCAGAATAATGGGTGTTAGAAGAGTAGATTCCACATTGGATGGGAGGAGGAGATTAATATTTCCCTTGGGAGAGAGTGATTTATCGTAAAAGGGTACTTACCTCTTCAAACATCATGTCAACCTTCTTCTCGAATTTAGTACTTTTCACCTCATGGAAACCTCGAATGGGTACACTGTACCTTGTACCGAATTGTTGAGTGTTCTGTGTCATGTTATCAATCAGGGTTCTTGCTGCAATTGGGGTTTTATCCACTAGTTCACCACGTGTAGAGACATCAATCATGTTACGATCAATTGAAATTAAACCTTTATAAAAACATTGAATTAAATGTTGACCACTTATTTGGTGTAGTGGACAACATGAACATAACCTTCTAAATCTTACTCAATATTCATGAAGTGTTTCTACTTGATATTGTCTTATCCCACACATTTCTTTCTTTATTGTTGCCGTTTGAGAGGCTGGGAAATATTTTTCAAGAAAAAGTCAATAAATGTCCACCCAACATCTTATTGATTAACTAACATAATAAATACACTCTTTTATAATGTCTTCTAATGAAAATGGAAATTCCCTAAACATTACATGTTCTTAATCCACATTTTTAGGTTTTAATGTTGAACACACAATATGAAATTATTTTAAATGTTAATGTGGGTCTTCTCCTACAAGTCCATGAAATCTAGGCAACAAGTGAATTAGACCAGATTTTAATTCAAAATTGGGTTCCTCACCATGAATTTGAATATATGTGGGTCGGATGTCCACATTAGGTGAGGTTATTTATTTTAGTGTTGTATTGTTTTAATCAATTTTATACTCATTAATTTCACGTTCTAATTTGGTTTTAGAAGAAGAGGGGTTTAGAAAAGTATCAAGTTGTGGTGTGTCCTCCTTCAAAGAGTTATCTTTTGCGTCTCGGGGCCGCTGACATAAGATCATCTTCGGTTTTAGTTCAAAAGGTGGTAAATCACCCGAATTAGAACACTTCTTGTAAAGATCCTAAATAATACGTAAATCAGTACAAAAATATATATGTAAAGGTATAATATACGACAAATTAATATTCACAAAATTTACAAAAATATTATAAAAACACTCACTAAAAACCAAAGCGCTCCCCAGAAACAGTGTCAAAATTTGACAGCACTATCATGAAAAATCAAATTGATTTTGTTTTTAAGGTTTATTTAATGTTTAGGGAAGACCAAATGTCATATCTGAAGGATATTTGGTTGGATTAGAGTGTTCATTTTTACTAAGAAGTACTAAAATAGGGGGAGGTTTTGAAAATAGTTTTAGGATGAAATTACTTAATTGAATGTTTAAAAGTTGAGAAACCAAAAGGGTTTTGAAAAAAATGAGATAAAAGGGTTCTTTTTGTATTCAATACACACTTTCAAGTTCATCATTCTTGTAGATTAATTTATATTTTTAGTAATTCTTTGGTTAAAATTAAATGTAATCCTGATGAATTCCTAAGTCTTTATTTCATTGCTTGAAGAACCAAACCTTGACATAACAATCATAATGTCAAGGTCCAGAAATTATACATGGAATAATTGCTTCCAAATAATATTTAAATCTTAAGAAAGTGGGTATGAAAAGGATTATTGTGTTACCCAATCAGAATAATACAAGTCACGCACTGAAAACCTCTTGTCGATCGGTTAGAAATTAAGAACATCCCATTCACACACATCAAAAAAAGAATTCAAATATTAAATTATATATGATACATGGAAATAAATGTTTTAACACCCAAATTACTCCAATCCAAAAGCTAATATATGCATTGGAACTCCGTTGACATGTGTGTAACACCCTCATAGTGAATGCCCACCGATTAGCTCGACTTTAGGTAGAGGAGGAAGCTCAGGCAGAAGTACTTCTTCATTCTTCATCCCCCTATGAGGATAGGGTCCTCCAGAACTTAAAATATGAGGAGAGGACTCCTATAGAACTAAAAATTTTCAGTACTTCACTGCATGTCATAATTCATAGTCGAGGTTCCCATGGTTCCTTTTTATATCCATAATGGGACATGGTTTTGGGCACTCTGTTTTTGTGATACCAATTGTGTCATGATTTTGGAATAGTATAAATATATATCATGACTTTACCAAAAGACAAGAGTTTTTGGAAGACCTATTGGATGTCTCCCTGTAAAATATAGATTTCATTAGACAAATTTATTGGGATATATGGTCAAAAGACCAAAACAAACATTTGAATTCGGGCCGATTTTGACCCCTGGACAGAATTGTTCGGATGGGCCACCAGATTGTCTAATTCGGCTTAGGTTCCGTAATAGGAGTTGTATCCAACGATGTTTTGGAGAGTATAAAAATGTTTCAGACTTTTTGGATGTATTTAATTATCTTACTATTCAAAATAGTGGACAAATGTCCCTGGGATGCCATGCAGTTTGGCCCATTTTTCTACTAGATGATATTTGAGCCTCCAAATCACCTCCACCTTTAATGAAAATATCAAAAAAAGTATAATTTCCATTTTTAGCAGTAATAAAAATTAATTCATTAAATAAAACATAAAGTCCAGTTTATTATTATACTTTGAATATTCATTAAAAACTAGTTTAAAACAGGGATGTAAGGCTAGAATGGAATAGTGAATCGCCATGTGATCAAGTTCCATACTCACTGATGGAGATGAACAGGCAGTTCATCGAGTCTAGGTATCATGTTTATGAACCCAGAGATGTACTTCATATTCCTTTTGAATCTAGATCTCTTATGGATAAACCAATAACCACTGAAAAATCCCAAGCTAACAGAGTAAGAACACACAATGCACTACCCTATCTTGGTTTACTACACCATAATTGAGATCCCATGAGATCGTTAGGGATGAAGAAAGAAAACCACCCCCTGATAATGACTTGTGTTGTGATGCCCTTCTTAGAGAAGAAAATAGAGCCACTAAATTCTGATAGAAATGTAAGAGAATAATCTATGATTGGGAAGATAATAGAAATACATTGAATGATTCAAGGTAGAATTATTATCAAAATTAGATATGGATTTTCTGATGGTGATATCAAAGCACAAATCAAAGATTATGAAATATTTTTTTAGATATTCTTTTTCTATGTAGGACTGATTAGAGGAGGCCATGACTCATGCCTAATACACCCACTATTAAATTCAATTGAGATACACACATACTACTAGTCAAAAGTATCTAATGAAAGAAGATTCAAAATTTATGATACCTCATTTTCAATAACATTCTCAATCCACTACACCCAAATTTTTAATTTTGAGACCATGTATTGAAACATTTCAAGAAACTATGATTGATGGAACCCAAGTCCCTTGATAAAAATTAATTTGAAATAAGGATTCTTTTCTGTTCAAGAAGAAGTGAAAAAATTATGTTTGAAGAAGCATGGAAACACCTAGGACCAAATATGATGATATATTGGTCCGATCATAATTCCACATGTTCAGGCCCAAAATCCGAATCCCTGAACAAGAATCATCAACTTCCTTAGAATAAAATTTGATAACCACTGTGTTATAAAGAACTGAAGGATTCTCCACCAAATTATATGTAGCTCGATCATGGTAGGAGAATGAATCAGTAATGAAAGATTCCAGATGACCATCCAATATATCTCAATCATCTTCTGTGACACAAGTCAATCATATAAAAAAGAGGAATTCCTTTTAACCATTCATTAAAATTGATGGTTATTCTAAAATCGTTAGGGAATGAAAAATATTCTAGTTTTAACAATGTGGAATGAGTGGGCGAACCTGGAGTATTTCATATAAGAATAACCACTATTCAAATGAGGATGGGGGATTTGAAAATAATAACTTGATCAATTAGAGTTGTTTCTATCTACTAATGCTTCCTTTTATTGTTTTATTTTTTATTCTCTAGTAATAGAACACTAGTCCAATAGTGTTCAATCGATATATAACACTCCCACACGTATGATGAATTATAGATTTCAATAATAAATTATTCAATGTTCATTTATATGGATATGTTTGGATGGTTAGTGTTTAGTTGATTCACATTTTTCTTCTCATTTTAACTATTAGTTCATTTTTTCCCTAGTTACACACATAGGATACTAGGGAACTCCTTCACTAATTTTGATATTTAACAAATGGATGAAGGAAGAGTGATTTTTGATATCCAATCAACATGCCATGCGAGGACAAAAATTATAGTTTTTGTTCTATTCTTTTTGTTCAGAACTAAAATTTCCATGAAAGGAAAATCATGGATATTTCCTTTGATTAGAGAATAATGAAGAAGAGATATAAAATAATGATTAATGGGTAAGTGAGGAGTGAAATACATGGTTATAACACTATATTTTAATCATTGTATTTAAAACCAATCAATCACATCATATATTTCATACATTTTGATCCAAATATATAGGATTATAACACATCAACAACACTTTCTTATCCAAGGACAACCTTAGTCCCACTCAACTAAATTTTTCTTGGGTTAAAAATTGTTTTTCTATGAACCCCAAGATAGGCACATATAAAACCATAGACCTTTTTTAGGGAATCCATTGTTAGTAATTAATTTTTTAAAAATTATTTCAAATAAACATATCCAGTTCTTATTTCTCATTGGTTTTGATCCTGAGGGTGAGATAAGCATGCTCATTAGACTTTGAACTCAAAAAATCACTAAACATGAGAAAACATATTTTTTTCCATTCCATTGGATAAATATCCTTCCTCTAATTCTTATTCTGCAAGAGTTACACTAGGAAATTAAAATATAGAAGATAATATTGCTCAATTGAATATAACATTGAGGGAAATGTATGCACAAAACTTCATAATTAATAACTGAAAATTTTAATTGAATGACCAATAATACTGTGAAATAAAAACTATAATGATAGGTATTATTCCAAAATTTAATGTATTAGAATGTGAAGACCCCAATATTAAATTTTGATAATTTAATGAAGTATATAATTGATTTAGAATAATAGTATTCTCTGATGCTCAAATCTGTTGGAAGACCTTCTCCTTCTCTCTTGAAGTGGATTCCACGGAGCATCTCTAAAATATGAAACCTAGAGAGGTTACTTCATGGGACAATACCAAGAGGGCCTTACTATAGAAATTATTCACTACTTCAAGGAGTTACCAAATAAGTAAGTAGATCTATAAAAGCAAACAAGTAACTATTGAAACTCTCTAAGAGTATTGGGAAAGGTTCATGAAATTGACATCAACATGCCCACACTAGCCCTATGAAGAACTTTAGTTCTTGGTAATGTTTTATAGAAAAATTAATGGAATATAATTGGAACCTACTAGATTAATCTTATAGAGGGGAACATATTTATAAGTCACCATTTAAGTTAATGAACTAATTGAAATAATCCCTCAAAATTCCCAACAATTTGGTACTAGAACTGTAACGAGAGGTGTACATAAGGTAAAATTTTCTAAATAAACATTACTAAAAAATATAATCAAAGAAATAATATATCTATCAAGACAAATATATATGAAACAAGTACAAGAGACATCACACACTACACCCACTTGAGATATCCAGCTTTTTTATTCTTAGGAGCATTTCACCAATGAATTCCCTCTAGTTCAAGTGACTATATATTGTGATAACATGTACCAAAGGAAGATCTTGAATCAACTAAATGTAAAAAAGGATTGATATAGTTATACACTAATAAATTTATAGTTGAGACCCAATTTCCATCGAGGCCACTACACTATAAAGTGCTATAAGAGGATTCTCAATAGCCCTACCAACCCACTCCCTTTCAAAGCCAATCTTTCAAACCATCTATAAGCTGTAAGAAATGGCAAGATCAAAAGACTCCCATGAAGGACATAATGAGATAGTTAATAAAATCTAAAAAATTTAGCATACCACTCTCACCACTCATGGATCAAAGTTTAAGAAATTAAAAGGACCATTTGGCCATTTCGTGACCACCATCAATAATTTGGAAAATCAAGGCATAAATTATCTTCCTGCTCAACCAATTACTAACCCCAAGGGACGTTTAAATCCTATAAAATTAAGGAGTGGAAAGGATATAAAATTAAATAAAGGATCAACCCTAGAGATAGAATATAGTAGTGAAAATCAATATGTACATGGTGAATCTGCCAAGGAAAAAATCGAAGGAAGAATCTATAGAGGAACAATAAAATAAATACAAGGGGAAATCAAAAATTAAAGAACAACATCAACCTTACCCTCCCTTTCCTGAAAGGATGAATGATCCCAAAAAAATTAAATTTTAATTACAATAATTAATCATGGTGGTGTTTAAAAAGTATATATCAACATCCCTTTATTTGTGGCCATCATCCAAATCCCGAGGTATGAAGATTTAGTTAAAAACATGTTCACTGAGTGAAGATGATTGTGAGGAAATAAAGAGGCAAGATTAGGTAAAAATGTTTCTTCCCTAGTTACCCCACAAATCCACTATAAATTCCAAGATACAAGTATCTTATATATCCCCTGAACCATTGGATCACCTTCTTTTTCTAATTCACTATGTAATTAAGGATCCTTAATTAATGTAATTCCTTATTCCATTAACTTATATTTGAAAATGAGAGAACTAAAAACAACCTGAGTGGGGTTTCAACTTGAAAATGAAGCCACTATGTTCCAAGTAGGAATTATTGATGATTTCATGGAAATGTAACAATGATAGTCATTCCATGATGACTTCTAAATTTTTAACATGGAAGAAGGAAATGTTAAAAACCACTCTCCCATCAATATAGCTAGTAAATTCCTCAAGATCAATAAAAGCATAATAAATTTTAAAGAAGGTGCCCTTTCCAAGATTATTAGTGTAACACCCCAAGGTTTTTTAAAAATAAATTGAAATGCTTGGAATTTTTTTTAAATTAGATATTTATAAGTAGCCTTTAAACATAATTTTACTGCTTATATATATCAAATTTCGAAAACTGGTCATCTACAATTGTGTTCAGTATGTTATTTGGAGATAATTGGAACCAACTATTTTTTTATGAATAGTAACATACCCTTATGAATAGTAATATGACCCTCATGAATGGTAAAATGTATTATAATTTTATTATAAAAATGATTTAAGATAATGACATCTTGATTAATTTTTCAATATGATATAAAAGCAATTATAGTTTTTAAATAATTAATTTTTGAATTAAGTATGATTTTAATTAAAAATTAAATTAAAAATACATCAAAAATTATTTTCAAAAAATGGACTTCATTTTTTAATTCTACAATTTGATAATTGGTTAGGCTGAATTTTTCAAATTTTTCAGAAATAGTTGATTGTTTGGTGAATAGTAAAAAATAAAGTTTTTATTTTCGGTGCATTAATGACATCATTAAGGATGTAATAATGATGTCATTTATCTGGATGACTTGTGTACAGTTAAATAAGATTTTAGGTGTCCCAAGTGGATTATACCATGGGAAAATACCATGGGAAGTCCCATGGTTTTTCAAATACCACTCATGAGTTGTCCCTTGGAAATTATTAAAATATTCCAGTACTTTTCCTATAAATTCCCACCAATTACTTAGTTAACTTCATTAAAAATTCCTCCTCAATGGAGCTATGGAATCATTACTTTCCTAGTGGTCCTCCCAAGGTTTATTCAATCCCCCAAGGTCCCAACCATCATGTTCTAAGGGTTACTCTACAAGGTAAGAAAATTCTCAATTTCTTTCTTTTTCCATTCAAGTTCTTTTTTATGTGGTATAACTTTCAAGTTTCCATACCATGTTATAATTTACTTCTTATTCATGATCTACTATATATTATTATTCATTTCTGGATGGTTGACTCTTATCCCCTCTCTTTTTAATGTTTTTTAAAACCATTTTTCATAGCAGTTAGACTGCGGATTTTTTGTAAGGGATTTCTCAATTATTCTTTTATTTTAGGTTCCTTTATTCTCTTATTATTTCTTAATCTCTTCCTACCCAAGAGGCCTGAAATCTCCTGAAATAATTTATATTCTTGATTTTCTCATGTTCATGGAAAATTGATCATCATCATTCTTCTCCGCTCTCACTTATTCAAGGAATAAAAACATTGTCCGTGATGTGTCAGATTACCAACATCGTGGATGATGTGATTTCAATTTCCATTAATTATTTCAAGTATAGGAATGAAACCATTAATATTGTTGAACTAAGTTATAATATAGGTATTATTTCTCATCCATGGTTATGGAATTTTTTTGTACTCGTGGTTTTAATTTTTAAGACAAAATGATGTTGTTATTATCAAAGAACAACTAAAATGATCTAAACAAACATCATTATTGTTTGAAATTATGAATCATCCTCATATAAAATATCAAAATGAAAAATAGAATAAATTATGGTACTTGAAATATGTAAATAAATTTTCAGTACAATTCTATAGTTTCACTTTGTAATGCCCCGACCCTAGTCACCCAGATTTAGTGCATTATTACATAACATTGGCATGATCAAAAAAGATTAATTCTTGAAAGACCAATTATTTTAGTAGACATGGAAATACCAGATACATTAATAAGTTTTACATTACATTATAAAATGAAAAAATTCAACAACATAGTCTCCATAGGCCACACTCATATCCCATGTACAATCCCTGCAGGTCAGTAATAATATACTTCTTCGCATCCTGGGAAAAATAAAACATAGAAAGGGGTGATCTCTTATGCTCAGTAAGGATAACAATATAGTGGAAACTTTCATAAATAATCATAAACATTTAAGGCAATGTATAAGATTAAAACAAAATCCTTTTTAAACTTTAACTTTAGAATAATATTGCAAAGATAAAATCAAATAATTCCATTTACTTACTCACATGGATAATCTACTAGTCTAATAATCACATGCAATATCAATAGCCAAATTCATAATGATGGAATGCATAATGCCAGACTTAATAACCACATAGTCAACTCCTTGTTCCAAGACTAAATATAAGATGTTTTCAAGTAATTATTCCAAGACATTAGTTTGTCTCATTAGACTTACTGATTCATTGAGGATCTATAGCAGTCTCCACCTGTCACTTACTAAGTCAAATGCATTCCTCACGTGAAAATGTTTCAACATAACATAAACATTCATATTAAAAATAGAATGAAAAATGTCAATAATTTATCCATAAACCATGAATAGTATAAAAATAACACATCCATATTCAAACATATCAAAAAGCCTTTAATACAATATGGAAGTTTTTTATCATAATAAATCAACTTCAAATAAACTCACAATCCATCAAAGGATGTTGACATAGATGAAATCAAAACGTTTTTTAGAGAAATATATCTTTCTATTTTGAAATTATTTAAATGTCATATAATTATAAATGAAAACATTTATTTTTAAAATAATCTTATAATATTGTAAGGGAAACATTGACGATGTTATAATGGCAGAAAATAGCCACACCCACCATATAAGTTAAAAAAACATTCTTACGTTAATTTTTTCAAAAAGTTCATAAGGTACCTTGTTTTGAAAATGACAAAAAGATTCCTTTCAAACCATTTTATAAAAAGTAGAACAAGGGTATAAATTAATGTAACACATAGTCTAGTAAATAGTAATTTTTTTTTGAAATACATTTTTAATAAACATGGATGTGGATGACCAAGAAGTCCTAGTAGATACTTACGTAAAAACAATCTCGGATAATAATGAGATTGTGAAATAAACCCTTACATTGTACTTTTCCTTGGTCGAGGGTACGTTAACCTCTTTAATAATGGATAAATCATTATTATTAAATTATACAAGAACCATATACATAAATATGACATCATATATGATCTTCTAATATTGGTTGGTTAATAATATTTTAGTATTATCATTGTTTCGAGTGTTAACTGATTCGTTTTCCTTTATATGCTTAGTTATGTAAGAAATGATTATTATGGATAGGATTTATTTGATTCATATCCAGAATTATATTAAGTTCCATAAATATTATTTTTAATCATCACATAAAAATTTGTCTTCAATGGATATGATGGGTAATGAATCTCATCACGTTCGTGGAGACGGTAATCCGTATGTATGCACGAGCGACAATATCATTATTTTGATATTAAAATTATATATAATTGGATGGTATATCATATATAATGAATAATTATCATGGTATATTTATTATTTACATCATTTATACTCATTATTATACCCATCCAAATGAGGAAGTATTTTGAATAACAAACTACACCACGACGTGGAGACGGTAATTCATACGTACGCATGAGTGACAATATCATTATTTTGATATTAAAATTATATATAATTGGATGCTATATCATATATAAATAATAATTATCATGTTATATTTATTATTTACATTATTTATACTCATTATTATACCCATCCAAATGATGAAGTATTTGAATACCAAACTACACCACGACGTGGAGACGGTAATCCGTACGTACACACGTATGGTGACTTTTTCATTTATAGGATGGATAGAATAATAAAAATGGTTGTAAAATTTTTATAGTAACATCAGAAAATATATAAGATACTGGATTTATTATTCTATAATTGAAATGATAAATAAATAGGAAGTGGAAAAAGAAAAGAACTTTAAAGAGGTGATGAAAAATTTATCTCTTCTTCGGGTTATTCCTTTTGATTTGATCAAAAGGGATCCTTAGGTTTTCTTTATGACTATATTAAGCCCTCTCGGATGAACGGAGGATGGTTGGGAGGATATTTTAGCTAGGGTGTCTGAGACAAATGGCTTTCGAGGAGTGAATTTGAGAGAATGGGAAGTGCCATTTTATAAGAGAGTTGATGGGCACCTTAGGGAAAGATTGAAATATTATTTTATAATAAAACTTTTTTTGGTTTTAATGGCTCGAAAATGATTTATTTCTAAGATAAGTAGGGTATGGATCAAAATAATCTCAATAAATGGGTTTTATACAGGTTTAGGCCATCATATTAACCATATCTTTTAGATTTAACTCTTAGTTAAATAGTTTGACATTTACCACGCCTCTTTGTATTTTCATATTATATGGTTAATAAAAATACTATAAACTACCAAGAGAACCCCAATAGGTTCATTAATGACATATATTATATTATTAAGTCCCTTTATATGACCCTTATTTTTCTAAGAATATTATATCAACCAATAATATATATTTGTTTTAAAAACTCAATTATGTCAATTTTTACATTATTTAATAAATGATTTTTTGTTAAAGACCTAAAAATTTTATTACTTCTAAATAGATTCATATGTTAAAGAATAACATGTCATATTAACCTATAAAATTAGTTAATTCATCAAAAGTCTCAAATTTTTGTTTATTTGGATATTTATAATATCAATTATTTTAATAGTTCATTATTAATGTAATTACTGTGTCATCATTGTGTCATAAATAAAATAAATTATTTAATGGATAAAATTATAAATAAAATATAATTTTTTGAGATATACTTTTATCTTTCTATGTAATATTTATAGTCGAATTTATCTTATGTATAACCCTATATTAAAAATGGTTTAGTTATTAAACATTGATTTTAACTCTTTTAACTCTTCTTTAAATAAAATAATAATAAATGTCCTAATCAAATTCAACTGAACAAAAAGGATCATATTTTATTCCTAAGGTTGTTTTTGGTTGAATTATACTTATAAAATAGAATTAAGACATGTTTTAGGGTAATAATAATTTCATTTTTACCCTTAATTACCCTATTTACTTTTAACCGTGGTAAATAAAAGTAAAAAAATACAATTCACCAAAAATTATTTTCATCTTATTGAACCAAATTTTTCTTATGGATATCAACTGTGTCTCTTAGATTTTTTAAATTCCACTTACAGAAGCGGTAAAATTAATTTTTATGCGAATTTGAAAATTTTCCTAGGAGGTGGGTAAAAGACGGTGAAAAGTTCAATAAAATAGTATATATCTAATATTATTACAAAAAGACTCCAATGAATTACATTTGACATAAATAGGTATTATGTATCTATTTTGACGTAAAATAAATTTAAATAAAATAATAAATTATTTAAATAAAAAGTTGGTTTTAAACAATAATGCAGTGTTTTTCACTATTCATCAAAAATTGAATGTTTTCAGAAAAATACCAAAAATTCACCCAAAGATAAATTCTATATTCCAAATCAAAAAATGAAGTCCATTTTGATAGATAAATTTTATAAAATTTCAAAAAGTGTGTATTACTATTCATAATGGCTAGTTTGATTGGTCGTGGTGTTTTAGAATCTCGAAGTTTTGTACAATGCATGCTATTGAATTATTCAAAGGGAAACGTACCATGGAAGATGGGGGTGTCACATTTTTTCCTCTTTCAAATAATTTCATCCTTGAAATTTCTATAATATTACCGCACAAAAAGATTCGGGTGGTTCTTCATCATAAGTTCCTCTGGTTCCCATGCTGCATCTTCCATCTTATGGTTTCTCCTTAGAACTTTTACCAGATGAGTCGTCCCATTTCTCAGCACTTATTCTCTTGTATCAAGAATTTTGACAGGCTCTTCACAATAAGATAGAGCAGGTTCCAGTTCAATTTCCTCACAGGTGAGTATATGCGTTGGGTCAGGCATGTATTTTCTCAACAGTGATACGTGGAACACATCATGAACTTTGTAGATACTTGGAGGCATTGCAAAATGATAAGCTACAACTCCAATCATTCTAGAATTTTGAAAGGTCTGATGTACCTAGGACTCAATTTACTCTTCTTACTGATAGGTAAAACACCCTTCCATGGAGATACCTTCATAAAAACATGATTTCCTACCTAAATTTCTAAATCCTTTCTTCGGTTATCGGCATAGATCCTTTTCCTACTTTGGGATGGTTTGATGTGGGTTTGGATAACCTTCACCCTTTCCATTATTTCCTTAACAAGTTCTAGGCCTACGAGTTTTCTTTCACCAACATCATTCCCACAAGTTGGTGTGAAACATCTCTTTCCATATAACGCTTCATATGGTGCCATCTGAATACTTGAATGGAAGCTATTATTGTAGGAAAATTATACCATAGGTAAATATTTATCCCACACACCATGAAAGTAAAGTGAGAATGATATAAACATGTCTTCTATGGTTGGAATTTTCCATTTTGATTTTCCATCACTTTGAGGGTGGTAGGCAGTGCTCAAAGAAAGTTTAGTATCTAGGGCTTTCTGAAGACTTTTCCAAAATCTTGATATAAAACGATGATCACGATCAGAAACAATAGATAAGGGTACTCCATGGAGTCTTAAAACATAAATAATATATAGTCTTTATAGATATTCAAATGGTAAATCTTCTCTTATAGCAAGAAAATGTGCTGACTTGGTAAGATGATGAAAAATGACCCATATTTCATCATTCCTTCTAGGAGTCTTTGGTAGCCCCATGACAAAGTCCATCATGATATTATCCAATTTCCAATCAGGTATGGGAAGAGGTTTCATGACTCCTCCAGGCTGTTTCCTTCTAGCTTTCAATTGTTTACAAACCATACACCTTGACACAAAATAAAAAATCTACCTCTTCATGTTGTCCCACCAAAAATTTTCTTTCAAATCTCTATACATATTGGTGATAGAGGGTGTATAGAGAAATTGGAGCTATGAGCATCATCTAATAATTCCCTTTTTAGATCTGGTATATTTGGAACACAAAGTCTCTTCCCAAATTTCAAAATTCCATCTTCATATATGAAGTCACACAATATCCCATCATTCATAGCTTTAATATTCTTTTGAAACTCTTAATAATCATCATGAGAACTTTTTATCCTTTCTATTAAATATGGTTTGGAAAAAATTTGAAAAAGAATTGATGTTTCACCTTATATGATTACTCCCATATCTATTTTCACTAGATCCACGAAAATAAGATCCCTTTAAACTCTCATCTTGTTCAAAACACCATGATCATTTCTTCTCAAAGTATCTGCCACATTATATTCATTCCCTAGGTGGTAGTTTATTGTGAAATCATAATATTTGAGTAGTTAAAACCATCACCTTTTCCTCAAGTTGAGTTCTTTTTCTGAGAAAATATACTTCAAACTATTGTGATCAGTATAAATCTCACATTTTCCACCATAGAGACAGTGTCTCTAAATTTTCAGAGTAAAGATTACAATTACTTATTCAAGATCATGAGTAGGATAGTTTTACTCATGATTGTTTAGTTGTCATGATGCATAGGAAATAACTATAGCATTCTACATAAGGACACAACCAAGTCATTTCATTGAATAATCACTATAAATAACAAACCCATCAATCCCTGATGGTACATTCAAGATAGGAGAATTAACTAATCTTCTTTTTAGTTCATCCAAACATTATGCAAACTCTTTTGTCCAAACAATTTAAACCCCTTTACATGTGATCTTGGTTAATGGGTTAGCCAATTAGGAATTTTTTTGGATAAAACGTAGGTAATAACTTGCTAAACCATTAAAATTGCGTACCTCAGTTATACTCGTTGTTGTTGGCCATTTTTGGATTGCCTTGGTTTTTGAAAGATCAACAGATATTCCATCCTTAGAGAAAATATGGCCAAGAAAAGAAAGCCCTTGAATCCAGAATTCACACTTGCTAAACTTCCCAAATAATTAATTTATTCTAAGCGTTTTCAGAATGGTGCAAAAGTGATTTTCATGATCTTCATAGCTTTTAAATTATACTAGGTTATCATCAATAAATAACACAACAAAGTCATCAAAATAATCCTTGAAAACTATGTTCATTAGATCCATGAAAACAAAGGGTGCATTAGTCATCCCAAAAGGCATTACTGTAAACTTATAATGCCCATACCTGGTTCGAAATGCAGTTTTCAGAATGTATTCTTTATTCACACACAACTAATGATATCCAGATCAAATGTCAATCTTTGAAAAATATTGATCTTCATGATGTTGGATGAATAAATCATCAATACGAGGTAGGAGATACTTTTTCTTTATTGTTATAGAATTGATCTCCCTGTAGTCAATGCACAAACTCATAGATCTGTCTTTCTTCTTAACAAAAAGGACAGGGGCTCCCCATGGAGAAACACTAGGGTGAATAAATCCCTTATTGCTCAATTCCTCTAGTTGTTTCTTTTGTTCCACTAATTCTATAGTGTACATTCTATAATTGGTCTTCAATATGGGCCTTGAAACAGGAATTAAATCAATAGAGAATTCAATTTCTCATTCTGGAGGATGTCCAAGTAAATCCTCTGGAAGCACATCTACATATTCTTGCACAATAGGTATTTCCTCTATTCGAACACTATTTTCCTCACCCAAAGTTATTTTATTCTCTTCTCCCCCAATAATTGATCTTAGTAGAGCTTCTAGGGTAGGATCTAGATAAGAATCACGTGGTTATATTTCTTCTCTGAAGATAAGGTTTTTTTAAAAGGATGGAGCTGAAGCCACATTTATTATTAAAGAAAAGAAAATTCCTCTTTAACTAGGTAGAGGGAGACCCATTACATATTCTGAAGGCCTCGTGGTCATTTATCCCATTACATAACCCGTAGGCCAATTTTTTTAGCCCAAAGCCCATTCTGTGAATAGTACTGCTACAGTACCCACGTTGCTACAGTACTGCACAGTCCCCGCCACTGCTATAGTACTCTACCACTGCTACAATGACCTGCCGCCGCTACAGTGCCCGCCGTTGCTACAGTGCGGCCGCTACTACAGTACGCTATAGTACTGCTATAGTACCTGCACCCAATGGGTTTTGAACCCCCATTTTTCATGAAGATGTAAGGGTTTCTTACCACTAAGCCAAACCCCAACTACAAAATTGAGGCTCCGGTCATGTTTTATTCTATGAAGATAAGGTACTCTTTATCATCATCGAAAATTTTAACCTCCTTCTTCTTACAATTTTTTTAATCATGGTCTAAAACCCAATACATTCCAAGGATTATATCAAATTCAATCATGGGTATGGTGATGAGATCAACAAACAAAAACATTTTTATGCTCTAATGGGAACTGATTCACAAAACGTTTTTGCGATGATTCTTCCCTTAGTATTTTTGACTTACAACTCCCTTGTTAAGTAAATTGAAAATATCTAATTTTCTTAGAAAACTGGGAAGATAGGAAATAATGCGATGATACAGAATCAAATAAAGCATTTTCTACACTTGAGAAAACCATTAAATTACCTACCACCACGTTATTCGGAGCTTCAACCACAGAAGTAGTGACAACATAATCTTGACCTTGCTCCCATGGAATTTTCTAAGGTAATTTCCCTTTTCACTTAGGACATTCATTTTCATAATGACCCTTTTCTCTACAAGTGTATCATTCAACATTGGCAGCCTCTTTATTCCCCTTACAATCACGAGATTTGTGTCCTTTTTCACTACACTTATAATAGACTCACATTCCCTTCAAGAAAGTACCGGGGTGTTTCTTCCCACATTTACTACAGGATGGATATTCAACTTTTCCCTTCTTCCACTTCTTTTGATTTCCACAGTGTTTATCAGATCTCTTCTTCTCTAGATTTTCTTTATAGTCGTTAGACTTAGAGAATTATTTTTCTGTCTTGATAGCACATAAGAAATATCTTCGTATAATGAGAAGGATTGTGAGACTAATTCTCGATGAAGAAATGGTTTTAACCCATAAAATAATCGATCAATATTACTCCTTGTGTTACATATATAATCTACTGCATGCCTTTCTAACCTTGTAAAGTTTGCCTCATATTTAACGACATTATCATCCTCTTTTTTCCTCAAACTCAAAAATTGTCCTTCCATATCCGCTCGATGGTCACGAGGAAAGTATTTTTCTAAGAAAAGATCTTTAAACTCCCTCCATTCCATATTTTATACTTCATCATCTTCCTTTGTGTTTTTAATCAATGACCACCATTGATCTGCATCTCCCATGAAAACTTTTTCCCTTTTGCTACTCCCCAAAGAATGAAATATTTTCTCTAAGGAATTTATCCATTTCTCAGATACTAATGGATTTTTACTCCCATTTAATATTGGTGGTTTTTTCCTCATGAAGCGGTCTAACATTGATCCTCCGCATTGTGGATCAGGGTGCTCCATATGGGTAAGGTTATCATTCATAACCTGAGTGTGTTGTCCTAGTATGGTGATAAACTGATTAGAACCTGTTGTATCACCAGATCTACTATAATTATCTTGAGTAGGGTGGAAATCACTACAAGGAGTACGTGCATTGATATGCTTTCCATTCCTTCCACTATGTTCCATTTCTAAACAATGGCATACAATAGATTTGTTTATGAATCTCAATACATAATTCTAAACATATAACATACTTAACATAAATTGAATAATTCATGGATATAATCCATAATATAAAAAATGTTTTCTCTGAGGAGGTATATACTCAAAAATCCTTCATAATGGTTTTTAAAAAAAATGTGGATTATCCTAAGAATATCCCCTAGGAGTGTCATAAGTAAGAGTGCAGCAAGGCCTGTTGTCATGTACCAGGATACCTCGGGTCAAGACCGAAACGCTTTTTTAGAGTTTTCACTCCTAGGTACATCTATGCCAGAGCCGCCCTAACCTGATCATATCCTGACAGGGATGTATTTCTCGGAAAATACACAAAATCTCTACATTACCAAAATTCTTGGATGTTCTTCTATACTAATCCTCAAATTCTATCTTAGGGTAATGCGATCTAATCAGAGTTTTTCTAAATCTAGTTTCCAATGTTAATACTAAACTTCCTCTGATACCAACTGTAACACCCCAAACCTAGTTACTCAGATTCGGTTCATTATTACATAACATTTGCATGATCACAAAATAGAAAGTCTTGAAAGGACGATTAGTTTAGTATCCTTGGAAATACAAGATACATTCTTATGTTTTAAATTACATTATAAAAAGAAAACATGCAACAACATAGTCTCTATAGGCCAAACTAATATCCCTTATACTATCCCTGTTGGTCAGCCATAATATAATTCTTCGTATCTTGGGAAAAATAAAACATAGAAAGGGGTGAGCTCAGATGCTTAGTAAGGATAACAATATAGCGAAAACTTTCGAAATAAGGATAAATATTTAAGGCAATGTATAAGACTAAAACAAAATACTTTTTAAAAATGAACTTCAGTATAATATGTAAAAGATAAAATCAAATAATTCCATTTAGCTACTCACATGGATATTCTACTAGTCGAATAATCACATGTAATATCAATAGCCAATTTTATAATGATTGAATGCATAATGCCAGACTTCATAACCACATAGTCAAGGCATTATGCCAAGACTAAAAATAATATTTTTTCAAGGCCTTTTTTCAAGACACTAGTTTGTCTCATGAGACCTACTGATTCATCTAGGAGCTATAGCAGGCTCCACCCATCACTTACTAAGTCCAATGCATTCCTCATATGAATAGGCTTAAACATAACATAAACATTCATAATAAAAACAACATAAAAATGTCAATAATTTATCCATAAACAATGAATGGTGTAAAAATAACGCCTCCACAGTCAAACATATCATAAAACCTTCAATAAAATATGGAAGTTTTGTATCATAATAAATCAACTTCAAATAAACTCACAATCCATAAAAGGATGTTAACATAGATGAAATCAATTTTTAGAGGAATATCTCTTTCTATTTTAAATCATTTAAAATTCATATAATTATAATAGAGAATATTTATTCTAAAAGTATTCTTATAATCTTATAAGGGAAACTTTGATGATGTTATAATGGCAAAAAATAGCCTCACCTTCTGTATAAGTTAAAAAACATTCTTACCTTAATTTTGTGGAAAAGGTTCTAAGGTACCTTGTTAGTAAAACAGTGGAAATATTCCTTTCAACCGATTTTATAAAAAGTCAAACAAGGGTATAAATGACATTGAACCATAATATAGTAAATAGTAAAAATGTTTTGGAATACATTTTTAAGAAACATGGATGTGGATGATAAAGAAGTCCCAGTAGATACTTAGGTAAAACAACCTCGGATAATAAAGAGATTGTGAAATTAACCCTTAACATGTACTTTTACTTGGTCAAGGGTACATTAAAATCCAATATAATGGTTAAATAATTGTTATTAAATTATACAAGTACCATATACAAAAATATTATATCATATATGGCCTTCTAATATTTCTTTGTTAATAATATTTTAGTATTATAATTTTTTCAGGTGTTAACTTATTCATTTTACTTTATCATATTAGTTACATAAGACATGATTTTTATGGATAGGATATATTTAATTCATATCCAGAATGATATTAAGTTCTTTTAATATTATTTTTAATCATAACATGAAAATTAGTCTTGAATGGATACGATGGGAAATGAATCTCATCGCGTTCGTGGAGATGGTAATACGTACGTATGCACGAGCGAAAATATCGTTATTCTGATATTAAAATAATATATAATTGGATGGTATATCATATATACAGAATCATTATCAAGTTATATTTATTATTTACATCAACTCATTTTTATACCCATCCAAATGATGAAGTATTTGTATAACAAACTACACCACAATGTGGAGATGGTAATCCGTACGTACGCACGAGCGACAATATCATTCTTTTGATATTAATATTATATATAATTGGATTGTATATAATATATAAAGAATAATTATAATGTTATATTTTTTATTTACATCATTTATACTCATTATTATACTCATCGAAATTATGAAGTATTTGAATAACAAACTACAACACGACATGGAGATGGTAATCCGTACATATGCATGTATGGTGACATTGTCATTTATAGGATGGATATAATAGTGAATATGATTGTGCCATTTTTATAATAACATAAAATTATATAGATGATAATGGAGTTATTATTTCAAATTGGAAACAATAAATAAAGAGGATGTGGAAGAAGAAAAGAACTTGAATGATGTGACAAAATATTTGCCTCTTCCTCGGGTTCTTCATTTTAATTTGATCGAAAGGGATCCATTGGATAGATTTATGACGATTTTAAGGCCTCTAGGATTAAGGGAAGAAGGTTGGGGGATGGGAAATTTGGGCATGGTTTGGCTGATCCAAATGGCTTTGGAGTAGTGAATTTGAGAGACGGGGAAGTTCCCATTTATAAGAGAGGTGAGGGGCACCTTAGGGAATGATTGAAATATTATTTTATAATAAATTCATTTTCGGTTTATAATGCCAAAAAATGATTTATTTCAAATACAAGGTGGGTATGGGTCGAAATAAACTCAACCAATAGGTTTTATACAGGTTTAGGTCATCATATTAACCTTATCTTTTTTATTTAACTCTTAGTTAAATAGTTTGAAATTTACCATGCCTATTTGTATTTTTATATTATATGGTTAATAAACAAACTATAAACTTCCAAGAGAACACAAATAGGTTTATTAATGACATATATAATATTATTAAGGCCCTTTGGATGAAACTTAGATTTTTAGGAATATTATATCCACCAATAATATAATATTTGTTATAAAAACTCAATTATGTCAAATTTTACATTATTTAATAAATGATTTTTGTCAAAGTCCTAACAACTTTATTAATTAGAAATAAATTCATATGTTCAATAATAACATGGAATATTAACCTAAAAAATTATTTTAATTCATCAAAATATCATATTGCATTTATTTGTATATTTATAATAACAATTATTGTAATATTTCATTATTAAGGTAATTACTGCGTCATCATTGTGTCACAAATAAATTATATTAATTAATGTATAAAAATTATAAATAAAATATCATTATGTATTAAATAGTTTCATATTTCTAATTAATATTTATAGTCGAATTTATCTTATATATAACCCTATATTAAAAGTGGTTTAGTTATTAAACTTTGATTTTAACTCTTTTTACTCTTCATTAAATAAAATAATAATTAATGTCCTAATCTAATCCAAGTGGACCTAAAGGATAATATTTTATTCCTAAGGTTGTTTTTGGTCTAATTACACTTATAAAATAGAACTATGACATGTATTAGGGTAAGAATAATATCATTTTTACCCTAAATTACCCTATTTACTTTTAACCATGGTAAATACAAGTAAAAAAGTTACGATTCACCATAAATTATTTTCATATTATTGAACCACATTTTTCTTACTGATATCAACAGTTTATCTCAAATTTTTTAAATTCCACTCACAGAAGCGGTAAAATTATGTTTTATGCGAATTTTCAAATTCCCCTAGGAGGTGAGTAAAAGATTGTGAAAAATTCAATAAAATTGTATATCTCTAATATTATTGAAAAATGATTCCAATTAATTACATTGAACATATATAGGTATTATGTATCTATTTTTACCTAAAATAAATTTAAATAAAGTAATTAATTATTTAAATAAAAAAGTCAGTTTTAAACAATAACGCAATTTTTTCACTATTCATAAAAAATTTAATGTTTTCAGAAAAATACCAAAAATTCCCCAAAAGCTAATTTTGATACTCCCACTAGAAAAATGAAGTCCATTTTGATAGATAAATTTTATAAAATTTTATAAAGTGGGTATTACTATTCATAACAGCTAATTTGATTGGTCACAGTGTGTTAGAATTTCGAAGTTGCATACAATGCAAGCTATTGTATAATTCAAAGGGAAACTTACCATGGAAGCTTGGGGTTTTACACACTTCTAATCGACAGGAACATATATCATGAACCGATCATGAAAATCATTTAATGAAGTCACCATAAACAATGCAAGGAACAAAATACTAACTATTAAAGGGTGAAATAAAGTTATGAAACGATCATATAAGATTTTATAAACATGAACATGTTTCTATAAAATATTAATAACAATATTTTAATCATTATATAGGAGGTTTAAAAAAGTTGGAAGTAAGACAAACCTGATGTAAGGGAATTCTAAACCCGATTTCCATTCTTTGGCTTAACCTTCTTCTTCATTATTTATGTGCGATTTAAATTTTTTGTGTGATTGGTTCTATTTATATTATGAGTTATTATGTGTATTTATAGTATATTCACATACTACATCCACTATATTAAGAAACTATTCAATTTTATGTAATTTATAAGTGGTTTTCCATTTTAAAAACATCTTTTAAAATTCTATTTTATGAAATTCCAAAGCAATGTTTTTAGAGAATTATTCATCTTGTATGATTATGTTTTGGTTATTGGGAATTATTTATGATAAAGTGTGGGACCTATATCTTCCTTCAATGCATTGAGTATGTATATGTTGGAGGTCAGCCTTATGGTTACCTCATGTGTAACAACAATGGTTACACAAATTGTAAGGTAGCCGTGAGGGTTACAAATTATAAGGTAGCCCTGAGGGTTACAATATTATGTAACTAATTCCCCAAGATACCTTTAGGATTATATTTATGTTGTCAATTTTTCCGTCGATCTTGTGTAAATATCATGTTACATGAATTAAGTATATATGGGTGACTAGCATGTCTTTTGAAAAGGGATTCATAGGTTATGAGTATTCATGAAAAAAGAGATATTTTCTTCTTTTTTATCCCTTACTGAAATTTTGTGCTCATCCAAATTTTTTTAATTATTTTCACAGGTTAATGGATGTGTAAGACAAAGAAGTAATATTTTTTAAATGATTAATAATTGTTAAATAATCAAGTTCAATGTTTTAACGTTATATATTTTGAAAAAAATGGAGACTCTTTTTATGGTATCCACTATGTAATAATGTGTAATGTCATGAATATGTTATGTCCCAATTCTCTAAAGCTCTAAACATGAAATGATCCTCAATGTAAATGAAGTGTTTTCTTGAATAAATTCTAGATTATTTATGTAATTAGGCCAGGTCATTATAATTAGTGAGGAAGAAGAGTATTTAAATATCCTTGACTCAATAAAACACCAACATAAAGATCAATCTATTTTAATATTAAAAAATATCAAATAACCTTATTTCTATAGGGAGGAAATTGAAATGATCAGTGATATAAACAGATGAGGAAAATCATTGCAAACACCCAACCTGATTAATGAATTAGTTTTTCAAAATGAAATTAAGCTAGAAATAGGTTTGACTTTTGGGAAATTTAAATCAATTAATGAATATTATGTTGATAAGTTTCCAAAATATACTACTAATATTTATGTCGTATATGTGTGGGTGGAAAACATAGATGACTTTGGACTAAAATAATCTTTAGAAAACCCCTTAAACTAAAACTTAATTTTATACCATAAAACTTAAAATATGACATTTTAAAGGAAAATGAGAAACTTCCAGTAATAATATCAAATAATTTAGACCCTATATAAGAACTCAAATTGTGGAAAATTAGGAAACATAATGCTAAGGAAATAGGGTTTACATTAGGGGGAATCCGAGATATTAACCCTACCAGTTAAATGCATAATGTTTTACTAGAATATGTATCCAAACCAATGATACAACCCCAAATTAGGCTCAAACTGTCCCTTTTGAAGTATTAACAAATGTAAATATATTTTTAGGAGCTAGAATATCTATCACATCTCAGACTCCCAATGGGTGAGTATCATTCAAATTATCTTAAATAATACTAGTTAAACAATTTTACAAAATGATAATAATAAACATCTACATAAGAATCTCGAATATTCGGTTAGTCTGGATTGACCATAGAAGGTTGAACCATGTGACTAAAAAATTATATTTCCCTATAGCCTTTGTAAATAAACTATTTATGAGATGATCTTATAAGGATCCTTATTTCTTGCATGATATATTTTATTGGTATTTCCATGTTCCAATCAAGGAGAATGAAAATGATACCATCACATATCCTTATTGTATGTTTTCTCATTAAAGTATGCCCTTATGAATTCACAATTCTCTAGGTATCTTTCAGCACAAAAAGGTAAGTATATTCTCAGACACAATTGGTAGATACTTAGAGGCATCCCTTGTTGAATTTTATTTATAAAGAACTTGTTTTCAAAGAAATCTGAAAAGTTTAGAGAATGTTTTAAAAAGTTGTATTAATAAAAAAGTGGTTTTAAATTTTCAATAGTTCTATTTTATGGTTGAAAAATGAAATTATTTTGTCCACGTAATTTTTAAGGATGGAATTGATGTAGGTAATCCAAAGTTGATGTTCCAAATTACCATACCCACCACTATGAGACAAATCACATCATTTTTAGGCCATGTTGGATATTATAGAAGGTCAATTAAGAAATTTTAAAAAAAATCATTAAACCAAACTAACAAACTCAAGAAGGAAACTGATTTTGTTTTGATGGCTCATATAGGATATCTTTTGGCAGATTGAATTAGTGCTTAACCACTGCCCCCATAATATGTCCACAAAACTATATTTACCCCATTGAAATTATGTTTGATGATTCTAATAGATATATAGGGGTGTTTTTTACCAAAATATTTGTGGACTTAAACAAGTAATAGGTGACACTAAAAATACCCTATAAATTGACTAGATTAACCACATAACAATAGGGAAGTTTTTTTCTATTATTTTAAATTTTGAAAAAAATTCATTTTTATATTTTAGGAAGTAATGTAACTCTTTATTATGATCATGAATAATTGAGATATTTAATTAAGAATACTAATGAAAATCGCTAACTCGTGAGACAAATGTTGATGTTGCATGATTTTGACTTGTAAATGAAGGTGAAGAAGGGATGTAAGAATGTGGTGGAAGATCGCAAGAGCCAACTACCTCAAAATTTCAATTTAGAAACAATATATAAGACTAATATGGATGATTCATTCCTCAATAATCAACTATACATCCTCCCCCAAGTTCCCTATTACCCTAACATAGTGAATTTAGTGGTCACAAAAATTTTTCCCTCGTTTTTTCTAAACATCAAACTACTAAATTGAAATACAAAAAAAAACTATGTTTCTAGGGGTATTATATATGAAAATTTTTCAATGATTATCTTTTTAGAAGGTGAATACCTAAAAAAGAAATGATTTTGTGCTTTCTTTTTTCTATACACTTGAATGAGGAAGCCATTTTGGACCTCCAATTACTAATATAAACAATTTAAAAGAAAGATTGTTTTGGCCCTCAATTTTTTATGATTCACATGATTTTTGTAAAGAATATCCCAAATTCTAGTTTTCTAGTGGGATTTCAAAAATATATGAGATTCAAAAAAATAAGTTGACCTTTTGTGAGATATTTTATATTTAGGGAATATAATTTCTGGGCCCATTTCCTATGTCATTTTTTATTTTCCTACATTTTTAGCAGCAGACTATGTTTTTAAGTGGATTAAATAGAAGTATACATGAAGTAATGATTCAAAAAATGTTATTGAATTTCTAACAGAATTTTTTTATATGTTTGGAATACCTTGAAATATAATAAGTGACTAAGGAACCCACCTGTACAATAAGAACTTAGAATTACTCATAAATAAATATGGATTTCATCATAAAAATTACATATACTACCACCCACATGAAAATGTATTGGATAAGTTTTCCAAGAAAGAATTAAAAAGAATTTTGGAGAAAATAATGCAACCTAAACACACAAATTTGAGTAAGAAATTTGAGGATACATTGTGGGATTATATAACTCCCTAAAAAACCTCATTAGGTATGTCTCCTGAAATTTTTTTTCATTGTAATCACTATCACTTTATTGTTGAGCTATATCACAAAGCCGAATAGTATATCAAAATAGTGAACCCATAGTTTTGAATGGTTGGAGAGTATAGGAAGATGTAGATGATAAAACTTGATGAGGTGAGAAGAGAAGAATACGAGAACACGCTACTGTATAGGGATAAATATAAATATGATGATAATAAATTTATCCTAATTATAGAATTCCATATTAGAAAAAAAATTATCGTTAATTTCATTAATGATAAATATCAACGCAAGTAAGATTCATTCCAAGTGTAGTGATCTATACAAAGTGACAAATATGATTAATTTTAGTGAAATTGAGATATGAGGATAAGGTTTAAAGCATGAATTTATGGAGAATGCCCAATAATTGAATATGTTTCATGAGAATTTATAGAAATTACCAATAAAGGAATCCAAACTCCTCAATACTACCATTGAATAGTTAACCTTTGGTTTTCTCTTTCCTTTACACTATTTCAGATAATTTTTTTAACTATTTTTATGAAAACTTAATATGGAACTTATATGGAATAGTGTGTGATAAAAATTTTGTGGGGAGGGATAAAATATTTTAGTATATAAATACCATTTTTCTATTTTAATTTAGTTTCTTTAGAAAAACAAAATAGCAATCCTATTTTTAGAATCTACATATAGTTCCAATAGATTTATTATTTTATATTTTTTGGAGTGTATATACAAAAAAAGGAATAGCTAAACTAAACATCAATAGAATTAAACCTAATTAAAATACCATTATAGTTTATGATTATTACATTTATTTTAAAATTATTGAATGTGAATGATTGCTGAGCGAACATAACCTCTATTATATATAAATTCTATTTAAGGAATAAGGAAATATAGTGAAAAAAACGATCTTTGTGGAACATGAATTATAACATGTGGTCACTGAAATGTTTAACACAACCTCAAGTGACATAACCTTTTTATTTGAATGAAACCTCAAAGATCCTCCTAAAATTAATTCATATATTTATTTTTAATGTGGATTAAAATTGTAAATTGAGATCCCAAAATGAATCTAATATACAATTTCACTAGGTGTGTAATTTTAATCCCTATGTATATATTCAAATAAAGGTTTTTTCATAGTTACTCACACATACATGGCTGGTAAAAATTCAAATATAAAATAAAATAAAATACTCATATGTCGAAAATGAATGCATTTAGGTGAGTGGAATATTGAACCCATTAATACAGTAATTGATTTATAAAAAATATAATTTAGAAAGTATTAATGATTTTTAAAAATTAAATTTTCTTTATAAATCTTTGGAATAGGGGATAGATGGAGGTGGTACTTGTTAAAATTTTAATTCCTCTTAAAACTAGAAAATTCACTTTTGGAACTAAAAATTCAATTTTTAATGAAATTAAAACATTCTGTTAATGTCACATAGTAGGTATGAACATTTAATTGAAGAATTATTTGATATTTGTGAATTATATATATGTATTTGATTTTATGAAGAACAATGAATATTTTTGGAATTGACTAAGAAAAACACCATGGAGCGCAATAGCTGAAGTGTGTGGCAGTGATGTGAGCCCAGTTATTTGAAATTTTTTTATCTTCTATTCATTGAAAACACTATCTAATATAATTAAATTTAGTGTAAAATTGTGAATTTTATGTTTTTTTAATTTGAAATTTAATTTATAAATGGATCAATTCTTAGATTTTACATGTTTTATTCATCTATGAATTTAAATTGAGAATCCATACATATATTGTAATTGATTTTGTTTTTTGTTTTTAAACATGAAAATTGTAAATATTTAGTTTCAAATTAAAATTATAAACGAGTTAATTTTAAAATTTAATTCATTCATATATATATTCTTTATTTAAAATAAACCCATAAATAAACTTTGAAATTGAAATTGAAATTGTGTTATTTTTTGAGAAATTAAAATTTTGAAATGAATGTGAATTTTAAAATGATGTAAAATATATGTTTTGTAATAATAATAGTTTAATTTTTTTGATTTAAATTAATTTGATATTATTTTGAATCAAATTGTGTAGTGAAATGAAATTTTTATTTTTTATCATTTCTAAAATTAATTGTAAAAAATATATAATAAATTTTCTTTTTAAAAATCATTTTAGAAATATAAGTCTTGAAGTGACCATATAAAGGATGAACATTCACATAAGTTATTTTTCCAAAAACCTGATCATGGGTTTTGAATACAAGTGACTTCACTCTCATGGTTAGTATACTGACTATAAAGAAATTCACTATAGCTTGTAATGATCACTACCCATAACTAACCATTCCTGAATTTCTAAAAGTGATTTTGCTTTAATTCAACATGGTAGCTTCTCATAGTAACTTACGTTACCATGATCCCCCATCATCAAGTGATCATGTGACCACCCAGTGAAGCTAACCCAACAAGGTAGCATAAGATAATGTGGATAACCCACCACAAATCCTCCCAATTGAAGCTTGCTCTGATTCCCAAAATGATGAAACCAAAGATTGTGACTGAATCCATTCTTTACTCCCATGAAATAATATTGAATCTGAGCAGATGAATTATTTTCCAATATGGATGAATAAGACCACCATGATTCACCTACATGAAATATGAACACCTGAACACATCAAGATCGAGGCATGCCTTCTGAAAACCACTCAGGAGAATACGATATATGTTCCTATAGGAGATCTGTAGCTATTAAACTATTGAAGTCACAAAACCACACTACCTCAAACTAAATATGAAGAGTAATCAGGGATGAGTAAGTTAAATCCATGTCACCATGTTTTTGAGGTAGTTTGAGTTCTAGTATATTTGAGGGAGATGATTAAGACACCTATTGATGCTGGATCTAATGTTAAAGAACTGGAGCTACATATAGACTCCCCTAGATGAAGACTGCAATCATCCAACTATACCAATCAGCACTAAAAATCCTAATCCAACATAGGAAGAGCTCATAGAGTTCCAATAGTTCATTGGGGATGAAGAAGGAAAACAACCCTCCTATACTGACTTGATCCATTCTTCCTTTGATGGAGAAGTCGATCCACCCAAATGAAGATGATATGGAAGAGAAAAAAATAATCTAAGCTTGGAAAGTAGAATAGAAATATAGATAATGAATCAAGGTAGATTGAGTGTTTTAATTGTTTATGGGGTTTGAATATAATTTATGGAGAGCTCAAAAAACATTATGCTTGATGAAATATTTTGTTGATTGTTGTTTTTTAGAGAATGACTGATTAGAGGAGGCCATGACTCATAACCAATGCACTAGCTAATGCATATAATTGATATAAACACATATTGTTGAGTTAATGTCTCAAATTAAGGTAGATACACAATTTAGAGCACCTCTTTTTTAGCAAACATATTAATCCACTACACCCAAATTTGTAATTTCAAGGACATTTCTCAAAACATTGCATAAGATGTGATCAATAGAAAAAAATATTGATGATTGGAATTCATTTTAAATCAAGCTTCTTTTATCTTCAAGAAGAAGTACAAAGAACTTTGTTTGAAGAAGTGTGGTTACACCAAGTCACAAATAGGATTAACTTTGAGTTAAAGATTAATTCTATATTCCAAGGCCCAAAATTCAAATCCAATAATGAGCATCATCATATTCATCAAAAAAAAATTTGATAACTACTATTCCCTAAAGTACTAAACTAATTCACCTCCAAATTATATGAATCTTGATCATGGGAAGAATATAAATTAGTAATATACTATTCTTGATAAACATCAAAGTTATATCCACCATCAGTTGTGACAAACATCAGACATCTAAGAATTGTAATTCATTTGACCTAGGCATTGAATTAATGATATTTCTGAAATCATTAGAGAATGAAAAATTATATCATGCCAATAATGTGTAAAGTATGGGTGAACCTTGAGTATTTATTATAGTAATAGCCACTATTCACATAATGTGGGGGGCTTTGAAAAATATCACTAGATTAAACAAAGATGTTTCTACCTACCCTAGCTTTCTTTTATTTTTCAATTGTTTACTCTCCTGTGATGTTACACTAGGACAATAGTGGTCAAGCCGAGGATAAATCTCCCACCCCTATGATAAATTATAGTTTTCTATTTGGAATTATACTATGTTTAATTATATAAAAGTTTTTGGATGCATATCTCAAAGGATATTCACACATGTCTTCCCATTTAAACCATTCTTATATATTTTTCACTGATTTCACACACAGTCCACGTGGTAACTCCTTTAATACATACATTAGTAAATAGTCGGACAACCCCAAAGTTATTGGTGATATCCAACAAATAGTATAGGAAAGGATAGATAATACTATGATTTTTGTATATTTCTATTCTAAATAGAAATTTCCAAGAAATCCTAATTAAGGAGATTTCGTTTTATTAGATAATAATTGACAAGTGAAATTGAATAATGATTTATGGGTAAGTGAGGAGAGTATTCCTGGGTTATACCACAATGTTTTATAAATTTAATTTAGAAAAAATAAATTTCATCAATTTTTTTCTGAAAATTCAAACCTACTATAAAAGATATTACACAAAATATTTCCTTCTCCCGAGAAAACGTGATTTCCAATATACTATATTTTTCTCATGTTTATAATTGTTTTGTTGGATAACCTATGATAGGAGTAAATCACATATGCATGAAATTTATGAATAAATTACTATATTTTTATAATTACATTTTTATGGAATTAATAAATTTTTAATACCTAAAATTTCATTATTATAAATGGATTAATTAGAAACTATTTAAAAATGTATGAGATGTGAAACATGGTGATTGTCCCAATGAGAAACAAAATAATATTGGAGTTGGAGTTGGAGTTAGGGATATTACAGTTATTCCTAAATAGCTATATTGAATTACGATTAATCACTTGAACTTATTATAATTTTTAAATACACCAAAATTAAGAGTTTAGTTATCACTATGGAAGGAAATAATGTTCATCCTAAGGCACCTGATCACATCAAGATTCACTGCTTTATTTCACCCTTACATCGCTGTTTTAAAATTGTTTTGTATTTAATATTAAACATCTTATCCCAAATATCACATCCTATTCGATTAAATTATTAATTTTTTATCACTATTAAAAAGGATAATTATTCTTTTTTGGTGATTTCATTGTAAGAGGAGGTGATTTAGATGGGTTGAGATGATCTAGAAGGAAAATGAGACAAACTGTATGGAATCCCAAGGGTATCTGTCGATTGTTTTGAACATTTAAAAACATTTGGTCTCCAAATAGGCTCAAATTTTAGAGGATGATCCTTAAAATCATGGGATAAAATTGATCTCAAGAAACCGGAGCCCAATTTATCCGTTATGTGGTCCATCAAAACCAATCTGTCTAGGGGATATAATCTGTACAAAGTCAAAGATTGTGTTCTATATTTTGATCATATCATAGGTTGTAATAATCCATTATCAGCCAAATTTGACATTTAGACATTCAATATGATGAACTAAAATGTTTATATTTTTTCCAAATCTAGATAATACAATTTACCAACCCAAAACTGAGACAAAAGTTGTGTCTTAAAATCCGGGTGCCCAAACCACTTCCAATTTTGGATATAAACTGACACCTTGGGCACCACATTTTAAAGTTCAACCAAGAAGTGATGTGCTTATATTTTTAAGATACATAGGAGTCCTATCATCACCTAGGAGGTTTTGGAACATCATATACTCATAGGGGGAGATTTTGAAGCAAGTATCCCTTCATTGAAGCCTTCCTCTCTTTCTCATGTTGTAGTGTTTGAGTTTTTATAATAAAATTATTTGTTATTTTTTTATTTAATATCTTTTAATATGTTTGGTTCAAATTTCTTGATCTATTAATATTACTCCTTGGTCTAGAAATCAGTATTAGAAATGATATTAGGTTCTACAATTTCCAAACCTTTTCACATGCAAAATGTTTATGATGACTACACCACCCATGGAAGAGTAGTTCTTTTTGGTAATCGATCTACCTATAACCTCTTTAATTAATTTATTTTGAAAAAATGATCTATTTTTATTAAATTAATATGATCTATGAGTTTAGTTTTTAATTTAATTGAAACTAATAAAGTAATTGAATGATTCATGCAAAAACTCATGAGGTCGAGAATTGTGTGAATTGTGAGAGCACAAACTTAATTGCTAATTCAAAACCATACTTGATCAATTTGTAGAGTTCAAAAATAATCCCTAAAATAAATTGTTCCTCATTTTATGAATGTTAATGTTCCTTAATTTACCACTAACCATAATATATCTTTAGAACATCAATCAAAATAGGGTGCTGTGATTGCATGTTTCGAAGATAGGATAGGGTTTAATTCATATCATCCTTATAGTAAAGTTAATTATTATAGGGTTTGTGGGTTAAAAAATTTGGGGATAAAAAATAATTGGATATTAATTTAAATTATAATGATTAATAATTAAGTTAATAGGTATAGTTATATTGATTATTCCTTTTAAAATATTTTCTAAAAAAACATCTTCTTGTTGTGTCTTTTTAATAAAACATCATTTCAAAAATGAAAACAAAAAAATGTAATTTTCTCTGAGAAAAACTTATTCTAGTTTTATAAATGATAGAGAAACCCATACATTGAAGTAGTGTGTTTATTTTATTTTATTTTATTTTCAAAATACCTTTAATATGTTGTTTTAAATTACATTCTCCTTTGAAAGATGACCTTGGTTAGCCACTTTACTGCATCTAAATAACTTATATTCAAACATCATTTGAATGTGACCATGAAAAAACCATTACAATTGTTTACATTATTGAGGAGGAAAGTAATATTTTCATCCAATTAGAGGTATTCCTTTTATTTTTCATTATATTTTCTTCTTCGATTATTTCTTCCTTATTTACCCAATTTGAATTTTTCTTATTCTTTTGTTTTCTACCTCTTCTTTCTTTTTAGAACATCAACTAAAACTTCTGATTTTTATTTTATCATGGCCCACTTTTATTCTTTTCATTTATATTTGATTTATGAAATGAAATAATCCTAAAGATATCTTAGATCATGAACTTAAGATTAAATGTATCCTTAGGGATCAAATCAAACATTCTCAGTCTATAAGAATTTTCAACATTCAACCAGTTGGAGAATTCTTCCTCTACAAGAAAATTTAAATTGAAAAAACTTCTAAATATAACTTAAAACAAGAACCAATGGCAGAAAAAATAACAATAAACATAACATAAACATCAAATAATTGGATGCAACATACATTAATTATCAATAAAATTGTATGGAATACCCTAATCTCAAATAAGACTTTGAACTAAAATGTGTTTTAATTCACCTTCTTCCAAAGTTTCATGGATTATTTGGTGAGGACCCATACAAAAACCTTAATGAATTTAATGTGGTTTTCTCAACCCTTAAACAATGAAATGTATATGAAGATAAAATCAAACTAAGATCATTCCCATTTTTACATTATGGAGCTATGAAAGATTGGATGTATTATTTATAACATCAAGATGTGACTTGTTGGAAGGATTTGAAATGTATTTTCTTGTAATGATTTTTCCAGCATCAAGGACCACATACATTCTAAAAGTGATCTCTAGGATTAATCAATCAAAATGGGAGTCAATTTATGACTACTGGGAGAGATTCAAGAAGTTGTGTGCAATCCGTCCATATCACTAAATCAATGAGAAACTAATCATCCAATACTTATATAAATGAATCATACCTATAGAGAGAATCATGGTGGATTATGTAGCTAGAGGGGCTTTGATCGTAAAAAAACCAGCAGCTGCACCTGTGTTGATCGAAAAGATGACACAAAAATCCCAACAAATTTGCAATTGAGGTACACTAAATGTTAGAGGAGTACATCAGGTAAGTAATTCCTCTCTTGAAAATCATTTTATTGATACTAAGTTGGAAAAGTATACCACTATGGTGAGGAATATTTATTTGGTTAAAAAGACATACCAACCCACTACTATGAGGCCATGTGGCATTTGAACTGAAACAGACCTCCCATCTATATGTTTCCCCCAATTAGAAGAGTCATAGGATTGTGTAGCAGTATTCCCTAGGTGACCATAACTACTAGAAATTTGACAATTAGAGACCACCATTTGTAGTAACTAATGGTCTTTAGAGACCGACATATGGCCGCCAATGGTGTTCTTTTTAGGAGACCTAACAATCTATAACACCCCGACCCTAGTTACCCAAAGTCAGTTCACTATTAAATAACATTGGCATGATCACAAATGATCAAGTCTCGAAAGACCGATTAGTTTAGTAGCCTTAGAAACACTAGATTCATTCATAAAGTTTACATTACATCATAAAGTAAAAAAACAACAACAACATATTGTCTTCATATCCCCTTATATTATCCCTGCAGGTCATTCATAAATTACTTCATCACATCCTGGGAAAAATAAAACATTGAAAGGGGTGAGATAATATGATCAGTAAGGATAACAATATAGCGGAAACTATCATAAATAAGCATAAACATTTAAGGCAATGTATAACTAAAACAAAAGCCTTTTAAACTTGAAATTAAATATAATATGGAAGAAATAAAATGAAATAATTCCATTTAATTATTCACATGGATATTCTACTAGTTGAATAATCACATGAAAAATCAAAAACCACTTTCATATTGATGGAATGGATAATTCCAGACTATCATAACCACATAGTCAAGGCCTTGTGCCAAGACTACAAATAAGATTTTGTCAAGGCCTTGTACCAAGACACTAGTTTGTCTCATGAGACCTACCGATGCATCGAGGATGTATAGAGGGCTCCACCCGTCACTTATTAAGTCCAATTCATTCCTCATATTAAATGTTTTAAACATAACATAAACATTCGTATTAAAACTAGCATACAAAATGTCAATACATTTAACAACAAACCATGAATGGTTTAAAAATAGCACATCCACAGTCAAACATAACTCATTCGATACAATAGGGAAGATTGTATTGTATCACATTAACCACAGTCGAGAATATTGAAGGATATTGACATAGATTAAAATAATCATCAAACTATTGAGAGAAATATCCCCCTTTTTCTTGAAAATTTTTAAAAGTCACACTATTTGTCAAGAAGCCATTTAAAATAGATTTTTGAATCAAAGTGTCCCATACCACATTGAAACTTTTAAAAGGAATTTTAATTTTAAAACATTAATTTCCATATAAATAAATTTTTAAAACTATTTATAAGACATGGACATTAATGAGAATGATTTAAAAGAATAAATCTTTAAAACATTTAATAATGATAATTTATTTAAAGTTTCTAACCAAAAGAGATACACATGAATAAAAATAATTGAGGTAATCAAAACTTTGTAATATCATGAGAATAATGGGATTCATGATATACTATGTCAAAGTACATTATATACACCATATAAAAGTGATTTGGTGTATAACAACAAAGAAGTATGAATGGAATGTAATTTGAGATGAAACATCGTATAAAGACTGTATCTTTAGGTTAAGGATAAATCAACGAAATAATTATGTGTGACAAATATAAATACCCTCAAAATGATTGGATATTCAGTGTACATCAATCAGAGGACATTCACACATATTCTTGTAAAAACAACACCAATAAATTGGATATTTAACTCAACAAATGGAGATTGAGTTAAAATTACTCTTATCAAGTTCATATTGATGAATTGAGAATTTATCAATGGGGTGATTATGTGTATAAAAATTATATCCAAATAAAGGGGAGTGGAAATTATTACATAAGAAAATTAATAGTGATTTCAAACATAATCTTGGAGTAAAATAATCAATGAATTATGCGTAAAGCCAAATGAGTGGAAATTGAAATTTAAAATTCCCTTATCAATTTGGTAACTTACAAAACATAAACCCATGAAAGAAGGAGCATACAATGATGATGTAAATATCCATTAATTAAAGTATATTACACAGTTAATACAATCATGTGCAGTACACACACCACATGCAATAAATAAGTGGTGAACAATGGAAATCTCACTGAATTAAAAGTGAGATAAGAAACCCCTTACTTTGTACTTTTTCCTTGGTCGAGGGTATGTTAGCCTCCTGTATAATGGATAAATAATTGTTATTGAATTATAAAAGAATCATATACATTAATATGATATCATATATGATCTTTTAACATTGCATTGTTAATAATATCTTAGTATTATCGTCGTTTCGGGTGTTAACTTACTCGTTTTCTTTTATATGTTTTGTTACATAAGTCGTTTTTGTTATGGATAGGTTGTATATTATTCATATAAAAAATTATATCAAGTCTTTAGACATTATTTTTAATCATAAAATGAGTATTAGACTTTTATTGATACGATGGGGAATGAATCTCTTCGCGTTCGTGGAGACGGTAGTCCGTACGTACGCACGAGCGATAATATCATTCTTTTGATATTAAAATAATAAATAATTGGATGGTATATCATATATAAATAATAATTATCATGTTATACATATTATTTAAATGAATCAAACATCATTATTATACCCATCTAAATAATAATATATTGAATAACAATTACACCACGACATGGAGACGGTAGGCTGTACGTACGCACGTATGGTGAAATTTTATTCCAGGGATGGATAGAATAATGAATTTGGTTGTTCCATATTTATAATAAAATCAAAGTATATAGAATATTCTGAAGTTATTATTTTATAATGGAAATAACAAGGAAAGAATACGTTGAAGGAGAAAGGAACTTGAAAGAGGGTGGTGAAATCATTACCTCTTCTTCGGGTTCTTCCTTTTGATTTGATCAAAAGGGATCCATGGGTTGGCTTTATGAAAAAACTAAGGCCTCTATGTTGAAGTGAGGTAATGTGGGAGGTTATTTGGGTAGGGTTTTTCCGAGCCAAAAGGCTTTAAAGGTGTCAATTAGAGGGAATGGGAAGTGCCCTTTTATAAGAGGGGTGAGGGGCACCTTTGGAAAAGCTAGAAATATTATTTTATAATAAATTCATATTAGGTTTCTAATGGATCAAAAGTGGATTATTTAAAGTTTAAGGTGAGTATGGGTCGAAAAAAACTCAACCAATAGGTTTTAGACAGGTTTGTGTCACTATATTAACCTTATCTTTTAGTTTTAACTCTTAGTTAATTAGTTTGACATTTACCATGTCACTTTGTATTTTTATATTATATAGTTAATAAACATAATATTTACATCCAAGATACCCCATGTGGTCCAATAATGATAAACCTATCATGATATAAGTCCTTTGGACGATCCATAGATTTTTAGGAATTTAATATCAATTAATAATATAATATTTGTTTTAAAAACTCTTTTATGTCAATTTTGACACTATTTGGTATTTGATTTTTTTGAAAATAATAACAGCATGATTACTTTTAAAAAACATAATTAAATCAATATTAACAAGTCATATTAAGCTATAAAATTCTTGGAATTCATTAAAAGTCTCAAATTATATTTACTTGGGTATTTATAAAATCAACGATTTTACTATTTTACTAATAAGGTAATTACTGCATCATTATTTTGTTATAAATAAATTAACTAATTTAATGTTCAAAAATTATAAATAAACTACCATTATGTAGGAAATATTTTTATATTTCTAATTAATATTTATAATCAAATTTATTGAATGTATAATCCTATATTAAAAATGATTTAGTTATTAAAATTTGATTTTATATCTTTTAACTCTTCTTTGAATTAAATAATAATAAATGTCCTAATCTAATGCAAGTGGACCTAAATGATAATATTTTTTTCCTAAGGTTGTTTTTGGTAGATATAAACTTTTACAATAGAATTTGGACATGTGTTATGGTAATATTAATATCATTTTTAACCTTAATTACCCGATTTACTTTTAACCGTGGTAAATAAAAGTAAACAATTACTATTCATAAAAAATAATTTTTATATGATTGAACCACATTTTACTCTGTGATATTAACTATGTCTCTTTAATTTTCAAAATTTCACTCACAGAAGCAGTAAAATTAAGTTTTATGTGAATTTCCAAATTCTCCTAAGAGGTGGGTAAAAGGCCGTGAAAAGTTCCATAAAATGTTTATATATCTAAAATTATTCTAAACTAAATCAAATTAATTAAATTGAACATATATAGGTATTATGTATCTATTTTTACCATATTTAAATTTTAATAAAATAAATAATTATTTAAATAAAAATTCGGTTTTAAACTATAACTCAGTTTTTTCACTATTCTTCAAAAATTGAATGTTTTCAAAAAATACAAAAAATTCACCCTAAGTTAATTTCGATATTCCGAATCCAAAAATGAAGTCCATTTTTAAAGATAAAATTTATAAAATTTAAAAGAGTCGGTATTACTATTCATAACGTCTAGTTTGATTGGTTTTGGTGCATGTTAGAACTCGAAGTTGCGTACAGCACACGCTTCTATATTATTCAAAGAGAAGTGTACTATGGAAGCTTGGGGTGTCACATTCTCGCATCCTTCAAATAATTTCATCCTCAAAATTTTTAAAATTGGGCTTGGGAATATAATGGAAAGTCCCACATTGAAAAAATATTCAATAAAACTATCACCTTAAAAGAAAGAAAGCGAAGTACAAAAGATACCCAAGATAACTCATACTAAGATTCCATGTAGGAAAACATTGATATGAAAGATAAACTAAGTGTCAAGTTCTGATGGAGAGGGATAGAAAACATGATCAGGAGAAAGTTAACAACAAGAAAGCCACAAACATGTGATGGGACAAATGGTCATTAGTTTCCCAATAAGAAAAGTATACAGACAACACATATTTTTTTATGTTACAATACATAAAGATGGTGAATTCATTTATGAGATTGACTAAGAAAATAACGATATATACTTACTTTTTAAGTAGAGTTTCATTCATTAATAAATTTCCACCACTAACTCATTTTTTTAAACGATTATTATTCAAGAAGACTTGGTCACACTAGAAGAGCTAGAATAAACTTCTATAGAATCACATGATCCACGAAGGATAAACTATATATTTACCTGTTATTTAGAGATTAATCAAAACCAAAATAGTTAGTACAAGATCTGATGATCCCCCAAAAGGATATTCCTTTAGAGAAAGATACACTAGTCTTAATATCTAAAATAAAACCAATAATACCCCAGATTTAAATAAATACCATTCAATAAACAATTGTCCTTAAAATCCATCTATATAATCCAAACTCATATTGAAACCCAAAACATTGATGAATTTTGTTATTTAGTATTCCATGTTAAATTGTATCTTCAAATGACATCAAATAATCTTAACATCCCATACTTAAAAGTAATTAACCTAATCACATATTCTCAATTATAGGTTAATCATTTCCATAAATAACCCAAATCACTATAAATCCACAATAAAAATGTAGATAAAAATCCACCATTACTCCTCAAATAAAATCCCATAGTATTCTATTTTTCTTTGGCATATTGTGTTCCCAACAAAGAGAACATCTTCCAAAATAACATTTATCACTTAATCACCAAATAATTTTCCTATAATAAGTGTATTAATTTGATAAGACATTAGAACCGAAATAAACTTATTATTTATCAATAAAATCATTTAACTAAAAATAATTAGTCACACTAACTAGGGACTTCACGTAGTCATGTGGTAGGTGATAAATCCCAATCACACTTTGGTTGTGGGTTTGATTCCCACAACTTTGTCCGAGGTGACTGGTTGTCACATGGTCTACGTGTTGTCCTTTTTCAAAAACTATATTTTATAACATTACCAAAATGAGATAAATTCTTCAAAATAACCATAACATAATTTTAACTAGTAATGTTATCTCATAATTTTCATTTTCATCCCAAAATATAATAACTTGTAATTGCCTCAAACCCAATGATAATATAAAACCAAAGGGTTCTTTAAAACTATATCCACAAGGGAAAAGATAAGTCTTCCTCAAATATCATTATCACATGGAAAGCTGCGGGGTTACAAATACAAGAGAAAATTATTCCAAAGTAATCCCATCAACAAAGAGCACTAATACTTTTAAACATTTCTCCAACCATTTATTTCCACATAGCTTCTTGATTGACCAAGAAAATATCCTATAGAATAGGGCATTCACTCGGGTAATGGCCAAGTCCCCTACATTTATGGAAAATTACTATAAATGGATTTTTGGGACCTTTTTTATTTTCTTCCATAGTACTCTTCATTTTTCCTCAGAAATTTTTCACTTTATGTTCATCTTTCCCACACGTAAAGCATTTCTTTGTTCCATTGAGACACTTTCCTGGGTGTCTCCTTCCACAATTCCTGCATGATGGAAATTTAGGATTCTTTTCTCTCTAGTCTCCACTGCGGGAGCTCTTATCATTTATCAATTTTCTCTTCTTTGTTGAGTCCCAGAGTTGGTGAATATATATGTTGTTGATCACATTTTTGGAAAACTGATTTGGAATGAACACGATATGTTTTACACCTATCAAGATTCCATTTTTTTCTCATTTCCACCACCATTCCCACCTTGTACATCATTATCAAAGTTACTATGAATTCCTTGGACTCCAGCCATTGACTAAAACAAGAAATCATTGTGTGTGTAACAGTAGTCATAAAATCATTTAGAGAATATCATGAAACCATATTATAAATTTGAAACACCTTAGGATTAACCAAGGTTAAATACTTCAAATTGGTTTGTAAGGAAAATGTAAATTATCCTAAGCATATCCCCCGGGAGTGTCGTAACCAAGAGTGCAGCAAGGCCTGTTGTCGTGCAGCAATTCCCGTTCGAGTATAGCTCAAAGCGGTGTATTCAGGTTTTACCCTAGGTACATTTGTGCCAAAGCCACCTCTACCTGGTCATATCCAGAAAGAGATTTATTACATTGAAAACTCAAAAAATCTATACAATACCAAATTTTAGGATGTTCTTCTCTAATAATCTTCAAATTCTATCTTAGGGCTATGTGCTCTAATCAGAGTTTATCTTTTTCTAGTTTCTAAGGTTTCTACTAAACTTCCTATGATACCAACTGTAATGCCCAAACCTAGTTACCCAATGTTGGTGCATTATTACATAACATTGGCATGATAATAAAGGATCATGTATCGAAAGACCGATTAGTTTAGTATCATTGGATGCACTAGATACATTCATAAAGTTTTCATTACATCATAAAGTAAAAAAAACTACAACAACATATTGTCTTAATATCCCCTTATATTACCCCTACAGGTCATTCATAAATTACTTCATCACATCCTATAAAAATAAAAAATAGAAAGGGGTGAGCTCATATGGTCAGTAAGGATAACAATATAGTGGAAACTTTCATAAATAAGCATAAACATTTAAGGCAATGTATAACTAAAAAAAAGCCTTTTAAACTTGAACTTGAACATTATATTGTAGAAACAAAATGAAATAATTCCATTTACTTATTCACATGGATATTCTACTAGTCGAATAATCACATGCAATATCAAAAACCACTTTCATAATGATGGAATGCATAATTCCAGACTATCATAACCACATAGTCATGGCCTTGTTCCAAGACTACAAATAAGATTTTGTCAAGGCCTTGTGCCAAAACACTAGTTTTTTTCATACGAACTACCGATGAATCGAAGAGCTATAACGGTCTCCACCCATCACTTATTAAGTCAAATGCATTCCTCATATTAAAATATTTAAACATAACATAAACATTTGTATTAAATCTATCATATGAAATGTCCATACATTTAACCACAAACCATGAATGGTATAAAAATAGCACATCCACAGTCAAACATAACTCATTCGATACAATATAGAATATTTTATACTATCACATTAACCTAAATCGAGAATAATGAAGTATATTGACATAGATTAAAATAATCATCAAACTATTGAGAGAAAAATCCCCCTTTTTCTTGAAAACATTTAAAAGTCACACTATTTATCAAGATGCCATTTAAAATAGATTTTTGAATCAAAGTGTCCCATACCAATTTGAAACTTTTAAAAAGAATTTTAATTTTAAAACATTAATGTCCATATAAATAAATCCTTAAAACTATTTCTAAAACATGGACATTCATGAGAAAGATTTAAAAGAATAAATCTTTAAAACATTTAAAAATGATAGTTTAGTTAGAGTTTCTAACCAAAAGAGAGACACTTGAATAAAAATAATTGAGGTAATCAAAACTTTGTAATATTATGAGAATAAAGGGATTCGTGACATACTCTGCCAAAGTACATTATATACACCATATAAAAGTGATTTGGTGTATAACAACAAAGAAGTCTCAATGGATTGTAATTTGAGATGAAACTTTGTATAAAGACTATATTATTAGGTTAAGGATAAATCAATGACATAATTATGTGTGAAAAATATAAATACACTCAACATGATTGGATATTCAGTGTAAATCAATCAGAGTACATTCACATATATTCTTGTAAAAACAACACCAATGAATTGGATATTTAACTCAACAAATGAAGATTGAGTTAAAATTACCCTTATCATGTTCATATCGATGACTTCAGATATTAAAAATGGGGTGATTATGTGTAATAAAATTATATCAACATAAAGGGGAGTGGAAATTATGACATAATAAAATGAATAGTGATTCCACACATAATCTTGGAGTAAAATAATCAATGAATTATGCGTAAAGCCGAATGAGTGGAAATTGAAATTTCAAATTCCCTTATCGATTTGGTAACTTACGAAACATACACCCATTATAGAAGGATCATAAAATTATGAAGTAAATATCAATAAATTAATGTATATTACACAACTAATACAATCATTGAAAGTACACACAACACATGCAATAAATAAGTGGTGAACAACAGAAATCTCACGGAATAAAAAGTGAGATAAGAAACCCCTTACTTTGTACTTTTTTCCTTTGTTGAGGGTAGGTTAGCCTCCTGTATAATGGTGAAATAATTTTTATTGAATTATACAAGAATAATATACATTAATATGATATCATATTTGATCTTTTAACATTTCATTGTTAATAATATCTTAGTATTATCGTCGTTTCGGGTGTTAACTTACTCATTTTCTTTTATATGTTTTGTTACATAAGTCATGTTTGTTATGGATAGGTTGCATCTTATTAATATAAAGAATTATATTAAGTACTTAATCATTATTTTTAATCATAAAATTAGTATTAGACTTGTATGGATACGATGGGGAATGAATCTCATCGCGTTCGTGGAGACGGTAGTCCGTACGTACGGACGAGAAATAATATCATTCCTTTGATATTAAAATCAAATATAATTGGATGGTATATCATATATACAGAATCATTATCATTTTATAATTATTATTTTATTTAATTACACATTATTTTTATACCCATCTAAATAATAATATATTGAATAACAATTTCACCACGACGTAGAGACGGTAGGTCGTACATACGCACGTATGGCGACATGTTATTCAAGGTATGGATAGAATAATGAATTTGGTTGTTCCATATTTATAATAAAATCACAATATATAGAAGATACTGGAGTTATTATTTTATAATGGAAATAAAAAGGAAAGAATATGTTGAAGAAGAAAGGAACTTGAAAGAGGGTGGTGAAATCATTACCTATTCTTCAGGTTCTTCCTTTTGATTTGATCAAAAGGGATCCTTAGGTTGGCTTTATGATCAAACTAAGACCACTATGTTTAAGTGAGGGAAGTTGGGAGGATATTTGGGCAGGGTTTGGCTGAGCTATAAGGCTTTGAAGGTGTCAATTAGAGGGAAGGAAAGGTTCTCTTTTATAAGAGGGGTGAGGTGCACCTTTGGAAAATCTAGAAATATTATTTTATAATAAAATCATTTTAGGTTTCTAATGGCTCCAAAGTAGATTATTTAAAGGTTAAGATTTGTATGGGTCGAGAACCACCCAACCAATAGGTTTTAGGCATGTTCGGGTCACTATATTGACCTTATCTTTTAGTTTTAACTCTTAGTTAATTAGTTTGACATTTAACATGTCACTTTGTATTTTTATATTATATAGTTAATAAACTTACTATATACATCCAAGAGCCCCCCAAGTGGTCCATTAATGATACACCTATCTTGATATAAGTCCTTTTGCCAAACCTTAGATCTATAGTAATTTAATATCAATTAATAATATAATATTCGTTTTGAAAACAGTTTTATGTCAATTTTGACACTATTTGGTATTTGATTTTTGTAAAACTCATAAAAGCATGATTACTTAGAAAAAATATAATTAAATAAATATTAACATGTCATATTAAGCTATAAAATTCTTGTAATTTATTAAGATTCTAAAATTATATTTATTTCGGTATTTATAATATAAATTATTTTAATATTTCACTAATAAGGTAATTACTCCATCATCATTGTGTCATACATAAATTAACTAATTTAATGTCTAAAAAAATAAATAAAATACGATTATATAGGAAATTTTTTATCTTTCTAATGAATATTTATAATCAAATTTATCTTATGTATAATCTTATATTAAAAATGTTTTAGTTATTAAAATTTGATTTTATCTCTTTTAACTCTTCTTTGAATTAAATAATAATAAATGTCTTAATCTAATCCATGTGGACCTAAATGATAATATTTTATTCCTAATGTTGTTTTTGGTCGAGATAGACTTGTCCAATAGAATTAGGACATGTGTTAGTGTAATATTAATATCATTTTTACCCTTAATTACCATATTTACTTTTAACCGTGGTAAATAAAAGCAAAAAGTTACTATTCATCAAAAATTATTTTTTATCTTATTGAACCACATTTTACTCCTTTATATTAACCGTGTCTCTCGGATTTTCGAAATTCCACTCACAGAAGTAGTAAAATTAAGTTTTATGTGAATTTCCAAATTCTCCTAGGAGGTGGGTAAAAGATGGTGAAAAGTTTCATAAAATTTTTATATATCTAAAATTATTATAAACTAACTCTAATGAATTACATTGAAATTATATAGGTATTATGCATCTATTTTTACCTTAATTAAATTTAAATAAAATAAATAATTATTTATATAAAAATTCCATTTTAAACTATAACTCAGTGTTTTTTCACTATTCATCAAAAATTGAATGTTTTCAGAAAAATACCAAAAATTCATCCTAAGATAATTTCGATATTATGAATCCAAAAATGAAGTCCATTTTGAATGTTAAAATTTATAAAATTTCTAACTATGGGTATTACTATTGATAGCGTCTAGTTTGATTGGTTGTGGTTTGTGTTAGAACTCGAAATGACGTACAACACATGCTACTGTATTATTCAATGAGAAGTGTACCATGGAAGCTTGGGGTGTTACATGCTCGGACGAATAGTGGTCGCTATTTGGTTGATCTATAGAGACCTCTATTTGCGATCGCTATAGGTAACCTAAAAATTAACCTCTAGAGACCGTCAATGGAAGTCGTTGGACTTGGATAAAAAATCCACCCATTAGTGACCACCATAGGTGGCCACTAACTAGGGAATTGCATTTTAAAAATTATAGTGCTACTTCTCAAATAGTAGAAACATAGCTAAAATCATAAAAAAAATCAATTTGAAATAGCAGAAACACCAGGATCCTCAAAAACATTACAGACATACTTCTTCACATATTTCGTGATCCAAACAGCTCCAATCCATTCTAATCTTCTACTTTAATAAACCTAAAAAAAGATACAACAGAAAAAACAAAATAATAAAAATGAAAATTGGATATATTTATTCAATTAGTATATACATATAATAATCAAATTGTTCCATTAGTCCATTAGGGCGATATGTTGTTAGGGCGCTAGGATGTTAGGATGTTACGGAATTAGTTCATTAGGGTGTTAGGATGTTAGGGCATTAAGGAGTTAGTCCATTCATGAATTAGTCCGTTAGGGTGTTAGGGAGTTAAGGAATTAGTCGATTATAGTGTTTGGACCTTAGGGCGTTTGGCCATTTTGGTGTTTGAGAATTTGGACAATTGGCCAAGTCTCTATTTAGCCAATTGGCCATTAGGCCAATATGCTAATATGCCATTAAAAAATTTGGCCAGTAGGAAAATAGGCTAATATGCCATTCTGTCAATATTACATTAGGTAATTAGGGCATTAGTCCATTCGGGCAATTTTCTATTAGGCCATTAGGCCCTTGGGTCGTTAGTCCATTGGGTCGTTGGGCCATTGGGCCGTTAGGCCATTTTGGCATTCGATTGTTTGGGAATTAGGCTGTTAGGGTGTTAAGACTTTTGGGTGTTATCCCATTAGGGCATTAGGGCGTTAGGGCATTAGGGCGTTAGGGCGTTAGGGCATTAGGGCGTTAGGGCATTAGGGCATTAGGGACTTATGGCATTAGGTCCTTAGGGTGTTAGGGGTTAGGGAATTAGGGCATTAGGCCATTAAAAAGTTAGGGCGTTAGGCTATTTGGGAATTAGGCAGTTAGGGAGTTAGGCTGTTTGGGCATTAGGTCGTTAGGGCGTTTGGGTATTTGAGTATTTTGGAATTTGGAAAATTGGCCAATTCTCCATTTAGCCAATTATCCATTAGTCTAATATAGTAATATGCCATTAGGTCATTTGGTCATTATGACAATAGGCTAATATGCCATTATGCCAATAGCCTAATAGGACATCAGGCCAATAGAACATTAGGTAATTAGTATAGTAGTCCAATTGTTCAATTGTCCATTAGGCCATTAGGCCATTGGGTCGTTAAGCCATTGGGCCATTAAGCCATTGGGCTATAAGGTGTTTGTTCCATTAATCTATTGGGCCATTAGGACATTAGGTTACTAGGTAATTTGTTTGTTAGGTTGTTTGGCCATTGGGGAGATAGGTCATTAGGCCATTTGGGAATTAGGCTGTTAGGGCATTTGGCCATTTGGGCATTTGTGAATTTGGCTAATTGGACGAGTATCCATTAAGCCAATTAGACATTAGGACAATAGTCTGATATGTCATTAGTCCGTTTGGATATTAGTTCAATAGGATAACATTCCATTATCCCAACCAAACATTATGCAATTAGGACAATATTCCATTTTTCCAATTGTCCATTCATGCATTAGGTCTTTCAAGTATTGGGCCATTAGGTTGTTAGGTCGTCAGTTCGTTAGGACATTAGGGCCTTAGTTCGTTAGGGTGTTAGGCCATTAGGGTGTTAGGTAGGGCATTAGTCCATTAGGGCCTTAGTTCTCTAGGGAGTTAGGGCGTTAGGGTGTTAGGCCGTTAGGGAGTTAGGCCGTTAGGGCGTTAGGCCGTTAGGGCGTTAGGCCGTTAGGGTGTTAAGCCGTTAGGGCGTTAGGCCGTTAGGGAGTTAGGCCGTTAGGGCGTTAGGCCGTTAGGGAGTTTGGCTGTTAGGTCGTTAGGCCGTTAGAGGGTTAGGTCGTTAGGGTGTTAGGCCCTTAGGGCATTAGGCCATTTGGTCGTTAGGCCGTTAGGGAATTAGGCCGTTATGGTGTTAGGCCATTAGGGCGTTAGGTCTTTAGGTCTTTATGCCATTAGGGGGTTTGGACATTAGGGAGTTTGGGAATTTGTCCAGTTATCCAAGTACCCATTTATCCAATTAGCCATTAATCCACTTTTTACATTATGCCATTAGTCTATTAGACTATTAGGCTCACTACTATACTCTAGTAGCGACCTATTGTGATGTTATTACATGATGAGGTGGTTTGGAAAGAGGTTTGGTCAACCATTCACCTGTGTTCTCTAGAAATTGCACTATATAGAGTATTGTTCAGTATTGAATAGCCCCCAACCCCTCTCCCTTGGACAACCCCACTCATAACCCCTACATCTCCCACAATCCCCCCCTGAATAGCCCTACACCCCCCCAAAAAAAACTCCCCCTGGACAGCCCCCCTTACAGAAAAACCCCCACTGTCAACCCCCCCCAGTCAATTCCACTCCCCCACACCCCCTGGATAGGCCCACCCTAAATAGAACCCACCCCGAACCCTTCATGGACATCACCGCCAGCCCCCATTCTCACCCCTGTATAGGACCCCCATAACAAACTCCCCAGATTTCCCCACACCCCACACCCCACACACCCCTGGATATCCCCCACCCCCACACACCTCCCCTAGGACATCCCCACTCCCAATCCCCCCACACTAACCCCAGACACCCCCTACACCCTACACCCAAACATCCCCCCCCACACTCACCTCGGACACCCCTCGGGCAGCGCCATTCCCAACCCACACTAGCCCCTAGACATACCCCTAACCCCCACCCCCAGACATCCCACAACCCCTTGGACAACCCCCTCATAGACCCACAATTACCCAGAACCCCCCTAGCCACACCCCTGGACAACCCCTAATCCCAACTCATCCCCAGACACACCCCAGACAAGACCCCTCCCCCCAAGAATTCCTCGGACAACCCCCACCCTGCATAGCCCCTCTCCCTCCACCCTACATCCCCCCAAAATAGATTCATTTTCAATTGCACATGAACAATGTGTCACTTTTATTATTATCAAATTCTAACCAACACCAGATTCTGTAAACATGACTCTTAATTCTCTGTCCAATTAATTATCAATCAATTGGGTATTTATATTCTTTACCAATTTCCGTCAATAACAATCTGTTAATCCACTATATAACAAAACATACTAAAAAGAATAGTATATATAGTACACTATCTAGAAACATAGTAGAAAAACTATTATCATGGTATAAATAAACAACATTGGCTAGTACATGATTAGGTCATTTTATTATTTGGGAAAAAATAGGCCATTTGGTCATTAGGAATGTAGGCTAATATTCCATTAAGCCAATACGATATTAGGTAATTATGACATTATTCCATTTGGAAAAATGTTCTATTTGGTTATTAGGACGTTAAGAAGTTGGGTCATTGGGCTGTTGGGCTATCGGGGCGTTCGACCATTAGGGCGTTGGGGCATTGGGACGTTAGGGTGTTGGGCCATTGGGGTGTTGAGATGTTGGGGCGTTAGGCCATTGGGGCATTGGGCCTTTGGGGCATTCAGCCGTTGGGGAATTTGGTCGTTGGGGCATTGGCCCATCGGGACGTTCGACCGTTGGGCCATTCAGTTGTTGGGCCCTTGGGATGTGGTTGGGTCGTTGGGCCATTGGGTCATTAGTGTAGGTTCCGGGCGCAGTGGAAGCGCTTTAGTGGGATTTCCCAACATTAATTTTAGTATTAAACAATTTTCAATCCAAGATCCACCACGATATAAAACTCCGGATCTTCGGAATGGAATGAAGAATGAAAAAGAAAAGAAGAGTCCTGAAACCATTGAGATAGGATCATCATATGTTGGTTATAATTAATTTAATTAATTCACAAGAATTACCTCGGTGGAATTGTTTCTTCGTCGATGTCTTCAGTCATGATCTTATGATCCATCGTTGTGACATATAATCCAAATATATGATTCCTCTAGTGGTGATCCACACGTGCTCCACGTATCTATGGACGTCGCCGAAGGGATCTCCGGGTGCTAGCGCGGAAGAACCTTCGCTTGCGATGTCTGCCTTCGACCGCCTTGATTTAGTGGAGGATCTCGCTCTCGTAACATGAGGGAATTTTTGGTGGAAAGGTAATTCTCTCTTGGCTTGAGAGTATTTCCAAATCCATTGTGCACAACCAAAAATGGCTCTTCAAAAGTGTTGGGGTTGTGAGGATATTTATAATCGGGTTTGATGTTAATAGATTTATGACAATAAATAAACACATTACACGTTTTATTTATTTCATTTACTCTTATTGGAAACCCCCATATCGAATCATTAATTCCTTAACATGTGCCCACACTGATTATAATAAATATCATTTAATAAAAAAATATTATATCCTCAAAATCCTGGCTGGAAAACTACACGTCGTGTACTTTTATTTTCCATTTTTCTCCACCACATTTATTAGACCCTAAGTAATGGATATTTATTTCTTAAATAAATGTAATTGAATTACTCGCTAATAAATATATTATTTTTCCCACAATATATTGTCTTGAATAACTAGTGTCGAAATAAATGTGATCATACATCCTTAAATAATTAATAAATCACAGTCGGGAATAATATTTATTTAACTTGTTAAATTAATATTTAACTGAGATGCATGGACACACTTAGTGTGTGACCCTCTAGGCCTCTTTCTCAGTGGCATTAGGCGGAGCCTGCCTAAAGTCCAGGGTTAGCGTCTAGAAACACGCCAAGGCACCCATAGAGAAATAAGTTAACGCCACAATGACATGTCACCTCCTACGAATGCTTACCGTGTAATATAATCCCTTTGTCTCAATATCTTTAATCAAGCGGGTTGCATGCTAGTGCCATCAACCCATGTGCTCGATTATTCTTTATTTGACTTCCCGGAACTGAACTCTCCCATACCATACCATGGACATGGATTTATTTAGGATTTTTCAATTCCATCAAAGGGCCTGAGATATCTACTTCCATTATGGAATAGAAGGGAAAAATACTTTCTCGCATTATCTATTAATGCAGTATTACTCGTGACGCACCCAACGTATACTACCTCACTGCGAACAGTGTGTCGTCATAGTTTTCATCAATACATCTAATTGTTCGAGTTGTAATACGCATTAATAATAATCTTAATGTCTAAGGTCCAATACACACATCCGAAGATAGGAACATCCAATGACACTATGAAATGTGGATTTCCTACTGGCAGGTTTCGTTCTCATAATATCATCCTAGATATTACCAAGGGCGCACACCATGAGAAGGTGACTCAAAGTTTTATGAGTTTTCACCCCTAATTAACTGTATTATTTTTGTCCCTCAAATAAGATCATCCGTCCATAGAACATATATTCAATAACAGTGTTATGACACTTTCGGGTTCTCATCATAGAAGGGATCCGCTATGAACCTTTAATGCAACAGCTGTCCTTAGGAAATTACCACATGCATTGTCATGCAGAAGAACAAACAAGATGAGATAAGGCTTTAATTAATGAATAAAGTACAATGTAGTTGGTTCTAGGCCACCAACTTCAACAGACTCCCACTTGGACTAGATCCAACTGCTAACAATCTTTAACCTGCTAGCTCTCACACGATATTCATGCTTCTACTGAGATAGGACTTTAGTCATAGGGTCAGCCAAATTCTCTTCTCTGGACACTCTGCTCACTGCAACTTCACCCCTCTGATAGAAATCCCTCAAGAGGTGATACTTCCGGAGTATGTGCTTTTTCTGTTGATGTATCCTTGGTTCTTTGGAAAGAGCCATTGCTGTAGTATTATCACAATACAATGTAATGGTATCTTTACTTCTAGGCACCACATCAAGCACCTAGACATTGTTATGAATCCAGACAGCTTCCTTGGCAGCATCAGAAGCCACTATATACTCGGACTCCACTGCTGAATTAGCGACAACTGGCTGTTTTGAACTCTTCCAGCTCATAGCTCCTCCATTGATACATAAAACATATCCAGGTTGTGGCTTTAGATCTTTCTAATCTGTCTGAAAACCAGCATCAGCATACCCTCTGATGAAAAGCTCCTTATCTTCTCTATACACCAGGAACATATCCTTAGTTCTTCTTAGATACTTAAGGATAGTTTTAACAGTAGTTCAATGCTGTTTCCCTGGATCTGCTTGATATCTGCCTACAATGCTCAGTGCATAGGCAACATCAATCCTTGTACATAACATGGCATACAATATGGATCCTATAGCCGAGGCGTATGGGATCTTTCTCATCCTATATTTCTCTTGTTGCGTCTGAGGACACATTTTCTTAGAAAGATGAAAGCCATGTGACATTGGAACCAATATTCTCTTGGATAGTTCCATAATAAATCTCTTTAGTATCTAGTCAATGTATATACCCTGACATAGTCCAAGTAGCCTCTTGGATCTATCACGAATGATCTTGATCACTAGAATGTAGGCTGCTTCTCCTAATTCCTTCATGGAAAAACACTTGTTCAACCAGTACATAACTGACTATAAGACTGGTTCATCGTTTCCAATAAGTAATATGTTTTCAACATATACTACTTGGATAACGATCAAATTCCCATTAAACTGCTTATAAACACATGGATCACATTCATTCTTAAGGAAACCAAATTCCTTTATGGCTTCATAAAATCGAATGTTCCATGACCTGGATTATTGGTTCAATCCATAAATGGATTTCTGTAACTTGAAAACCCATTTGTCTTCACCCGGTGTCACAAACCCTTCTGATTGTGTCATATAGACATCTTCCTGAAGGTTCCCATTAAGGAATGCTGTTTTGACATCCATCTTCCAAATCTCGTAGTCATGGTAAGCTGCTATGGCATGTATGATTCTTATGGATTTAAACATGGAAACTGGAGAGAAGGTTTCATCATAGTCAATTCCTTGATGCTGTCTGAATCCTTTTTCCACTAGCCTTTCTTTATAGGTGCAAACTTGACATTCCATGTCCAGGTTTCTCTTGAATACCCATTTGCATCCAAAATGCTTTACATCAACTGGATCATCGACCAGAACCCAAACTTGGTTCTGATACATGGAATCCAAATCAGAATTCATTGCTTCTACCCATCTTGCAGCATCTGAGCTTTCTACTTCTTCCTTGTAAGATAGAGGATCATCATTGTCCAAAAATAATGATTCACCATCCTCGGTGACTAGGAAACCAAATATCTCTGGTTCCCTTACCTCTCTTGAGCTCCTACGCAGTACTTGTGTTTCTGGAACCTCCTCCATGGGGAACCATGGAACGTGTTCCTGTAACAACTCTTGAGTATCTTGAGCATTAACTTCGTCGAAGTCAATCTTTCTCCAACTATCCTTCTTGAGGATGTGCTCCCTCTCAATAAATACGTCTTGTCTAGTGACAGTCACTTGCTTGTCTGGAGGTTTATATAGGTAATATCCTTTCACTTCCTTAGGATATCCTATAAAGATACACTTCGTGCCCCGGGGTGCTAGTTTGTTTCCTGAGAATTCCTTAACAAACGCCTCACATCCCGATACATATGTATGCGACAAAATGGGTTTCTTTACACTCTATAACTCAGAGGGAATTCCATTTTCTACCTTAGTTGGTACTCGGTTTATTGTGTATGCTGCAGTTTGTAATGCATATCCCCAAAAGGATAATAGAAGATCTGTATGACTCATCATCGACCTCACCATGTCCAACAAGGTGCAGTTACTCCTTTCACTAACACCATTCCCCTGTGGTGTATAAGGAGTAGTGAGCTGAGAGAGAATCCCAGACTCCCATCGAAGATCGATGAAGTCTTGGTTCAGATATTCTCCACCTCGATCCGATCGAAGCTTATTTATCATCTTACCAAGATGATGCTCTAATTCATTCTTGAATTACTTAAATTTATCTAATGCTTATTACTTATACCTCATTAAGTATACAAATCCATATCTACTCAAAACATCAGTAAAAGTAAGGATATAAAAATATCCACCTCTAGCTTCTTACTGGAAATGGACCACATACATCCGTGTGTACCAATCCTAGAAGCTCTGTGGCCCTTTCACCCTATCCACCAAAAGGCGGCTTGGTCATTTTACCTTGTAAACAATCATGACATCTATAAAGTGGTTTTAGCTCAGTAGAGTCTACATAGCCATCTTGACAGAGCTTTGTTAAGCACTTCTTGTTTACATGACCAAGGCAGTGATGCCACAACTGGGTGATGTATGAGTCATGTGAGTTTATTTCATTATAAATATCCAACACTTGGTTTTTGTAATTTAATACATACAAACCATTATTTAAATGTTCCATACCATAAAATATTTTGTTCTTATAAAAGAGACAACCCTTATTTCCAAACATGAAAACAAATCCATCCATATCCAATCAAGTTACAGAAATTATGTTCGTGGTAACACTAGGCACAAAATAAAAGTTTTGTAAAACAAAAATCATGCCAGTTGGCAATGAGAGGTGATAGTCACCAATAGCCAACGCAACCATCCTTGCGCCATTGGTAGCTAGAAGATCCACCTCTCCTCTTGCGATCTTTCTAAATCTACTTGGTTCCTTAATTTTAATACATATGTGAGCCCCACAAGCTGTATCTAATACCCAATGTGTAGAAATAAAAATATTCACTCGATAACAAATGCACCTTTAGCATCCCCACGCTTCTGGGTGCAGCTCCTCTTCCAGTGGCCCTGCTTACCACATGCCAAACACACTACCTCCCATTCCTTTCCCTGCCTCTGGATCTTCCCGTTCTTGGAGGGATGGTGCTCGAGGGATTCAGATCGTTTATAAGTCTTTTTCCACTTTTCCTTTTCATTCCTTTTCTTGTTCACTATAAGTACCATGGGTTTTTCATGCCCCAAGTCCTTATCTACCTGGAGAATTAAGGTTAGAAGCTCCGATAGACTCTACTCATTGCCGCACATATTATAGTTGACAATGAAGCTAGTGAAGGTCATGGGAAGGGATGATAGGATGAGATCTATATGCAAATCATATGGGAATTTAATCCCTAAGATGTCTAGGCGTTCAATTTAGCCAATAATCTTGACTACATGAGGCCCAGCTGGCGCAGACTCTCCCATATTAGTTGTAAACAAAGCATTTGAGATCTCATACCTCTCCTGTCTCGCCTTCTCTTAGTAGAGATCCTTAAGGTGAGACATCATGGTATACACGTCCACGTTTTCATGTTGCTTCAAGAGCTCATTGGACATGGCCGATAGGATGAAACACTGGACATCGGTGGAATCATCCATGTGTTTCATATAGAGAGATAATTCCTCATCACTGGCCTCTTTCCCAGGCGCAACTGGAATAGGCTCTTCCAGCACATACAATTTCCTTTCGTGGCGAAGGATGACACATAAATTCCTCTGCCACTCTTGGAAATTGGTACCGATGAGAAGGTTTTCCTTCTTGAGTATGGTTCGCTATGCTATGTTTGAAGTCATTTTCTTGTCGTTTCTACAAATTAAGATGAGAAAAGGTTTAGTACTTTATTATAAAACTGAGACAAATAAATAAATTAATACTTATTATTCTCCCACTATTTTATCGAAATCCAATAGCCCTCACCATTGATTTCGGAATATTCTGTTGCCTGAATATTCTAGTGGCAAGGATCCATATTTCCCTTCGTATTACCCCAACTAGGGTTGGTCAAGAAACTTTATGGGTTTTAGGTAGGCATTCCAAATTCCAACTGCATTAACTCGCAGTTCCTTGATCTGCTGAGTGGACTCCCCAATCCTGAAATCCTTTTATTTTAGATTTCCTCAACCTTTGCTTCATGGTCACACCAAGTCCTGATGTGGCAGTCAACCCTTGATGTGAACCAAGTCAAGTCAACCCAAAACCTTGAATTAGAATTCCTCGATAATTAAAATCACCCCAACTAGGGTTGGTCAAGCACTTTGAACTATGGTTCGATTCTAACCAAGATTATGGAAGGCTATACTGACTTAATATTTCGTTTGAGGGATTTTATCCTTATACATAAATTTCCATTTTATTATCTTTGATTTCATGCATTTTAATATTAAGTGGGATATAATTAAGTGATTAACCATGTCTAAGATAATATTTACGTATAAGCTGGTTTTTCTTTTAGTTCGATCTTTCATTCTTGTTTAATTCATTAATTTTGTGATTGTGACAACACAACCAAAATAAATAAACCATGCAACGGCCAGAAATAAAATAAATGGTATGATCATGAGACTTTTCTATTGGTTATTTTATCTAGCGGTAGATAAAATAACCCAAGACCTAGGGGAGAAACACCTTGAACCTTTCGGGTTCGTGTTTACAGATTTCCACCTGTCCACCATTGTATCTCCTTGGATTGGTTTCACCTTGGCTCCTAACTTGAGCCGCCTCCACTATATTGGGATCTCCATCCATTACATATGCATTTATCTAACATGCAGGTGAGGGGTAAAAGGGGTTTTTACATAAAATAATCCATGGGCACACAATCCATACATATTAATGAGGAGATGGCTCGCAAGAAAAAAAATTTAATTTAAATAAATAAATTAAAAGAAACCATTCACATACAAAGGTCTCGGTCTAGCTCATGATCATCCATACATGCAACGATATTTACGCATAAATAAAACTTGCATTCAATTCATTAATCGTTCTTGTTTAAGATAAATCATGCTCGAATAAATTAATTATCATTAATTAATCAATCCTTTTATCTTAAACCCTTTTCTGAATGTCCGTGAGATTCTCATCATAATTTTAAACAAATAAATTCATTTAAAATTATCCTTGTACGTAACTTGTAACTTTGAGGCAACCCGGAGTATTCTCGTTCATTACACAGATGTTAAATTAAACACATATATGTAAAACACCTATCACGTGTTATGCCTTAGCTTTACACCTGCACCATGGTACACGTCTCAAGGGTTTGTATAATATAATAATAAATTTTAATAAATCTGCGTAATTTGGGTGAGTACACGGTGTGTAGTTCCGACTACACGTTGTGTATTTTTCTTCACTGTCCATCCGAAGTACACGCCTGGGGACAGGGCATGTTAATGTACTTCAGAGATTTTCGGTGTGCATGACATGTTATGTGGGACACACACCGTGTAGTTTTCGTGTTACACAGTTTCCAGCCAGGCAAGCCATGTACGGGGTACACAACCCAACCCTAACCCGAAGGGACCACACACCGTGTTTATTGAACCACACGACGAGTAATCCGGAAACCGTGTGCCACCTATTTATGGTCAACACACGGTGTCTTAAATTCTTAGAAAGAATCTAATACACGGCCTGATTTGGCAGATCATTCAATGCATTGAACCTAGACTACACGGCGTGTACTTCCGAATACACGCCGTGTATTCTGGTTTTGTATGGCCAGAAATTTTTGGCTCATCCGGATGAGTTCCTCTATTTTATTTTAATCAAAAATAAAAGAAAAATTAATTTCTGTGAGGTGAATGAGAAACGAGGGTGGAGGAACAGATCTCGAGATTCAGATTTCCAGAACGATTAAACATGAATTAAAATAACAAAATTATTAAATGCGTAAATCCCCAACTAAAAACTAGAAAATTATAATCAATGATATGATTGCTCTGATACCACCTGTAGGTTCCGGGCGCAATGGAAGTGCATTGGTGGGATTGCCCAACTTTAATTTTGGCGTTATACAATGTTCAATTTGAGATTCGTCATGATATAAAACACCGGATCTTCGGAATGGAATGAAGAACGAAAAAGAACAGAAGAGTCCTGGAACCATTGAGATAGGATTATCATATGTTGGTTATAACTAATTTAATTCATTCACAAGAATTACCTCGGTGTAATTCTTTCTTCGTCAATGTCTCCAGTCACGATCTTATGATCCGTCGTTGCGCCGTTGAATCCAAGTATAGGATTCCTCTTGTGGTGATCCACACATGCTCCACGTATCTCTAGACATCGCCGAAGGGATCTCCGGGTGCTAGCGCGGAAGAAACTTTGCTTGCGATGTCCTCCTTCGACCGCCTTGATCCGGTGGAGGATCTCACTCTCATAACATGAGGGCGTTCTTGGTGGAAGGAAATTCTTTCTTGGCTTGGGAGTATTTCGAAATCCATTGTGCACAACCAAAAATGTCTCTTCAGAAGTTTTGGGGTTGAGAGGATATTTACAATCAGGATTGAGGTTAATAGAGTTATGACAATAAATAAACGCATTATGCGTTTTATTTATTTCATTAACTCTTATTGAAAACCCCCATGTCGAATCATTAATTCCTTGACATGCGCTCACACTGATTATAATAATTATCATTTAATAAAACAATATTATATCCTCAAAATCCCGACTGGAAAACTACACAGCGTGTAATAATTAATACATGGCGTGTAATTGTTTTCCATAAAACTACACAGCATTTATATTTAATATACACGACGTGTACTTTTATTTTCCATTTTTCTCCACCACATTTATTTGACCTTGAGTAATGGCTATCTATTTCTTAAATAAATGTAACTAAATTAGTGGCTAATAAATATATTATTTTTCCCAAAATATATTATCTTGAATAACTAGGGTCAAAATAAATGTGATCATGTATCCTTAAATAATTATTAAACCATAGTCGGGAATAATATTTACTTAAATTGTTAAAATAATATTTAACTGAGATACCTGGACACACATAGTGTTTGACCCTTTAGGCCTCTTTCTCAGTGGAATTAGGCGGAGCCTGCCTAAAGTCCAAGGTTAGCGTCTAGAAACACACCAAGGCACCCATAGAGAAAGAAGTTAACGCCGCAAAGACGTGTCACCTCCTACGAACGCTTACCGTGTAATATAATCCCCTTGTCTCAATATATCTAATCAAGCGGGTTGCATGCTAGTGTCATCAACCCATGTTATCGATTATTATTTCTTTGACTTCCTGGAATTGAACTCTCCCAAACCTTAGCATGGACATGGATTTAATTAGGCTATATCAATTCCATCAAAGGGCCTGAGATATCTACGTCCGTTATGGAACAGAAGGGAAAAATCCTTTCTCACATTATCTATTAATGCAGTATTACTCGTGATGCACCCAACGTATCCTACCTTGCTACGAACAGTGTGTCATCACAGTCTTCGTCAATACATCTAAGTGTGTGATTTGTAATACCCATTAATCATAATCTTAAAGTCTTAGGACCAATACACACGTCTCCACATAGGAACATCCAATGACACTATGAAATGTGGATTTTCTACTGGCGGGTCTCGTTCTCATAATATCCTCCTGGATATTACCAAGGGCGCGCACCATGAGAAGGTGCCTCAATGTTTTATGAGTCCTCACCCCTAATGAACTTTATTATTTGTGTCCCTCAAATAACATCATCCGACCATATAATATATATTCAAGAATAGTGTTATGGTACTTCCTGGTTCTCATCATAGCAGGGACACACTATGAACCTTTAATACAATAGTTGTCCTTAAGACATTATCACATGAATTGTCATGCAGAAGAACAAAAAAGATGTGATAAGGATTTTATTAATGAATAAAGTACAAAGTAGTTTGTTCTAGGCCAACAACTCCAACAGTCAGGGAGTTAGGTAGTTATGAAATTAGGTAGTTATTTCATTTGTGTGTTAGGCCATTAGGGAATTACATTATTAGGGCATTAGTCCATTAGGGCATTATGGCATTACGGTGTTAGGCCTTTAAGGTGTTTGGCCTTTACGACTTTAGGACATTAGGGCATTCGAGAATTTGGCCTATTGGCCAAGTCTCCATTTATCCTATTTTTCATTAGGCCAATAAGATAATATTCCATTAGACCATTTCATCATTATTTCAATAGGATACTATTCCATTAGGCCAATGGTACATTATGTTATTAGGATAGTAGTCCATTTGGCCAATTGTCTATTACACCCTTAGGCCATTGGGGCATTAGTCCATTGGGGTGTAAGGCCGTTGGGGAGTTAGGCCATTGGGGCGTTTGGACATTGGGGCGTTAGGCTGTTGGGGCTTTAGGCCATTGGGTTGTTTGGCCATATGGGTGTTAGGATGTTGGTGAATTCAACCATTTAGTCCATTGGGACTTTTGGGCGTTAGGCCATTAGGGTACTAGGCCGTTGGGGCATTAGGATATTTAGGCCTTTGGGGTGTTTGGCCATTTGGCCCATTCGACCATTGCGCTATTCATAAATTCGGTCATTAGGTCAATACAACAGTAGGCCATTTGGCCCTTAATCCAATATTCCATTAGGCCATTCGACCCTTAATCCAATAGGCCATTAGGCTATAAGGCCAATGGTCCATTAGGTCATTGAGCCACCTAGATTAATTCTTATCCTCCAATGGGAATTCTACGAAATCATCTATCACAATAAAGTATCCAATTATTAATCACACTCTTAAAATTTAAAAAACATTTTAGTTTTTAAAAACATAAATTTTTGTAATCTCAAATAATTATAATTGTAAAGTACAAATAAATATATAAAATTAACTCAATAATAAATATAAAATAAACACACCTTGTGATTATGACGTGTCATGTGTGGTCATGGCTGCTTCCATCATCCAGTGTGCCAGGGGCCTACAACAAATAAAAATTATAAATATTTTAACAATGAATATAATGTAAAGTAAATACATAAATTAGGTACAAACCTACGTCGTATGATCCTCTACACCATCACCCGGATGCACATATTCCCATAGTGTTCTAACCTCATCGATCAATTACGCATTTACCTCCTTAGAAGCGTGCAACCGTGCCTAAAAATATGAAAACTGTTGTGTCATCCATGAAACGATAGGACCGACCACCTCAATGCGTGATACTATAGAATGAGGAATCCTCATTCCCTAGGCAAAACTATATCCCTACCCGTCACGACTAATAATGCGATGGAATATCTCATCCCTTTGCATGGGAAGCTGTCACTGGTCCTCTGGAAGCTGTTTTAAATCACCTTCAAATTGATCCTGCGAAATATTTAAATATACATACATATATATGTTTATATACTGATGCATGTAAGTATTGGTAATGAGTACAATCACTTACTATAAGAGCTACACCCTCTGGTTCATTTCGATCACGAGTTCTCATCCACAACGACATTTTATCAGTTGGTACACCTTTATCTCGTAACTATATACCAATAAAATATAAAAATATAACACAAAAACATATTAAATAATAAATTAAATAATGAATAATAAATACATCATGTCATATCTGAGACACGTGATGAGTCCCGAGCCTGTGAGGTGGTCCCTGCAATGCTTGATTTTCAGAATGGCGTACAGATACCTCCTACATTCAATTAATTCAAATCTCAAACAAATATAATGTCACAGATTCTTGAAATTATATATACCAAAATAAATATACTGACCACAAAAGCCTTTTTATACTAATATATAACTATGTCACACCACTAAGATGGGCGAACACCTCTTGGGACTTTTCATAAAATGTTCGGGGCACCCACATTTGGTACCTAGGGTTCCCTCTTGAATTTGCCTTTATAGTAATTCAAAATGTTACAACATTTTTCCATACACACTGGCCAAAAATAATTGTGGAACACTTTAAGATTATTTTATTTAAGAAAAACACACAAGTTAGTACTTTTTTTAACATAAGGATGAAATTAAAATGGTCTTCTTACTTGAACTTCCCTCCAAAGAAGATCTAATGTATTCTAAGGGATAGAATCCCAGTCATGTATAGTCAATGGAAATCGATGTGGGTTGCATATGATATGACCTAGCTGAAAAATAAATTTAGGGGAACTCATTCACACAGGATAAAATCTCTCGTCAAATTAAACATCAAAGGTCATGTCAGAATTCATTTATGAAATGCCACTACTAGGGCCACTCTTGTGAGTGGAAGAAGTGGTCGAGTCTGATCATGTTGAAAAAAAAATTATACATAATTTGATAGATTTGAATATATATATATTATGTTTATAAATTAAAAAAAATTCACACAATTACATTCAAACATACCCTGACAGTGGTCGAGTCTGATCCTATAGAAAACAATTTTATACATAATTTGATAGATGTGAATATATATATATTTAAAAATTACATAAAGAAATAAAAACAATTATATTCAAACTTACCTTGACCCTAAGATGTAGATGGCCTAAATGGATGATGTAAATCTACTGCTTATTCCCCTAACATGCTTCCAATCATAGAAAACATAAGTAAGGGGACCATCCAAAGTATCAAAAAGATAAATTGGATTGTTTTAAAAAAAATCAAACTTGTATAGTTGTTAATAAAACAAAATTCTATAGAATAATTATTTTTAAATGTATTTTAAGTGATCAGTAACTTAACAAAACATAGATTAAATTATGTACTAAAAAAGGATTGTATTTAGAGGGTTCTTTTATCATGAAGTGATTTACTATAGTGGACTATTTCACATTGTTATTAAATATTTATATAATATAGTACTTATTATATTTTCCAGTAGAAATATCTTTCTAATTTTACAATATTAAGTTAGAAACTATTTTATCATGGGTATGTGTGGGGTTGTAGGGGGTTGGGTGGGGGGGGGGTTATTCAAGGGGGAGGGGTTGGGGGGCAGGGGGCTGGTTCGGGTGGGGGTGGGGGATGCATGGGTTGGGAGTGGGGCTGTCCGGGGGGGGGGGGGGGGGCGTCTATCCCATGGGTTGCTGGGAGTGGGTGCTATGCAGAGGGCTTGTCAAGGTGGGGTTGGGGCTATAGGTGTTGGGATTAGGGGTGTTTGGGTGGAGGGGATCTATCTGTGTGTGTGTGCGGGGGGGGGGGGGGGGTTAGGGTGGGGTGGGGGTGGGGTGTGGTTAGGGTGCGGGTGGTGGCATTAGCGGTTGAGAGTGGGGATGTTCGGGGGGGGGGGGGGGGTTCCAGGTGGAGGGGGTGGGGCTTTACAGATGGGGGGGGGGTTGGCGGGTGGTCTGTCCATGGGGGTGAGGGGATGTTCGGGGGGAGTTTTTATGGGGGGTTTTGTTCGGGGGGGGGGGGGGGGGTATCCAAGGGGGAGTTGGGAGTGGGGGCTATCCGGGGCTGGGGGCTATCTAGGTGGTGGGGGAGGGGCTGTGCAGTGGGGGGGTGGGGGGCTGTCCAGGCGGAGTTTTGGGGGGGGGGCTATCCAGGGGGGTTTTGAGTGGGGGATGTCTGGGGATGGGGCTGTCCAGGAGGAGGGGGAGAGGCTATACAGCTAGGGGTGGGGGGGGGGGGGGGGGTGGGCTGTGTGGGGGAAGTTTTTGGGGGTGGGCTATCTAGGGGGGCTGTTCGTGGGGGGGGGGGGTGTTCAGTGGTTGGGGTGGGGGGCTGTCCAGGTGGAGGGGGAGGGGATGGTCTATCTAGGGATGGGATAGGTGTGGGGTCTGTCCAGGTGGAGGGGTTGATTCTGACTAATAATAAATAAAATTGCTTGTGTAACAAATTAATTTTGGGTCGTTTTAAAAAAATTTAAAAAATTTCTCTAAACTGAAGAGTGGGAAAACAATTATACCTTTCATTAAACTTGAAGATCGACCATTTATCCTTCAATGGCTACTCTAACCCAAAAAATATCATCTTTACATTGATCTATGGTATGATGATCAAGTTGTTGGAAAAAAAAGGTAATATTCTCGGGTTCATCTTGTTAAAACAAAAACACTCCTCACTGGTAAATTTTCACAACAACATTCCAACTAGGATTTGAAGGCAATGTAATGAAGAATACTTATTCCACTTGTGATGTCAAAATGAAAGTTTCATTATCAACTTGTTCATTTATTTATAACATATTGTTAAAATTTACCAATGTAAACTGATATTGATCAACTTTACTTCCACTCACCGGATCAACGCAATTTCACTTTAACAATATGTACTTCATCCTGTGTGCATATACAACTTCAATGATGCCTATCAATTGAACATAGTAATTACCAGAAAGCAAAAATGGAAAACCATTCCATTGTTTTGTGTTGCTCGATTTTCATCAACATATTTAATTCAAAATCAAAATCCATTTACACCTATATCTTTATAACAGTGAGCCATTATAGATGGACCATTAGCTAGTTGTATAAATTTTTTAGTTAGTGTGGGGTCATCTAACTCCCTCGATTTATGAACCTACATAATTCAAAGAATTCAATAATGATTTATGCAAAAATAAATTATTATAATACTTCACTCATAAGGAAAATCTATTTATACATACAATATCCTCAAACCAATCATGAAATGAGGCATAATGAGATTGTTGAGTTTGATACTCTGTCACATGATACATATCTTCTTTTAGGTCATTAATGTGTTCCATGAAAATGATAATGCGATGTTTAAATAATCAACTTATGAAAACAAAACATGTAAAAGTTAAACAATAAAAGTGACAAGACACATATTTCATTAATGGTGAAAGTGATGGAGTGTTGAACAAGATATATCGATGCGCTTATATCCACTCGATATTGTCCATATCAAATTTGGTTCCTTCTCCAACTGGACCATCATGAATCCGAGTGGTCTTATCTAATTTTTTTCAACATCCATAATATATTCTGCACAAAATTTAGTACACTCATCCATCAAATAAAAATTAGATAATGATTCCTCCATACGAGCTCTATTTCATACAAATCATTTCAATTTATTCAGATACTTCTCAATAGGATACATCCACTAGAATTGAACTTGACCAACAACCATTATATCATCAGTTAGGTGCACTGTAAAGTGAACCATAACATCTAAAAATGATGGAGGAAATAGTTTCTCAATGTTATAAAGAATAAGTACAATTCAGTCCTATAAACTTTTTAAATCACTCATTTGTTGATTTCTTAAACAAAGCTGTCTAAAAAAATTACTCATATTAATCAACGATTGAACAACATTTGGGGATAACCACTCAAAAATTGGGATTGGAATCAATTGCTGAAGTAGTATGTGATTGTCACGAATTTTCAACGCTTCCAATGTCCTACTCATCAGATTCACACACTTTGAAATATTAGAAGAATAACCATCAGGCACCTTGAGAAACTTAAAAATAGAAATAAATGTCTCTTTCTCATTTGTATTCATCATATACTCGGCATCAGGCATATATACCTTGTTTCCCTCAACTAACTATAAATGCAACTATTTCCTTATAACCATTTGTTCCAAATCATGGCGTGCATTAACGTTGTCCTTTAATTTTCCATTGGCACCTAAAATGGTCCAAAAATATTATCAAAAACATTTTTTTTCAATGTGAATGAAATCCAAATTATGCCTTAGCATGTTAGTCTTCCAATAGGAGAGATTGAAAAAAATACATTTCTTTTTCCAATTGTGACTACACTTTCTACCCACACCACGAATATTTCGTAATGGATGAGCCACCAAATCCTGAAATTCATATACTGTGTGGATGTTTTCTTCCTCAATTTGTGAATACCTTTTGACTCCTTTCATTATCTTGGTTGTTAGGATGAACTCTCTAGAACTATAAAATGTCACTCTATCTTTTCTAAACCTATTCTTAGGGGGGAGAAAATTTCTGTGACCCATTTCTACCAATTTTTTGGAAAGATTAAGCCATATAAAATTTCAACTTTTATTTCAACAAGGGGAAGAGAATAACCCTTTCATACTCCACCCTGATAAATTTTCATAAGCTGAGAAGTCATTGATTTTCCACAATAAAGCAACCTGCAGTTTGAACATTTCATTCATTTCACAATCAAAAGTCATCATACCATCACCACAAAATTCATTCAACTCACCAATCATTGGATGAAGGTAAACATCAATCTTATCCCCTAGAATTTTAGGTCCATAAATAAGAGTGGAACATAATATAAACTGTTTCTTCATAGAAATCCGTATAGGAAGATTATACAGAAACAACACCACATTCCATGTTCTATGAGTTTCACCAACCATGGACATTAATGGATTGATATAATCTTCGGCCCACCCCAATAAGAGATTACAAACATCTTTAGAAATGTTGGGGTGTCTCTTATCCAAATCCTTCAATGCACAAGAGTTTGTAGGGTGGGTTAACATATCACTTTTATGATTTATTTCTGCATTCCATCTCATTAAAATAGAATATTTAGATGACATAAAAAATATTTTCAACCTTGGACTTATGGGAAAGTAACACATTTTCTTTACGACAATCGGTTTTCCCTATTTTGTAGTTTGACTTTGATGAGTCTGATTTCCCCTATTCTCTTTCCACCTGGAAGCACAAAATACCATAAAAATATCCAAATGGGTAGTTTCTTTTATAAACAACATAGATTTGTTTTCACATGCATCTATGGTTTCATATGTAAATCCTATGTTCTCTGTCAACTTAAGAGCATCGTAATATGACTCATGAATCATAGCATCATCTAGAAGAACCTTTTTCAATTACACCAACAACATGTTGAACGATATGTCTGACCACTAATTCAAAGTATTAAAATGAAACAACTCCACGAGAAACAACAATTTATTGTAAGTAGTATATATAGAATATAATTCAGTTTTTGCAACATCATGTACTTCATAAAACCTCCTCGAATCACGATCTTCACCAGAGCACTGATTTATCTCACTGTCTCAACATTCTAGATGTCAATGCTTTTAGGAGCCAACCCACGTACCATTTCAGTAATCATTTCATGCATTGGATCATTCATTCTCACATCAACATTCATATGAACTACATCTATATTTTGACAATTAATATATTCTTCCCCATGAAGAGTCCAACTATTATAAATTTTCAGAAATCCGTTCAAGAATACGTGCTCTCTCATGGTATCTCGAGTAAAATGATATATTTTTGCACATTTTATACATGGACAACTAATATAGTCACTTTGAAATCCTATAGTGAACTTAATAGACTGCATAATTCCCTCGAAATATTTTCTATATGTTTGATTTGGAAGATAAATCTAACTCTTATCCATAATAATATTTTTATAAAAAACATTTACACAAGTCTTCATATTACATCCAATTTTCATATTAAATATATTTAAAATAAAAACTATCCAATTGCTAAAATAGAAAACCAAAATGAACAATAAGGAATATGTGGTCCACTAATATCATAATTCATAAATTTTGATACACTATATTCAAAATATTTAAAGAAACTATAAATATATAAATTCAAATGCTAAATAAAAAAATTAAAAACAACATAATAACCAACCTGTATATTTGGTACATGAAAAAATCATCAAATACCAATCTTTAACTGTCATCATTAGTGACTAAGATAATGCCTACTAATAAATCAGGTAATATAATTTGTGATGAAAGTTCCCAAAATGAAATTATTGATGAAAGTGCCCATTTTATATTTCTACATACATTTAAATTTTATGTCATTCATACACGTATGATGTAAATTATATTTTCAATTATGCATATCCTCACATGAATGTGTATTCTATGTATGTACAATACAAATCTTTAATTTTCACAAGGTGTGTATAAGACACTATTCACTTCTTATTTTCTTCACACACACACCTAGTTCACACAAATTTTACACCTATTAATTTATTTACACACACATATTCTATGCACACATTGTACACTTACAATTTTTAATGCACATTTTGATTTATGCATGCATATCCTCTTTCTTGTGCATTAACCTACATAAGTATACATGATACCATTTAAAACCATGTGTCTTTTTAAATCTTGTTCAAACAGTGAATACTATACCCAATAATATGTACTTTATTCTCAAACTGAGAGAAACTATATCTTTTTACAAATAATGTCTCACTACCAATTGGATTCAAACTGACTTTATGCCATCATAGGCAGTAAATATTAACCATCAAAGATAGAAATCAATATCTAATTTATGGAAAAATAACTAATATATATCAAGGATAACAACAAATATATGCAATTCATGAACAAAAAAATACCAATCTATCTTAACATATGTTATCAATAGATAATTTTTAGGATAATGAATTTGATGCCCCATGCTGAATCACTAGTTCCAAGACTGTGTTCCTCATGGCCTCAAGAAGATATCCTTTTAAGCAAGATGTTTGCTTCTAGAAGTAAGGGTCTTACTATCATCAATGACAAAAATATACCATTGGTATCAATAAATAAAGGGATATATAATAACAAAATAGAGTGAATAAACAATGAAAATTCATAATCCATGGTAGGTATCTCAATTCATATAGTAAAAACCCAATTACCTCAAACTATTAGGTCAATAAAAGTGTGGGAAATAAAAAAGAATGTGAAATATTTTGATACATCACTCTAAATTCCATCCCAATTATACCTTTAAACACCATTCTCTATATCCTAGCCCCTATAATCAGGGCTTTCCCATTCCTGTATCCCACACTATAAATTCATTACATGAATCGAGATTCCCAAGCATGGAGGGAGTATGAAAGTAGTAGGAAACAACCAATTTTCCTTAACACATGTTCAATGGTACAAGAGTTTATGTTGTGATAATAAAAAAATATGCATGAAATAAAACAAACAATCTTATTCGGAGTGGTAATGCACTAAAAAAACGTTGGCTCTATGATAGAAATGTAGTTATAACAAAATTCATGAACTTAGTCAACCACAATGTCACGTAATGTATTCCAAAACATATAAAAGGTAAGAGTATCAATTATAACCATATAAGGCCATCAAGCCACATATCTCTCTTAGTTAATCCATAAGGCCAACACATTTGTACACTCCCTTGGCATTCCTATCCCAAAACTATGTCTCAAGTCATGTCCTTGAATACCATCATTCCCCATAGTAACCTCAAGGTTTCGATCACATATCTATACAATGACCATATGTGAGGATAAAAAATACAATATACCCCATAATCTATCTCAATCCAATATTCATGGAACATACATCATCTTATCACTCTCCACCTTAAGGGATACTGATCCTCGATGAGTACACATGTAACATTGGTACCATGCATAGAAAAACACAATATAAAATATACAAATTACATCACATTGAAACATAGAATATCATATAGAATAACACCATATAATATTAATAATAACATATAGTATCGAAACACACACATGTGATCAAACTAAAACATGGGTCTCATGGGCTATGAAAACACACACATGTGGTCAAACCTCTAACATTTTCTCATGGTATACACACACACACACATCGAGACATGTGATAAACTCAATAATGGTATAAATAAAATAACAACTCAACTTAATATCAATCCAGTCAATATATACATGGACTCTACATTGTATGTAACTTTCAACCTCAAGTAAACTATGAAGTCCTCCCATAAACACACTATAAACACACATTGTTTTATAATTTTTCATGTACACAAGCCAACATACACATGAACTTCCATTTCCACACTTTTTATTCACACAAAATATTCATGTAATATTCATGGATGCCAAATTCGTGCTTTAAATTTCCCAAAATCATAACCATAAAATAGATATTATAACATACCTAATAGCACAAAAAATCAAAAAGGGAGGGGAGATGGAGGTGGTGTGGTGAGGGAGAGGAGGGGAAGCATAGGGGATCCTGAGTCAGAGGCAGTGCAGCGAGGGAGGGGACATGCAGTGTCAACGGTGGTGGGGAGACGGAAAAGGATGTAGTGAGGGGGTGGGGGTGCAGCGAGGGAGGGGACGAGCAGTGCAGTAAGGGAGGGGATGGTTGATGGTGTCAGTGGGGAGCTAGAGGTAGAGGCAGTGTGACATCCGTGCTGCGGTGTCAGCGGTGCATCGAGGGAGGGGATGGGTGGCGTCGGCGATCCGACAAGGGACATGATGAGTGGATGTGGGTGGTAGAGTTTCGGGATCAGGTGCGAAGGTGGAAGGGAGGGGGTCAGTGATTTTTCTGGGGAAGCCTTCCGACCACCATTGACGGTCACTATAGGGTACCAATAGTGACCATGAATGGTCGTCACCCCATGTAAGGGGTCTCGAAAGCCTCATTTTCTAGTAGTGCATATCAGCAATAACAAAACCCACATCCCTAAAATAAATATGATTCCTTTGAACCAACATACAAACAAGGATGGAATGATCAGTCTGACATGAGGTATGGCTTTGAACAATAGAAAATCCACCCTTTCCAACAAAATTTCTAGTAGCCCCCACCTTACCAATAGTGTTTCCAACAACCCCAAAGGAGATTTAAAGCCCAAAAATCAACAAGACAAAAAAATGGGAATCCCCCACCCATGGTAGATTCTAACAATGATAACCATTTGAAACAAATTTTTCTGAATCAACAGAATGAGTTGAAGAGTCAAGGTTCAAAACGGAGGGAGTTGAAGACTCAAATGAGCTGGATTTCCACTACCCTCAATGACCTAGTAAGTAAGAATTCTAAAAATCTACCTTCCCAACCTACTTCAAACCCCAAGGGGAATGTTTGTTCTATCACATTGAGAGAAGGACACAAAAAATTGATACATATGCACCTATTGTTCCCCCAAGATTCACCTCAACTCCAGAGAAGCTCCATTCAAGACCAACTGATGAGAAACCTTAGAGGATAGAAAAAGGTAAGAAAAATATTGATGACATTTGTCCTAAACCCCTTACCAATCTAAAAAAATTTGTACAAACAAAGAATATGGATCATGAGGCGATGAAAAAAGCGGTTTGGTACACATTCAAGCATGTGAATATCAACATACCACCACCTAAATTCATTAAGGAAATCCCAAGGTATGCCAAATTTTTAATGGAAATTTATACCAATCAAAGAGTGATCAAGGGAAATGAGAGTATCAATCTTTGAAGAAATGTGTCAGCACTCATTACACCAACTCTAGCAATGCTAACAATGTCAAGGATCTAGGGACATTCAACATCCCATACAATATAGAGGATTTTCACTTTCCTGATGCTCTTTGTCATTTAGGATATTCCATAAATGTAATGCATCACTATAAATGTTCTTCATTTCAGGTTTGTGAGTTGAAGTTGATGAGATAAGTGGTGTAGTTGGAAAATAGAGCTATAGCTTATACAATTGGATTCCGTGAGGATGTACCTATTTGGTTAAGAGAAATGATCTTTCTAGAAGACTTATACATGCTTTAATTAGAGGAAGATCAGGTAAGTTCACATTCTACCATTATCATTGGTAGGTCCTTCCTCAAAACTGCGAAAACGGTTATAAATGTCTATAAAGTTACACTGTCCATTGATTTTGGAGATGATGTTGTTATATTTAATATTATAGACACCATGAAGTACCCCTCAAAAGAGCATTTTATTTGTTATCTCCCTTTTTGAACCACCAAGTAAAACCCCCATGGATTTTGACCATCCTATGCTTAGGGAGATGATGAGAATTGGTTCTAGTTTGATGTGTAAGAGTACATACAAAACAATTTCTAATTAACAAGACTATCATATATTTGATTTTGAAATGGGTTCATATTTCTATTTTTATGTTGTTCAATCTGATTATGATATGGCTATTGAGGTTTCTAATGGATTTGATAAATTATTCATTGATTTTGGTGATGTTTATTCTGATACTGATGTTATTTGTGAACATATTTTAGTTTTTCTAATGTTTAGATCCATAAATAACCCCCATTAATTGGATCTCAATCCAATATATCCAAATATCAAATACTAATACTCATTAAGTGGTGAGAGATTACCTATTATAAATGCTAATAAACATCTTTTTTGAACATAAAGAATTTTTTTTGAATCTTTTGAGGGAGAACATTAAGTCAATCTGATGGACCTCAGATGACATATCTGGTATTAACCCATCCATTTTCATTCATATAATTCTTTTGGAATATGTGTATAAACCTATTTGGAAGCCACAAAGAATACTAAATCTAACACTTTTTGAGGTTGTCAAAAAAGAGGTTAAAAAATTCCTCAAGGTAGGAATAATCTATCCCATTTCAGATTCCCAGTGGGTGAGTCATATTAAGGTTGTTCATAAGAAAATTGGTGTTACCATTGTTAGAAATGGGAGAAAGGATTTAGTTCCAATGAGGTACAAAATAGTTCACGTGTGTATACTGATTATAAGAAACTAAATCAATCTACTCCTAAGGACAATTTCCCCTCCCATTTGTTGGTCAAATTCTTGAGAGACTATTTGGGAAGAAACATTATTGTTTCTTGTATATATTTTATATATATTTTCAGGTTCCTAAAGCTCCGACGGATTGAGAGAATACAACATTCACTTGTACATTGGGCACATTTTCTTACCGAAGTCTTCCATTTGAACTTTGCAACACCCCAGGTTCCTTCTAGAGATGCATGATGAGTATTTTTTTAGATTTCATTGAGACCTTAGAGGAGGTATTTATGGATGACTTATAGTGTATGGGTATTCATTTGATTAATGTATCTCCAGTTTGGGAAAGGTGTTGAATTCTTTTATTGAGAAGAATCTTTTCTTGATCTTTTAAAAGTGTCATTTTATTGTAGAGCATGGAATTTTCTTAGAGAATGTAGTGTCAAAACATTAGATAGAGGTCGATAAATCTGAGGTAGATATTATTTCATCCTTTACCTATCCTTCAAGTGTTAATTACATTAGACAATTCCTAGGGCATGTAGTATTTTCTCGATGCTTCATCAAATATTTTATTAAGATTTATCTTTCTATGTCTTGATTACTTCAAAAGGATTCTGGTTTTGTGTTTAATGATTCTTGAAGGGCTTTCTTCTGACCACTCTCCCAATCATATACCCCCATGGTGGGAGATTCCTTTTGAGATTATGTGTGATGCCTCCTACTTCGCAGTCAGAGCTGTCTTATCTCAGAGGGTGGAGGGACGCTCACATGTGATTGCCTATTCATAGAGGACATTAGATTCATCGAAATAAAACTACAAAACCATGTAAAAGGATTTTATTGATTTAATATATACTTTATATTAATTCCATTAATATTTATTTGGATCTAAAGTTATTGTTTTTTCTGACATGTAACTCTGAGGTACCTCTTAATGAAGAAAGATGCAAAGAGTAGGATTATCTAATGGATTCTCCTTCTTCAGGAATTTGATATTTAGACAAAGGATAATAAGGGGTCATAAAACTTGGTGACATACCACAAGAGTAGTCTTACTCAAAAACTAGAGGTTGAAACCTTGGACAAGTTACCCCTTCGGGACACTTTCCCCCGATGGGAATCTCTATTTAATCTCAGGTATGAATCTTTGGTATATTGATTTAGTGAACTGCCTTGTTGCATTAAAATCAATAAATATTTAATGAAACATCATGTCTAAAAGTTATAGAGTGATTCAATAGTTTTTGTTTGGGATGATCCATACCACTGGCGCATGTTTAGGGATCATGTTATTAGGAGGTGTGTTCTTGATCATGAGTTTGAGTCTGTTTTACATTCATTTTCACACACTTGCCTATGGTAGACACATTGGACCCAAATGGATATATTAGGAAGTATTAGACTCTGGATTATATTGTCCTATCTTATTCCATGATGATCATGTGTTTTTTAAGTCGTGATCAGATTCTCAATGCACTAGAAATATTTTTAAGAGACACGAGATGGCCCAACATCCCAAATTATTTTGTGAAAATTTTGATGTTTAGGGAATTGATTTTATGGGTCCTTTTTCAAGTTCACCAAATTTCTTGTAAATTTTGGTTTTCGTTGATTATATGAGAAAATGGGTGGAGACCAAGGACACCAGTTTTGATGATTCTCATGTTGTATTGGACTTTATCAAGACTCAAATATTATATAGGTTTGGAGTTATAGTGGCTATCATTAGTGATAAGAGGACACAATTATTCATTAAAAATTTGGATTCCCTACTTTATAATTATGGGGTGACACACATAACATCAACCCCATACCACCCCCAAACAAATGGCCATGCTAAGGTTTCAAATCAGGAGTTGAAACAGATTTTGGAGAAAACGGTGTAGTAGAATTGGAAAGATTGGAGAAAGTTATTGGATGATGAATTGTAGTATTATATGACAACATACAATACACCCATCTATATTTCCCAGTTTCGATTAGTTTTTTGGAAATCATTTCATCTCCCAGTGGAAGTCAAACATCAAGCATATTTGGCTATAACGAAATGCAACATAAATTTGGTCCAAGATGAAATTAAAAGGAAGATTTAAATTCAAGAGAATGAGGAGATTCTATTGTCCTCTTATTATAACTCAAGGCTCTACAAGGAACGATCAAAATTATCTCATGATAGAATGATACAAAAAGGGAGTTTCATATTGGAGAGAAATTCTTTCTATATAGTTCATGACTAAAGTTGATGCCCGATAAGTTTCATTCAAGATGGTTAGGTACTTATATTGTATAAAATGTTTTTCCTTATGGTGAGACATATATCACATAAGGGGACACTATAATAATATTTACATTCAATGGTAAACATTTTATGAAATACATTGAGGGAATTTTTACTGATGGAGTGGATTTCACCGCACTGCATGACCCCATCATCACTTAAAAATATTATGCGGTTACAAACCATTTAACTTTTATATTATTTTCCTTATTTAAAATTATTCATTCAATGTTCACATATCATCTCATGGTTTCACATTTAGTACAATGAAATATTTTAATTGTGGGGGAGGAAACCTTTTAGTTTTGTAATTTCAATTGTTTTTCTATTTTTCAATGTTTTTCAAAAAAATGCATGTTTTTAAAATTTAATGTGTTTATTTTTCAATTTTTATGTGTTTTTCATACTTTTGATATTAAATTATTCTCATAACTATTTTCTAAATCTATATCAACAAGTGAAACAATTTATCCCATGAAACTAAGTAAAATGAATGCTAAAAATGGCTTTGTTTTAAGTTAAAATATTAAGTAATTTAATGAAAAGTACTCTAAATTTTGAATCTCATTCCACATATCCCTAAATTTATATTTTAAATCACTTTAAAATGAGGCTTATGAACCATTATTTTCATATTATTTACATTTACCTAACTTCTTGAGAGAACCAAACAATGATTGATTTAATCAGAATTTTATTTAGTCCAGTCAAAACATGAAGGTTTGAGGTACTTTTTTTAAATGATTGAGGACTTTATTTGTGATTAAAGACCCTATTTCATAAGAACCATTTTTATAGTGGTATGACATGAACATTTAATCCTTGAATCCCTAAGAATCCAAAAACAACCTGTTAGGTTTTCCACATTATAAGATAATTTTTCCTATCCAACCAACACTTGAAGTGGAATTGCCTAATCTAGTTGAACATAAGTGTGGGGGAAGCTATCTTGTGTTGTGTTAACACATTTCGTGATACCTTGGGTGGAAAATTAAATTTTTAAGAGACATGTTTACTTCTAAAAAAATCTATATGTTGAAAGATATGCCTTTTCTGGATCTTTCATGATAAGTGAATCTGTGCCTTTCTGGAGATTGTAATAGAGAAAGAAAGTTGTGCCTATCTAGAGCTTTCATGAAAATCATGTTTGAAAAGATTTATATTTTTACTACAGAAATGTGGAATGGTGAGCACATTCCATTATTTTTAATGATGATGAACCCAAATTGATGTTAAGGGGATTGAGGAAAAGTTTACATTTAATTGAAAATTAGATTAATGAAATTTTGATTCAAAAAGAGTCAAAACCTCCTCATTAAGCCTCAGATTTTTTTCACATCAAAATTTTACACACTGAAATCCTCATAATTACCCTGAAAAGTCATCTTGAGAAACATATTTCCTTGACTCACACCGGGTGGCGATGTAGGAATTTATAAATCCTATGTTGACCCTTGTATGAGTTTGGATGATAATGACATTGATGAAAAATTGAAATTTGTGTGATAAGAGAAATTCAAGTGAGGTATGTTTTTTTGTGCATGAGAGGATAAATGAATTGGACATATATTGGCTGATATAAATTAAGAACTAAAAATAATGGATTTTTGAGGAGGAATGATATATTTTTTTTACAAATTATTGGATCTCAAGGATATATGTTTTAAAATTTGTTTTGATTTGATATTTAAGTTTACTTGTCACAATCTTATTTGGAATACATGATATTATGTTTTTCCCAAGAGTGAAAAAGGTTAAGCATGGGGGTGTGATCACATCATGATTAACTGTATTATTTCACCCTTATATCACTGTTTTAAAATTGTTTTGTATTTAAAATTAAAAATATTAACCCAAATTTCACATCCTGTTTAATTCAACAACTAAATTTTCATCAATTTTAAAAATGGAAATTATTATTGTTTTGGTAATTTCGTTGTAGGAGGAGGTGATTTAGAGGGTCAGAGATAATCCAAACAGAAAATAAGCTAAATTACATGGATTCCTAAAGACATCTATATATTGTTTTGAACATTTCACACAATAAGTGCCTAAAATGGGATGAAATATTGAATCCATATCCAAAATAATTATTTTCTACAATTCATCTCAAGACACCAAAGCCTAATTTATCAATTATGGGGGCCATCTATACCAATATATCTAGGGGACATAATCTGCACGAAGTCAAAGATTGGGTTCTGTATTTTGGCCATTTCTCGCTATGTAATACTCCATTTTCCACTCATTTTTCCATGGTTACAGTAAATATTCTTTCCTATAACCTTTATTGTTTATAAAAATCAAGATAATTCCATTTACTAACCCTAACTAAGATACAATTGGTATCTCAAAAAATGGGTGCCCAAAACCACTTCCCATTTTGGATATAAATTGACACATTGGGAACCTCATTTTAAAGTCCAACCAAGGAGTTTAGTGATCCAATTTTGAAGTTCCATAGGATTACCCTCATTATATTGGATGTTCTGGAACTTCCTATACTCATAGGGGGGGATCTTGAAGCAAGGATCCCTTCTTCAAAGCCTTCCTCTCTTTCTCATGAGGTAATGTTTGTGTTCTCATAATAAACTTATTTGTTCTTATTATATTTCTTCTCTTTTATTATATTTTGTTTAAATTTAATCATCTCTTAATCCTGTTCTTTGGACAAGAAATCAAGAGTATAAACGAGATTGGATTTTACCCTTTCTAATCGTTTTCACTTGCTAAAAGTTTCTACGATGACTACACCGCCAATGGAAGAGTAGTTATTTTTAGTAATTGATCTACCTCTAACCTACTTCTTTCATTTATATTGAATCAATGAGAAACTGTAATTCACTTAATAGGATCTATTAATTTATTTCTTAATTTAATTTAAACTAATAAAACAACTGAATGATTCGTTCAAAAACACCCAAGGTCGAGAATTGTGTGAATTTTGAGAGTGAAAACATAATCGGAAATTCAAAACAATACATGATCAATTTTTAGAGTTCAAACATAATCCCTAAACTAAATTAGCCCTTATATATAGAATGGATATGTTACTTAATTTATCACTAACCATAATATATCCTCGTAACATAAATCAAAGTAAAGTGTTGCGATTGTGTGTTCTAAAGATAGCTTAGGGTTAAATTCACTTCATCTTTGTGGTAAAGTTAATTCTTGTAGGGTTCAACTGTTAAAAAATCAGGGGACCAGAATTAAGTGGATATTAATTTAAATTATAATGATTAATAAGTAAATGAATAGGTAGAGTTAGATCAATTATTTATTTTTAAAATATTTTGTAAAAAACATCTTCTTGTTGTGTATTTTTAATTGAACATCATATAAAAAACAAAAAAATGCGTTCTTCTTCCAATGAACTTCTTCAATTATTATAAAATATAAAAAATACACCATTCCTTCAAGTTGTGTTTTTATTTTTTATTATTTTACTTTCAAAATACCTTTAATATGTTGTTCTAAATTACTTCATCCTTTGAGAGATGACCTTGGTCATCCACTCTGCTGCATCTAAAGAACCTAAATTTGATCTTCATTTGAAAGCTCGCACAAAAACACCTTTTAATACCACTAATAATTTAATATCTTTAATGCGGGATACATTGGAATTATCCATGAAAATTACCTAATCCAAGGTACAATAATGATGATAACCATTAGTAACATTATAGGCTGAGGGAATAAGAATATACATATGGCATGACAATCACTGATGTGAATCATGATAATTAAGGTACACTTATCCTCTACTTTAGAGATTTTGATCTCTTATTGGAGTTTCATTATTGAAAATATAGTATATTTGGTAATTTTATGAGAGTATTAAATATCTACATTGACTATTTGATTAAAAAAATTATAGTTATAAGATTATTGTATCACAACATGAAGTTTTTTGGAATGTGCTTGATATAAATATTATTAATTATTCCATTACATGAATTTGATAAAATTTCTAAAATTTATTTATTATCTCCATATATTCAAAAATAATTACCAAAATAGGGAAATAAATTTTTTTATTTCAAACCAATTTATGATAGTCTATTGAAACAAGGTTGAATATGTGCTCTTTGTGAAGATTACCTCTATTATATGGATTTTAATACTCAATAATGTTATGGGTTTCATGATATTCAATAAGTTATTAATGTTCATATTTCATTATAAATTATATGTTGGGTCATTTCTACCTTATGGATACCCTTATCTATTTTCATTAGTATGAGATAATTCAAATTTTTAGAACACAATTTGTTTTGGGGGGTGGAATGTAACACCCTGAAATTTTATTACTAATTACCCTTTAAATAAATACATTGTTGAATATCTTGTTTCTCATGAAGTAAAAAACTAAAAAAACTATGATATATTTTATATAGATTTGATATTACTACAAAAGTATATGAAACCATTACATATATTAAAAGTGAATAAATTAAAAGGGGTTAATAAATATAAATAAATAATATCTTAAAAAATCAGAGATCCCAAAGATTGTTTTAACCTTGATAATCACTATTAATATAACTAACCTTGTGATGAGAATGAAAATTATGAAAGTAGAAATAATTATAAAGAATGTGATTTTTGACTTAAGTAGTGATAATGGAATGAATGAGTTTAAAATGGCTATATATATGTAAATATCTGACAATTATAAATATAGTATTAAGAAATATGTAATTTTAAATACATGTATCTGATATTTATACTGAAGTTCTATATTTTTAGTAAAAATCTAAATGTAATATTTTAGAAATATTAACCAACGAAAAAATATAACATTTAATTCAAATATCTTATTATGAAATATTAATATGTATTAAATATATTATTAATAAATAAAAATAAATCATTATATTGATAAAATTAAACTACTAGAATATAAGTAGTTAATTTTAATTACATTTTGGTAAATATCATTTAATATAAAAGAGTTATTTTTCAAGGAACTATTTTTCTGAAAGAGTTGTGTATTATTACCTACATTAAAAAATCACAAAAAAAAAAGAATTATATTAAAGAAATTTAATGATAATTTAAACAATTAAATAAATTAAAAATCATCCCATATTTATTACTATACAAGTAATAATAATAAATAAATTTTATGCTTAAATTTGTATTTTTCTAAAAATTTCATTTTTATGTGGTCTTCATTTTTTACATTATGAAACTAATTATATTAAGGTTAAATGATGATAAAAAATATAAATAATAATAATAATAATATATTAACTTTAATTTAATTTTTAATTGATAATAAATATGAATATGAATATTTAAAATTTATAAAAGTCAATTTTACTATAAAAATATTTTTTCATTATATTTTAAGTTTCTAATTAAAAGTTAAATTACTAAATTTTAGAATTTTAATTTTATAAAATTAAATTTATTTTTGGATTTATGTCGAAAATATTAACTTTGGTTGATTTTTTGGGACTTTTCTAAACTAGTTGTTTTTTGAGTGAATAGTAAAAAAATATAGTTTTTACAAATAGCATTACTTTTAAGACACCATCATGATATAATAATGAATTTTGTGTTTATAAACATATTTTTATATAAAAAATATGTTTTTAAAGAGTAAAATAAATCATATAACAAAATTATGTTGAATTTTGAAAACCATGTTTGACATTTTAGAACCAAATTGATGTTTTATTCTAATAAAAGAATTATTTTTGATTTAATTAAGTTATCAAAAGGTAAAATTCAGTTTTATATTGGTTTTAAAATCACATAGATATAATTTCGTATTCATAAACTAATACATTTTATGAGAATCAATTATACACATGATTCTGATGTAAAATCATTTTTGGGATTTAAAAACATTTATATAAATCATTATTTTTCATTTCAATTTTCATACATGTATTAAAATTAATTTTTAACACCTCTATAAAATTAATTTTATAAGATGGGTTTCAAATTTGGAACTATAATATATAAATTATGTAATAATGGTAAATTTATTTTTATTTATAAAAATATGTTTCTGAAATAAAACAAAGTTACCGAGATAAAGGTAAATTAGGGATAATGTAAAATCAAGTTGAAGGGGTGTAAAATATATTAAAAATTATCCCTTATTTGTGTGTATAAGTGTTGTATCTACTAAGGGTTAACTGATCTCCACTATTTCCCCCTTTTTAACTACTTTATTTTGAAAGCGAGATGTATTTGACATAAATTTATGGGTATTTACAAAAGTTACACCCATCTCACATATAAAAGGGCACCTTAAAGACCCCACATATCCTCATATATAAATCCTCTTAAATAAAAAGGTTTTTCCAAAACACCCTCTCAACACCCATATCCATGATCTATAGTTTTTTTTAATGTTACATAGGCTAAACATGCCTTTTATTTCTCATCATTCCAATATTAAAACAATAAATTATAGAATAATCTCAACGTCTTAAGAATTGTGTGGTTTAATGTCCTCAGATACTAACCACATAAGAGACATGTTTTAAAACGTTGATCATTTATCCATAATTTCATCATACAATAACTTCTCCTAGATTTATCACAAATTAAACTCAACCTCGTGACATAAGAAATGGAATAAAAGAAAGGGGTGAGCTCAAATGATTAGTAAGAGAATAATAAATATATAAAAATGTTACCTAGGGAGAGATTATAGACATATTTGAAAACATAATTAGGAGATAAATATATAATGGAATCATAAAAAAATTGAAATTGCATAATAAGAGAAAAATAAATCTCACATGATAAAACACATAACATGACTTAAAGGATTTGTAAACATGGGACATAAATCATGAGCTAGGGGAATAACATTGCCACATATAAAAATTGCGTGACTCCAATATAAGCATAGAAACTCAACATTTTGGGTTAGGAATCACCACCTATTTCTCTTAGTGGGTCATGTATCACAACCTTTTTTCCATAGGGGATCAGGTATCACAACAAGTTACCCATTTTGGATCAAGTATTACTACTCATTTCACCATTATATCATGAGATGTAAAGATTTAACCTATTAATTGGAGGGATATATATGGACACCCATCACTTAAATATTAACCATACATGTGTGAAATAATAAACCCTAAAATCATCACATCATTAAAATCCTTGAATAAGAATATATTTTACATTACATTTTAAAAGGTATAAATAACCACATAAAGTCGATTGGTAAATATAATATTCAATCACTCAACTTAGGAACTTCATAAATTTTTTTATATTTTGGTTCATAAAACATAATATCATGGAAAATATATCCCTTAAGATAATGTGAAAAAATAGAATCCCACTTGTAAAATAACATCCTTTTCTAATTTTATTGACATTGATGTAAATCACCGAGTTATGGTCCCTTTCAAAAGTAATTTTGTTTGAAAAAATATTAAGTAAAGTATTTTGAAAAACATTAATTAAAAAAATAAAATAAAGAATCCTTAAATATAATATAATGGTATCCAAGTAAATATAATAGTGTAGAAAAAAAAGTTACTTGGAAGGGAAAACAATTTTTGATATTTCAAAATATATTTGTTTAAATCCTACCTCATAAAATGAGTAATATAAATTATCTTTCAAAATTGGTAAATGAATGTATGAAGTTATCAAAAATTTATACATAATTTTATTTCAAAATATAAAGGTATAATATTGGTGGTAAGTGACAAATGGGCCTGAAAAACCCATTTAAGAGTTTGAGGATTATTTATAGTAACATGATACTTTTGTAAGAGGGGGATTCACAAAGAAATAAGATTTGAACCAAAAATTCCATTTTCAATAGAAAATATAGATAATTTCACATAATTCAATAAATATATACAATTTACCCAATATATATGAAATACATTCAAGAGGGTGATCATAAATCAGTGAACGAAAAATATGTTACAAAAAATCCTTTCAAATTGGGTAAACATTGAGACAAAATCCATTTGAAGAAATGAAACTGATTTAGATTAGTATTTAAAATTTATAGAAAAAAACTATATAATAGAGATACATTCATGGGAATTAAATATATCATAATTTTTTTTAACATAAACTGGTCTCACATAATAAAAATTTTATATAAAAATGCTTATGTCTTGAGTAACATTTTAAATAAAAAAGCACACAATAATAAGGGATTATAATTAGATGTTAGATAAATTGATTAAAATATAATTAATTATATAATATATCAAGTAGGTTGTATTACAACTTAGAAATGATATTATGTGCATGATACAAAACATATATTAAATTAGGGGATTTGAGATGAAGAATCCTTGGAATATTGGTATCCTTTAAATAAAAAAACATTCAAAGAAAGTACAAAATATAGATATTATAATCTTATAAATTACATTAATGTGTTAAAATACATTAATTAATAATAACTCACACTATATTGAAATTATCATGGTGCGCAAAATAAAATATGCCTCAAGAAATTAAATTTGAGACAAATAACCTCTTACCTTTGATTTTTTCTTTCACAAAAGTGCTCTAAAATCTATATAAAAAATAACTATCTTAATAACATACTTCATAACAATATTAATACTTGTAAACATTTATAATAATCATTTATAATAATTATATATATGTACAATATTTATCTTGTTCCTATTTTCTCTAATCAGGTGTCTATAGTTTGGATTATTTGTACTAATTCATAGAAGCAGTGTTGGTAATAATTCATCTTATAATGTTTATCATTAAAAGTTTCTTAAAATTACAATAATTTATTAATTATAAAATTTATTATGTTTTAATTTTTTTATGAGTTTTCCATTCATTTTCCATGAAGATGAAAATGACAAGAAGCATACATCAGTGATTCATAACGCATGAAGGGTGTTTGGTTAATTAATGACTTAAATATTTACATAACCATTACAAAACCAAGAATAAATCCTTATTTAAATATTTCTATCATATTAAATGATTAATTATGTTTTCATAATCATCCATGAAATAATTTCCAAATATTATTAAATTACGTGGTCAAACCCTCCCAAGCATGAACATATCTTGATTAACGAATGGTTATGCGGTGATTTAGTAGAAATATTATTATACTAGAAGAATAGTGATATTATTTAGTATTTATTAGTTTGATTTATAATCATTAAAAAAGAATTAGAATAAGTCCTGTGGAAAGCATTTCAAAAATATGGGATGAGCATAAAAAGATCAGTAAGGGTTATTAAATAAGGATGGAAAACATAATCCAATCAATAAATACAAATCAATGAAACCATACTTTTCAATCATATCATACCTTACGAAATCATAGATTTATTAATAACACACACAAATCATAAATCATAAACGTTACTTATGGTGTCCATATCAAACTTACATTGTAACTATCACAGCTACATAGGGAGTTACACTTGGAATACCCATCACAGTATATTCCCTAAATCTCTTAGGAGAAACATCATGTTTACATCCGTCACGTTACCCAATGCATTGGAGAGCTATCTCAGGCTCACCACCATAGGTTTATCACAGAACCACCTATATATATAAACAATTCCCAATAACCATAATATAATAATAACACATAACACAATTATAAAGTAAGGAAAAAATTTCCACATTCGAATATATCAAATCAAGATATTGAAATAAACAATGCTTTATCAAATCATTTTCAAAACCATTTAAAATGATATTTTTGAATCAAAGTGGCCCATATCATTTTGAAGCATTTAAATGAATTATCATTTGAAAACATTAATTTCCATATAAATAAATCCAAAAAACCATTTTGAAAACATGGTAATTAATGATTAATATTTAGAAGAATAAATATTTAAAACATTTTAAATGATATTTTAGTTAAAGAGTTTTTTTAAAAAAAGAGAGATGCTTGAATAAAAATAATTGAAGAATAACATTTAATCATAAAATTTTAATATCAGGAGAATAAAGTTATTAATGATATAATACTCCAAAGGATATTATATACAACATATAAAATTGAATTGGTGCATAACAATAATGAATACCCAATGGAAATGTAAATTGAGATGAAATCCATTATAAAGATGGTATCCTTAAATTAAAGAATAAATCAATTACATAATTATATGTGAATAATATAAATACACCCAATATATGTTGATATTAAGTGTAAAACAATCAGAGGTCATTCACACATATTCATAGGATGATATATTCAATAAGTACAAGTTGAACCCAAAGAATTGAAATTGGTTTAGGAAGTTCCCTTGTAAATATTTGACAGTCTAACGGCGTCACTTTAAAATTCAGAAAATAAGTTGATGAGATAAAAAGGGTTTATTTTCACTTGGACATAATTTTTACATCAATAAGGATACAAAAGAAAATATCCCAACATAATAAGATGTAAATTTAAAGACATAACAAAAAAGAAGTCTTTTAAAAAGAGGATGGTGAAAGGTTCCTTTACCGATTTGGTAACTTACAAAACATACATCACATGAAAGAAGGATCATACAGTGAAGATGTAAATACTAGTAAATTAAATTATATTACACAAACAGTACAATCATGAGCATTACATACACCATAGAAAAGGAAATAGTGGAAAATATAGCATGAATCTCACGGGAATAAAAAGTGAGATGAAACCCTTTACCACATTGTAATCAACTGAGTCGTATGAAAAAAATTCAATAAACACCAAATTAATCAAATATTACCATGAATATAATTATAATAATGATAATATATATTAAATGGAAGTACACAATACCCCAAATTCAATGAGTAAGTGGCGAACAATTGAAATCTCACGGAATTAAAAGTGAGATAAGAAAATCACTTACCTCATGTCCGACTTGACTCGATCATTCTTTAATCTCCTAAAAAATAAACTAAAGTTAATTTATAATTTCTTAAGAACCTCATTAAAATTTATTATTCCTTTTATATCACTTATTACCTTGTTATAAACATTATTTAATCATTTAAATTAATAATGTTCATTTTTTCGATATTTGGTAGTTGAGTCAAAATGGACTTCTTATAATTACATTTTGTTCATGTGGTCAAAGGTTCATTATATCCATAATGATATTAATTATTTTTATAACATATATATCAAATATATATAGTATATAAATTTATTTATAATAGTACATAACATTTAGAGGTAAGAAATGAAATGCACCGTTCATGGAGACGGTAAGCCGTACTTACACATGAATGCTACATTCATTTATATTTCTTTTTTTAATGGAATTAAACCATAATAATACATAGGTATATTATAATTCTAGTATAATTTCATATATAATATCATTAACTCCATATTTTATAGGTTCCACATATGGAATTAACAAGTCATATCACTTTGTGGGGGCGGTAGTCCGCACTTCCTCTAATGAGATTATCGCATTTACCCATAACGGAAACCATAAAGGCATGATATAAATAGAAATTACAGAAGCATAAAAAAATAAAAACATAATATATATCATATATAAATACAGTGACATCACAATGGCAACCATGAGAGGCCGTAAGAGGTAATTGAACAATCATCGTTTCGTGAGGCGTTAGTTTTTCATCCATAGAAACATTATTTTCTTCACCAATTAGATGGAGGTGTGTGTAAGTGTAGTTTGAATAATTCTCATATAAACATACTAGTATATTGAGGATACTAGTGTTGTTACAAAATAAAGGAATAAAAAGATTTTAGGGGTTGGAGAAGTAAAATAAAAGTAAACAAATTAAGAGAAACCGTTAGCTTTAATTTGGGTAACTCCCTTTGGTTTGAACCAAAGGACTTCTTTAAGTGCCATATGCCTAAGGTAAGGTTTCTAGGTGGAGTATAGGGATTTATAGAGATTAAATGGGTAGAGTTTTGATGATCCAAATTTCTTGATAGGTGTGAGTAATTGGTTAGAATTGGTCTCCTTTTATAAGCGAGAGGAGGGGCTCTTTAGGAAAGTGTGAAAATATTATTTTATTATATAATTATGTTCGGTTTATAATGGTCCAAAAAGAATTATTGTCAAAGATAAGAAGACTCATTGTCGAAATAAAATCATCCAATAGTAATTGGATGGTTTTGGATAATATTTTAGTCATTATAATCTTATTTATTTAAATGATTTATTAATGAGGTAAACAAAACATCATTATTGTGTCATAAATAATTTAAATTATTTGATGTTTAAAAATTATAAACAAATACCATGATATAGGAATTATTTTTATCTTTTAAATGAATATTTATTGTCGAAAATATAATTTATATAACCCCTTTCAAAAATAAATTTACTAAAAGATATTTGCTTTTGACATTTTTGCCTTTACTTTAAGTTAATTAATCTAAATTGTCATTATCACTCCCATGTAGCTTAATGGGGTCCCAGAATCCACCCAAGGATGCCCCATGGTTGGCCATTACTCATCCAATAAGGTTATGATAAGTGTTAATGTAATTTTTAATTATTATAATATTATTTTTACCTTGAATTACCTTATTTATCTTTAACTCCGGTAAATACAAGTCAAAAGTTACTATTCCCTGAAAATTATTTTAATCTTATTGAACCAAATTTTACTTCTTGATTACAACCAAGTATGTTGGATTTTCAAAATTGAATTCATAGTAACGGTAAAATTTCATTTAAATCAAAAAATCAGTTTTTTTAACAACTATTAAGTGGTTTCACTATTCATCAAAAATTGAAGTTTTTCTGAAAAATACCAAAAAATCAGCCTAAGCATTATTTGATATTATGAATTCAAAAATGATTTCTATTTTTCCAAAATCAAAACATAAACGTTTCATTAATTAATTTTAAAATTAATTTCCTTTGTTAAAACAAACAACGTGTTTTTAAGAAAAAATAACTATCAAAAGATTGACACTTTTTTATGTCCAATTTGACAGTGAAATTAATTCCAATGACCGAAATTGGATTAAATGGTAAAAATATATTATAATTAAACATTAAAACCAATTAAAAAGATAATCTAACCATATAAATAAATTATATTAAAAGGCACTTTTTATTTAAAATACAATATTTTCTACTATTTATTAAAAAAATGAACTTTATCCGAAAAATACCAAACAATTACCCGAAGTAAAATTTAATGCCCAAATAAAAAGGAGAATTTTATTTGGTCAAATAGAACATATAAAAATGAAAAAAACTAGATTTAAAGAGGTTTCTCCATTAAAAGGCGGTAAATCGACCTTTTAATGTAAATTATGCTAAAAATTAGATTCATTAACATTTTAAGCCTCTAACCTTTATTGGATAAAAGTAAATACATATAACATACTTGTATAATAACATTTTAGTTGGTTTTGTTCATTCTCGCCAATACAAAGTCTTGGAGTTAACTTCCATTTTAAATAATAATATTTTATTATTAGTGTGCAACGTAAGATTTCAAAGAAATCCATTGTTGCGTATCAGGTACACTATCGAACAAAGAAACCCAATTAAAGTAAAATTAATATTTAATTCAAAAATATTAATAAATTTGAAATATGTCTTATTCATTATTTACTTGGGATGTTACAACCTTCCCCCCTTTTGAGAATTGTGTCCTCGCAATTTAAAAAAAATGGTCTTAGAAACATCATTGAAAGTCCCACATCGGAAAAAGAGTCAGTAAGACTATCAATTTAAAGGAAATAAATAAAAGCACAAAGGTCACCCAAAATAACCCACACTAGGATTCCATATAGGAAAACATGGATATGGAAGAGAAAACCAAGAGTCATGTTCTGATGGAGAGTGATAGAAAACATGTTTAGGAGAAAGTTAACCATCATAAAATCACAAATATGTGATGGGTTAAATGGTATTTGATTACCCAGTAGGAAATGTAAACCAACAACGTTTTTGTATTACATTCTTTTTCATAATTTGGTGGAATTCATTTACTACATAGAATAAGAACATACGGAAATATACTTACCTTCAAGTAGAGTTTCATCCTTTAATAAGTTTCTACCAAAAACTAATCTTTTCTCCAAACAAAGAGAATTCAAAAAGACATGGTCACATCAAAAGCACAAGAATAATTTTCATGAGAATCACATAATCCACAAAAACATAACTATATATTTCCCTTGTCTTTAGACATCAACTAAAACCAAAACTGTTAGTGTGAGATCAGATAATACCCAAAAAAGATAATCTTTTAAAAGAAAAAAAACTACTCTTAATCTCCAAAATTTGTTAAAAAAACCAAAGAACAACAAAGACCATTTAATAAACAACTGTCCCTAAAATTCTTCAAAAGTAATCCAAACTAAGATTGAAACCCAAATCTCATAAGGGTTTAATTACATAGTCTTCCAAGATAAATCTTATCATTTATCACAAAATAACATTGGTTACTCATAAAATCTCATATTGAAATGTAATTAACCTAATCACATATTCTCAATGATAGGTTAATCAGTTTCATAAATAAACAAAACCATCACATGTCCACAATAAAACATAGATTCTTCCAAACTAACCATTATTCCACAATTGAAATCCCATAGTATTCTATCTTCCATAGGCATATAGTGTTTCCTCAAAAGAGAGAACGTCTTCCACAACAACCTTTATCACTTAATCACTAAATCATTTTTCTATACTAAGTATATCCATTTGATAAAACATATGTTCCAAAAATCAACTTATTCTTGTTTCATAAAAATATTTTACTAAAATAATAATTCATAATAACTAGGGACTTCAAGTAGGCTAGTGGTAGGTGATGTGCCCTTGTCACACATCAGATTTGGGTTTGATTCCTATGACCTTACCAGATGAGACAGGCTGTCACCCATCCTACGGGTTGTCTTTTTTATAAAACTCAAAAATAACACTAACATGTTTCAACCTCAATGGTTTCTTTATACCTGTCATTTTCATGAAAATTAATTATGATATCAACATCTAAATAATTGAAGTCTTATTTCACCAATATATGATAAAATAAAACGATCCCCAAAATGAAGAACATCATACCTTGATCATGGTGTCCATTTGGTTTCATCGTCATCTTGTTCACGTAGGTAGAAGGTCCATGTATTGCAATAATGATTTAGAGATCATTCAAAATCATTTTCTTCCTCCATCCAAATACACCTTGTACAACATGGGTCATATGGGTGTTCACAGAAAAATAGTTTTGAAAAAATAATCATGTATGAAATATAATTTCAAAACATCTGATAAAACATGATTTCTATAAAATAGTCGAACCGAAATTGAGATGAAACTTTCAATTAACGGTCCTTTTAAAATTACACAAGTATGTGCTGAGAGACTATATTTTAAAATCAAATATTAATGGGTTGCGCAAGGGTATCTATAAGGCCCCGGCCTTAAACCTTACTTAATATTGAATTAAATGAATAATTCACATTGAGGATCTTTTCAGGTTTAGAGTTTTAGAGAATTAGATCTTAAATCATGAATTACATTCCACATTTAAACAAAGTGGTTACATAAAAGAAAGTATTCGTTTTTTACCATCAATAGAAGCATATTTAAAATAAAACATGGATTCTTTCTTGACACTTCCTTGACACTATCATCATATCATGAACCTTTCCCTTGACCTGTGGAAAACATTTCAAAAACATGGGATGAGCATAAAAAGCTCAGTAAGGGTTATAAACAGTATGGAAAGGAAACATGAGTACATATATACATAATAATGAAATCATACTTTACCCATAAAACATAAGCACTTTAACATATCTTATAAAATCATGAATAAATCATAGAAATCATAAGACATAAAGGTAACTTGAGGCATTCATAACATACTTACGTAGGGAGTAACCCTCTTGGTTACGTTTGGAATACCCATCACAGTATATTCCCTAAATCTCTTCAGAGAAACCTTAACGTTTAACTCTTTCACGTTACCCAATGCATTGGAGAGCTATATCGGGCTCACCCGCCCTTAGTTTATCACAGAACCGCCCGTCTTCATAATAATTCCCAAGAACTATAACATAGTCTTATCACATAAAACATGCATAAAGGAACATAACATTTCCACTTTTCAATAACAAGATATTAATACAACACATTGATATAAAAACATTATGAAAACCATTTTCAATACCAAAATAAAATAAAAGTAAAAAATGGTATTTATTTTTCTTTTAAAAAAAGGTATGGCTTGTAGAGGAAACTGAAACTCAAATAATGGTCATGGTAGCGGAGAAGTCCTTGTCGCCGCATACGTACGACAAAAACATTCCCTTTGTTCATTTAGTAAAATTCTTCGTATAAAAAAGATTACTTTTGGATAAATGTAAAAGTCAAAGGGGTTTATACACCATATAAAAGAAGGTTGTGTATAAAGCAAAATATGCCTCAATGAAAGGATATTGAGATGAAGTACCATACCACATTGAAGCTTTTAACATTTTAAACCATTAATATCCATATAAATAAATCCTTAAATCCATTTTGAAAACATGGATATTAATGGGAAATATTTATAAGAATAAATAATTAAAACATTTAAAATGATATTTTAGTTAAAGGGTTTTTAACAAAATGAGAGACACTTGGATACAATAATTGAGGAATAACATTTAACCGAAACATTATAATATCATGAGAATAAAGGTATTCATGATATAATATTCCAAAGGAAAGTATATACACCATATAAGAGTGAATTGGTGCATAACAACAATGAAGTCTCAATGGAAATGTAAATTGAGATGAAATCCCTTATAAAGATGGTATCCTTAAATTAAGGATAAATCAACATCATCATTATGTGTGACAAATGTAAATACACCCAATGTAAGTGGATATTAATTGTAAAATAATCAAAGGTTATTAACTCATATTCAAAGGATGACATATTCAATAACTACATGTTGAACCCAAAGAAATTGAAATTGGGTTAAGAAGTTCCCTTGACAGCCTAACGGCGTCACATCAAATTTTAGAAAAACAGTTGATGAGAGAGATAAAGGGTATCTCATCACATGGACATAAAATTTATGGAAATAAGGATATATAAGAACATATCCCCACATAATAAGATGAAAATTAAAAGACATAACAAAAGAAGTATTTTAAAAAGAGGAGGGTGAAAGGTTCCCTTACCGATTTGGGTAACTTTCGAAATGTACACCCCATGAAAGAAGGACTATAAAAAATTGATGTAAATACTTGTAAACGAATGTATGTTACACAAAGATTAGAATAATGGACAGTACATACACCAGTAAAAAGGAAATATTGGCAAATGTAGCATGAATCTCACGAAAACACAAAGTGAGATAAAAAGCCCCTTACGAAATTTCGGTAGCCTAACAACGCCAATTAAAACATCCAAAATGGATTTATGGGAGAAAATAGGGTCTCTAATCATATAAAAATAAAGAGTACAGTAAGATTAATATAAAATAACATCCCAATCATAAGAAAGATGATATTAAAAGGAATGACATAAAAGAGTGTACTTAAAAAGAAAGAGAGGGGTAGGATCCCTTACCTCAGGTCCGACTTGACTCGATCGCTCTTTAACCTCCTGAATAATAAACATGAGTTAATTTAAAATTGATTAAGAACCTTTTTCAAGTTCATTATTACTTTTATATCACTTACTACCATTCTATGAACACTATGTAATTTTTTATGTTAATAATGGTCGTTTTGTAGATCATTGCTACTTGAGTCAAAAATAAACACTTTATAATTACAAGTTGTTCATGTGGTAAAATATATATCATATCCAGAATTATATTCATTATGTAGATATCATATATATCATATATATCCATTATATACATGCATTTATAATATTACATAACATTTAGAGGTAAGAAATGAAATGCACCGTTCATGGGGGCGGTAAGCCGTACGTATGCATGAACGCTACTTGAATTTCTATTTCTTATTTAATGGAATTAAAACATAATGATACATAATAGTATTATAATTCCTGTATGGTATCATATATAATATCATTACATCTATCCTTTATACATACCACATATGGTATTAACGAATCAAATCACTTTGAGGGGGCGGTAGTCCGCACTTCGTAAAATGAAGATATCGCGTTTAACCATAATAGAAACCATAAAGGTATTCCATAAATGAAAAATAAAGAAGAATAAGTAAAACATAAACATATAATATATCATATATAAATAAAGTTACATATTAATTTCCACCTTTGAGGGTGTTAAAAGAATATTGAACAATCATCATTTCATGAGGCAGAAATTCACCATCCACAAAAACTGTATATTCTTTAACCATTAGATGTAGTTGTGTGTAAGTGTAGCTCGAATAATTTTTATATAAACATCTTAGTATATTTATGATACTGGAGTTGTTACAAAAGAAATGAATAAAAAGAGTTTAGGGGGTTGGAGAAGCAAAATAAAACAAAAGAACACAAGTGAAGACATTACCTTAAAATCGGGTATCTCTCTTTGATTTGAGCTCAAAGGCTTCCTTGGGAAGACTTCTGCCCCAATTAAGGCTTCTAGGAGTAAGAGAGGGATTTGTAGAGACAAAATGAGCAGTTTTTGGTCGAACCAAAGGCTTTAGAGTTGTGGGTAAAGTGGTAGATGTGGGGACCTTTTATAAGAGGAGAGGAGGGACACTCTTGGAAAGTTACAAAATGTTACTTTATTTTCAAATGTGTTTCGGATTTTAGAGGTCCCACATTGATGTATTTCGAGGATAAGGTGGTAAGGGTTCGAAATATACTCATCCAATATGTCTTTGACAAGTTTAATTTATATTTTTAACATTATCATTTCATTTTATTTAAATCCTTTATTAATGACGTAATCGTTGCATCATCATGATGTCATAAATAATTTAATTTATTTATTGTCATAAAATTATAACAAAATATCATGATGTAGGAAATCTTTTTATATTTCTAATGAATATTTATATTCAAACATATGACTTGTATAAACCAATTTAAAAATTATTATAGTAAAATAACTCATGCTTGTGACATTTTTATTTTAACTTTAAATAAAAAGTTATTTATGTCATTTTCCAAACAAAGTGGCTCCATGGGGTCCCAAAGTTGACCCATGGATTGTATTGGTAGAAACTTACACATCCAATGAGGTTAGGACATGTTTCTAGGTCATTTCATATTATTGAAACATTATTTTTACCTTAGATTAAACTAATTACCTCTAATCGCGATTAAATCTTAAAAGTTAATATTCACCAAAAAAATTATTTTAATCCAATTGAACCACATTTTACTTATTAATTAAAACCATGTAAGTTTTAATTTTTAAATTCAAAACACATAGGTGGTAAAATTTCATTAAAACAAAAAATCAGTTTTTTAAGTACCACTTAGTGGTTTCACTATTCATCAAAAATTGAAGTTTTCCAGAAAAATAACAAAAATTCACCCTAAGCTATATTTGATATTCCAAATTCAAAAATGATGTCTATTTTAAAAAATTCAAAACATATAAGTTAAATTAATTAATTTGATAATCAATTCCCGCTGTCAGAGAAAATTTCATGTTTTTATGAAATAATATGTATCAAAAGATTGACACTAGTTTAAGTCCAATTTCAAGATGAAATTAATTCCAACTACCACTATTGGATTAAATGGTAAAAATATATTCTAATTTTTTTTAAACCAATTCAAAATATAATCTAATAATATAAATAAATTATATTAAAAACAGGTTTTGGATTAAAATACAACATTTTTCACTATTCATTAAAAAATGAACTTTATCGGAAAAATACCAAAAATTTACACAGAGTAAATTTTGATGTCCCAATTCTAAAGAAGACTTTTATTTTGTCAAATATAACACATATAATTGTAAAAAATTGGATTTAAAATAGGTTCTCCATCAAAAGGCGGTTAATCGACCTTTTAAAGAATATTAGAATGTTTACTCTTAAAATTGGATTCATTTGCATTTTTAATCCCTTAACCTTTATTGTAAAAAAGTAAAAATATTTGAAAAACATATATAATCATTTTGTATTTATTTCTATTCATTCCCACCATTACAACGGCTAGTCATTAACTACAATTTAAAATAATATTATTTTATTATTAGAGTGCAACGTAAGATTCCCAAGAAACTCGTTGTTGTGTATTGGGTACGCCATAGAGCATAGCATCCCCTTTAAAGTTATATTAATATTTTATTAAAAAATATGGATAAATGTGAAAGTTTCATATTCTTTATTTACCTGGGGTGTTACATCCTTCTCCCCTTTTGGGAATTGCGTCCTCACAATTTTAAAATTGGACTTGGAAACTTCATTAAAAATCCCACATCAGAACAAGAGTCAGTAAAACAATCACTTTAAAATAAAGAAAGAGAAGTACAAAGGTCACCCGAGTTAACCCATACTAGGATTCCATGTAGGAAAACAAGGATATGGAGGAAAAAAACAAAGGGTCATGTTCTGAGGGAGACTGATAGTAAACATGTCTAGGAGAAAGTTAACCATAAGAAAATCAGAAACTTGTGATGGGTTAAATGTTATTCGATTCCCCAGTAGGAAAAGTTAACAGAAAACATTTTTGTTTTAAGTTACTCTTCATTGAGGAACTTATTTTTGATCTTTACTAAATCATAATGAAACTTACTTACTTTTCATGTAGACTTTCAACTTTTACTAGATTCCTTAATCAAACTTATATTTTCTCCAAAAGACGAGCATTTAGGAAGACTTGTTTGCATTAAGAGTACTATAATCAACTTCTTGAAAATCACCTAATCCACAAAAGAGAATTATATATTTCCCATGTCTTTAGAAAAAATCCAAAACCAAAATTGTTAGTATGAGATCAGATAATCCACAAAAGTATAATCCTTTATAAAAAGAAAATCTATTCTTAATCTCTAAAATTTTTCCAAAAAACCCCAAATTTAATTGAAGACCATTTGATAAACAATTGTCCATAAAATTATTCAAAGTAAACCAAACTAAGTTTGAAACCCAAATATTTGATGGATTTAATCACATAGTCTTCCAAGGTACAAATTAACTTTTATCTCCATATAACATCAGTTGCTCTTAAATTCTCATATTGAAAAGTAATTAACCTAATCACATATCCTCGATGATAGGTTAATCATTTCCATAGATAACCCAAAATAAAATTACTCTTGATTCCTAAAATCATCTAACTAAAAATAATTAGTCAAACTAACCAGGGACTTCACGTAGTCCAGTGGTAGGCGATAAATACCAGTTGCATTTTGGTTTTGGGTTTGATTCCCGCAGCTTTGTCCGACGCAACGGGTTGTCACACAGTCTGTGTGTTGTCTTTTTTCCAAAACTATATAATTCTTAAAACATCCCCTAAAATGAGATAAAATATTCAAAAATAATCATAACATATTTTAACATCATGTTTATCTCATGCCTTTCATTTTCCATCATAATACATAATAACCCATAAATATCTCAAAAGTAAGGATCATATAAACCCTAATGGTTACCTTTATAATTATTACTTGAACTTCCACATCGATTGGTCATCTCGTACATGATGCATTATAGAACATACCAAGGTACAAGTGGTTGATCATGACTCCTTGATAGTTGGTTTAGAACAACCACGAGTTTCCTCATTCAATCCCCCATTTCATCTAGTCTCTTAATTAGAGAACCACCACAATTTCCTTCAAACCTATTGTCACTGTGGTGCCTACTTGATCCATCCATTCACCAAAAACAAAAATATCAGTGTGAGTATATCAACAAAAACATCATGTACTAAAGAGGAAGATAAACACTATGATATACTTACTCATTCACGTTATCTAAAACTATGACTCTTTATGAAATCCTAACCATTATGGTAATGTCACTTATGCAAAGAGAATACCCTAACCTCTAAAGTTATCTAAACCGACCTCTAATACCAACTATATGGCCCCAGACTTAAAACTTACTTAATATTGAATTAAATGAATAATTCACATTGAGGATATTCTCAGGTTTAGAGTTTTAGAGAATTAGATCATAAATCATGAAATACATTCCACATTTAAACAAAGTGGTTACATAAAAGACAGTATTCGTTTTTTCCCATCAACAGAAACATATTAAAAATAAAACATGGATTATTTCTTGACACTTCCTTGACAATATCATCATATCATGCCCCTTTCCCTTGACCTATGAAAAACATTTCAAAAACTTGGGATGAGCATAAAAATCACAGTAAGGGTTATAAAAAGTATGGAAAGGAAACATGAGTACATATATACATAAGAATAAAATCATACTTTACCCATAAAACATAAGCACTTTAACATACCTCGTAAAATCATGAATAAATCATAGAAATCATAAGACATAAAGGTAACTTGAGGCATTCACAACATACTTACGTAGGGAGTAACCCTCTTGGTTACGTTTGGAATACCCATCACAGTATATTCCCTAAATCTTATCGGAGAAACCTTAACGTTTAACTCCTTCGTGTTACCCAATGAATTGGAGAGCTATATCTGGCTCATCTGCCCATAGTTTATCATGGAACCACCCATCTTCATAATAATTCCCAAGAACTATAACATAATCGTATCAAATAAAACATGCATAAAGGAACATGACATTTCCACTTTTCAATCACAAGATATTAATACAACACATTGATAAAAAAATATCATGAAAACAATTTTCAATACCAAAATAAAATAAAAGTAAAACATGGTATTTATTTTTCTTTTTAAAAAAAGGTATGGCTTGTAGAGGAAGCCGAAACTCAAATAATGGCCACGGTAGTGGAGAAGTCATTGTCGCTGCATACGTACGACAAAAACATTCCCTTTCGTCATTTAGTAAAATGATTCATATAAAAAATATTCCTTTTGGATAAATGTAAAAGTCAAAGGAGTTTATACACCGTATAAAAGAAGGTCATGTATAAAGCAAAATATGCCTCAATGAAAGGAGATTAAGACGAAGTACCATACCACATTGCAGCTTTTAACATTTTAAACCACTAATATTCATATAAATAAATCCTTAAAACCATTTTGAAAACATGGATATTAATGATATATATTTATAAGAATAAATCATTAAAACATTTAAAACAATATTTTCGTTAAAGGGTTTTAAAAAAAATGAGAGACACTTGAATACAATATTTAAGGAATAACATTTAACCAAAACATTATAATATCATGAGGATAAAGGGATTCATGATATAATATTCCAAAGGATAGTATATACACCATATAAGAGTGAATTGGAGAATAACAAAAATGAAGTCTCAATGTAAATGTAAATTGAGATGAAATACATTATAAAGATGGTATCCTTAAATTAAGGATAAATCAATCTCACAATTATTTGTGGAAAATATAAATACACCCAATGTTAGTGGATATTAAGTGTAAAATTATCAAAGGTCATTCACACTGTAACATCCCAAGTAATTAATGAATAATAGATATTTTTATCTATGTCTATTAATGATTAAGATAGTGTTTTAGAGGCTTAAAATGAAAATAAATACAATCTTATGTATGGAATACACTAATATTCTTAAAAGATTATTTTACTTCCTTATGATGGAAAACCCTTTTTAAATCTATCTTTTGACAATTTTATAAACTATGTTTGTCAAAATAAACTTATTCGTTATGATTGGGACATCAAAATTTACTTTGTGTAAATTTTTGGTATTTTTCTGACAATGTTCATTTTTTAATGAATAGTGGAAAATACTGCATTTTACATCAAAACTGCCTTTTAATCTAATTTATTTATATGATTAGATTATCTTTTGAATGGTTTTTGAAGTGAAATTAGAATTTATTTTTACCATTTAATCCAATGGTGGTCATTGGAATCAATTTCACTTTGAAATTAGACTTAAACTGGTGTCAATCTTTTGATACTTATTGTTTCATAAAAACACGCTATTTGCTCTGACAGCGGGAATTAATTATTAAATTAATTAATGTGACATATATGCATTGAATTTTGTAAAATAGACTTCATTTTTGAATTCGGAATATCAAATATAGCTTAGGGTGAATTTTTGGTAATTTTCTGAAAAACTTCAATTTTTGATGAATAGTGAAACCACTAAGTGGTAATCAAGCAAACGGATTTTTCAGTTAAATGAAAGTTTACCACTAATGTGTATTGAATTTTGAAAATCCGACATACATGGTTGTCATTAAGAAGTAAAATGTGGTTCAATGAGATTAAAATAATTTTTTGGTGAATAGTAACTTATTAAGTTTTTAATCGCGATTAGTGGTGATTAGTGTAGTTTAAGGTATAAATAATGCTTTAATAATATGAAATGACCTAGACACATGTCCCAACCTTATTGGTTGTGTCATGGCCGACCCAGACAAGGCATGGGTCAACTTGGGGACCCAATGGAGACATTTTGGTTGGGAAATGACATAAATAACTTTTTATTAAATGTTAAAGTAAAAATGACACAAACATAATACATTTTATGAAAACAATTTTCACATGGGGTTATAAAGATCAAATATTTGATTATAAATAGTCATTAGAAAGCTAAAAATATTTCCTACATCATAGTTTTTTTAATGTTTTTTAGACATTAAATAAATTAAATTATTTATGACATAATAATGATGCAGCGATGACATCATTATTTGACGATTTAAATAAAATGGAAAGATAATGTAAAATCTATGAACTACACATGGCCAAAACCAATTCGATGAGTGGATTTCGAACCCTTATCACCTTATCCACTAATTATATCAATGTGGGACCTTTTGAAACTGAAACACATTTTGAAATAAAGTAATATTTCTTTACTTTCCAAAAGTGCCCCTCCTCTCCTCTTATAAAAAGCCTCCACCTCTACCTCATTTCACACACTCCTCAAGCCTTTGGCTCGGCCAAACCCTGCCCATTTACTCTCTCCGCATCCCTCTCCTCATCCTAGAGGATTTTATTTGGGCAGAATCCTTTCAATGGAAGCCTTTAGGCTCAAATCAAAAGGAGTTACACTTTTAAAGGTAATTCATTCTCTTATGTTCATTTGTTTTATTTTGCTTCTCCAACCCCCTAAACTCTTTTTATTTAAATATTTTGTAACAACACCAGTATCTTCAATATACAAGGATGTTTTTATAATATTTATTTGAGCCACACTCTCACACAACTACATCAAATGGTTAAAGAACATACGGTTTCCGTGGATGGCGAAATTCTGCCTCCCGAAACGATGATTGTTCAATACTCATTTAACACCTTCAAAGGTGGACATTATGATGTCACTATTTTTATATATGATATATAATATGTTTATGTTTTCCTTAAGCTTCTGTTTTTTTTCATTTTGGGCATACCTTTATTGTTCCCATTATGGGTAAACACGATATCTTCATTTTAGGAAGTGTGGACTACCGCCCCCTGAAAGTGATTTGACTCGTTAATACCATATGTGGGATGTGTAAAGGATAAAGTTAATGATATTATATATGTTATTATACTGGAATTATAATATACTCTTATATCATTATGATTCCATTCCAGAAAATATGAAATAGAAATGGAAGTAGCGTTCATGCGTACGTACGGCTTACCGTCTCCATGAACGGTGCATTTCATTTCTTACCTCTAAATGTGATTTAATATTATAAATACATGTATATGATGAATATATATGATATATATGTTATCCAAATCATTAATATCATTCTGGATATAACGAACCTATGACCAAATTAACAACATGTAAGTGTAAGAAGTCTAATTTTGACTTAGGAACCAAATACTGACAAAATGAACATTATTAACTTAACTGATTACATGATGTTCATAACATGGTATAAAAGGAATAATGAACTTGAAAAAGATTCATATGAAAGTAGATATTAACTCAAGTTTATTATTCAGGAGATTAAAGAACGGTCGGGTCAAGTCAGATACGAGGTATGGGACTTCGTCTCAATCTCCTTTCATTGAGGCATATTTTATTTTATACACAACTTTCTTTTATACAGTGTATAAACCCCTTTGACTTTTACGTTTATTCAAAAGGAATCTTTTTATACGAAGAGTTTACTAAACGACAAAAGGGAATGTTTTTGTCGTACGTATGCGGCGACAACGACTTCTCCGCCGTCGTGACTGTTATTGAGTTTCAGCTTCCTCTACAAGTCATACCCATTTTTTTAAATGAAAAATAAATACCATGTTTTACTTTGGAATTAAAAATGGTTTTCATAACGTTTTTATTATATCGATGTGTTGTATTGATATCTTGTGATTGAAATGTGGAAATGTTATGTTTCCTTTATGCATGTTTTATGTGATACGATTATGTTATGGTTCTTGGGCATTATTATGAAGACGGGTGGTTCCGTGATAAACTAAGGGCGGGTGAGCCCGATATAGCTCTCCAATGCATTGGGTAACGTGAAGGAGTGAAACGTTAAGGTTTCTCCGAAGAGATTTAGGGAATATACTGTGATGGGTATTCCAAACGTAACCAAGAGGGTTACTCCCTACGTAAGAATGTTATGAATGCCTCAAGTTACCTTTATGTCTTATGATTTCTATGATTTATTCGTGATTTTATGAGGTATGTTAAAGTGCCTATGTTTTATGGGTAAAGTATGATTTCAGTCTTATGTATATATGAACTCATATTTCCTTTCCATGTTTTTATAACCCATACTGAGCTTTTTATGCTCATCCCAAGTTTTTTTGAAATGTTTTTCACAGGTCAAGGGAAAGGTACATGATATGATGATAGTGTCAAGGAAGTGTCAAGAAATAATCCATGTTTTATTTTAAATGTGTTTCCATTGATGGGAATGAAGAATAATATCTTTATGTAACCACTTTGTTTATATGTGGAATGTAATGCAAGTTTTATGATCTAATTCTCTAAAACTCTAAACCTGAAAAGATCCTCAATGTGTAATCTTGTAATAACTCAAGATTAAGTAAGGTTTAAGGATGGGGCCTTATAGTTGGTATCAAAGGTCGGTTTAGATAACTTTAGGAGTTAGAATTCTATTAAATGATTATCCAAAATTTTTTTTTTTTTGAAATGATATAGCATTTAAAGATTACCATGTTGCTTCATCTAAGACATGTTTGTTCAGAATGGTTTTCCGCAGAGGAAACAGGGAAGCAGTGCTAGGAAGGCATACAGAAGGAAATAACCTTCCGAATCAGCATCCAGAAATTGTCGGAATTGGAACTGAACAGTTTGTTGCAGTAATGGCGCAGTTGACTCAAGCGATAAATGGCGGTGGTATCCATACATGAGATCAGCCAGATCAACCGCAGAGGAACATGTCAGTGGTGGAACATTTCATGAGGCAACATCCACCATCATTCAGAGGATCATCTGACCCTGTGCTAGCTGAAGGGTGGATTAAAGCACTGGAGAAGATTTTTTATGTCATGGAGAGTTCAGACAATCAAAAGGTTAGTCTTGCTATTTACCGTTTGGAGGGTGAAGCAGATCAGTGGTGGTCTATGGTTAAAAATATCAGGGACGCCGATGAGATTGATTCTCTTGACTGGGATGAACTCAAAGGTATGTTTCTTGAGAAGTATTTTCCTAAGGATGTTCGACTTAGAATGGAATAGAAATTCTTGGAATTGAGGCAAGAGGAAGACTCAGTGGCTGCCTATGAAGAAAGGTTCACTCGATTGGCAAGGTATGCTCCAAATTTTATCCGGGACCTTGATAGTAAAATCAATCATTTTTACTCAGGATTAAAGCCAAAATATCGAAGGGCATTAGCTTCTCGTGAGTTTAAAAGTTATGAAAAGCTTGTTCGATGTGCTGAGAAGGTGGAAATGGAGTTTGCCGATGACCATGTTTTCTATAACAACCAGCAGAAGAAGAGACCGAGGTGGCAGGAGAAAGGTAAGAATTCTTCAAAAAAGTCTGATGGTAAGAGAACTAAGTTTCCAGTTTGAGATAAATGTGGCAAAAGGCATGCTGGGGAATGTCTTCTAAATTCTGGGAAGTGCTACCGATGTGGTAAGATAGGACATAAGGCTCGTGATTGCACAGAAAAGGATCAAGGTGAAGGTAAGAACAAATTTGATTTACAGTTAGTGAAATGTTATAAGTGAAATGAGATGGGTCACTATGAAAACGAGTGTCCGACAAGGAGCTTGAGTGATGGGAAGCAGTTAGAATTCAAGTAGAAAGGGGTGGTGAAATCCTTTGCAACTACTTCAACAGATGTCGGGCCATCAAATGAAGTTGTATCAGGTACTTTGTTTGTTTTTTCAGATTATGCCAGTGTGTTGTTTGATTCGAGGTCTACACATTCTTTCATCTCTGAAACCTTTTCTAGTAAAATGGGAATACCATCTCAAGAAATGACTCCTGAACTTTTGGTAAAAACACCTGGGGGAAATGTCGAGGCAAAAAGAGTTTATAAGAATCTTCCTATCCTTATCTGTGGAAAGAACCTACTTGCAAACCTTATTTTTCTACCTCTAGTAGAGTTTGATGTTATCCTGGGTATGGATTGGCTCTCTATTTACCATGCTAAGATTGAATGTAGAGCTAAAGAAGTTTCTTTTCAGAAAGACTTTCAGTTTGTTTACAAGAATGAACCCTTAATTTTGATAACATATCAAGAGGCCGAGAAACTTGTAAAAGATGGAAATGAATGTTACCTTGCACACGTCGTTGAAAATAAAGGAACTGTTCAGATTAATGATGTGCCAGTGGTAAATGAGTATCCTGATGTTTTTCCTGATGAGTTGCCTGGAATAATACCAGATCGGGAAGTTGAGTTTACTGTTGACTTAGTTCCTGATGCTAAGCCAATTTCAAAACCCCCTTATCGAATGGCACAAATTTAACTTTTAGAGTTGAAGGAGCAATTGCAAGATTTATTAGAGAAAGGTTTCATTAGACCTAGCACATCACCATGGGGTGCTCCTGTTTTATTTGTTAAAAAGAAAGATGGTTCTATGAGACTTTTCATTGATTATAGAGCCTTGAATAATATCACTTTTAAGAACAAATATCCTTTGCCTCATATCGATGATTTGTTTGATCAGCTCCAGGGAGCTCAGTTTTTTTCAAAGATTGACTTGAGATCGGGGTACCATCAGCTGAAGGTAAAAGAGGCAGATATTCCGAAGACCGCGTTCCGTACGAGATATGGCCATTATGAATTTGTAGTAATGCCTTTTGGGCTAACCAATGCACCTGCTGTATTCATGGACTTAATGAATAGAATTTTCCATGAGTTCTTGGATAAGTTTGTGGTGGTTTTCATTGATGATATTTTGGTGTTTTCTAAAAGTAAAGAGGAGCATGAAAAACATTTAAGGGTTATCTTGCAAACCTTAAAAGAAAAGAAACTGTATGGGAAATTCAGCAAGTGTGAGTTTTGGTTGCAACAAATTTCTTTCCTTGGTCACATTGTTTCTAAAGATGGAATAACTGTTGATCCTGCAAAAACAAAAGTTGTGGAAGAATGGCCAAGACCCACAAATGTAACCGAGATTCGTAGCTTCCTTGGTTTGGCAGGCTATTACCAAAGGTTTGTTAGAAATTTTTCACGGTTATCTAGTCCAATGACTAAGCTAACTCGGAAGGGTGTTATGTTTATCTGGACAAAAGAATGTGATGATTGTTTTCAAGAATTGAAAAGAAGATTGGTGAATGCTCCAGTTTTGGCACTACCTTCCAGGAATGGTGAGTTTGTTATATACAGTGATGCTTCATTGAAAGGACTTGGTTGCGTCCTAATGCAGAATGATCAGGTAATTGTTTATTCTTCACGACAGTTGAAAACTCATGAGGTAAATTACCCTACACATGATTTGGAATTAGCTGTTTTTGTTTTTGCTTTAAAAATTTGGAGGCATCATTTGTATGGATTAAAGTGTGAAATATATACCGATCACAAAAGTATAAAGTATATATTCACTCAGAAAGAGTTAAACATGAGACAAAGGAGATGGCTGGAATTAATCAAGGATTATGATTGTACAATTCATTACCATCCGGGAAAAGCAAATAAAGTGGCTGATGCTTTGAGTCGAAAAAGTAATGCTTCATTAACAATGTTGCGGTTGGAACATGATCCTTTGGTTAATGATTTGATGAACTTTGGCATAGAAGTTGTTGGTGTAGGAAGTCCTTCTGTTTTGATTCAGGTATCAGTGAGATCTTCTCTATCAGATAGAATCAAGCAAGCACAGAAGCAAGATAGTGAGTTGCAGAAAAAGGTAGAGCTGGTTCAGAAAGGTAAGTTGCCTGAATTCAACTTTGATAATGATTGTGTTTTGAGATTTGGGAAGAGATTGTGTGTGCCTTGTGATTCACAGTTGAAGAGAGAGTTGTTATGTGAAGCTCATAGTTCTCTGTTTTCAGTTCATCCGGGCAGTACTAAGATGTATAGAGATCTGCAGGAGTATTACTGGTGGGATGGAATGAAAAGAGATATTGCTGATTTTACTGTGAAGTGTTTGACTTGTCAGCAGGTTAAAGCAGAGCGGAAGTTACTGAAAGGGATGCTTCAGCCTTTACCAGTGCCAGAGTGGAAATGAGAGAATATATCCATGGACTTTGTTCTTGGATTACCGAAGACATCTCTAGGTAATAATGCAATCTGGGTTATTGTTGATCTCTTGACCAAATATGCTCATTTCCTTGCTATACGAGATACTTTCTCTCTTGATCAACTTTCACGTTTGTATCTTAAAGAGATAGTCATGTTACATGGGGTTCCTCTCTCCATTGTATCGGATCGTGATCCCAGGTTTACTTCTAACTTTTGGAAAGGCCTTCAAAAGTCGTTGGGTACTGAATTAAATTTTAGTACAGCTTTTCATCCTCAATCAGATGGGCAGTTAGAACGAACAATTCAGACATTGGAGGATATGCTACAAGCTTGTTCTACGGATTATCAGGGAAGTTGGGACCAACATCTTTCTTTGGTTGAGTTTTCATATAATAACAGTTTTCATTCCAGTATACAGATGGCACCATTTCAGGCATTATATGGGAAGCGGTGTCGAACTCCAGCTTTCTGGGATGAAGTGGGTGAAAGGAAGTTGATGGGACCAGAATTGGTAGAAGAGATGGCAGAAAAAGTTCAGCTGATTCAGAAACACATGAGAACAGCTCAGAGCAAGCAGAAGAGTTATGCGGATAACCGGAGGAAGGATCTATCTTTCGAGGTAGGTGATCATGTTTTTCTCAAGGTTTCTCCTTGGAAAAGTGTGATGAGATTTGGTAAGAAAGGAAAGTTGAGTCCAAGGTTCATTGGACCATACGAAATTTTGGAGAGAGTTGGATCAGTTGCATACCGAGTGTCTTTACCTCCGAGTTTATCACATGTACACAATGTTTTTCAGATTTCAATGTTGAGAAAGAATATGCCAGATCCATCTCATGTTTTGAGTCCAGAGGTAGTTCAGCTGGAAGAGAACCTATCTTATGAGGAACAACCGGTCCAGATTCTTGACCACAGGGAGCAAGTGTTACGGAATAACGTGATTCCCTAGGTAAAGGTTTTGTGGAAAAACCACATGATTGAAGAGGCAACATGGGAATCTGAAAATGCAATGAGGGATAAGTACCCCCATTAATTCGATAAGTAAATAAATTGTGGGGACACAATTTTCTAAAGGGGGGAAGGATGTAACATCCCAAGTAAGTAATGAATAATAGATATTTTTATCTATGTCTATTAATGATTAAGATAGTGTTTTAGAGGCTTAAAATGAAAATAAATACAATCTTATGCATGGAATACACTAATATTCTTAAAAGATTGTTTTACTTCCTTATGATGGAAAACCCTTTTTAAATCTATCTTTTGACAATTTTATAAACTATTTTTGTCAAAATAAACTTATTCGTTATGATTGGGACATCAAAATTTACTTTGTGTAAATTTTTGGTATTTTTCTGACAATGTTCATTTTTTAATGAATAGTGAAAAATACTGCATTTTACATCAAAACTGCTTTTTAATCTAATTTATTTATATGATTAGATTATCTATTGAATTGGTTTTTAAGTGAAATTATAATATATTTTTACCATTTAATCCAATGGTGGTCATTGGAATCAATTTCACTTTGAAATTAGACTTAAACTGGTGTCAATCTTTTGATACTTATTATTTCATAAAAACACGCTATTTGCTCTGACAGTGGGAATTAATTATTAAATTAATTTATTTGACTTATATGTATTGAATTTTGTAAAATAGACTTCATTTTTGAATTCGGAATATCAAATATATCTTAGGGTGAATTTTTGGTAATTTTCTGAAAAACTTCAATTTTTGATGAATAGTGAAACCACTAAGTGGTAATCAAGCAAACTGATTTTTCAGTTAAATGAAAGTTTACCACTAATTTGTATTGAATTTTGAAAATCCGACATACATGGTTGTCATTAAGAAGTAAAATGTGGTTCAATGATATTAAAATAATTTTTTTGGTGATTAGTAACTTATTAAGTTTTTAATCGCGATTAGTGGTAATTAGTGTAGTTTAAGGTATAAATAATGCTTTAATAATATGAAATGACCTAGACACATGTCCCAAACTTATTGGTTGTGTCATGGCCGACCAAGACAAGCCATGGGTCAACTTGGGGATCCCATGGAGACATTTTGGTTGGGAAATGACATAAATAACGTTTTATTAAATGTTAAAGTAAAAATGACACAAACATAATACGTTTTACGAAAACAATTTTCACATGGGGTTATAAAGATCAGATATTTGATTATAAATAGTAATTGGAAAGCTAAAAAGATTTCCTACATCATAGTTTTTTTTATGATTTTTATACATTAAATAAATTAAATTATTTATGACATAATAATGATGCAGCGATGACATCATTATTTGACAATTTAAATAAAATGGAAAGATAATGTAAAATCTATGAAGTACACATGGCCAAAACCAATTGAATGAGTGGATTTAGAACCCTTATCACCTTATCCACGAATTATATCAATGTGGGACCTTTTTAAACCGAAACACATTTTCAAATAAAGTAATATTTCTTTACTTTCCAAAAGTGCCCCTCCTCTCCTCTTATAAAAGGCCCCCACCTCTACCTCATTTCACACGCTCCTCAAGACTTTGGCTCTGCCAAACCCTGCCCATTTACTCTCTCCACATCCCTCTCCTCATCCTAGAGGATTCACTTTGGGAATAATCCTTTGAAAAGAAGCCTTTAGGCTCAAATCAAAAGGAGTTACACTTTTAAAGGTAATTCATTCTCTCATGTTCATTTGTTTTATTTTGCTTCCCCAACCCCCTAAACTATTTTTATTTACTTATTTTGTAACAAAACCAGTATCTTCAATATACAAGGATGTTGTTATAATATTTATTTGAGCTACACTCTCACACAACTACATCAAATGGTTAAAGAACATACGGTTTCTGTGGATGGCGAAATTCTGCCTCCCGAAACGATGATTGTTCAATACTCATTTAACACCTTCAAAGGTGGCCATTATGATGTCACTATTTTTATATATGATATATAATATGTTTATGTTTTCCTTAATCTTCTGTTTTTTTTTTCATTTTGGGCATACCTTTATGGTTCCCATTATGGGTAAACACGATATCTTCATTTTAGGAAGTGCGGACTACCGCCCCCTGAAAGTGATTTGATTCGTTAATACCATATATGGGATGTGTAAAATATAAAGTTAATGATATTATATATGTTATTATACTGGAATTATAATATACTCTTATATAATTATGATTCCATTCCATAAAATATGAAATAGAAATGGAAGTAGCGTTCATGCGTACGTACGGCTTACCGTCTCCATGAACGGTGCATTTCATTTCTTACCTCTAAATGTGATGTAATATTATAAATACATGTATATGATGAATATATATGATATATATGTTATCCAAATCATTAATATCATTCTGGATATAACGAACCTATGACCAAATTAACAACATGTAAGTGTAAGAAGTCTATTTTTGACTTAAGAACCAAATACCGACAAAATGAACATTATTAACTTAACTGATTACATGATGTTCATAACATGGTGTAAAAGGAATAATGAACTTGAAAAAGATTCATAAGAATGTAGAGATTAACTCAAGTTTATTATTCAGGAGATTAAAGAACGGTCGGGTCAAGTCGGATACGAGGTATGGGACTTCGTCTCAATCTCCTTTTGTTGAGGCATATTTTATTTTATACACAACTTTCTTTTATACGGTGTATAAACCCCATTGACTTTTACATTTATTCAAAAGGAATCTTTTTATACGAAGAGTTTACTAAATGACAAAAGGGAATGTTTTTGTCGTACGTATGCGGCGACAACGACTTCTCCGCCGCCGTGACCGTTATTGAGTTTCAGCTTCTTCTACAAGTCATACCCTTTTTTTTAAATGAAAAATAAATACCATGTTTTACTTTGGTATTAAAAATGGTTTAATAACGTTTTTATTATATCTATGTATTGTATTGATATCTTGTGATTGAAATGTGGAAATGTTATGTTTCCTTTATGCATGTTTTATGTGATACGATTATGTTATGGTTCTTGGGCATTATTATGAAGACGGGTGGTTCCGTGATAAACTAAGGGCCGGTGAGCCCGATATAGCTCTCCAATGCATTGGGTAACGCGAAGGAGTGAAACGTTAAGGTTTCTCCGAAGAGATTTAGGGAATATACTGTGATGGGTATTCCAAACGTAACCAAGAGGGTTACTCCCTACGTAAGAATGTTATGAATGCCTCATGTTACCTTTATGTCTTATGATTTCTATGATTTATTCATGATTTTATGAGGTATGTTAAAGTTCCTATGTTTTATGGGTAAAGTATGATTTCAGTCTTATGTATATATGAACTCATGTTTCCTTTCCATGTTTTTATAACCCATACTGAGCTTTTTATGCTCATCCCATGTTTTTTTGAAATGTTTTTCACATGTCAAGGGAAAGGTACATGATATGATGATAGTGTCAAGGAAGTGTCAAGAAATAATCCATGTTTTATTTTAAATGTGTTTCCATTGATGGGAATGAAGAATACTATCTTTATGTAACCACTTTGTTTATATGTGGAATGTAATGCAAGTTTTATGATCTAATTCTCTAAAACTCTAAACCCGAAAAGATCCTCAATGTGTAATCATGTAATAACTCAAGATTAAGTAAGGTTTAAGGCTGGGGCCTTATACACACATATTCAAAGGATGAAATAATCAATAACTACATGTTGAACCCAAAGAAATCGAAATTAGGTTAAGAAGTTCCCTTGACAGCCTAACGACGTCACATCAAATTTTAGAAAAACAGTTGATGAGAGAGATAAAGGGTATCTCATCACTTGGAAATAAAATTTACGGCAATAAGGATATATAAAAACATATCCCTACATAATAATATGAAAATTAAAAGACATAAAAAAATAAGTCTTTTAAAAAGAGGAGGGTGAAAGGTTCCCTTACCGATTTGGGTAACTTTCGAAACGTACACCCCATGAAAGAAGGACTATACAACATTGATGAAATTACTCATAGACTAATGTATGTTACACAAAGAGTAGAATAATGGACAGTATATACACCACTCAAACGGAAATATTGGCAAATGTAGCCTGAATCTTGTGAAAACACAAAGTGAGATAAAAATCTAGTTATGAAATTTCGGCAGCCTAACGGCACCAATTAAAACATCCAAAATGGATTGATGAGAGAAAATAGGGTCTCTCATCATATAAACATAAAAATTATAGTATGAGTAATATAAAATAACATCCCAATCATAAGAATGATGATCTTAAAAGGAATGACATAAAAGAGTGTACTTAAAAAGAAATAGAGGGGTAGGATCCCTTACCTCGGGTCCGACTTGAATTGATCATTAATTAACCTCCTGAATAATAAACTTGAGTTAATTTATACTTGATTAAGAACCTTTTTCAAGTTAATTATTCCTTTTATATCACTTACTACCATTCTATGAACACTATGTAATTATTTAAGTTAATAATGGTTGTTTTGTAGATCATTGCTACTTGAGTCAAAAATAAACTCTTTATAATTACAAGTTGTTCATGTGGTAAAATATATATTATATCCAGAATTATATTCATTATGTAGATATCATATATATCATATATATCCATTATATACATGCATTTATAATATTACATAACATTTATAGGTAAGAAATGAAATCCACCGTTCATGGATACGGTAAGCCGTATGTACGCATGAACTCTACTTCCATTTTTATTTCTTATTTTATGGAATTAAAACAGAATGATACATAATAGTATTATAATTACAGTATGGTATCATATATAATATCGTTAAATATATCCTTTATTTGTACCACATATGGTATTAACGAATCAAATCACTTTGAGGGTGCGGTAGTCCTGATTTCGTAAAATGAAGATATCACGTTTAACCATAACGGAAACCATAAAAGTATGAAATAAATGAAAAATACAGAATCTTAAGTAAAACATAACCATATAATATATAATATATAAATATAGTGACATATTAATGGCCACCTTTGAGGGTGTTAAAAGAATATTGAACAATCATCGTTTCGTGAGGCATAAATTTACCATCCACAGAAACAGTATCTTCTTTAACCATTAGATGTAGTTTTGTGTAAGTTTAGCTCGAATAATTCTTATAACAACATCCTAGTATATTGAAGATACTGGAGTTGTTACAAAAGAGAGTTTAGGGGGTTGTAGAAGCAAAATAAAACAAAAGAACACAAGTGAAGACATTACCTTAAAATCGGGTATCTCTATTTGATTTGAGCTCAAAGGATTCCTTGGAAAGACTTATGCCCAAAGTGAGGATTCTAGGAGTAATAGAGAGATGTGTAGAGACAAAATGAGCAGGGGTTGGCCGAACCAAAGGCTTGAGAGGTGTGGGTAAGGTGGTAGAGGTGGGGGCCTTTTATAAGAGGAGAGGAGGGGCACTCTAGGAAAGTTACAAAATGTTACTTTATTTTCAAATGAGTTTCGGATTTTAAAGGTCCCAAATTGATTTATTTCGAGGATAAGGTGGTAAGGGTTAGAAATATAATCACTAAATAGGTCTTTGACAAGTGTATGTTATTGTTTTAACATTATCATTTCATTTTATTAAAATCCGTCATTAATGATGTAATCGTTGCATCCTCATGATGTCATAAATAATTTAATTTATTTAATGTCTAAAAATTATTAAAAAAATATCATGATGTAGGAAATCTTTTTATCATTCTAATTAATATTTATAGTCAAACATATGACTTTTATAAACCCATTTAAAAATTGTTTTAGTAAAACAACTCATGCTTGTGACATTTCTATTTTAACTTTAAATAAAAAGTTATTTATGTCATTTTCCAACCAAAGTGGCTCCATGGGGTCCCCAAGTTGTCCCATGGATTGTATTTGTCAGACATGACACATCCTATGAAGGTAGGACATGTTTCTAGGTCATTTAATATTATTAAAACATTATTTTTACATTAAATTACACTAATTACCTCTAATCGTGATTAAAACTTAAAAGTTACTATTCACCAAAAAAAAATTTTTAATCCAATTGAACCACATTTTACCTCTTTATGAAAACCATGTATGTCGGATTTTTGAAATTCAAAACACAGAGGTGGTAAAATTTCATTTAAACGAAAAATCAGTTTTTTAAGTACCACTTAGTGGTTTAACTATTCATCAAAAGTTTTCCAGAAAAATACCAAAAATTCACCCTAAGCTATATTTGATATTATGAATTCAGAAATGATGTCAATTTTACAAATTTTAAAACATATAATGTAACACTCCAAGATTTCATAGTGTGTTATTTCTTCAAAATAACTCAATAACTTGCACTACACGCAACACCGAGTTCAATCACACCTTGACTTACAAAAAAAAAGCCATTAAAAGAGGTCATGAATAGCATTAACTACATTTTAAACTTTATATAATCCTTATAATTTTAGAATCCATATTATGAGTTTCTTAGATATAATGCAAGAACAAATTCATTTTCAGTATTGCACTTTTATCAACTTTTAATAGTGAACCCTTTTTAAATACAATATTTTAAACTTATTGACTAAATAGGGACATCAAAAATTTAAAATGAAACATCCCAAGCTTCCACGGTACACTTTCTTTGAATAATACAGTAGCGTGTGTTGTACGCAACCTTGAGTTTTAACACACACCACAACCAATCAAACTAGCCGTTATGAATACTAATACCTACTTTTTGAAATTTTATATATTTTATATTTTAAAATGGACTTCATTTTTGGATTCGGAATATCGAATTTAGCCTAAGGTGAAATTTTGGTACATTTCGGATAACTTTCATATTTTGATGAATAGTGAAAATTACTAAATTTTAATTAAAAACAACTTTTTTAATCAAAATAATTAATAGTGATAAATTATGAATTTGAGTGGTTTTAAAGTATATTTAGAATATATTTTTACCATTTAATATAATTTTGGTCATTGGACATAATTTTACAATTAAACCGAACATAAACAAGTGTCAATCTTTTGATAGTTATTATCTCTTAAAAACACGCTTTTTGTTTTGACAGCGGGAATTAATTTTAAATTAATTTCTGCCACTTCTGTGTTTTGAATTTAGGAAAATGGATTCCATATTTGGAATCAGGATGTTCAAATTGTGTAAATAGGTAACTTTTATTTTTAGACATTTTGAATAATTACTGCGGTAAATATTTTATTTACCATGGTTAAGGGTAAATCCGGTAAATAAGGGTTAAAAAAATATATTATAATAATACTAAATTACCCTAAAACGTGTCTTAACCCTATTGGTTGATACATGGTCGACCATGGGAATCTTTGGGTCTATTTTGGGACCCCATGGATCCACTTGTAAGTGATAATGACACTTTATTTTAATTAAGTTAAAATGAATACAAAAATGACACAAGCATATATCTTTTAGAAAAACAATTGTTACATAGGGTTATATATGTTGGATTTTAGATTATAAATATTCATTAGAAATCTAAACAGATTTCCTACATAATGATATTTTATTTATAATTTTTAGACATTATATAATGTATTTTATTTATGACACAATGATGATGCAGTAATTACTATAATAGTGAAAAATTAAAATAATTGATATTATAAATACCCAAATAAATATAATATGAAACTTTTAATGAATTAAACTAATTTTCTACGATAATATGATATATTAGGATTGATTTAATTGACTTTTTTCGAAGTAATCAATCTTTTATGAGTTTCACAAAAATCAACTATTGAATAGTGTCAAAATTGACATAAAAGAGTTCTTAAAACAAATATTATATTATTAATTGATATTAAATTCCTAAAAATCTAAGGTTCGGCCAAGAGACTTATATGAGGATAGGTTCATCATTAAGTTACCACTTGGGGGTCTCTTGTATGTATATAGTAAGTTTATTAACCATATTATATAAAAATACAAAAAGACATTGTAAAAGTGAAACTAATTAACTTAGAGTTAATACTTAAAGATAAGGTTAATATAAGTACCCAAACCTGTCTAAATTCTATTGGTTGAGTGGTTTTCAACCTATACCCACATTAGCCTTTGAATAGTCAACTTTGGAGCCATTGGAAACCGAATAGGAATTTATTATAAATTAATATTTCTAGTTTTTCCAAAGGTGCCCCTCACCCCTCTTATAAAAGGGCACTCCTCCTTCTCATTTCTTCACACCTTAAAAGCCTTTTGGTTCGGCCAAACTCTGCCCAAATACTCTCCCAACATCCCTAACTACAACCTAGAGGCCTTAGTTTGATCAGAAAGCCAACTTAAGGAGCCCTTTTGATCAAATCAAAGGGAAGAACCCGAAGAAGAGGTAATGATTTCACCACCCTTTTCTAAGTTCCTTTCTTCTTCCACTTCTTCTTCCTTTGTTCTTACCATTCTAAAATAATAAATCCAGTATCTCACATATAATGTGATGTTATTATAAATATGGTACAACCATATTCAGTATTCTATCCACCCTTTGAATAACATGTCACCATACGTGCGTACGTACGGCTTACCGTCTCCACGTCGTGGTGTAATTGTTATTCAATATATTATTATTTGGATGGGTATAATAATGATGTGAAACTCATGTCAATAATAAATATAACATGTTAATGATTCTGTATATATGATATACCATCCATTTATATATTATTTTAATATCAAAAGAATGATATCGTCGCTCGTGCGTACGTACGGACTACCGTCTCCACGAACGCGATGAGATTCATTCTCCATCGTATCCATTCAAGTAAAATTATCATTTTATGATTTAAAAATGATTTTTAAGGACTTGATATCATTCTGGATATGAATAAGATACAACAAACATGGCTTATGTAACAAAACATATAAAAGAAAATGAGTAAGTTAACACCCGAAACGACGATAATTCTAAGATATTATTAACAAATCAATGTTAAAAGATAATATATGATATCATATTAATATATATGATTCTTGTATAATTTAATAACAATTATTTCACCATTATACAGGAGGTTAACCTACCCCAACCAAGGAAAAGTACAAGGTAAGGGTTATTTCACAATCTCTTCATTATCCGAGGTTGTTTATATGTAATAATCTACTGGGATCTCTTTATCATCCAAATCCATTTTTTCTTAAAAATGTATTTCAAAACATTTTTATTATTTACAAGAATATGGGTTAAAGTCATTTATACCCTTGTTTGACTTTTTATAAGAGGAATCTTTCCGTCGTTTTCAAAACAAGGTCCTTTTAACCTTTTCGACAGAATTAAGGTAAGAATGTTTTTTTAACTTATACGGTGGGTGCGGTTATTTTCCGTCGTTATAAAATCTTCAAAGCTTTCCTTACAAGCTTATAATATTATTTTCAAAGAAAATGTTTTATTTCATATGGCTCTCAAATGATTTCAAAAATAGAAAGAGATATTTCTCTAAAAAGTGTTTTGATTTCATCTATGTCAACATCCTTTGATGGATTTTACGCTTATTTGAAGTTGATTTATTATGATAAAAAACTTCTATATTGTATTGAAGGTTTTGTGATATGTTTGACTGTGGATGTGCTATTTTTATACCATTCATTGTTTATGGTGAAATTATTGACATTTCGTATGCTAGTTTTAATACGAATGTTTATGTTATGTTTAAACCATTTCATATGGGAATGAATTGGACTTAATAAGTGACGGGTGGAGCCCGCTATAGCTCCTCGATGCATCGGTAGGTCTCATGAGACAAACTAGTGTCTTGGCACAAGGCCTTGACAAAATCTTATTTGTAGTCTTGGCACGAGGCCTTGGCTAAGTGGTTATGATAGTCTGGCATTATGCATTCCAACATTATGAAAGTGGTTATTGATTTTTGCATGTGATTATTCGATTAGTAGAATATCCATGTGAGTAACTAAATGGCATTATTTCATTTTTACCTTTTCCATTTTATGTTGAAGTTCAAGTTTAAAGGGATTTTGTTTTAGTAATGCATTGCCTTAAATGTTTATTCTTATTTATGAAAGTTTCCGCTATATTGTTATCCTTACTGGGCATTTGAGCTCACCCCTTTTCTATGTTTTATTTTTCCCAGGATGTGAAGAAGTAAATTATGAATGACCTGCAGGGATTTTATGTATGAGTGTGGTTTATGGAGACATTATGTTGTTGTAGTAGTTTTTCATTTTATGATGTAATGTAAAACTTATGAATATATCTAGTGTTTCCAAGGCTACTAAACCAATCGGTCTTTCGAGATTTGATCTTTCTTGTGATCATGACAATGTTATGTAATAATGCACCGACTCTGGGTAACTGGGGTCAGGGCGTTACAGTTGGTATCAGAGGACGTTTAGTACAAACCTTGGAAGCTAGATTTAGATAAACTCTGATTAGAGCATGTAGACCTAAGATGAACTTTGAGGATTAGTATAGAATAACTTCCTAGAATTTTGGTATTGTAGAGATTTTGTGAGTTTTCCGAGCAATACATCCCTGTCTGGATACGAGCAGGTAGAGGCGGCTCTGGCACAGATGTACCTAGGGGTAAAACCCGAAAACACCGCTTTGAGCTAGACTCGAACGGGAACTGGTGCACGACAACGGGCCTTGCTGCACTCTTGGTTACGACACTCCCGGGGGATATGCTTAGGATAACTCTCATTTTCTTTACAAATCATTTTGAAGGGATTACGAGTATATACTTCTCAAAGAAAACATTCTTATGATTATGGATTATATCCATAAATAGTTCAATTTATGTTAAGTGTTTTATAAATATGGGATTATGTATTTTGATTCATAAACTGATCTAGTGTATGCCATTGTTTAGAAATGGCGCCCAGTAGAAGGAATGAGAACTCCAGAAATGCACATGATCCAAAGAGAAGGAAGGATCATATCTTTCATGGTCTTAAGCTAGAATTTATAAGAGAAATAGTATCCCATGTATTATCATCATATGAAGAAATAATATCATGTGTTGATAAGATAAGTAAAGTGTTTACTGAGTCCTATGGCTTTGAAGGGAAGCAAGAGAAGAAAAGGATGGAAGAGAGAAAGATGGATAAAGGGAAGAGGGAAAAGAAGAATTTCCCCATATGTGGTAACTGTGGAAAGAAACACCCTAGAACTTGCCTGAGAGGAATGGGATTTTGTTATAAGTGTGGAGAAAAAGAGCACAAAGTACGTGACAGCAATGGTAAGAAAATGGTTTTAAATGTACAATGCTTCATTTGCAAGGAGTTTGGACACTACGCGAACCTATGTCCCAGTCATCAGACTATTCCGCAAATGATGTTATTGGATAATAATCAAGTTATGATACTACCACAGATGAAGAGGAATGATTAGAGTTCTGATGTTGATTATGTCAATTGAGTGTTGTATCAACAATGTACTTGTTATAATAATTATGGAGTATATAAGGATTGTACTGCAGTACTATTTCATTAAGGACTTGAGATGGTGTGGAACAAAGAAAAGTGACTCAGTAGCAGGTTAAATGTTTGGAAAATATATGGTTGAGAGAAAGATAAACCATAATATGGTTCAGATACCGAGGTGGTGATTTTAGAATAATACATGATTGATTTGGATAAATTATATTGGATATTATTGACTACCTTGAAGCTGATTAATGATTTGTATATTCCATCATTGTTGGGGTTTAAAACATTTTTGGATTAATGAAGTATATCCAGCATTCTATATGGAATAAGGGAACATGAATGTAATCAATAAGGAATATGGTAATACATGATGAAGGTATTCATATGCTATTACGGGGTAAAAAGGATCTATATTATGTTTACCTTCCTTATAAATGTTGGACTATGAGTTTGGATAGAAGTATTTTGGATAGTTCTAGTTTGGATTATTTTGGATTTCCATAAAAGGACAACCCGGTGGTCGGGCGGCAACCCGTCGCGTCCGGCAAGGCTGCGAGACTTGAACCCGCAACCGAAGGGCGACAAGGGTGTATCACCTACCACTGGCCCACGAGATGTCCTGGATTAAATAATGTAGTTTTTATTAAAATATCTTATTGATGAATTATAAATTCGTTTATTTTGGAACCCTATACGAATAGTATAAATAGAATTTTTTTTACATCCTATTATCTTTTAGAGTGAAAGATGAGTTTGTGGTAGAAATTTATTAATGGATAAAACTCTAATTATAAAGTAAGTATATCTCCTTATGATCATATCCAATCTCATAAATAATTTCCTCAACATTAAGAAAAGAAACTTAGAACAAAAATGTTGTCCTAGATGGTACCTTAAATCATCACTAATTTATGGCTTTGGGATTGTTGGCCTTTTCATAGCCATGTTCTCTACCACTCTCCATCAGATAATTGATGGTTAGATTTTTCTTCCATATCCATATTTTCCTACATGGAACCCTAGTATGTGTTATTTTCAGTAATCTTCATACTTTCGACTCTTTATTTTAAATAGAGGCCTCATTAATTCATTTTTCGATGTGGGATTTCAACTAGGATATTTTGAAAAGTCAAAAATGTGTTATCCTAAAACCCTATGTTTTGTTGAACCGATGGTATTTCAAATCATCATAGATTGATGAATTTAAGGACCTCAATTTTATACTAGTTTGTGATTGATGACCCTAATCACTACCTATAAATATTTACGTTTTCCTCCAATTATATGTCTCTAATTGCCACCAATGTTCTCCTAATCGAGATCATAATTTGGTGGTGACCCTTTGATTTCTCTTTTCATCATATTAAGACTAAATTTTAGTAACCAAATTTCTGATGTGGGTTTTCCCACAAATATATTTTCTACTTTCAACCTTTTATTTTCGAAGAACAATTTCAAATTGCGAGGACGCAATTTATTGAAGGAGGGGAGAATGTAACACCCCAAGATTTCATAGTGTGTTATTTCTTCAAAATAATTCAATAACTTTCACTACACGCAACACCGAGTTCAATCACACCTTGACTTACAAAAAAAAGCCATTAAAAGAGGTCATGAATAGCATTAACTACATTTTAAACTTTATATAATCCTTATAATTTTAGAATCCATATTATGTGTTTCTTAGATATAATGCAAGAACAAATTCATTTTCAGTATTGCACTTTTATCAACTTTTAATAGTGAACCCTTTTTAAATACAATATTTTAAACTTTTTGACTAAATAGGGACATCAAAAATTTAAAATGAAACATCCCAAGCTTCCACGGTACACTTTCTTTGAATAATACAGTAGCGTGTGTTGTACGCAACCTTGAGATTTAACACACACCACAACCAATCAAACTAGCCGTTATGAATACTAATACCTAATTTTTGAAATTATATATATTTTATATTTTAAAATGGACTTCATTTTTGGATTCGGAATATCGAATTTAGCCTAAGGTGAAATTTTGGTACATTTCGGATAACTTTCATATTTTGATGAATAGTGAAAATTACTAAATTTTAATTAAAAACAACTTTTTTAATCAAAATAATTAATAGTGATAAATTATGAATTTGAGTGGTTTTAAAGTATATTTAGAATATATTTTTACCATTTAATATAATTTTGGTCATTGGACAAAATTTTACAATTAAACCGAACATAAACAAGTGTCAATCTTTTGATAGTTATTATCTCTTAAAAACACGCTTTTTGTTTTGACAGCGGGAATTAATTTTAAATTAATTTCTGCCACTTCTGTGTTTTGAATTTAGGAAAATGGATTCCATATTTGGAATCAGGATGTTCAAATTGTGTAAATAGGTAACTTTTATTTTTAGACATTTTGAATAATTACTGCGGTAAATATTTTATTTACCATGGTTAAGGGTAAATCCGGTAAATAAGGGTTAAAAAAATATATTATAATAATAATAAATTACCCTAAAACGTGTCTTAACCCTATTGGTTGATATATGGTCGACCATGGGAATCTTTGGGTCTATTTGTGGACCCCATGGATCCACTTGTAAGTGATAATGACACTTTATTTTAATTAAGTTAAAATGAATACAAAAATGACACAAACATATATCTTTTAGAAAAACAATTGTTACATAGGGTTATATATGTTGGATATTAGATTATAAATATTCATTAGAAATATAAAAAGATTTCCTACATAATGATATTTTATTTATAATTTTTAGACATTAAATAATTTATTTTATTTATGACACAATGATGATGCAGTAATTACTATAATAGTGAAAAATTAAAATAATTGATATTATAAATACCCAAATAAATACAATATGAAACTTTTAATGAATTAAACTAATTTTCTAGGATAATATGATATATTAGGATTGATTTAATTGACTTTGTTCGAAGTAATCAATCTGTTATGAGTTTCACAAAAATCAACTATTGAATAGTGTCAAAATTGACATAAAAGAGTTCTTAAAACAAATATTATATTATTAATTGATATTAAATTCCTAAAAATCTAAGGTTCGGCCAAGAGACTTATATCAGGATAGGTTCATCATTAATGTACCACTTGGGGGTCTCTTGGATGTATATAGTAAGTTTATTAACCATATTATATAAAACTACAAAGAGACATTGTAAAAGTGAAACTAATTAACATAGAGTTAATACTTAAAGATAAGGTTAATATAAGTACCCAAACCTGTCTAAATTCTATTGGTTGAGTGGTTTTCAACCTATAACCACCTTAGCCTTTGAATATTCAACTTTGGAGCCATTGGAAACCGAATATGAATTTATTATAAATTAATATTTCTAGCTTTTCCAAAGGTGCCCCTCACCCCTCTTATAAAAGGGCACTCCTCCTTCTCATTTCTTCACACCTTCAAAGCCTTTTGGTTCGGCCAAACTCTGCCCAAATACTCTCCCAACATCCCTCACTACAACCTAGAGGCCTTAGTTTGATCAGAAATCCAACTTAAGGAGCCCTTTTGATCAAATCAAAAGGAAGAACCCGAAGAAGAGGTAATGATTTCACCACCCTTTTCTAAGTTCCTTTCTTCTTCCACTTCTTCTTACTTTGTTCTTACCATTCTAAAATAATAACTCCAGTATCTCACATATACTGTGATGTTATTATAAATATGGTACAACCATATTCAGTATTCTATCCACCCTTTGAATAACATGTCACCATACGTGCGTACGTACGGCTTACCGTCTCCACGTCGTGGTGTAATTGTTATTCAATATATTATTATTTGGATGGGTATAATAATGATGTGTAACTCATGTAAATAATAAATATAACATGTTAATGATTCTGTATATATGATATACCATCCATTTATATATTATTTTAATATCAAAAGAATGATATCGTCGCTCGTGCGTACGTACGGACTACCGTCTCTACGAACGCGATGAGATTCATTCTCCATCGTATCCATTCAAGTATAATTATCATTTTATGATTTAAAAATGATGTTTAAGGACTTGATATCATTCTGGATATGAATAAGATACAACAAACATGGCTTATGTAACAAAACATATAAAAGAAAATGAGTAAGTTAACACCCGAAACGACGATAATTCTAAGATATTATTAACAAATCAATGTTAAAAGATAATATATGATATCATATTAATATATATGATTTTTGTATAATTTAATAACAATTATTTCACCATTATACAGGAGTTTAACCTACCCCAACCAAGGAAAAGTACAAGGTAAGGGTTATTTCACAATCTCTTCATTATCCGAGGTTGTTTATATGTAATAATCTACTGGGATCTCTTTATCATCCACATCCATGTTTTCTTAAAAATGTTTTTCAAAACATTTTTATTATTTACAAGAATATGGGTTAAAGTCATTTATACCCTTGTTTGACTTTTTATAAGAGGAATCTTTCCGTCGTTTTCAAAACAAGGTCCTTTTAACCTTTTCGACAGAATTAAGGTAAGAATGTTTTTTTTAACTTATACGGCGGGTGTGGTTATTTTCCGCCGTTATAAAATCTTCAAAGCTTTCCTTACAAGATTATAATATTATTTTCAAAGAAAATGTTTTATTTCATATGGATCTCAAATTATTTCAAAAATAGAAAGAGATATTTCTCTAAAAAGTGTTTTGATTTCATCTATGTCAACATCCTTTGATGGATTTTACGCTTATTTGATGTTGATTTATTATGATACAAAACTTCTATATTGTATTGAAGGTTTTGTGATATGTTTGACTGTGGATGTGCTATTTTTATACCATTCATATTTTATGGTGAAATTATTGACATTTCGTATGCTAGTTTTAATACGAATGTTTATGTTATGTTTAAACCTTTTCATATGGGAATGCATTGGACTTAATAAGTGACGGGTGGAGCCCGCTATAGCTCCTCGATGCATCGGTAGGTCTAATGAGAAAAACTAGTGTCTTGGCACAAGGCCTTGAAAAAATCGTATTTGTAGTCTTGGCACGAGGCCTTGGCTAAGTGGTTATGATAGTCTGGCATTATGCATTCCAACATTATGAAAGTGGTTATTGATTTTTGCATGTGATTATTCGATTAGTAGAATATCCATGTGAGTAACTAAATGGCATTATTTCATTTTTACCTTTTCCATTTTATGTTGAAGTTAAAGTTTAAAAGGCTTTTGTTTTAGTAATGCATTGCCTTAAATGTTTATTCTTATTTATGAAAGTTTCCGCTATATTGTTATCCTTACTGGGCATTTGAGCTCACCCCTTTTCTATGTTTTATTTTTCCCAGGATGTGAAGAAGTAAATTATGAATGACCTGCAGGGATTTTCTGTATGAGTGTGGTTTATGGAGACATTATGTTGTTGTAGTAGTTTTTCATTTTATGATGTAATGTAAAACTTATGAATATATCTAGTGTTTCCAAGGCTACTAAACCAATCGGTCTTTCGAGATTTGATCTTTCTTGTGATCATGCCAATGTTATGTAATAATGCACGGACTCTGGGTAACTGGGGTCGGGGCGTAACATATAAGTTACATTAATTAATTTAATATTTAATTCCCGCTGTCAGAGCAAATAGCGTGTTTTTATGAAACAATAAGTATCAAAATATTGACACTAGTTTAAGTCCAATTTCAAGATGAAATTAATTCCAATGACCAATATTGGATAAAATGGTAAAAATATTTTATAATTTTGATTTAAAACCAATTCAAAAGATAATTTAATCATATAAATAAATTAGATTAAAAAGAGGTTTTGAATTAAAATACAACATTTTTCACTATTCATTAAAAAAAGAAGTTTATCGGAAAAATACCAAAAATTTACAGAAAGTAAATTTTGATGTCCTTATTCTAAAGAAGAATTTTATTTTGTCAAATATAACACTTAAATTGTCAAAAAGTGGATTTAAAAGAGGTTCTCCATCAAAAGGCGGTTAATCGACCTTTTAAAGAATATTAGAATGTTTACGCTTAAAATTGGATTCATTCGCATTTTTAATCCTCTAACATTTATTATAAAAAGTAAAAATATTTGACAAACATATATAATCATTTTTTAGTTAGTTATATTCATTCCCGCTATTACAACAGCTAGGCGTTAACTACAATTTAAAATAATATTATTTTATTATTAGAGTGCAACGTAAGATTCCCAAGAAACTCGTTGTTGCGTATTGGGTACGCCTTCGACCATAGCGTCCCCTTTAAAGTTATATTAATATTTTATTCACAAATATGGATAAATTTGAAAATTTAATATTCTTTATTTACCATGGGTGTTACAGTATCCTTCTTTAGCACCTTTTTTAAAATCATAATATGCTTCAAAATCTCGTTATAAGGTAAAATATTTGAAAATGCTATGATAATATTTACCATTCTTGAAAATCTGAGAATATTGTGAAAATAATATTTTTTTTAAATACAAACCATGATCCATGATGATAACGGGGTATAATGGAGGTGTTTGATATCTCAAACAACTTCTTGCAAGTGTGTTGTATGCTAGAAAAAGTTTCACAATCATCTGAACATGACTTTGCAATAATTATTACAAGAATGTCATCAGGAGGAGATAGAAATGTCATTTGAGATCCTCCTCCTTCCATTTTTAACTGACTTTCCTTGATCTGAAAAGGTTATAAAACAAGGATTTAACTTAAATAATTGACAAAGGGGCTAACCATGTGTCTAAGGAAAACTTTTATTCCCAATAGTTGTCTAAACCGACCTTTGATACCAACTGTAAGGACCCGGCCTTAAAACGTACATAATATTGAATTAGATGCATAATTCACATTGAGGATCTTTTCAGGTTTAGAGTTTTAGATAATTATTCCATAACTATTACATAAAAAATTGAATATTACATGTAGAAAATACTACTCAGTATCTATTTTTTCATAAAATAAAAACTCTTAAAAAGAAACATGTCTAGTTCCATGTTTTAGATAACATGAATTTTCCATGATCCCATCCATGACCCTATTCATCTTTAAGTCATATGGAAAGAATTTCAAAAACTTAGGATGAGCATAAAAAGCTCAGTAAGGGTTATAAAATAAGGATGAAAAATATAAGCCCATCAATAAATACAAAATAACGAAACCATAATTTTCAATCATAACATACCTTATGAAATCATAAGATTTATGAATAACAAACAAAAATCATAAATCATAAAGGTTACTTATGGCACCCATATCAAACTTACACTGTAGCTATCACAACTACATAGGGAGTTGCACTTGGAATACACATCACATTATATTCCCTAAATCTCTTAGGAGAAACATCACGTTTACCTTCGTCACATTACCCAATGCATTGGGGAGCTATCTCGGGCTCACCCACCCTAGGTTTATCACAAAACCACCCGTATACGTGAAAAATTCCCAATAAATATATCATAATCATAACACATAACAAAATTATAAAGTAAAGATATCATTTCCACATTCAAATATATCAAATCAGGATATTGAAATAAACAAATGCTTTATCAAATCAATTTAAAAACAATTTAAAAAGTTATTTTTGAATCAAAGTGTCCCATAACACTTTGAAGCTTTTAAATGAATTATCATTTGAAAACATTAATTTACATATAAATAATTCCATAAAACCATTTTGGAAACATGAAAATTAATGATAAATATTTAGAAGAATAAATCATTAAAACATTTAAAATGATATTTTAGTTAATGTGTTTTTTTAAAAAAGAGAGAGACACTTGAATACAAATAATTGAAGAATAACTTTTAATCAGAAAATTTTAATATCATTAGAATAAAGGTGTTCATGATAAAATATTCCAAAGGATAGTATATACACCATATAAAATTGAATTGGTGCATAACAATAATTAAGCCCCAATGGAAATGTAAATTGAGATGAAATCCCTTATAAAGATGGTATCCTTAAATTAAGGATAAATAAATTATATAATTATGTGGGAAAAATATAAATACACCCAATATAAGTGGACATTAAGTGTAAAAAATCATAAGTCATTGACACATATTCATCGGATGACATATTCAAGAAGTACAAGTTGAACCCAAAGAATTGAAATTGGGATAGGAAGTTCCCTTGTAAAAATTCGACAGCCTAACGACATCACTTTAAAATTCAGAAAATGAGTTGATGAGATAAATGGATATCTCAACACTTGGACATAATGTTTACATCAATAAGGATATAGGATAACATATCCCAACATAATAATATGTAAATTAAAAGACATAATAAAAAGAAGTCTTTTAAAAAGAGGAGGGTGAAAGGTTCCCTTACCAATTTGGTAACTTACAAAACATACGCCACATGAAAGAAGGATCATAAAATGAATATGTAAATACTCGTAAATGAAAGTATATTACACGAATAGTACAATCATTGGCAGTACATACACCACCCAAAAGGAAATAGTGGCAAATATAGTATGAATCTCACGGGAATAAAAAGTGAGATGAAACCCTTTACCACATTGTAATCAACTGAGTCGTATGACCAAAAGTTAATAACCACCAAATTAATCACAGAGTAAGATGAATATAATAAGAATCCATGTAATATATATCAAATGGAATTACACAATACACCACATGAAATGAGTAAGTGGCGAACAATGGAAATCTCACAGAATTAAAAGTGAGAGAAGAAAATCCCTTACCTCGTGTCTGACTTGACTCGATCATCCTTTAATCTCCTAAATAATAAACTAAAGTTAATTTGTACTTTATTAAGAAAATTTTACATTTTTATTATTCCTTTTATATCACTTGTTACCATATTATAAACATTATATAATCATTTAAATTAATAATGTTCATTTTGTCAATATTTGGTACTTGAGTAAAAAATGGACTTCTTATAATTACATTTTGTTCATGTGGTCAATGGTTAATTATATACAAAATTATATTCATGATTTAGATATCATATATATCATATATATCCAGTATGTACATGTATTTATAATATTACATAACATATAGAGGTAAGAAATGAAATGCACCGTTCATGGAGATAGTAAGCCGTACATACGCAAGAACGCTAAATTCATTTCTATTTCTTATTTTAATGGAATTAAAAAATAATAAACCTAATTATATTATAATTCTAGAACAATATCATATATAATAACATTAACTCAATCCTTTATAGATCCTACATATGGAATTAACGATTCATATCACTTTGATGGGGCGGTAGTCCGCACTTCCTCTAATGAGATTATCTAATTTACCCATAATGGAAACCATACAGACATGATACAAATACAAATTACAGAAGAATAAAGAAAAAATAAACATAATATATAATATATATAAATATATTTCCATCATAATGGCCACCATGAGATGTAGTAAGAGGTAATTGAACAATCATCGTTTCGTGAGGCGTTAGTTTTCCATCCACAGAAACATTATGTTCTTCACCCATTAGATGGAGGTGTGTGTAAGTGTGGTTTGAATACTTCTCATAACAAATCCATGTATATTAATGATACTGGTTTTTTTACAAAATAAAGGAATAAAAATATTTTAGGGGTTGCAGAAGTAAAATAAAAGAAAACAAATTAAGAGAAACGGTTACCTTTAATTTGGGTAACTCTCTTTGGTTTGAACCAAATTACTTCTTTAAGTGCCTTATGACTAAGGTAAGGCTTCTAGGTGGAGGATAGGGATTTAGGGAGATTAATTGGGCAGATTTTGGACGATCCAAATGGCTTTATAGGGGTGATTAATTGGTTAGAAGTGGTCTCCTTTTATAAGAGAGAGGAGGGGCTCTTTAGGAAAGTGTGAAAACATTATTTTATTATATAATGATATTCGGTTTATAATGGTCCAAGAATCATTATTTTAGACTATAAGATGACTCATGGTCGAAATAAAATCATCCAATAAGAATTGGATAGGTTTTGGATAATATTTTAGTCATTATAATTGTATTTATTTAAATAATTTATTAATGAGGTAAAAACTGCATCATTATTATGTTATAAATAATTTAAATTATTTGATGTATACAAATTATTACAAAAATACCATGATATAGGAAATTTTTTTATATTTCTAATGAATATTTGTAGTCAAAAAGTTAATTTAAATAACCCCTTATAAAAATTAATTTACGAAAAGATATTTTCTTTTGTCATTTTTGCCTTTACATTAAGTTAATGAATCTAAATTGTCATTATCACTCCCATGTGGCTCAATGGGGTCCCAAAAGCATCCCAATTATGCCCATGGTTGGAAATTACTCATCCAATAAGGTTAGGACAAGTGTTAAGGTAATTTTAAATTATTATAATATTCTTTTTACCTTTAATTACCTTATTTACTTTTAACCGCGATAAATAAATGTCAAAAGTTACTCTTCACTAAAATTTATTTTCATCTTATTGAACCACATTTTACTTAGTGATAAAAACCATATATGTCATATTTTTTAAATTATATTCACAGAAGTGGTAAAATTTCATTTAAATCAAAAAGTCAGTTTTTTAACTACTACTAAGTTGTTTCACTATTCCTCAAAAATTGATGTTTTTCAGAAAAATATCACAACTTCAGCATAAGATTTATTGGATATTAAGAATTAAAAAATGATGTTTATTTTTCCAAATTCAAGACATAAATTTTTCATTAATTAATTTTAAAATTAATTCCCGTTGTTAAAACAAATAGCGTGTTTTTAAGAAACAATAAATATCAAAATATTGACACTTGTTTATGTCAAATTTGAAAGTGAAATTAATTCCAATGACCAATATTGGATTAAATGGTAAAAATATATTATAATTAAACTTTAAAACCAATTAAAAAGATAATCTAACCAAACAAATAAATTATATTAAAAAGATCTTTTGAATTAAAATACAATATTTTACACTATTCATTAAAAAATGAACTTTATCCGAAAAATAACAAAAAATTACCCAAAGTAAACTTTAATATCCCAAATCAAAAGAAGAATTTTATTTGTTCATATAAAACATATAAAAATGACCAAAACTAGATTTAAAGAGGGTTCTCAATTAAAAGGCTATAAATCGACCTTTTAATGTAAATTGTGCTAAAAATTAGATTCATTCACAATTTAAGCCTCTAACCATTATTAGATAAAAGTAAATACATCAAAAAAACATGTATAATCACATTATAGTTGGTTTTGTTCATTTCCACTAATACAACGGCTAGGAGTTAACTTCCATTTAAAATAATAATATTTTGTTGTTAGCATGCAACGTAAGATTTTAAAGAAACCTATTATTGCGTATTGGGTACACTATCAAACATAGAAACCCCTTTAAAGTAAAATTAATATTTAATTCACAATTATTAATAAATATGAAATATGTATTATTCTTTATTTACATGGGATTTTACACCAACTCTTTCATAAGAATGTGTATGGGGGACTCACACTCTAGAACTACATGTGAGTTAAAACTCCAACGATAGTGGTCCCACACCAAAACAAGAAAGGGGTGTCCACACGCGATCAATAAACCACACACGAAGTACTTGTGATTTAACCCGGTAGTGGAGTACCAAATCCACGGTTGGAGGACCCAATACCTAGTCTTGTATTGGAGTAACTACTCTATCTAGACAATGAGTATGGATATCCTACACCTTATCTCAATAGGAGAGAGTTATATTAAACTATATGAACGATACAGGGAACTCACACCATAGTTTGATAGAGGATAACCAACCCTTGAAAAACAACCCAAAGGTGTAGAACTAGCAACCATGATTTGGGGAGTCCTATCTCTACCAAATAAGATAGGTAAGCTAAGCTCACACCTTGATGACACAAGAATTTACTACTCCCAACACCTCTCTTTTTAAACTACACTGATCTACAACATCGATTAAGAACAATTGAAATGAACCTCATGATTATCATACCTCACGTCATAACAATACCCAAGGTAGGGGACCCATACCTTGATACGAAAGGGTAGCACCACTCTACCAGCCTAAAGAGTGTAGGGGAACCACATTATAAGGTGGTAGGGAATGATACTGACCTCGACGTCAACCTAGTGATCCACCCTGATCACTACCCACTGTTAAGAACAACTTGAAAATAGCCCTTCTTGAAACACGCCACATCGTATCTCACGGGAAAAAATGATTCCACTATCATGTTCTATTTAGAAAACTACTCAACATATGCTACTCACAATCCTGAGTAGTATTTTTAGTGAATGGGATACACAAGGAGAAAGATCTCAAGAAGATCTCAAGGAGTACCCATCGTGAACTAGGACCTACGTGACATTGTAACCTTTCCAAGAACCTGGTCGTGTATCATTTTTACATGTATATCCATGAAATGTAGGGGTACACATCATTTACAACCAATACACAGCATGTTCCACTTCTCCCATCCCTTGGATGTGTCGTTCTTCAACGTGACCCAATTTTTCGTTTCCCTTATGCACCAGGTATCCCACACTACATGCCGTGTTAATGTTAAATGACCTATTGGATGTAAATTTTTACCATGATTGTGTTTGATATATTTTATCTATTTAAATTTTCCCTATACTTCTACATGACCGTGTACTATTACATGGCTACCTTAACCATGTCCTCTGGCTACACAGTGCGGGGTCATTACATGGAGTAGAACCCCAATACATTGCATGTAGTCCCCAAAAGTCTTCTTCCCTAAATAGGAATAACATACACTATATTTCTAGTAAAATATACACCATGTAGATAGTAATTCTAGATGGTAATTACCTTGAAAATGCTTGATTCACCTTGGTTCACCACAAAACCAACATATCAACCTAGAAGGGATCACTAACAATTGAAATAGGTCTCTACAACCATAAAACAATGAAAATCATAGGAGATTAAGACCAATAATCAAATCATCCTATATCAAGGGATACATTCTGAATACTCAGGTGTATAAAAACACATATACCATGGTTCCCCTCGTTCTTATGATGATCAGTGCCAGGAACAAAGATCTTTAGTGCTTCATTGCATTGATTTGGTGTTGGTTCATCCATCAGCAAAAGGAAGACAAAAGGAAGGTGCTCCTCTTGTGAGTTGTATTTACAATGTGAGGGGGCGGGGTGGGGGGTATTCAAGATATAATTATTTAATTAAATTCCTCATCTAATTAAATATTCCACCACTTAATGCCCCACTAACTCAATTCTGACAGAAACTCATGGAACAACCAACTTTATGTCGTTCCAAGGGTGAACATGAGGTTCTATACTCAACTGATCACTCATTTTTCTGATCGGAGACTCTACTTGATAGCTATTCAATGATTCAATACAAACTAAACATGCATGAAAAAATATATTTAAAATTTTTAAAATCACGGTGCAGAGGCTCTATGGGCCCCAGAATCCCTCACTGACTCAGCACTTGGATTTATAAATATTCTAATAAATATTACAAAGTCTTATAGGCCAAACATAAAATCCTAAATTCTCTCAAACTTTAATAATTTTCATCCCTAAAATGTAAAATCATAGGCACATGTGAAGAAACAGAGCTCTCCACTTGAACTCCCTCACTAGTGATCTCACTAAAGGTTCTTATGCTTCCACCAGGCCAAAACCCAGGGGAACCATCAAGGACAAAAAACTTACTTCAACCTCCAAACATGTAGAAATCATGAAATAATTAGGCACATTTATCCTTAGCTATGATAGGTGGTGAAACACCAAGCACCATGATCCATCTGTAGTCATAGCATCTAGCAATACACAACCTCGATAAATTATCAGAAATACTAATAAAACCCCAACGTCCACATCCACCCATGGATAAAACACACCATGAACTCCTCAATAATCTTGCATTCAAGGTTTTCACAAGCACATGAGGGTACTAATGAAAAATCAGGCCACCCAAGTGTAAAAACTAAGTCTTACTAGGCCCTTCATCTGGAAACCTCAAACAGTAACACATCTCACCAAAACAGAAACAACGCCTCCCCTACTATTTGAATACTAGCTTAGTAATGATTGTAGGAAAAAATAAACACTATATAGATATTGCTGGGTATAATTATACCACTAATTAAGGATTCTATGCAATGATATCCAACTATAAGGACTTTCAAGAAAAAATGGTCAAGGATAAAAACTCCACTAGAAAGGATTGTTCCTACTGTAATACTCCAATTCTCATCGTCACCCTTAACACACATGCATAAGGAACGTTTTCACTAAACATCAAAAATTTCCACTTTGGATGGCACTGACTCAACCACACAGTTTTTGATCACATCACAAAAAAATGTCTCAATGGGGAAAGTGTCCCTCTCCCTTGTGGGTCCAAATATATTTCAAAGTATGACACGTTCCCCTCAAGAGTCTTTTATATAATGATGATCCCAAGAACACAAGGGTATGAACAAACAATAAATGGATTCCCAATTTAAAACAATGGGTATTACTAGACCCACGTTTTTCAACTAGAAACACATCACCAAGAACCGAACATAAAAAGCAGATGAAATCATCCACCACACCTCGAAACTATCTACTTTGTACAGAATTGACTCACCTATATGGTTTTAGTCATGTATTAAAAATAATTATTGGTTGGTAAATGACCCATATTCCTCATTCATTTTAAGAAAAATTGAACAATACCAATATAATATTCTATCGACGCCCTGAGTCACCATGGTTAATCCTAGAGAAAGTAGAGTGAAGAAAAATGTACCTCACAATAGTTTATTAGAATTGATGATACAAAATGGATAAAGGACATAGAGAATACCTCTATTCAAGCTAAGATATTTTGGTTCAAAAGACTTTATGACATGTAGCTATCCTTGCCCATATCCTCCAACTCCTAGAACCTAGCGTAGAACACCTGGGGATGGTGGTCAAAACAACTCGAACTACCTACCACAAACTACTTCTCTCCCATATCCTCTACCACATATGACATATTGTGACACTCTCTACTCCAAACACTACCTCTACCATGGTTTCCCATCAACAAGATCTCTCTCAATAGTATAACAGGTTGGATAATCTCAATAAATATGTCCTCATTTGTCGTAAGATTAACAATTCCTCTCCTATGGATAACGTGATCCCCGATGTGCATTATACACTGTAGGTCCACATGCGGGAGTTTAAGTATGCGTATTCCTCCTGTTCTGTGGTCCAATCATGTATTATTTTCCAACTGCTATAGAGACCTCAGCCTCATGAATACCACTATGGGACACGTCTACATATCCCTCTTCCAAGAATCATTCCGCCACCAGATCTCACTCCAGTACCCCACATAAGAGGGATTTCACATGGAGAACACACATTCTTGAAAGTATTTTTGGTGTCCCTACTCAAAGTTCAGAGCTCTGATGAAAGGGTCTCTCACCATATCCATGGAGTAACATGACAAGTCTGTGAATCTCTCTGATTACTCTGCCATAGTTATGCTACAATGATGAAGCAACAAAAGCTCCTAGATATGAACTAACCTCAACATGGATGGGTAAAAATATCCCCTAAAGATTCCCTTTAACTACACCCAAGTGAGCATCACCTCATCATGAGAATACATCATTAAAATACAGTATCTTTCATTTGAATCTTACAAAAGGATCCTCACCAGGACCACAATTTGACTAGGAGGTGTCCTCACTTGGTGAAAAAAGTCATGACTACCTTGATCTAATCATAAACTACTTGGGGGAATGGATCACCCAAATAACATAGAGGTTGGTACCTCTAGAACTTTTATAATGCACTCAACCTGAAGACATCCTCGACCTAAACTGCTGGAACAAATAGATACTCAATAGGTGGTGGATTAACTAGCAGACCACCCGGAGGTACCGCCTTAGAAACATTTCCCTACACCAAATACTCACTATAGGATGGGTCATTATCACAATCCCACCCTGAAACCCTATTTGGTTGTCATCACTATGAAATCCTAAAATTTAATTCAAGATGTGCCTTGGCCAATAGTGTATATCTAGGGAGATGACTCAAGATGGACAAGGAAACACAAAAACCCAGTCTTATATGTGGAATGTATCATCATTTAGCTATGTACAATGTACCAATGTACCGAGTTTCCAATGAAGTGATCAGAGTCTTGGTGAATAGTTACATCAGTTGATGCACCAACACTAGAACCTCTAACCTGAGATCCAAAATCAAAAACATCATAACACTATAATTATAAAACCCAATCTAAGCTCATGAAACTGTGGTCCAAAATTGGAACCTTCTCTAATACCACTCTATCATGACCCAACCTAATAGGGCTTGGGTCACCACTCCCTAGCTCGGCTCCAATAGCCTAGGGGTTGGCGACTAGTGATTAGTATACAAATTACAAAAATGGATGTAATTTAACTAAGTCACTATTATGAATTCACCTTAAAATACCTCAGTGAATAGTGAAAATATATAAATAGAAAAAGCTAAAAATGCATGAAGAAAACTATCAAAAACTAGAGTACAAAATATGTAATAAAATCATAAAGAGGAAAAACACACACCGACCAAAAAACTGTAAAAGCATCCAAACTTTTCAGGAGGGGATTTATATCAAATGAAGCTACTGGAAAACTCCTCATCCCAACATTGGTAAAAAGATCGGTTCATCTAGCTCATTAAGATTATCCTTTCTTAGGTCCTATGAGGAATATATCTTAAGGCCTATGGTCTGCACAAGACACAACACGTCAATAAAAATCCCATGTATGGGTGGGTGCAAAAATACCTAGTGGGAACCCCAAATAACCAAAATAAAAGGGAAAAAATAAAAGGAAACCATCCGCTCCACCTAGCCAGTGAAAACCTAATAGAGATAAAAAATCTATCTTGAACCATCCTTATATAAAAATTACATGTCAGTTCTTCCCACAAGGGGTGTCAACCTAGACACATGACAACACAACAAGGACTCCAAAATGTCACCAATATATACTAAAATAAGACTCCAAGTCTCATTAGGTTCCAACCTCATATACATTAATATGATTATACTCAAATCTCTATTGTTAACGAAAAATTACTAAAACAAACATCCCAAGTTCATTCATCCTATGTGGACCCTACCTAAGAGATATAATCCACTTGGAAAAACTCACTAACTCAATCTGTAGTTCCTAACACTAGAGGCTCTTCCATCACTAACCTATGACCTGTGATAGGCTATAAGAACCCAATTGGTGATGCCCAACCCTCACCACTATTCACAGTTGTGGGGGTGCTACTCTTGACCATGAACCACATGAATCCTATCTAACGAGAGAGATAGGAGGGACCCATACGTCATCAATTCCCAATAGTTGAGGGAGTACATGATCCTAATTTACCCACCAAACCTCTATCGCTCCTAAATAGAGTGTCCTACACCTAAATCTATCTTGTTAGAATTATATATTAAATATTTATTTCATATAACTAGAGGAGGAAACATATCCTCATAACATTACTCAAAATACGAGGGAGCACTATCTCTAATGGAGGACCTGGTCTCTACTGCTACTCGAAGATATGTGAGTACTACTCCGTAAGTAAGGACTACAACCTTAGTTCAATAGGGGATTAATGCTCAAAATATATAGGACTTGAGACCATGCCATGTAGAGTACCACCATGTGGCTAGAAGAACCGCACCCTCGTACGATAGGGGGTACCACCGTACCAGCTCGATTATTATGGGGAACCCACACCCTGAGAGGATTGGTAAGTACTAACCCTAGGCTAGAGGATACACTCCCAGGTATGATAGGGTAGTACCAAATTAATAGGAAGAACATGTAAAGTGGACCCGCTCTCTAGAATGATATGTGATTTTTGACTCAAAAGATAGAGGACCGCACGCAAACGTGATAGGGGAGTACCCACTCTATCTATACGTCATGTACGGAGGACCCTCAACCTGACATTGTATGGGAGTTCCAACTCCACGGATGGAGGAACATCTTCATGGTCCAACAAGGGATCAATTACTCTATCTTGACAATGAGTATAGAGGGACCACACCCTATCTCAGTAGGGAATCACTCTCCCCAACTATATGAATGATATGGTTAACCCTGGCCCTAGTCTGATAGGGGTGTAACAAAACCATAAGAACTACCCAAAGGTATAAAACCCACACCCATGATTTGGGGATTCCAATATCATCCAAACAAGAGAGCTAAGGGAAACTCGTGCCCGTATTTTTTTGGGGAGTACCAGTCCCAACATCTCTATTTACGAACCACACTAATATACAACATCTATCATGAAACACTAAAAGGAGTACCACACTTATCATAACTCATATCAAAACACTACCCCATGTAAAGGACCCGCGCCCTGATACATGAAGGCAACACCTCTCTACCGGCCTAAAGAGTCCATGATACTGACATCCTAAGCTAATAGAAAAGTATACCGACCTTGATGACAGCCAAGTGATCCACCCTAATAACTACCCATGATTAACCACCATTACACAAGATTTGTTCTGCAAACATGACACATAATTTCTCATTTTCCTAAATGAATTTCACCATCATGTTGTACATGGAATTTTACTAAGGATAGGCCACTCACAAGATTAAATCTATGTTCTAGTAAAGAATATAGGCAAGGAGAATGATCTCAAGAAGATCTAAAGGAGTACATTATGTGAACTAGGGTCCACACAACATGTGAACCTACCAAATAACCAGGACATGTATTCTATTTACATGGTCCTACATTTCATGTAGGGGTACATGGAGTGCACAACCCATATATGGCATGTTCCACTTCTCCCAACCCCTGGTCATGTTCTTCTTCCACATGGACTGGCTAACCATGTCCCTCACACACTATCTATCCCATACTACATGGCCTGTTCAGGATAAATGGACCCTTAGACATGTGGTTTTATAATTCCTGTGTTCGGCACCATGTGTCTGTATACTTTTTGTTATGTACTTCTACACAACAATGTACAATGACAAGACTACCCTATCCATGTCCACTGGATACATGGTATGACATCACTACACGACATGAAACCCCAATAGATAGCATGTACACCCCAAAATTCATCTTCCCCAAACAAGAATAACACACATGGTTTTTCAACTGAACTACATGCTTTGTATATTGTAATTATGGATGGTAATTACCTTGAAAATTCCAAATTTACCATGGTATACCCCAAAAATAAAAGCTCTACCTAGAAAGGATTACTAGAAATTTTAATAGGGATTTACAAACATAAACAATGAAAAATGAATAAGACCAGGACCATAAATAAAATCCCCCACCTAAAGGGAAAAATGTCAATGCTATATGTGTAGAATGACGTTATCATTGTGACTCTCCTCGATCTGATGAAGATTGGTTCAAGGAACAGAGATCAACAACTCTTCATTGCATTGATTCATAACTAGTTCATTCATTAACTTAAGGAGGAGAGGAGGAAGGAACTCCTCTTCTATATTGTGGGCCCAATTTTAGAGTTTGGGGAATTTACATTATAATTATTAAATTAATTTTTTCATTTTATTAACAATTCCACCCCTACAACTCACCTCCAACCAAAACACTTACTGCAGACAACTTTTTGTCACATCTAGGGTAAACACAATGTTTTGAACACATGCATGGAATAAGATTTCTAATACAAGGCTCCACTTAAGAGTTATTGCACATTTCAAGAGAAACTATGTGCACACGACCAAATATATTAAAATTTAATAAAATCACTATGATAAATATCCCCATTCCTTAGAATAACACGTCAACTCAATTCCTAGATTATGAAAAATTCTAAAAAATATTCCATAGTATTATATGCTGAATTTGAATCACTATTGGTGCTTCTTGAAGGCTCAGTGAGTCACAGAGATCTATAGGTTTGAAAAAGGTGTTCAAGAATTAAGATTTTTTGATAATATATTATACTACTAGAATCATTAAGAATGGAAACAATTTCCCTAATAATACATGAAGAGAGGGATATTATTAATCAAGAATGGACATATTAGTAGAAAGGTGTTTGTGGGGTTGAAAGGTTCACAAAATATAGTAAAAACCAATACATAGATAAGTACCCCACATTATAAGAACAATATACATTAATGAAAATCCAAACACTCTGAATTTGAAAAGGTTGTTCATGAAGGATTTTTATTATGTTATGATTTTCCTAAGATCATCTATTTCTTTGAGAAATAGAGTTTAGGAAGGTTATGTATGCTTTAAAAAAGTTATAAACATCAATAAAGTTTTGGGATTCTTGAAGGACAAGTGAACTTCATGTAGGTAGTGAACTTCAATTAGGCTAAGTGGAATTAGTTAATGGAGGTTACTTCGTGAAGGCTATTTGAGATTCAAAAAAGGGGATTTTTTCACAAAATGTTTTGGGTTCATGAATTTAGGATACTACTGTGGGTAATTGGGAATTTAAACAAGGGCTGAAAAGAGGGTTTGGGAAAAGTACAATATCATATGAACCATAAAGTGTTTCCTAATAAATATTTGCTAAAGTGGTATTCATCAAGTGGATGAAATTTCAACATAATGCTACACTAAATGAGGTGTAAAAATATTTATTAAAGTAATGAAAATAATAATAATCTAAATGATAAGTGAGAACACATTAACTATGAGAGTAGTAATATTTGAAATTGAGAATGTTTTTAACTAAGAGGTAGAATGAGTCCACTTCAAAAATTGTAATAGAAGCGTGATTTTGGGGTTTTTAACATATGTAAATTTCCTCTATATTCTCCTTAGATGTATCCCAGTGTGGGTGAACCAAGTAAAATTGTTGTGTCTCATTCATTATTTCATTTTCATTCATATATTTCTATATGAAACAAGGGAAGAATTTTTTGGTTTTACTGACAAAAAAATATCCGAAGGATAAGTTGTTTTAAACCTTCACAAATTAATTCACCCCCTATTATGGTATTTAAACTAGTTTGGATAAAAATTGGTATCATAGAAAAAATTTATTTTCAATGATTCTATCTTAAGGGCTTCAATAGATGTTATCAATCCAAAAGGGATTCTGATCTTCAATAAAAAAATTTCAATTCTGAATGTATTAGATGCGTAACTAATTATGATATTTATAAATAGGTGTCTTTATAATAACAATTCATGTTATATTGTCTAGTGTGGGTAGTAGTGATTTATCAAAAGTTTACCAAAGGTAATTGGATGATGAAACGAAAGTAATCTGTTCTTTTTGGGTGGTCATGGTCCAATGAAATCTATATAAAAGTGATTTCATGTAATTTATCAAATTATATATGGGAAAATCTGCTAAATATTTATGAGTGTGACTTAAAATTCAGAGAAAATGAACTACATGTTCTATGGAACAATTATACGGATTTGAGAATTCACCCTAATAAGTATATAGATTCATTCATTGACTGAGTGTATGTTAGAGTGGAATAAATACATGGTATCAGAGATGTTATTAAATATTTAAATATCATTAAGTGCTTCTTGAGACGACTTCCACCTCGGTTCAATATGAGTGTTTATATAATGAATTATAAATATCCATAAGTTATCACATTGGATAGTTTACACAGTAAACTTATCATATACAAGATGATAAATGATGATAATGAGTCAAAAGAAAAATTAAAATCCAAATAGGTGGAATTTTAGGCAATGAATAAGATCCACATTGAAGATGTATAGGAATAAAGAGATATGAATGAAGTCATGTCATTACATTCATCAATTTTTTAAATAGGAAAAATAAATTTCAAAGGTAACCTTCCACTTGCATGATTTTTATGTGGAATGGTTCTAAATATTATAGAAAGATTCCTCAAGAAGTTTCAAGATGATGAAGATGATTCAGTAAAAACTCCCATAAAGAAGTGTTTAGATTATGTGGATAGAAAAAAAATCTTTAAGAGAAATTTATTCAAAGATAATAATATTTATTCCTGATAAAATGAAAATTCAAAATACTCAGAGGATAAAGAGATGGACAATTATAAGAGTTATGGATAAACTACTATAGTGGATGTTGTATGTAGCTCCCAAAAAAATATTAAGATAAAACTATGTATATGAATTCAAAGGAAGGGATGATCTCCAACCATAATTACAATCTCCTCTTAAAGATATATATTTATTTAGATCCAAAATGAATTAAATAAATAGTGTGGTTCATGATTCCAAAAATTTTATGTAGTAGCAAGAAGAAGAGAAGTCTGATATAAAGGAAGAAATTGAAAATATTAAGTCTTCAATACTAAATAATTCAAAAAATTTGTTGACCAAAATCTAAAAGTTTATGAAATTAGAAGAGTAATTGATTGTTTGATTAACATTAGAAAAACAATTCTAATACACTGAAGAACTTGAAGAGGATATTGTCTCACTATGAAGAAAATTAGAAGACCGGGAGAGGCTCTTGACTATTGTTATGTAATCAGGAAATAAAATTAATCATGTAACAACCAAAAATATTGAAGTGGAGCATAGGGGTCCATAAAAATAGTATAAACAGTTTCATTGATAAGGATGCCATGGTGATTGATGGAAAATAGAATTTAGTAGTAATTTATGTCAGACCACAGGCACCCACTCTAAAGTAAAAAAATTGATTTGGGTATAAATCACAATAAGATTGTTTAGATAAAACATGGAACATGAGGTCATGTGATAATGAATTATTGGAATAGAACTCATATCAGAAATTATTATTGTGGAAATATTGGAAATTTTCAAAATGTATGTTCCACAGCCAAAATATACTGAAGGGTACAAGTCTATAAAAGGTATCCACACAGAGCTCAATATTCCAAGAATTATTTTGAAGGTCACTAATTTTTGTGTGGATGATTCACACATATGGTCATAAATTTCTCATCAACAATGTAGAAGAATATGACATATAAAACCCAAAGTGGTATTAAAAAACAACTAAATGAGTTATTGAATGGAATTAAAATGATTTTTTTTGAAAATTTGCAAGATTATGTTAATCAATAATACAATGAAGAATATCAAGAACAATAATCCATAACAAGTATGCAGTCAAAGATAGGGATAAAAAATTAAGTTACTGAGCATGAAGTTGTTGTATATATTTACCATAAACACTCATATCATGATGGTGTATGGATCTTTGATTCTGGATCAATATCCCATTTGTTGGGAAATAAGGATCTTGTTACATGCATCAAATATTAAAATGTGGGTGTTGTAAAATTTTGAAATAATGAAGGTCTGAAGATTGTTGGATCTAGAAAAATTCAACTTCTGGAGAAAATATAAGATACATGCTGATGACTTGGTTGTCGAATGTCTCAGTCACAACTTTCTAAGTGTTAGACAATTATGTGATTCAGGTCATGAAATAATCTTTAACAAGAAGTTTTGTATTTTCAAGGGAAAAGATGGTATAGTTTTTATAGGTAAAAAAATGAAAATGAATATCTTCCTCATGAGTGAATAAGATGATATGTTCTTTCTATTTATAGAGAAATCATATGGTTGGGGCATAAATGGAATAGAAATATATACTGACTACCTCAAGAAAATATAGTCAAATGTGACATAGATTGAGATATCCCCATGCTATCATGTGATCATGATCACACATGTAATGTGTTTCAATAAGGGAATATAATCAGAAAGAAATATTAGGAAAAAAGAAAAAATGTCAACCAATGTGCTTTAATTGGTGCATGCATATGTGTTTGGACTTATCTCACCAAGAACCATTGATGGGAATAGATATTATGTTCTTTTCATTGATGATTTTAGTAGAATGGAATGGTTGTTTTTCATTTCCCACAAGTCTGAAGTATTCAGTTTCATAAAAAATAATATAGTTAATATGAAAGTATAGTAGAAAAAAAGATTCTGATGTTTCATAATGATAATGGTACACAATTAAAAAATAGAAAGGATGAATACTATCTAATGAAACACATGATAAAGAATCAAGTTCTGATAGTGATAACTCCTGAAAAAAGAGTATTTGAGAGGAGAAATCAGATCATAAACCAAAATTCTAATAGAATACTTATTGGAATGGAACTATGATGGAAATTCATGAAGGAGTTAGTCTTTAAATTGGTCCACATATCCAAATGGTCTCTGTTCTATTCAAAGAAATAAAATACTATGTATGATCTATTGTATTGATAGAAGACAACATTGAAATACTATTAAATATTTAATAGTAAGTGTTTTATTCTCAATACGGATAAACACAATAAATATGATTCTTTTGGAGATTTAGTGATATTCCGTGGATATCTGGGAAAAATAAAAGAATATAAATGTTTCAAAAAGTGTATGGTAAAATTAGTTTAAAGAAATGATGTCACTTTAGTAGAGAATGAAAAAAATATTCAACAACATAGTAAACATTATCCCAATTATAGTAATGAAGAGGTAAGTAACTAAAAGGAATTAGAATTGGAAAGTAATGATTCAAGAAAAATATAATGATAATTATAAAGAGGAATTAAAATCAACATCTACATGAAAGTCAAATAGTCGCACTGAAATCGAAAGACGAAACATTATTGGTATTCAAGTATTTCTAGTTCAAACATTGAGAATGAATTATTCACATCTGGAATCTTTCATATCTCAGGTAGAGCCTATGTTTTTTAAATAACCAATTGGATATGAGGCCTAGGTTCAATATATGAATGAATATCATGAATTAATTGAGAATAATCAGAAATGGGAGATTATGTCAAGACTGGAAGATATGAATGTCATTGGGACCACATGAGTCTTCTAGAACAAACTAAATCAATATGTATTGGTTATTCCAAAAAAACGACTAGTGTGCAAGGGATAATCTCAAATCGATGGAATAGATATTAAGGAGAAATTTCGACCAATTTCATGGTTTAAGATTACCTACAATTTCATGGCCATTAAAGTGAAAATTAAATTCAAGTTTTTACAGATGGATATAAAGTCATAATTTCTAAATGGGGATCTTGAATAAGAATTATATGTTATGAATCCATAGGTTATTATAATTTACGAAGATGAGAACAAAGTTTTTCCACTAAGGCCTTATATGGGTTGAAGAAATCACTGATAGCTTGGTGTTCAAGACTTGATTAGTTTTTGAAAAGGATCTGTTTTAGTGTGGTGTAGTTGATTAAAATAACAATGTCAATAAAGATAGTAATCAAAGGATTATTTTGATGGCGTATATTTATGACATAATTTTTGGCATATTATATTAGGTGAAGTGAAAAACGTTCATAGAATTCATGAAAACTGAGTTCAAAATATCAAATATTAATGAACATCCATTTTTCATTGGTTTAAAAGTGAAAAAAGGAATGTAAGATTTATTTATCAATAAAAATATTATTGGGAGGTTTAGAGAAGATTTGGAATGGATAATTAAATGGATATGATGACTCTGGTGGCCACCTGGATGAAACTATCAAGATATGATGATGGAAAAGTGGATAATATCACATAATACAGGCCGATCGTTGGTAGTCTGTTTTACATGATGGTGAAAAGATATGATATTGTTTTTTCCACATGTTAAGAAAAATGAAATCAATGAAATCCCAAAAAAATCAACATACATTTAGTAAAAATAATAATTGGATATATTAATGGTGTGGTATATTTCTATTTGTTCTATAATGTCAAATACAAAAAATAATTATTGGGATATATAGATGCAGATTGTGCTGATTCACCAGATGATAGAAAATCAATGTTAGGTGGTTATATCTATATTAGAAGATTTTGTATTTATGGGATAATCAAGAAACTAGATTTAATTTCATTTATCACTATAGAAGATGAATATATTGATAACACTCAAGATTTTATGCAATTATTGTGGATGAAATAACTACTTAATGATATGGTAGTTTAGGTGAAGTGTTCGATCAGAATCTTGTGAGATAATTTAAGTTATATAAATCTAAAAAAAATACTCTCCCTCACCCAATTTCAAATAAAATTTAAATAAAGTATCAATTTATCAAGGATAAGGTGAACCTTGGGCTTCTAAAGTTGGAGTATGTTTCAACAGAACTAGATTTTTCATCTATTTTGGGAAAGGCCTTACCCAATGAAGAGTTTGAATAGCATCAACTGGATCTGGGAGTTTAGTCAACTCCCCATACCTGAAAAATTATTGATGTGTTACACCCTCTTCCAGTGGTATGGTTTGTTTTACCCTTATGTGATGATATATGTTCTTTAAAATTCTATAAACACAAAGGATTAGACATTGGGTTTATTGATAAAGGGGAGAAAATATCTTGATCATGATAGGGGAGAAGATAACAGGGGGACCAGTGAAGACATGTGAGTTCTCAATCTGACAATTCTAAATATGATTGATCAAAGTTAAAAATTCATGATAGATGGAGTTCATAATGAAAGTGGTTTACTATTTCAGATATGAAGGGACCCATTTATGAAACTTTCATGATACACTAGCTTCTCACACTAAGCATGGCTCATGCGGGCTTAGAGTGAGTGTTGAGTAAATCATTGATCCCTATATGGAATCAAAAGAAGAATGTTCTTGTAGAAGATGGAAGAAGCATTAAAGTGGTATCCTAAAGGTGAATAGTGGTCATCAAACCCAATGGGAGGATATTTTTTGGAAAAAATACATTGAGGAAACATTGTAGTGCATTTGGGATGATTGCATTTTTCGACAAAGCAATTTTACAAGGTCAGCTATGGAGTTAAATATATTTTGTTGAAAAGGTATGCTGATGAATATCCTAGTCAAAGGATTGAATATGATATAGTAAAGTGGTATTCATCATGTGGATGAATTCCGAACATAATGATGCACCAAATTAGGTGTAAAACATATTGATTTAAGCGATCAAAACATGAATCATCTAAAGGAGTAGTGATCAAGAATTAGTGGAGAGGGAATCAATCTTTCAAATTGTTATTAGTTTTTAGCTAGGAGGGATAGTGAGTCTAATCCAAACATTATAACAATAATGTGCTGTAGTGTATTTGGTACCATGAAATATTGAATTAATATTCTCCTTGGACGTAGCCTAATGCAATTAAATAGTGTAAAATTGTTGATATAATCCAAATTTCTACTTACATAACCCCTTATGATCTACCTGAATGGCCCGAAGGCCTTCATTTTTATTGATTTTTGATAACCCCTATTTCAAGGGATGAGGGGGAACCCTTACAAGGTCTGTAGGCTCAGAGATTACATGGCCCATAGTCTTATGATATTACATGACCCGAAGGTCATATGGAATTCAACCAGACTATCTACAAGGAACTGCCCCTCCCTAACATATGCATCCTGATAGTAGCTCTCCAGCTTTGTATGACCGTATGGGCAGGCTTCTTGTGCAAGCACAGGCTAGTACCTATGGCATATCCGTACCCTCTTATTCTGAAAATCCATTTGGCTCTGCTCTTGTGAGTGCACCGGCTCTAAATCCACTTCTGGGGATGAATCTTTTTTGTAGTGTGTATGGGGCCTGCATTCATGTAGCCCGAAGGCCTTAGGGTGGTCCTAAGGCATTAAGGTGGGCCGAAAGCCTTGATAATAAACTTTACTGAAGGCATTGGGTGACCTGAAAGACTTGTAGGACTCGAGGACCAAACCTATGGCCCGAAGGTCCAGATGGATCAATAGTTTCGGCTGCTAGAGTACCGAACAATGCCTGCTACAGTACTGCTATAGTGCCTGCTGCAGTGCATGCCACTGTACTTCTATAGTACTACTAAAACACCCCTGGAAATATGCCTCCACCCAGATTTGATCTTAGGTGTCTTGGATGCACCTAGAGAGTCCTCGCCAACTTGGCTGAGGCTCTTGTGCAAACCCCTTATGATCTATATATAAGTCTTAAGCATCAAATATGCATTGGTTGTAGTTTTTTTCGGTAACATTTTAGCTACCATGAATAATGTAGTACTATCCCCAAGCTTGAACCTCTCTAATATAATGTTTTACTAAAATCTTAATTTCCCATGTTTAGCATTGTATTGGTCTAGGGAAAACCCTAACAAAGTTACATTCCTTCCAAGCTCAGACAAATGAGATTCTAAGGAAGACATCCAATTCATGATTCCAATTCTTCCGACATTATTTATTAATTTTGTAATATGACCCACATTAATTTATACAAGATAATTTCATGGATATGTTTTTCACTTTCATATTTAATATTCAAAATATACCAAGGTTTTTCATTGTAGTTTGGTATAGTGTGTGAAGCACACTATTTAATATATTTTTTAGTTAATAATAATATACAATGTAATCTTGGGGCGTCACATTATCTCCAATTAAATAAATTGTGTCAATGAAATTTTAATTAATACATACTATCAATGTTAGATAATAGAATATATAAGATGACTAAAAATTTATTTTTCTAATTAGTTATCAATCACATATATTAACATATAATAATAATAATTCCAATAGTGTGTTTCTTTCTTACTATTTGAGTTAAATACCTATTATAGTTTGGTGTTAATACCTATTAAATTTATTTATTATTTTCATAGTCATACTTTTAGGGATATATTATCATAAATTGGTTTGAGTCATGAAAAGGGATACCCTCTTTTCATAATAGATACAACATACACACCAATCAATCATCACTTATGCTTCATTAGTTTGGCAGTGTTGATGGAAAGTTGAGAATGAACGATGAACTCAGTAAAGAATACTTCTTATCTATATAAGGATCATTGAGATACCTGTTTATACGCATACTAACAATTCATTAAGTTTCATCCCCCACTAAACTATCATGCACCATGTCCATATCATCCCTCACAAATGTTTCCATATTCCATATATAACCATGCATCTCCTCATCCTCTTGTATCACTAATCCATGCATTGTATTATATGTGAATCCCTCTGAGATAAAGGATTGTGGGGGATGTATTCACCACAAAATATACTATGGGTAGATAATCATGTGTCCAAATAGAGATTTACAAGTATATAACTATTTCCCTCACACACTTTATGGGCTGGCCTATTCTGGGGCATCAAGGCTGATCATCAAAATACTCCCAACCCTGACTCCACCTGTCAACCAGCCCTCTTTTACTTATCCATCATGTCCTATTTCACCAAAAATAGTGAAATGGTCATGTATTTTATGTCCATCATTGAAATGGTTCTTTAAACTTCTCTAGAAATATCAGGGTTGTAACATACTGACCTGGGAGCCATTGAAATGATGACCCAAGCTATTTTTCCACATGGACTCAATCTGGCCTCCCTATATTCTTGAGGCTACCAACTAATGGGGAGGTTCCAAAGGTGGTACAATGGGGATAATATATTCTATGGATAAAAAGTAAATACATTTGAAATAAAAATTAATAAAACTATGTGGAATATGATAATAGTTGATCATCAACAATAAATTAACGAGTAATCATGCTTGATCATTCTATAATACATAAGGGGCGATCATACAAAAAGTGATATATAACCCAATAATAATAAATGAAATAATAATATCTTAATGATATCCACATGATCATCCTAAGAACCTATTATTTCTTTCACTTATAATCTCCCATAAACAAGTGGATCTTTCCACAACAAAATCCAAGGTCCTGAACTAGAAACCATATGATATCTATTTGGGTACCAAATGGTGTCCCAGACATGGTATGAGATATACTTAGTAAGCCACAAACAATTAATTATGATGCATAATCCAGTCCATGAATATAAAATAAACTAGTTCTTTAGTATAATAAAAGTACTGTAGTGTAGTAATAAATAAATGTACACAAGTCGAGCTCAGGTTCTTCAAGGACGCCTAACTGAATGTACCTTATTTGGCCTAATCAGAGTGTCTCTGAATATGTTTCATGTATATATATATATATAATTATATATTTATATATATATACTATACACATGTGAAAATATATAGGCATACATATAGATAAGTTATACTGGCAAGGAACAGAGGCATAACTTAGACATCCTTTTATAATAGTAAGTGTCACATAGGGTAAAAAGTGAAACCATGCATGAGGATCACATTTCATAAGGGATTTCATTACGAAGAATCAAATTTAATAAGGAATGGTATGCTCATTATTCATAATATAATAAGGGATTCCATTCCCATGAATAACAAGGGATTCCATTCCCATGAATAATAAGGGACTCTATTTCCATGATTAATGAGGGTCTCTAAGATTATGAAAAATAAGGGACAATATTACCATATATAATGAGGCATTCCATGCCCATAATTAATAATTCAATAAGGAAATCATGATTTAGTATCATAAGTTATAATAAATGAAATAATAAAGAGTCCATTTCCATAACAATGCCATAAAAATATTCAAGTACACAGATTATGTCATTCCATTACTAAGTAATTAAGAAGAAAATGTGATGGTCCATTCCACTACCAATTTATCAATTGAGATAGGTTAGTAATTTCATTCTTTTATTGATATAGTCTATGTTCAGGTCCTCACAATTAAGATTCCATTCCATTTAAATTATTCATTTCATAGTACATAAGATTACCTACCTTTTTTCAATTGAAACATAAGTAATCAGGAGGGGCAAGGAAGTACGCATGCAATTTTTTTATATTAAATAGTTTATTTATCATTAATTAATCAATTATAACTCTCGGGGAAATTAAAATTAATGGAAAATAATGGAAATTAATAGGATAAACCCATGGATATAACAATTTTAGGTAACTAATCTCTAATTATTAAAACCGATCTAACAATGTGTCTAGGTCACTATTTAAACAATTAATTTTTTTATTTCACAATTTAGGATTATTGGTTGAATATTTTGTTGTGTGAAAAAATGATATAATTTATAAACAATGGGAATTAAAGGAAAAACTACAATGACCACCTACCTTATTTTTTGGATGGCACACTCGTCAAATATTGAGATTTGATTTGAGTTGGAACAAGAGAAATCAGAAGATTATAAAAATTCAATGAAAATAGGGTGAATTATATTGCATGAAGATATCACCAAATATAGAGAGATAATCAATGAAAGGAAGAAGGAGGAGACATGTATTTACTAAAATACTTCTGATGAACCCAAATACATTTGAATCATACCAAGAGAGATAGAAATTGACCAAAGGATGAGAGAGAGAGAGAGAATAGGAGGAGGAGGATGTGCATGCGGGAGGGGATCCTAGCTGAATGGAAGAAAAAAAAGGGGTGAAAACCCATTAACTATCAGAGGGAGGAAATAGTCCATTTTATCCTTTAAATGAGGTGCATGATTAGGCCACATGGATTTTCTAAACACACATCAACTGTGAAGATCACACTGCCTAAGAGCCACACCCTACACAGTTTGGTCATAAGGTTTTGGATAACCATGTGCCAACCATGTAGTGCTACTAGTCAAGTGGTACTAACCATCTGATCTAGGTGAATAGTTTGGAAAATGATTCACACTATGTGTACCAACCTCTACAATTATCTATATAAATTCCATATGGTTTTTAACCCCTCATTTCTAGGTTTAACAAACTAATAGACACCCACTTCTGGGTAAGGCAGTTTCTCCAAGACATCCGCACGGTTTAAAGAAACAATGTGCCCTTGGTTTCTTCTCTAAAAAGTGAGATATTTCTGGATAGAGGCTACAAAAAATCATCTGAACTCTGATGTCCACACTAGGGCCTTAAATAAAATTAAAACACATTTATGTGTTACTATTCTCATATTTACATTTTGAAGATTGGTTTAATATTTTCCCCATCCACCAAATGAAATGTTCGAATTATCTTGAAATTTTCAACCAGTTCAAAACGTGGGATTTTAGAATCTCCCAACATTAGAAATTATCATACATGTGAATCCTTTGGGAACAACATTAAATTTTTTTACATGAATTACATGGGTCATGAATTATCATACAAATAACTACATTGTATTTCCAAACACCCGATGCACCTCCCGACATCACTATTCACACATAACAATTAAGACACTAAAACCCAAGCCATCGTTCAAACTCAAAAAAACCTCAAGATGAAGCTCACTCGAGTCGATATATTCTAATACATGATCACATAATCATTTATTTTATCATATGTCCTATATCTATCCTCACCATTGGTTCTATAATCCCCATGGTCAATTCAAATCACCGGGCTTCCACTACTGGAATTATCCATTGAAACACACACTTGGAGTTATAAAAATTACCCGATCGATCCTCAACTTGAAAAAATAAATAACATATTAGGACATAATCTATATCCCTTGAAGAGATCAATATGGTAAAATTCCAATCAATCATACTTTAACTAGTCAATGTGGCTTTGAATTGAAAATCCATAATTGAACATCTAAGACACACTTGTATCATCCCAATAACATGTATGATGAAATTTATCAACAAAAAAATAGTTCATTTAGAGGTAAAACAAGTTTAACTACCTTTAATATTCTATTTCAAAAACACTCATATCCTATGGCCAATTCATCACCAAAAATAGATTTCTAAATTCTTTTCCCAAGGCGCATTGAGATCATTCTAAACATGTTCAGCAAAGTTCATACCCAACATTCAATTATTTCTCCTAACCAAACTATCTCAGGCTCAAAAACGTTATAGATCTACAACCCCAACCCTGACATTGTAATAATCTAGAATCCACGGATTGTCAAAATGTACTGTGAGATTAACATTCACAACTGGATTCCACCAAAACCATAATCAAACCCATACCAAGAATTTACTGAAGATTATATCTATATATCATTTCATTCAATTAAAACTATAATATTTCCAAGACTATCAATATACAATAGTTATCAAGGTCTCACAAACCTTTTTACATGAGGGTCACCCACCCGTGACTGAGGTCCCACTCCACACCTTAGGAGCATAATTTGAATCACATAAATGAATGATTTCTGATCACCATGGCTCATACCCTATCCATCCCCATAACTAATAACAAGAATGAATAAGAGCCTACTCAACCAAAGTGCTAACATAAACATCATCTCTAACTCATTCCCTTGTTTTGAAAATACTTACTAGGGAATATTTCCTAAAATCAAAAACCATAAAGGGAAACTACCTAGAAACAACCATTGGTGTACCATAAACCAAGTGTATTTACTATAAACAAATCCTTGATAGAAACTCCAAAAGAGTCCATTCATAAACAATTAACAACTTCTTAGGAAGGTATATCGAGATAAAGTCAATTATCTCTCAGCATACATAGGGACATGTAATGAAAACATACATGATCACCTCTTGACTGAGAGTACACTAAGATTTTATCATCATGTGGGTATAAATCTCCCATGAATTCCTATAAAAACTAGACTAAATTTTCCTTAACCGAAGTCTGACACCACATTCCCAAACCATGCATGTCCAAGTCCATCCACGGTTCAACTACCTCTTGTCAACTAGTTTATTTCAAATTATCCCGTATCAGATGATATTTTATTTAATTTAACCTAAATCTTTGGGGAAACCTACCCACAAGTGTCTTATCTAAAACCAGAAATCCTCAAAACATACTCAGTTTCTCAATAAAATTCAATTATAAATAATTTTTGTGCACAATAAGCATGATCTAAACATACAATACAAAGAGATTTTACCTCTCATACCACCTAGTTCAAACCCAAATCAATGTGCTACAAGCCATCCATCAACATTTTCAAGATGGATATGCTACATGGCACATCATTTTCATTAAGTCATAAGTTTCCTTGGATCTCCTATTTAAGATCAGGAATCTTAAATTTTCCTTGATTTTTCAAATGAACTCCCACCTCACGGTGTCATTTCTAAGAGGAACACATCAACCAAAAAACTACTACTTGTTAACTGGGATAGGAACCCGAATAGACCTGACCATTGAAACAACTCAGGGTACCTATAATAAGAAAAGTAATCTCAATTTTTGAATCAATTGACTTGAGGAATTTCTATGTATTGGTCAAGAAATGAACATAAAAACAATATACCAAAAAATATAAACATGGCATCATGCACCTATTCCATTGGTTATTCATAATAGAGAAATGTCCTAGATATTATAGGTTCTAAGTTAATTTGAGACCAACTTGGTATGTCTGCCTAGCCCTATGGTCTCTAGTATGAGAACCACAACCCATTTTTGGAAATCAATTACGTGGTGTCAAAAATTTCAATAAGCACTCTTTTAGAAGAGTTTAAACCAAATAGGATAGGAAGAATCATCCTAAAATTGTTAAAATCTATCATCATTAGTATAAAAACTTATACTACCAAACATTAGGCTATCCAGTCATGATTATTACTCAGAATCCAAGTAGGTAAAATCTCCTTGAAAGGTTTAAACACTAACATAACGAATAAAGGGTTGACACGCAGATGATTTCTCATATGGTGATTTCCCTTTAGGGTTCAGCTTATTAGAAAACCACCCACCTACATGGAAAATTATTTTATCAATAGATGGTTCAACCTAGATGAAATGGACCAAACATACAACACTCACCATTATTAGAAATTCAGAAAAGGGATTTACTATTTTATCATCCCCATGGGACCTACTACATAGATAAAACTTAATTTAAACATAAATTACCATCATAATCACTAAATTCATGCCAAAAATGTTATTTAGCTTTACCACCTATCCTTTTGGTTTAACGTACCAATGGGAAGGTAAAAAATTGATATATAATGGAAATATTCATGTTCATATACTAAGAAAGTCTCAAGGATAACTAAAACTAACACATACATGAGGGTTCAGGATACAACAACTTTAAAGTCTCATATTATGGAGTTTAATTAATAGTCATTCACTATTAAATTTTGATCATCTCATATAAAATTTATTTTAAGTAACAGTTGTCAAAACCAACTATACTAACTACTCTATTTAACTAATATTGTACATATTTTGGTAAATATCTCATTATTTTATTTTTAACCCATCCTTTAATATACCAAAAAGGTATTAAAAAACATTAAAATTAAATAAAATTTCAAGTTCAAATCTATAGTGGAAAATAGTGTTTAGTTTTTAATTAGTATTTAAATTATTTAACACCTTGGGAAAATAAATCTCAAAATAATATAATGGGTATTTTATCAATTAAGGGGACTGGTCAAGTAATATTTCACCATAAATTTATATGTAACACCATATAAGGATCTATAAACACTTTAATTAACCATCCCATTTATATAAGCATACCCCCGTGGGGTTAAGTATGAAGGTTTATAAAGAATAAGGAAACCTATGAGGGTCCCATAATGTCAAATTGGGTTCAATAATATGGGACGACATTCTCAATTTATGGAGTCAACTCTCTATAAATTACAATTGGCATCCCATTTAAATCCCACCCATAATAGTTATCTTAATTAATATTTAATAAATAATTAATAGGTTTATCTCATATGCAATATTCCTTAATTTCCCATTGGTTATAGTTGTGAATTTATAAATTTTTTCATATGGGTCTTCATTCATGTGTCATAGACACAAAATACTTTACAAGATTCAATTTACACTCTCATTTATAAGTTTTATTTTTCTGTTTGAATTGAAATTCATAATTTATACATATATAAATCCTATTTTTTAGATGAATTACCATTCCCAAATTATAATGTTACTTTCCATTTTAATTTATAATTGGAATTCATGTATTTGAAACCAGGTTATACCTTCAATTTTATAATACATAAATCCTAGTAAAATGGTTCGATTATTTGTGCCACACATTCTAATGTGTAAAGCACTATTACTCCATATAAATTTGATGATTATAATACATTTAATCACAACCATAAATGTTTCATCTAATGAAATAAATTGTTTATGGATCAAACATGTCATAATTGGTTAGTTAAATAAAATACCACTATCAATATATATTTTAAAACACTAATTAGGTTGATTAATAAACATTATTTAACTAACCAAATATCATAATTAAGGACAAGTCATGTTAATAAAGACATAAACATGGTATTAATCAAGGAAAACTACTTTTTAAGCAAGGAAAAAATGACACAAACTAGGTATAGAGGAAAAAAAAGATATATAATTATCCATGAAGGGGTATGAATAAGAATTATATTAATCACAGAAGTATTTTATACAAATAAAAATGCATTAAAAAACCTAAAATTCAGTCCTCATGTAATGTCATATGCAACGAATGTGAATACCTATGTGCCTAATATGGTTCTTGTAGTGACACTTGATTTCGAAATAGGATAAGGGTAAAATGAAATCCAAAAAAATGAATAAATAACCAAAGAAAGTATAAAAATCACATAAGGTGAAATAATATTCAACTATAATATCTTACATTATAAACAACAATCATATACATGGTAACTTGATCTACCCACTCGTGTTTATGCTGGCCTCACCCAGACACGAGCTATTTACTAGGTGCCGAAACATTCATAATCTCTCATCTATTATGCCAAAATAGTACAAAAAATGAATAATATTACTCTAATACAACATTATAATATTCCAAACAAGGATCTAATAAAATAGTTATATGATCCTATTAACCACATGGCCTCATGCACACCTATCTGTACAGTAGAGGTTTCTGACTAGCAGTGAGGGTCTAGTGGTGGCACCGTGGAGATAGTATAACCTATATATCAAAAATAAATATTGTGGAAGAAAAACAAAATTAGTGGAATATGATAAAACATGATCATAAATAACAAATTAATAATTAATCATGCATAATATTTCCCAAATGAACAAGTAGATGACATAAAACACATGATATATAAAACCCAAGAATACTAAATGAAATACAAAGCCTCTAAGGCTGTCCACATGTGCATCCTGTGAACCATCCCAAACATGTACTCCTAAAATATTATGAATAAGTGAATCATCCCATAACACAAACCATGGTCCTGAACCTATAACCCGATAATAACTATTTGGGAAAAAATGAAGGCCCAAATAGGGTGTCAGATATATATAATAGGCCACCAAAAACATTATTTAAAAAATAACCCTTTTGATGAATAGATAATATATTAGTGTGAATGTATAATAAAACTAGGTTATCATAATAATCAATAAATGTAAATTATTTGGGCTTAGGTTCCTCAGGAAAACCTAGGTGACTATACCTATTTTAGCTAAAGTCAAAGTGTGTCTGAACAAGGTTCACATGTATATATATATATATAACTAAGTATGTATATATATGTAATATATGTGTGAATATATATAGACATATATACATAAAGTTAATACTAGTCAAGACCTATGGTGTAACTCAAAATTCATTGTATAATCATAAGAGTTTCATATGATAAAAAGGGATTCCATTCCCGAGTATCAAAATTCATAATGGAATTACTTACTGAGTATGACACTTAATAAGGGATTATATTCCCATTTATAATAGAATAATAAGGTATTACATGCCCTTTAATAATAATATATTCTATGTCCATGAGTAATGAGGGACACCATACCCAAGAATAATGAGGGATGCCATGCCCATGAATAATGATGGATTCCATTACCATAAATAATAAGTCAGTAGGGACATTATTACTTAGGATCATAAGTTATAATTGTAGAAATAATAAAAATTCTATTCCAATAAACATGACATAACATAATTCAAGTATACAAATTGGGTCATTCCATTATTAAATAATTAAAATTTCCAGTGGAAGGTTCGTTCCACTACCAATTTATCATGTGATATAGGTCAAGGATTTCATTAATTTATTGAATTGAGCTTGTATAGGTCCTCAAAATTAATATTCCATTCCATTTGAATTAGTAATTTCATAGGCCATGAGATTACCCATTCCATTCACCCATTTAAATATAAGTAATTATGAGAAAAAACAAAGAACACATGTCCATTTGTAATATTAAATAATTCATTTATCTTTAATTAATTACTTCTCACTATAGGGAAAATTAAAATCAATGGAAAATAAGGGCCATTAATTGGAAACACCCAAGGGTTAGAATAAGTTGAGAAAACCATCCTCCAATTTTGAAAATGGGTCCACCAAAGGTTCTAGGTCATTGTTTTCTTCATTAATTTAGATAAGAAAAAATTTTAGGAGTAACATGTTGATAATTTAGTGTGTGCCAGAATGATGTAATTTATAATCAATGATAATTTATGGGAAAAATCCATAAAAAACATAAATTATGCTTAATATGATCCAATAATCCAATATTTAGTTTTGATTTGATCCACAATTATAGAAAGCATAATATTATACAGGCACCCTAAAAATAAGGTGAATTATCTTGCATGAAGATAACACTGAAGATGGAGAGATAATTGAAAAATGGAATAAGGGGGAGTACTAAACTTACATATACACTTCCAATGAACCCAATTATGCTTGCATGAGACAAAGAATGATAGAACTCCACCCATGGGAGAGGGAGGAAATAGAGGTGTATCCTAGAGAGGCAATATGCTTATTTAGTGGAGAAAAGTTATGAAAAAACTTTATGGGATAGAGGAAAAAATGGAAATTTTTACTCTTTAAACTAGGGAATGATTTTACACATGGTTTGGATAACTGTGTTCGAACCATGTAGTTCTCACTACCTAGGAGCCATATCCGACATGGTTTGGTCTCACGGTTTAGGCTAACAATGTGGTAATAGTGTGGTACTATTAGTTAAGTGGCACTAACCATGTGGGATAGGTTCATAGTTCTAATAACCCTATGAATCCCATGTACCCAACTCTATAGTTTTCTATAGACATTTTGAAAGGCCATGGACACCTCCTTTCATTGTTTAAAAAACCTGGTGACACCTCCATTAGGGCATCACAATTTCTCCTAGAGTTCTGTATAGTTTAAAAAAATGCCACACCATTGTGTTGTTCACCCATAAAGTGATATTTTTAGGGATCAATTCTCCAAGTCATCATATAAACTCTTAAGACCACTCAAAACATAATGCACATAAAAAAATGTAGGTGTTATATTTCTCAAATTTACATTCCAAGGCTAATTTTAACATTTTTCCATCCACCAAATGAAAAGTCATAATTTTCATGAAATTTACAAGCAGTTAAAAACACAAATGTTACATGGGTATAATTGTGGAAGAAATGCATTGATGAATTATGATCAAGACAATATTTTTATATAATCATCTATTAATGTGATGTTAATATCTCACCACATCGTTTTCTAGTTGTTGTCTATAGCCTATCCATTTTTTGTAATGAAGAAATTGTGGGTAATCTGACCACGATCAGTGAATTTGAATTCTATGTTGACATAGATAATCCATTAATATAATCACATAAAATCTATCTAAATGGACCCATACTAATATTTATATTCTCATAAAAAAATTCAAAAAGAAACCATCATACAAATCAAAATTTTATTTTATAAAAAAAAACTCAAGGTGACATATAAAGCAAATAATGTAGGAAACTTATAGTGGCTAAAATTAGGATATTATATTAATAATTCTGAAGTTTTGGATTTAGTTATCATAATACATATCATCAGTAATCATTGAATAGACTACACTTTAATCCCTTTTTCGTGGTGTTTGTTTACACATATCATCATTATCATCCTTGGATTTATGATACTGACTTGGGTAATGTTCACATTTTTCTCACAAAAGGCATTGGGCCATTAGTGGTGCTTTAGGATGCATTCTTTCCACTACCATATTGTTAACTAGTTTATTCATTTTATAATGGATTTTTGATTCATGATGAACCATTCATTCACAAGTAAATAATCTTCCAGTCCCCATGAGGCAATTCCACTAGTTCTTCTTCCCACATTTGTGATATATAGTCTGTTGTATATTCCTTCTTTCATCATCTGCATTGCCTAAATTTTCATGAATCTCTATCCTTAAATTATTTGGTTCACTCAGGATTTCATCCATGGTTACATTGTTAATCATATCATGATATAGTTATTATGAAATAAATATGATATATCTTAGTCCATATCTCATTATAATGTGTTGATCATTGAGACAACCACTGCATGGTCGCTCGCACCATATCTTTACTTGGTTACTTATAGTTTCATCCATTACTTAAAAAAGGTGGTCAACATGAGGGATGAATATTTAACATCATAGGGGATTATGATAATCAATATAATAAATGGGATTGAACCTTAAAACCTTTTACCCTATTAAATCATCATGTTATACTATAATTCATTTAGTTAATTTATGTTGGGTTATCATGTTAGACTATAAATCATTATGGTCATATTACTATTCATATGTTTCGTAGTCACATCCATTTTTTAGTATAAAAACATGGATCTAATTCTTAAAAAACATATATAATCATGAATCTAATTTTTTTTGGACTTCTTCATACACATAGTGTTAAAACCCCATGGTTTTAAATAAAAATTGAAATGCATGAAACTTTTTTTTACGTATATATATCTAACGATCCATTAAACATAATTTTTCCACTTCTATGTTTTGAATTTTGAAAAATGGTCATCTACAACTATGATCAATAGGTTATTTGGAGTCTAATGGAAACAACTTGATTTTTTGGTGAATAATAACATACCCTTATGAATAGTGATACTAATAGTAATATGAACCTAATTAATAGTATGTTGTATAATTATTTTATTTTATTAAATTTTTTTGATAATAGAAACTTGATTAATTTTTCATGGTTTTAAAAAATGAGTTATAGTTTTAAAATTGTTATTTTTGAATAAATTATGATTTTATTTAAAAATTAAATTAATAATATTTTTAAAATTATTTCCAAAAAATGGAGTTTATTTTTTAATTGAACATGTTATAAAATGTTGAGGGTGAATTTTTGTGATTTTTCCAAAATTCATGAATTTTTTATGAATTGTAAAATATGATAAATTACGATAAATTTTAAAGACTTGTTTTACTACATCATTGTTGATGCATGACTAATTTCAGCCCACTTATTTCTAACTAACATGAAAATTTTAATATTATGGGTCACATTAATCAATACTATTCATAGTCTTGAGAAAAAATATTAAAATAATGATTAAAATAATGTGAAATCCCTCCCCTCCTCTACTATAAATTCCCCTACATTCTCTCATCCCCTAATCCTCTCACACCTCTCAATCCTTGAGAGTAGTCTACGTTGTGCCAAATCGCCTTCCCAAGGCTCTTCCCCATTTCCCAGAGCTTTTGGTCTCACCAAAGGCCAAAACCAAAGGCTTTAAAAAGGATTTTAAGGAGGAGAGATCAAGAGGTAAGAATCATCTTCCTTTTTCAAGTGTTTTCTTTCCAATTCCTTTCTTTTCATGCACTCTATTTCCATCCACTTATCCAAGAAGTATAAAATCTCTAGAATCTTATATATTCTGTATGTAACCAGGATCATTTAAAATATTCATCATCTTCCTTCCTCTCCGCTCCCGCTTGTTCTAAAAATAAAAGCACCGTCCACGATGTGCTGATTTACCAAAATGGGGGATGATGTGTTTTCAATATCAATTAAATCCTTCAAATATGATAATAAAAACTTTTTAATTGATTAAAAATATTCTCAATTGTACTTTTTTAACTTATTTTATGTTTTATAATGAACTAATATGTATGAAATGAAATTATATAGTGAAATAAGTTCATGAATATCGAGGAATCACCAAAAATGATCTAAACAAACATCATTACTATTTTATATACTGATACATCTCCATATATGATAAAAAAATGATTTGTTGTGTCATTATAAATTTCAGAAACATATGAATACCATTCCATTCCACTTCATTAATTTCATTTCCATATGAGAATAAAATATAATTCAAACCGGCCATGTAAATCATGTAAAGAATGCATCCAAAACAATGGAAGGAAAAAATACTAATAATTAAAGGGTGAGAAGATGTTATGAAATGATCATATAAAGTGGTTTAAACATTAATATGTCTATTTAAGATATTTATAACACTATTTTAACCATTATAAAAGAGTTTTACTTGAGTTACAAGTACGAAAAATCCAAGGTAAGAGAATTCTTAACCGGATTTCCATTCATTGGATTAACTTCTTACTTCATTATTTACATGGTATTAAAATTGTTTTTGAGTTGAATTTTGTTATAATTATGTTTAATTGTGTATATTTATAGTGTATATACATATTACATACACTCTATTTATCACGACCTGTCCTCGGGGCCCAGGCCGTGACTACACCAAGCCCACCTTCTATAGGCCAGGGGCTGGCGACTAGCACCAAGGTGTATATCCCGGAAAAAGGGAAGGCATTGCCTTTGGAAAGTAAACCACAAACACCACAGAGCAAGAAAGAAGAAGTAAACACTAAGTAAAAACTGGTACAATAGTAATTGAGGAAAAGTAAGTGGGCCAGTATACAAACCCAAACTGAAAGTAAAGTATAACTGGATAGGGAAATCAGCAACTGAAAAGTAAAGCCGCAACGTCGAGCTGTCCACTGGAAATCCCACCTGAAGGGTGGGTACAGAAAGCCTCCACTGCTCCTCAGTCCAGACGACCGCTCCGAGTACATCCCGCCCAGTGGTCCACCTCCAGGTACCGTCCTGCTCCGCAAGCCTCCACCACGATTAGTGTTGTCCGTCATCTGCAACCAACACAACGTAGTGCGGGCATAGCCCGTGCAGGGGTGAGTATAAGCTACTCAGTAGGGACCCTGAGACCCCCGAAAGTCTTCCAGAATCCACAAAGGATAATCCAAAATGGAAAGGTAAAATCAAACAGTAACATCCGAAACTACTTAGGTATATGCCCATACATATACCTAAGTCATCAATTCTCGTTCAGCTCCAACATCCGAACCCAAGTACAACCCAGTCCACACAGGAAATAAAAACGTAAATCCACACAGGATTGCACAACATAATCCACAAAGGAAAGCAAAACAAGATTAATCTCACATAGGTATACTTCTTCGTATGACGATATAGATGATTAGATATTGCCACTGAATCATCTAAGTCATTGGACCCACAAAGTATTGATAGGTACTAACCCCCGCAATGACCCACAAAGGATCTGACCCACACATGATCAATAGGTATCTAACCCCCGCAATGACCCACAGAGGATCAGACCCACACAGGATCTGTCGGTGCTGGCCCACACAGGACCACTGAGCGCTGACCCACACAGGATCGGACCCACACATGATCGGTAGCACTGACCCACAAAGGATCGCTGAGTGTTGTAATCGTCGCCGTCGAATCCACTGAGGATCTCTGTACAATCTTCGTCGTCGCAGTAGTAGTTGCAGCCAACTCTAGGGTTCCCACACAGAGCAAGCACGTTCAGGAGGGTCCGCTCCATGAGCCGAGAGGCTGATACATCAACTGACACATAGTCTAGAGTTGATGTATCCAAAAAGTTCCGTATCGTCAATAGGAACTCAACGTCGCAGACGACGCGTCAATCGGATGCCCGGTCTGAGAGTTATTGGCTTTTTCGTCCCAGGGGCCCGGTTGGTTTTTAAGGAAAAACCAACCTGACTGTACTCCACCTACGTCTGAACCTCTGGAGGAGTAAGCCAAAAGATCGGTCTCACTATGTGGAATCCATCAAAGTCGACGGTACGTCAATCGGACGTCCAGAGCTCAAGTTATGAGTGTTTCCGCTCCGAGGGCCCGGTTGGTTTCGTGTACGAACCAACCTGGATGAACCCAAATTATTCCGAAACCTTGAGTGTAATAAACCGAAACGACCGTCTCGATCCAAGGATCTCATCTCCGCTGATGGTCCGTCGATCGGAGGACTTCAGCTCATGTTATGAGAAAAAGACCGAAAAGGTCCGAAAACGGGGGGTATGGGCCCGGACCGACCCGGCCAAACCCCCCCTGGGACGACCCGACCCGGGTCGCGCGGCCCGGCCCTGCGCGCTAGCACTGACCAAGCGCCGCGCAAGGCAGCTGACCCCCCCCCCCCCCCCCCCCCCGTGCGGGGGCCGCTCCGTGACACCCGGACGCGGCTTAAGCCGCGTCCCTCCTCCGCGGTCTCGTACGACCGCGGGATCGGCCTGCGACGCCGCCGTGCCGGCGTGGCGCGCCGTCAGGGGGTTCCACGGACCACCGGACGCGCTCCGGTGGTTCGATTTGCACGCGTTCTTCGCCAGTGCTCGTCCCGGGACTTGTCCTTCACTGCAAAGCCCTCAAAATTAACTTGTGGACCCGTTTGTCGTCGCCCACCAATCCGCGCATAACAACAAGAAGGGCGGTGGGTTCGGACTTGTATGTTGGTCCGCACCCACCACGTTAGCGGTTTTTAAAGTCTCACAACAACAACATTTAACAACCGGGGATATAAATCATGAATATTTAAAAATAAACAACCCCTACCTCGTCGTAGTCTTCGAACATGCGTTCTTCGCGGGATTGACCGTCGTGAAAGAAGAGGATCGTTACATCGCGGAAGGGGCGTCGCGTCGTCACAGTACACTACATCGCGTCGACGATCTCCGAGGGTTAAATAAAACCCACAGTTTTAATTTCACGAATTAAATCAATGTTGAGGATAAAATCCACAAAGGAATTTAAAAGGTTTGAAATCTCCTACCTCAAGCAGTTGATCGAAGATTTGTCGCGGGGAAAGAATCATCACAGAAGAAGTGTCACAGAAGGAGAGTCGTCGGCGTCGCGGAACACGACGTCGCGTCATTGATCTCCGAGGGTTCGGAGTTCTTTGCGTTCTTCGCGTTCTTCGCATTCTTCAAATTCTTCACGTTCTTCGCGTTCTTCGTGTTCTTCGCGTTTTTCGCATTCTTCGCGAAGAATGATGAAGATCTTCTAGCTTCAAAGATTTCTCCAAATCCTCTAAACAAGACACCCCTCAAAAGACAAGTGTTGGTCTTATTTTTAATCTCATGCCAACAATTGATTCAATGATAAGTAACAAACAAAATAATTCATAGAATTAATTGCAACGAATTAACCGCCCAATTAATAGGGGCATTAAGAATTTAGAAAACGCGTCAGTTGACTTTCATTATAGAGGAGCTTTTGCGGGTGCGTTACTTAGAGGAAAAGAAATGGTGGGGCTCGTGTGGGCCCCACATCAAAAATAGCCTACCAAGAGGGTATAATATTTTGGGTTCCACCCTAGCCACTTCAACTCATCTTAAGTAGCTTTAAAGTATATTTAAGTGGCTTTAAGTGAAATAAAATAAAGTCGTTGCACCACTTTATTTTATTTTCTTCACTTAACCCCAAAAATTAAAAACAACACCCATGAAAACACAACTCCGGAAGAGGCGTTTCTAAGAAAATACCGGTGCTGCGATTCCATCGGTGCCCTTAGAATTCGATTCCGAGCACCGGTTCAAAAGTTAGAAAAACTCGCTCGTTCGTTCACTGAACGTACCTGAGCCAAACTTCAGAAAATGATTCCGAGCACACCGGGCCTCAGAATCACATGCCATCAGAAACTACGTTCTTGTAAAATTCCAATGAAAATTAGGAAACTAATTTCCTTGAATTTTACGGGTTTTACATCACTCCCACCTCAGAGCTTTACGTCCCCGTAAAGATACATCATAAACTAGGGAAACAAATGTTGGTACTGAGCACGCATCTGAGCCTCCCGCTCCCATGTGCTCTCCTGGAGGTTCCCGTTCTACCATCTGATGCGCACAAGAGGAATCGATCATCCATGTAGGACCCGATCCTGTCGATCCTCGATCTCTACCGGGACCTCCGCAAAAGTCTCCCCATCATCAACCTCCAGCTCCCCATGGTCAATGATATGCGTCGGGTCATGCACGTATCTCCTCAGCTGAGATACATGGAAGACGTCGTGCACCCGGTGCAACTGAGGTGGTAATTCCAGGCGATAAGCCACCTCACCAATCCTGCTGAGGACCTGGAAGGGTCCGATGAAGCACGGAGACAACATTCCACCTTGTCCAAATCTCCGTAATCCACATCGAGGTGAGACACGTAAGAAGAGGTGGTCGCCATCCTCGAACTGTAGTGGCTTCCGTCTCCTGTCAGCATAAGACTTCTGCCGGCTCTGAGGTGTCATCATCCGCTCCTGGATGACCTGGACCTTCTCTGTCATGGCCTGGACCATCTCCGGTCCCACAAGTGCTGACTCCCCAGGGTCTGTCAAGCACAAAGGAGATTTGCAAGGTCTGTCGTACAATGCCTCGTATGGTCCATCCCGATGGTGGAGTGGTAGCTGTTGTTGTACGCAAACTGCACCAAGGGTAGGTGGTCCTCCTAGCCACGACCAAAGTCAAGGAAAAATGCACGGAGCATGTACTCGAGAGTCTGAATGGTCCTCTCCGTCTGACCATCCGTCTGAGGGTGAAAGGCGGTGCTCAGACGTAGCTGCGTCCCGAACGCCTCCTGCAGCCCCTTCCAAAGCTGGGAAGTAAATCGAGCATCTCAATCAAAGATGATAGATGATGGCACACCGTGAAGTCATACAATCTCCTGAACCTAGAGACGCCCCAAGCTCTCCACTGAGCCCTTCTCTCTGATGGGTAAGAAGTGTCCCGACTTGGTGAGTTGGTCGACAATCACCCAAATAGAGTCGTGACCTCTGGAAGTTCGTGGAAGTCCAGTCACGAAGTCCATAGATATCCCGTCCCACTTCCACTCCGGGACCTCCAAGGGTTGTACCAAGCCTGCTGGTACCTGATGCTCTACCTTCACCTGCTGGTAGGTGAGACATCGCGAAACAAACTCTGCCACATCCTTCTTCATGCCCGACCACCAGTGCTGTCGTCTGAGGTCGTGGTACATCTTCACCACTCCAGGATGTACTACCAAAGGAGAAGTGTGAAACTCTCTCATCACCTCTTCTCGTAAAGCGACTGGTACTAAGGTACGTCCTCTAAAAAGGATTTCATGCTCTGCTTCAAAAGAGAAACCATCAGGTGCCTGACCTGAGGATATCTGTGCATGCCACGTCTCACAGTCAGCGTCCCCACGCTGTGCGTCTCTGACCTACTGTAGTAGTGGAGGAGAGACTGTGAGGGACTGAAGGAAGGTTGCTCCATCTCTATCCATGAAGGATATCTGCAAGGCGGCTAGCTGCTCTGCCGCCTCCTCAAGTAGCTAAATGCCCGTCCTCCTACTGAGAGCATCGGCTACCACGTTCCCCTTCCCAGGAGTATAGACTATCTCAAAGTCATAGTCCTAGAGGAACTCGAGCCATCTCCACTGTCTCAGGTTCAGTTCCTTCTGAGAGAATATGTACCTGAGACTCTGATGGTAAGAAAAGACTGTAAAGCACTCACCCATCAGATAGTGTCGGCATGTCTTCAGAGCGAAGACCACTGCTGCTAACTCCAGGTCATGGGTAGCATAGTTCTGCTCATGCGGCCTCAACGAATGTGATCCATAAGCGATCACTACACACTCCTGCATCAGGACACATCTGAGTCCGGTTCCTGATGCATCGCAGTAGACTACGTACCCTATCCCCTCCCCCGGCAACCTCAAGATAGGTGCGCTGGTAAATCTCTGTATCAGCTCTTGGAAGCTTTGCTGACATCTGTCTGACCACACAAAGGGTTTCCCCTTCTTCGTCAAAGCTGAGAGTGGTGTCGCAAATCTGGAGAAGTCTGGCACAAATCTCCGATAGTATCCGGCTAGTCCCAAGAAACTCCGCACCTCCGTCACGCTCCTGGGTGGCTCCCAAGCTAGCACTACCTCGAACTTCGCAGGATCCACCACAACTCCCGCCTCATAGATGACGTGCCCCAAGAAGTGGACCCCGTGTATCAAGAATTGACATTTCGAGAGCATACCATAATGTTGGTGCTCTCGGAGTGTGTCTAGCACAACCCGCAAGTGGCATGTGTGTTCCTCCTCAGTCGTCTAGTATATCAAAATGTCGTCGATGAAGACTATGACAAATCGATCGAGGTATGACTGAAATATCCTGTTCATGAGGCCCATGAACTCTGTTGGATCATTGGTTACGCTGAATGGCATAACCAAGAACTCATAGTGGCCATACCGACATCTGAAGGCCATCTTCTGCACGTCCTCATCCCGCACTCTGAGTTGATGATAGCCTGACCTGAGGTCTTTCTTCGAGAACCACCGTGCTCCCTTGAGCTGATCGAAGAGGTCATCAATGCTTGGTAGAGGATACTTATTCTTTATTTTCACCTGGTTCAGGCGACGATAGTCTACACAAAGTTGCAATCTCCCGTCCTCCTTCTTGGCGAAAAATATCGGGGAAGCCCAGGGTGAAACACTGGGTCGGATGAATCCCTTGCCCTGCAAGTCCTCCAACTATTCCTGAAGCTCTCGAAGCTCGGAGGGAGCCATACGATATGCAGGAGTGGATATTAGGGCTGTCTCGGGGTATAGATCAATATAAAATTCTACCTCTCTGCGAGGAGGTAGTCCTAGAACGTCGTCGGGAAAGACGTCCGCATACTGATCCACCGCTGCAGGAAAACTAGGACTCCGCACGTCAACTGATCCTAGGATGAGGCTAGCCAATTGATGAGTGATGGGATGTCCTCTCCTCTACGTAAGTCCATCCTGTGTTGCAAAGGCTCCCTTCTCACCGGTGAAGGTGAACCTGCTCCCGTCGGTGCGTACACATCCCACCTTGTTCCTAATACAATCAACCTGATCATGGACTGTAGATAACCAATCCATGCCCAAGATGACATCGTAAGGCCTCGATGCTGCTACAAGAAGATCCCAGCTAAAGATCTCGTCTCCTAGAGTAAGCTCACACTGCCTGCACCAGTGCGTAATCGTCGAGTCTGCTCCCGTAGGAGTCTCTAGCCGTAAGGATCGAGCCAATGGCTCTGTCGGAATCTCCGAGCTCCGAACAAGGGAAGATGCTATAAAAGAACGACTTGATCCTGTGTCTATAAGAACTGCAGCAAGGGTGGAATGGACACATATATTACCTCGAATCATCTTGGGTGCACCGTGGTCATAGGCCTCCGCTGCCTGGAGCTGTGCCTGTCTCTGCCCGCCAGCTCCCTGTAGTCGGGGTGGAACTCCTGGTGGTGGTGGTGGTATAGCCCCAAAGCGTCGCCCACCACCTGCTGCTCGGCCAGCTCCTCTGCCTCGTCGGCCTCTTCCCTGCGGACCACCATGGTTGACCCTCTGCCTCTGCCTGGGTGGCCCCTCAACCGTCTGCTGCTCCGCAGCACGGTGGGTCGGGCAGTCACGAGCCATGTGGCCCTGTCCGCCGCATGTGTAGCACTGCCTGCCTCTCGATAGACTGGCTCGACGCTATGTGCCCCGCACTGCTGAGCCAGTGTCCTGAGGTCATCTAAGTGAGGGTCTGGTCTGCCTGGACCCCTGAGTCATCTGTCGACTGGCTGCTGCAGAAGACTCTGCTACGTGCCGCCCCGCGGTAGGTCTTGCTGCTGATGAAGGCTCAGCAAAGAAGCTCTCGATCAAAAGGGCTCGCTCCAGTACTCCTTCCTGAGTCGTAATGCTGATGGAAATCAGAGATGCCCTAATCTCATGTCTCAAACCCTGCTCTATGGTCCAAGCCCGGATGAACGGGTCCCTTACCATGTCTGTCGAGTAGCGCGAGAGATCAGTAAATCTCGCCGAGTACTGGGCCACCGTCAAGCTGCCCTGCCGCAGCTGTAGAAGCTCCTGGATGCGTACCGCACGGAGGGTGGCTGGGACGAACTCTGTGCGGAAGAGGCTCTCAAAGTCCATCCAGAGAAGATATGCCTCATCGTGGAACTGGAGAATCAAGCTCCTCCATCGGCCCACTCCCGCGTGCAGTGGACTCGCTGCGAGTATCACCATGAGGTCTGGTAGTGTCCTCCCTAACCGGAAAACTCTCACCACTGCCTCCAGCCAGTTCTCAGCAGCCTGGGGGTCCGTCTCCCCGCGGAACCTGGGCGGTCGCTAGTGCTGGAACTCATGCAGTACACTAAGGCGACGTGCATCGTCAGCGGCTGGGGCTAGAAGAATCGGTGGCTCGGCGGGTAGAGGTACCACCGGTGACTCAGCTGTCAAAGGGCCTTGTATCGAGGCCTCGTCGCTCGGTGGGCTGTCATCACGCTCAACTCTCGGAACCCTAGCTGGCTGCAGTTGTGGGGCCATCCTGAAAAAGGAAACTGATGCGCCATGGTCAGAACAGTATACCTGGTGAGCTGACACAAAGTAATCACAATGAAAACTTGAAACACACACGCAATCAATGTTTTCGTGCATTAAGTCAGAAATCAGATGTCAGCGTCTTGGTGTACGGATACATCGGCTGCCGCACCAACACTGGACTCCCTAAATTGATAACCACACCCAATACGCTAAACACTATTGCTTCACAGAGAAAACGACCAGAGTCCTGAGTTCTGCGGTAGAACAGAACTCCTCTGATACCAATTTGTCACTACCCGTCCTCAGGGCCCAGGCCATGACTACCCCAAGCTCGCCTTCCATAGGCCAGGGGCTGGCGACTAGCACCAAGGAGTAAATCCAGGAAAAAGGGAAGGCATTGACTTTGGAAAGTAAACCACAAACACCACAAAGCAAGCAGGGAGAAGTAACCACTAAGTAAAAACTGGTACAATAGTAAGTGCAGAAAAGTAAGTGGGCCAGTATACAAACCCAAACTGAAAGTAAAGTACAACTGGAAAGGGAAAACAACAACTGAAAAGTAAATCCGCAACGTCAAGCTATCCACTGGAAATCCCACCTGAAGGGTGGGTACTGAAAGCCTCCACTGCTCCTCGGTCCATCCGACCGCTCTGAGTACGTCCCGCCCAGTGGTCCACCTCTAGGTACCGTCCTGCTCCGCAAGCCTCCACCACGATCAGTGCTGTCTATCGTCTGCAACCAACACAATGTAGTGCGGGCATAGCCTGTGCAGGGGTGAGTATAAGCTACTCAGTAGGGACCCTAAGACCCCCAAAGGTCTCCCAGAATCCACAAAGGATAATCCAAAAAGGAAAGGTACAATCACGAAGTAACATCTGACACTGCTTAGGTATATGCCCATACATATAACTAAGTCATCAATTCTCGTTCGACTCCAACATCCGAACCCAAGTACAACCCAGTCCACATAGGAAAGAAAAACGTAAATCCCCACAGGATAGCACAACACAATCCACAAAGGAAAGCAAAACATGATTCAGCTCACACAAGTATAATTCTTCGTATGACGATAGAGATGATCAGATATTTCCACTGAATCATTTAAGCCGTCGGACCCACAAAGGATCAATAGGTACTAACCCCCGCAATGACCCACAAAGGATCTGACCCACACAGGATCGATAGGTAACTAACCCCCGCAATGACCCACACAGGATCGGACCCACACAGGATCTGTAGGCGCCGACCCACACAGGACCGCTGAGCGCTGACCCACACAGGATCAGACACACACAAGATCGGTAGAACTGACCCACAATGGATCGCTGAGTTCTGTAGTCGTCGCTGTCGAATCCACTAAGGATCACTGCACAGTCTTCGTCGGCGCAGTAGTAGTCGCAACCAACTGTAGGGTTCCCGCACACAGCAAGCTCGTTCAGGAGGGTCCGCTCCACGAGCCGAGAGGCTGATACATCAACTGACACATAGTCCAGAGTTGATGTATCCAAAATTTCAGTATCGTCAACAGGAACTCAACGTCGCAGACGGCACGTCAATCGGATGCCCGGTCTGAGAGTTATTGGCTTTTTCGTCCCAGGGGCCCGGTTGGTTTTTAAGGAAAAACCAACCCGACCGTACTCCACCTATGTCCAAACCTCGGGTGGAGTATGTCAAAAGATCCATCTCACTAAGAGGAATCCATCAATGTCGATGGTACGTCAATCGGACGTCCGGAGCTCATGTTATGAGCGTTTCCGCTCTGAGGGACCTGTTGGTTTCGTGTATGAACCAACCCGGCCGAACACAAAGTATTCTGAAACCATAAGTGTAATATACCGAAACGGCCGTCTCGATCCAAGGATCTCATCTCCGTTGACGGTGCGTCTATCGGACGCCCACCGTTCAAGTTATGAGCAAAAGACCGAAAAGGTCCGAAAACGGGGGGTCTGGGCCCGGACCGACCCGGCCAAACCCCCCCGGGGTAGGCCCGAACCGGGTTGACCCGACCCTGTTCCGGGTCCGACCCGGCCGGCGCAGCCCGTCCCGGTGGTCCGGCCAGGTGCCGTGCAAGGCAGCCCCACCCCCCCCCCCCCCCCCGCACGGGGGCCGCTCTGTGACACCTGGACGCGGCTTCAGCCTGTCCCTCCTCCGCGGTCCCGCACGGCCGCGGGACCGGCCAGCGCCACCGCGACTTCAGCAGCAGCGGGTCTTCCCAGCAGCGCGCCGGGCGCCGCCGCATCCAGGCGGCCGGCCGCCAGCGGGGCGCGCCGGCGCGGGGTTCCGCGGACTACCGGACGCGCTTTGGTGGTCCGATTTGTGCGCAGTCTTCGCCAGTGCCCATCCCGAGACTCGTCCTTCACTGCAAAGCCTTCAAAATTAACTTGTATCCCTGTTTGTCGTCGGCCTCCAATCCGTGCATAACAACAAGAAGGGAAGTGGGTTCAGACTTGTTCATTGGTCCGCACCCACCACGTTAGCGGTTTTTAAAGTCTCACAACAATCACATTTAACAACCGGGGATATAAATCACGTAGATTTAAAAAGATACAACCCCTACCTCGTCGTAGTCGTCCAACGTGCATTTTTCACGGGATTGACTGTCGCGGAAGAAGATGATCGTCGTGTCGCGGAAGGGGCGTCGCATCGTCGCGGTACATGACGTCGCGTCGATGATCTCCGAGGGTTAAAGAAAACACACAGATTTAATTTCACGAATTAAATCTATGTTGAGGATAAAATCTAAAATGGAATTTAAAAGGTTTGAAATCTCCTACCTCAAGCAGTTGATCGAAGATTTGTCGTGGGGAAAGAATCGTCGCGGAAGAAGCGTCACAGAAGGAGAATCGTCGGCGTCGCGGAACACGGCGTCACGTCGTCGATCTCCGAGGGTTCAACGTTCGTTGCGTTTTTCGTGTTCTTCGCGTTCTTCTCAAAGAAAGATGAATATCTTCTAGCTTCAGAGATTTCTCCAAATCCTCTAAACAACACACCGCTCAAAAGACATGTGTTGGTCTTATTTTTAATCTCATGCCAACAATTTATTCAAAGATAAGTAACGAACAAATTAATTCATAGAATTAATTGCAACGAATTAACCACCCAATTAATAGGGGAGTTAAGAATTTAGAAAACGCGTCAGTTGACTTTCATTAAAGCGGAGATTTTGCGGGTGCGTTACTTAGAGGAAAAGAAACGGTGGGGCTCATGCGGGCCCCACCTCACAAATATCCTACCAAGAAGGTAGGATATTTTGGGTTCCACCCTATCTACTTCAATTCAGCTTAAGCAGCTTTAAAGTGGCTTTACGTGGCTATAAGTGAAATAAAATAAAGTTGTCGCACCACTTTATTTTATTTTCTTCACTTAACCCCAAAAATTAAAAACCACACCCGAGAAAATGCAACTCTAGAAGAGGCGTTTCTAAGAAAATATCGACGCTGCGATTCCATCGGTGCCCTCAGAATTTGATTCCGAGCACCGCTTCAAAAGTTAAAAAAACCCGCTCGTTTGTTCACTGAACGTACCCGAGCCGAACTTCAGAAAATTATTCCGGGCACACCGGGCCTCAGAATCACGTGCCGTCAGAAACTGCGTTCTTGAAAAATTCAAAGAAAATTAGGAAAAAATATTTCTTGAATTTTACTGGTCTTTACACTATTAAGTCTCACTTTAATTATATGGTATTTATAAGGGACATTTCTTTCAGAAACCTCATTTAAAATTCTATTTTACAAAATTAAAAATAAATGTTATTATTTAATTATTCATGTTGTATGATTGTGTTATGGTTCTTGGGAATATTTTAGGATGAAGGTTGGGAACTATATATCCCTTCAATTCATATGGTATGTATAAGTTGGAGTTTAGTCGTATGGTTAATCCAAGTGTAACTACGATGGTTACACAAATTGTAAGGTAGCCGTGAGGGTTAAAAATTATAAGGTATCTGATGAGGTTACAATATTATGTAATTAATGACCCAATATTCCTTTATAGTTATATTTATGTTCATTATGTTTTTTGGGAATATCACGTTTCACAAAATATTTATATATGGGAGACAAGTATGTTTTTTTTAAATGATTTCATGCGTTTACAAGTATTCATAGACAAATGTTTTATTTTATTCTTTTTATATACTATAATGAGATTTTTGTGCTAATAACATGTTTTTAAATTATATTCATATGTTATTACGTTTTGTAATAAAAATAAGGAAGCCAAGTTAAATGTTATGAATATTTTTCAAGGAAATCATGATTTATTTTTAAAGTATTATATTTTAGAAGAAATGAATACAATTTATGTGGTATCTTATCTATATGAATGTGGAATGTTATGTATGTATTATATCAAAATTACCTAAAACTCTAAACATTAAAATATCCTTAGTATGAAAGGAAGTTATTTCATTACTAAAATTAAAGATTATGTAATATAATAAGGCTAGGTCCTTATACTTGGTAGTAGAGGATGGTTTAGATAATATTAAGGGTTAGGATAATGTGAATAGAATACCATAATTTTTTTTTAATTTATGGTTAATTTGAAAAGATATATAATTTAAAGATCACCAAATTTCTTCCACAAAGATATTTTTTAGAATGGATTTATGTTGAAGAAATAGGTAAGATAAAGTGGAGATGCACTGATAGAATGATATCCTCCCAAATCTCTATCCCAGAATGGTAGGGATATGAACCAAGTAGTTTGAAATAATAATGGTTCAGCTGACACAGGAAATAAATGGTGGCGGAGTCCAAGAAAGAGAACAACATGTGCTACCATAACAGAACCTGATGATAGTGTAACATTTTATGAGACAACACCCTTCTAATTTCAATGGATCTTCTAACCCAGTAGCTGCTGAAGGATGGATTAAGGCCCTTGAAAAGATATTTGAGGTAATGGGATTTTCAGATAATAAAAATGTAAGTTTTTCCATTTATCATTTTAAGGTGAAGGTGATCAATGGTGGTGAATGGTAAAAAATATCAGGGATAGAGAGTATATTGATCTCTTAGAGTGGGATGAATTTAAATGTATTTTCCTTGAAAAATATTTTCCTATGTTATTGACACATAGGATGGAGAAGAAGTTTCATTAATTAAAACAAAAAGAAGAGAATTTAGAGGCTATTTATAAAGGAAACTTCACCTGACTAGTGAGGTATTCTCCAAATCTAATTATATATCTTAATACAATAATAAACTACTTTTACTCAATATTAAAGCCATGGTATCGAAGGGAATTGGCCTCCCATGAATTAAAAAGTTAGGAGAAACTTTTTTGATGTTCTAAAAGAGTAGAGATGGAGTTTGATTATGATCACGTGAACATTAAAAACAAAGAGAAGAAGTCATGTATATGGAATGTGAGGGGTAAGAATAAACCAAATAAATATGATGGTATGAAATTCTGGTTTCCAATTTGTGAAAAGTTTAGAAAAAAGCACATTGGGGAATGCCTTACCAAAACTGAGAAGTTTTTTTCAATGTAGTATGTTTTGACATGGGGCCCGAAATTGTGTCGAAAAGGATCCTTAGACTAATCCTGATAAGGAAAAAGTAGTGTTTTAAATGTGGAGAGACGGGTCATTATGAAAATTCCTTCGCAAAGAGAGATCCGAATGATGCAAAGAAGCTAGAATATAAGAATAAATGTGTAGTAAGATCATTTGAAACTACGTCAGAAGATGTCAGGCCATCCAATGAATTTTTATCAGGTACCTTGTCTATTTTCTTAGATTTTTCTAATGTTTTTTTTGATACGGGTTCTACACATTCCATTATTTTTTATGAACTTTACGGATAATTGGAAATATCATGTCAACAAATGATACTGGAACATATTGTTAAAACACCATGGAGAAATATTATAGCAAAGAGGAACTATAATAATATTTCTATTATCGTATATGGAAAGACTTTACCTATACACCAATATGTTTTTCCCTTATTAGAGTTTGATGTCATTCTAGGAATGCATTGAATTTCTTTTTATCAAGCTAAGATTGACTATAGATCTAAAGAAGTTGTTTTTAATAGAGTTTTCTTTTTTTATAAAAGAACGAAGCCATAAAATTGATAACATATTTTGAAGATGAGAAACTATTGAAATATGGAAATGAAATTTATCTTGCTCATATTTTTGAAAAAAATGGAACTATTCACATTAATGTTGTTCTAGTGGTAAATGAATACCTTGATATTTTTCTTGATGAGTTATATAGTGTCGTACCCAATCAGGAAGTCTAATTCACAATTGATATAGTTCCTCATTCTAAAAAAATTTCAAAACCCCCATATCAAATGGATCAAATGGAACTTCTTGAATTGAAAAATCAATTGAAGTATTTTCCTGATAATGGATTCATTCATCCTAGAACATCACCATAGGGTGCTCATATTTTGTTCAATAAAAAGAAATATGGTTCCATGATACTTTTTATTGATTATAGACATTTGAATGAAATCACTATTAAAAAAACATCCTTCACCTCAAATTGACTACTTATTTGATCACCTTCTGTGAGATTAGTGTTTTCCCAAGATTCACTTGAGATCCGAATACCATCAGCTGATGGTGGAGGAGGATGAAATACATAAAACCACTTTTAATACTAGATATGGGTAATATGAGTTTTTTTATTCCATTGGGGTTAACTAATTCACCTCTTGTTTGTATGGATCTTATAAAGCGAATTTTCATGAGTTCTTGGATAAGTTTGTAGTTGTGTTTATTGATGGCATTCTGGGATTTTCTAAGAGTAAAGAGGAGGATGAAAAACATATAAGGGTTGTTTTTGAAACTTAAAGAAAAATAAACTGTATGGAAAATTTAGAAATTTTGATTTTTGGTAGAAATAGATTTATTTTCAAGGGAACATTGTAAATTAATATAGAATAACAGTTGATCCCAAAAAACAAAAGTGGTTATTGAATGTCGAATACCTAAAAATATTACATATATTCAATGTTTTATTTGAGTAGTAGGTTATCATAGATGGTTTGTTAAAAACTTTTCCTGGTTATCTAGACCACTGACTAAGTTAACATGAAACGGGGTTAAATTTATTTTTATTGAAGAATGTGATATTTGTTTTCAGGAACTGAAGAAGAGATTCGTGAATGCTCTAGTTTGGCCTTTCCTTCCCAAAATGGTGAGTTTTTCTTCTACAATGATTCTTCATTGAAGGGACTTGGTTGTGTTATGATGAAGAATGTTCAGGTAATTTCTTATTCTCCAAGACAACTAAAAACTCATGAGTTAAATTATCCAACACATAAATTGGAATTGTAAGCTATGATTTTTTTCTTTGAAAATTTGGAGGGATCATTTATACAATGCTAAATGTAAAATATATACTGACCATAAAATACTAAAGTATTTATTCACTCCGAAATAATTAAACATGTGGTATAGAATATTTCTTGAACTAATAAAAGATTATGATTACATGATAAAATACCATCTAGGAAAATAAAACAAAGTTGTAGATGACTTGGGTTGAAATCATCATGAATCATTAACCATGTTAGGTTTGGAACATGATCCTTTGAAAAATTATTTGAATAATTTTGGACAACAAGTTTTTGATGCAGGAAATACCTCTATTTTGTTTCAGGTTTCACTATAGTCATCATTATCATAAAGAATTAAGCAATAACAAAAGGGAGACTGTGAGCTACACAAAAAGGTATAATTTTTTAAAATGGGTATGCAAAGATAATTTATCCTTGATAAAGATTGTGTTGTAAGATTTGGTAAAAGTTTGTGTGTTCCTTGGGATTCCCAGTTGAAGAAAGATTTGTTTTGTTAAGATCACAGTTCTCAAGTTTTTAGTTCATCCTAGAAATACTTAGATGTATAGAGACCTTCAGTAGTATTATTGTTTGGATAAAATGAAATGGGATATTAGAGATTTTAACATTAAATGTTTGGAATGTCAACATGTTAAATCAGAGTTGTAGTTACTGAATGGGATGCTTTAAACTTTTCCAGTTTTACATTGGAAATGAGAGAATGTATATGTGGAATTTGTGGGGGTAACACCTAATAATTCTCAAGGTAATAATGAAATTTGGGTTGTTGTTGATCACCTGAAAAAATCTTCACATTTTCTTTCTATTTGAGATACAATGTCTTTGGATTAGCTTTCTCGACTGTACCAGAAAGTGATTTTCAAGTTACATAGAGTTCCTCTTTCCATTTTATCTGACCGGGGTCCTAGGTTCACTTCTTACTTTTGGAATGTCCATTAGAAGTTGTTGGAAATAGAATTAAAATTCAGGACATCTTTTAATCCTCAATCAGATGGAAAGTGGTAATGAACTATTTAAACTTTGGATGATATGCTTTGATCTTTTTCAATGGACTACCAAGGAAGTTGGTATCAACATCTTTCTTTAGTTGAATTTTCTTATAATAACAATTTTCATTCTATTATAAAAATGGATCCTTTTGAGGCATTGTATTAGAAGTGGTGTCAAACTCCGGATTTTTGGGATAAAGTTGGGGAAATGAAGTTGATGGGACCAGGATTAGTGGAGGATGTGGTTGAGAGAGTGAAAATGATCTAGAAACACATGTGGATTTCTCCAAGTAGATAGAAAAGTTATGTAGACAATATGAGGAAAGACTTTTCTTTCGAGGTAGGTGATCATGTTTTTCATAAAATCTCACCCCGGATGAGTGTTATGCATTTTGGAAAGATTAGAAAGCTAAGTCCAATATTCATAGTACCTTATGAAATACTGGACATGGTTGGAAAAGTCACATACTAAGTAGCTTTGCCTCCATGTTTATCTTAGTTACATAATTTTTTTCATGTTTTGATGATGAGAATGCATGTGTTTGATTCATCTAATGTCTTGATCCCAGAAGTAGTTCAGTTGGAAGAGAACCTTTCTTATGAAGAGAAACTAGTTTAGATTCTTGATTAAAGGGAATAGGTAATGCCGAATAAGGTAATCTACCAGGTAATGGATTTTTGGAGAAACCACAAGGTTGAAGAAGCACCATGGGAGTCTGAAAATTCTATAAAGGAATGGTACCTAACTTGTTTAATAAGTAAATAAAATTACGAGGATGCAGTTTCAGAAGGTGGGGATAATGTAACACCAGAAGGATTTATAAATAAATTTAAATTCATGAAACTTTGTTTTACGTAGATATTTATATCTATACTATAAATATGATTTTTCCACTTTGGTGATCTGAATTTCAAAAAGTGGTCATCTAAAATTGAGATCATTAAGTTATTTGGAGTCTAATGGAACCAACATGATTTTTTGGAGAACAGTAACATACCATTATGAATAGTAATAAGACCCTAATGAATAGTAAATTTCATTATTATTTTATTTTATTAATTCTTTATGATAATTACAACTTGATTAATTTTTCAAGGTATTAAAAATTGAGTTATAGATTTAAAAATGATATTTTTGAATAAATTAGGATTTTATTTAAAAATTAAATTAATAATATTTAAAAAATTATTTTCAAAAAATGGAGTTCATTTTTGAATTATACACATCGAAAAATGGTTAGGGTGATTTTTTGTGATTTTTTTTGAAATTCTTGAAATTTTGACGAATAATAAAATATGATAAATTACGATAAATGCTAAATACATGTTTTACTACATAATCAGTGATGCAAGGCTGATGTAACCCAAATTTTTTTGAACTCAATGGAAATTTTTACAATTATGGGTCACATGAATAAAGACTATTCATAGTCTTGAGAAAAATATTAAAATAATGATTAAAATAATGTAAAATTTCTCCTCCCCTCCATTATAAATACCACCCTCATTCCCCTATTCCTCTCACAACTCTCAATCAAAGAGCATTGTATGTGTTCTACCAAATACTCTCCCTAGGGATCTTCCCCGTGTCCTAGAGAAACTATACTCGCCCAATGGCTAAAACCAAAGGCCTTAAGGAGGATCTCAAGGAGAAGAGATCAAGAGGTAAGAATCCTCTTCCTTTTTCATGTGTTTTCATTTAATTATTTTATTTTCTTGTACTCTCTTCCCCTAAACTTATCTAGGAGGTATGAAATATCAAGAATATTATATATTTTGTATTTTACCATGTTCAGGTAAACAATTTATCATCTTCCTTCCTCTTAGCTCACTCTTTTTCTAAAAATAAAAACACCGTCCATGATGTGCCAATTTACCAAAATTGCGGACGATGTGTTATCAATATCCATAACATCCTTACAATATGATCATAAAAAACATTTAATGGTTGAAAAAGAATTTAAATTTTATATTTTATCCTATTTTATGTTCTGTAATGATCTAATATTCCTGAAATTAAATTATATAATGAAACAAGTTCATGACTATCGAGGAACTGCCAAAAATGATCTAAATAAACATCTTTAATGTTTTATCTAATGATCCATCATCATATATGATAAAAAATGATTTATTGTATAATTATATTTTCTAGAAACCAATGAATACCATTTTATTCCACTTCTGGAATTTCATTTTCATATGACAAGAAAATCAAATTAAAACTGGCCATGGAAATCTGGTAAAGAACGCACCCTAAACAATGGAAGGAACAAAATACTAATAATTATAGGGTGACATGATGTTATTAAATGACCATATAAAGTGTTTTAAACATGAATATGTTGCTTTAAGAAATTAATAACAATCTTTTAACCAATATAGAATAGTTTTAAATGAGTTTCAATTAATACAAACCCCAGGTAAGAGAATTCTTAACAGGATTTTCATTCTTTGGGTTAACTTATTACATCACTATTTATGTGGTATTAAAATAATTTGTGATATTATTTTTGTTTATTTTATGTTTAATTATGTATATATAAATTTTATATACATCTTACATCCACTCTAATAAGCCTCACTTCAATTATATGATATTTATAAGGGACTTTTCTTTTAAAAAACACTTTGAAAATTCTATTTTAGAAAATTCAATAGCATTGTTTTTAAGAAATTATTTTTTTATGATTGTGTTAGGTTTATTAGGCATTATTTATGATGAATGGTGGGACCTATATCTCTCTCTAATGCACTGGGTATGTGTAATTTTGAGGTTGGTCGTATGGTTACTCCAAGTGTAACTGCGATGGTTACGCAAATTATAAGGAAGCCGTGAGGGTAAAAAATTATAAAGTAGATGATAAGGTTACAAGATTACGTAATTAATTCCCCCAAATGGCTTTATGGTTCTATTTATGTTCATTATGTTTTGTGGTAATCTTTTGTTTCACAAATAAAGTGTATATATATATTAGAATTGTGTTTTTTAAATGGTTTCATGCGTTTACAAGTATTCACAGAATAATGTTTTCATTTATTCTTTTTATATCTCTTACTGAGATTTTTGTGCTCATCCCACGTTTTTAAATGATTTTAATAGGTTAAAAGGTTGTGTAATACCAATAAGGAATCCATGTTAAATTTTATTAAGATTTGTCATAGAAATCATATTTTATTTGTAAATTATTATATTTTGGAAGAAATGGATACTATTTATGTGCTATCTTATATATATGATTGTGGAATGTTATGTATGAATTATATCCCAATTATCTAAAACTATAAACGTGAAAAGATCCTCAATAGAAAATAAAGTGAGTTCGTGACTAAAATTCATGATTTTGTAATGTAATAAGGCAGAGTCCTTATACTTAGACTCATATATTATGTTTCCACTATGGGTTTATAACCCTAATTCTCAAAAAAACATCTCTAATATCCATAAAATAAATAAACTATTACTCTAATAGAAACTAGGGTGGACAAGGCTAATCATTTCTTTCTTTTATAACATTTACATTATCAAAACAATAAATTGTATAAAAATCTCAACATATTGAGAATCAATAGGTCAATTGTATTTAGAGGATAGCTAGATAAATAACTTATTTTGTAATTCGTATAAATATTTTCCCATAATTTCATCATACTAGATATTCTGTTGGATTTATCACAATTTAAACTAATCCCCATAAATTAAGAAATAGAAACAAAAGAAAGGTGTGATCTCAAAAACTAATTAATAGAATAATAAACATATCAACTTGATACCTAGGACTATATTATAAGAATATGGGAAAACATACACATGAGATAAATCAATGGTGTGATTATGAAAATTATTCCACTGGCATAATTGGATAATAAGTAATCCCATACGATCAAATATAACATTGTGTTAATACCATGAAAAAAATGAGTCACAAATTAGTATCCAAGGGAATAAAATAGTCACATATCAAAATAGTGTTGAACAACTATAAAAATGGAAACTCAACAATTTTTATAATAAATCATCACCATTTTCCATACTGTATTTGGCTCCACGACCTGTTCCCCATAAGAGATCAAGCATCATGATATGTCTCCCATTTTGGGTTGAGCATCACTACTCATTTCTCCATTATCTCACGAGATGTAAATATTTACCCAATGAAGTAGATGTATATATAGCTCACACCCCTCACAAAAATATTGATAATACACGTTCTCCATAAGAAAACATCAAATCATCACATCATTAAAATCCGTGAATATGAATTAATTTCATGTTACATTTTAAAAGGTGTCACATAAATAACCACATAAAATAGATATATCAATAACAAATTCAATCACTTAAAATTTAAAATCTATATAATTTTCTGAAGGGTGATTCATAAAATATAATACCATTGAAAATATATCCCATGTGATAAAGTGGAAAAATGGAAGAGAACTTATAAAAGAGATTCCTTTTATAAAATCATTATTAACTTTTCAGAAAATATAGAGTTGTGGCCCCTTTAAAATTCATTTTTTTATAAAACAATTATGTGAATTATTTAAACACTTTTCATTCTGAAAAAACTCATTAATTGTAGCTTAAATAAAACCTAAATAAATATAATCAAATATAGTGCTGAAGTTAAAACATGTTACTGGGAAAAGGAAAATAGCTTTGGATATTTTGAATACATTTTTTGTAAATACACATCTTAAAAAGAGAAATAAAAATTATTTTTTAAAATTGATAAAGGAAATTATATATTTAATATAAATTTATACATAATAGGATTTCAAAACATTATGTTATAACAATGGTGTTAAGTGAAAACATGGGTTTGAAAGAAAGACCCAGTTAAGAGATTGGGGATTATTCATAATAAGGTTATTCTTTTCAGAGAGGGAAATTCATTAATGAAGATTCTTTGAAAAAAATTCCATTTACATAGAAAATCATGATAATACCAAACAACTAAATAAATGTTTTGAATTTACCAAACCATTATGAAATAAGTTAAATAGAATGATCATAAATCAATAAATCGAAAATGCGTTACAAAAATCCATGCAACTAGGGTAACCATTGAGTCAATAGCCATTTTATGAAATGGGAATTATTTGGCACAATATTTACAATGCATATAAAAAATTATTTGATATCGATACATCCATGGGTAATAAATACAAAATATAAAGAAAACATGCTCTTAACATAAACACGTACAAAGGTATTAAAATCTTAGATAAGGAATGATTAGGAATTGAGTATCATTATAAATAAAAAATCCATTTAAAGGGAGGGATTATAATTAGACTTAAAATTCCATAATTTAAAAAAAATCATGATAAAATATATCAAATTGGTATTATATAATACATAATGATTAATTTAGGTGTATAATACTAATCATATTTATTAAAGAATGAGATTTGAGATGAGAAATATTACGATCTTATTATTCATTATATCAAAATAAATTTAACTAAATAACACAACATGGATATTTGAAACTCATTAATTACATGAATTTGATAAAATAAATTCATTAGGAAGTAATCACAACATATAAAATATATCATGTATCACAAATTAAATTATCTCTCAAGAAATTTAATTAGAGATAAAGAATCCATTACCTTCGATCTTTTCTTTCATGAATTTTACCTAAAATCATTTATAAAAAATATAAATATATTAAATAATTAATTTATAACTGTATAAATACCTAATAATATTTATATATTTAATTTATAATCATTATCCACTTGTATATTAGTTATATTTTACATATTTTCAAACATAAGGGGTTTATGGTTTTGAATACTTGTACTAGTTTCTTAAGAGTGGTGTTGGTATTCGTTCTTCTTCAAAAATTCATCATTTCAAGTTAAAAAAATTTACATTAATGGATGAATTATAATTATTTATTTATTATAAATTTCATTTTATGAGCATTTCATTCTTTATCCAGGAAGATGAAATCAAAAATAAGAATACCTCATTGATTTTTAACCCACAAAAGGTGTCTTCATAGTTAATGAATTGAATATTGAAATAGAACTTCCATAATAGATAATAAAAATTTATTTAAATATTTATATAACATTTAAAAATTAATTATGTTCTCATAATAATCTATGATATAATTTCATAGCATTGTGGAATTAGGTCGTCAAACCAACCAAAACACGAACATAAATTTATTAATGGATCATTTTGTGGTAATTTATTTAAGATATCATTAAAAAAGTAACAACATGAGATTATTTAGTTTTTTTATATTGATATATTATAATTATATAATTGGTAGAATATTTAAAGGATAAAAAGCAGTTACACAATATGAATAATTTTTTCCTCGTAGTTTTCTTATTTAAGAAGATTTATTTTATAAAAAATGTTTATCATTTATATCATTAAGTGGTTACAAATAGTTTTCCAAAAAAGAACTTATTAATATAATAATAATAATATTTATAATTTAAATTCATTACTTTTTATATCCATGAAATAAAATATTGAAAACAAACTTGTTTATTCATGGAGGCGGTAGTCCGCACACACATAGGATTCACATTTCTATTTTTCTTAATGCAAAAAGGAATATGTGGTTAATGTTTATACCATAATTATAATAACATATTATTATAATATTTAAAATTATTTTATTAATTTAATATTTTTAATTTAATTTTTATTAGAAGGAGTTCACATAAATAAATATAAATGAGAAAGAGACGTTAGAAACTTATACCTATCCGCTTTGATTATCTTATTCTCAAAGGGGGTTAATCCCTTGAGGGATGGTCTCTTGAAATGAAATGAACCTATTGAAAAAGAATATAAATATAGAGGATATTTTGGGGTAGTATTTTGGATTAAATTATTGGGATATTGTGTAAGGGGAAGTGAGGAGAGGATAAACCCATTTATAAGTGAAAAGGGATGACATTTTTGTAAATACCCAAACATTTCAATAATGGGATGTATATATCAAGTAAATTAGTTCCAAAATTTTATAAATAATGGCTTGGGTAAGAAATAATGTAGATATATCATCAACCATAGTTTTTAAAACATTTTAAACATTTTTCAATCCTTTTACCCCATGAGTTATTACAATTTCAATTTTAGAATTTACCATTGAAGCTAGTTTTTAAATAAGGAAACATAATCCTTACTCCTAAAAATAAAGTGGAAATTATTAGATAATTTGGAAATAATTATTGTAAATTTGAAAACCAGTTTGTTTTATTTAATTTCTGAAATTATTAAAGAACAGGTTTAATATAATAAAAGTACAGTATATAAAAACAATTTTGAGAAGGAAATGAAAAAATATTACTTGAGTTTTAAAATATCAATTATAGGTTTATAAAGAATAATTAATATTATAAAATGAATAATATAAATTATGAAATACATATTTTTCTAAGAAAAATGTTTCATAAATTTTAATTCATATTTATATATTAAAAGTAGGACATAACTCACAGAATTAGTAATTCACCTAAAAATAATTGTTTTGAAAATTATTAAAAATTATCTTAACATAATATTTCCATGAAAAATTTAATAATTAAGTTATTTTTCAAGATAAAATTAGAAAATTTATATGTTTTTACTTAAAACATTAAATACAGTGAAAAATTATTTTTATAAGAAAATTTATTTTTGTACATTAACTATTTTGTTCCTATAAATTGATAATTAATGTAGTGTAAATTTATTTTTTAGAAAATAAATATATCTCATTATTATTTTAGCAAAATAAAATTATTTCCTTGAAATAAAATTCCAATGTTTGTAAAAAAAAATTAAACATAAAGTTAATTGAGAAAAATAAACATTCACAAAGTATAAATACCCCTGATATATCTATATATATAAATATTTTATTACATGTTGATATATAATTTTAATTTATACTTTAATAAAAACGTATGAACTCCGTGTAAAACATAATAATTATATAATCTATGGTTTCAATTTTGGGTTGTGGTTTAGCTAGCATGGATATTGTTGTCATATCCATGAAATTGAACTTATTTTATATACAGGTTTTCTCAAACAACAACAGATTGTGTTTGGATTAGGATTATTTCCAGAAAACCGTATAAATTATACCTATAATGAACAAAACATTTATAAATAAAATTCATTTCTGAATGAATTAATTAATTACAAAGTAATATAGTTATAGAAAACACATGAAGTATATTTGATTTGTTATTTGGGTATGTTATAAAATATATCCATAATTACACTATCAAGATTAAAATACCTTTAAAAATAATAACCATTTTTGTTATAAAAATACAATAGAAATTGTTAATATTAATATATTAAATTTTATAATAAATTATAATTGACATAAAAGGAATAAGAAAAGGCCATGAACAATAACATAGTATACTATGAAGCCAATATGTCATAGATTACTATGGAGATAGAATCACTAGGCTTTGACCATATCAAGTCCCAAGAAAATATTCAATAACTGAAACTGAAGGGAAAAAATTTATAAGATAAATTAAATATTACATTGTTCACCACCCAAACCATGTACATTGAGCCACCCGAAGAAAGTACATACAGTACACACTCTAAAATTAAAGAATATATTTCTGTAATAAGTTGTTATGAATCTAGACCGAATTAGTATGACTTTATATATTTTATTTTTAGTAAAATAATTATTATATTTATCCCTTTTCATTATAACTTTATATATACATGATTAAAGAGTTTGATAAAAATTAGATTTTGATATAGAGAAACCCAAAAAAATAAACTTTTGGGAAATACATATTTTTGATTAAATCTCCCTATTTGATAAATCCAAGAGTTTTTAAATATTTTTTTGTTGTTTTTTTAAAATTTTCTTATTAAATAAAAATTATTTAAATATAAATTGTAGTATAATTTAATGAATTCACATATATTTTTATATGGTTTAGAATGTTGTTTTTATAGTAAAAAAAGTTTTTTTGATAAATAAGGTTTTTTGATTTAAGAGGGTAAATTAAAAAAAATATATATAACTAGTTTGGAAAAATAAATATGATTTTCTAAATCATAAATTCAAAACTACACAATAGTTAATTTTTCAAAAGAAATTTAGTATGTTTAATTTTTTATAAAAAAATAAATACAGTATAGATATAAAACATGTATTGAGACATCATAATTTCCCAAAAGTGATGTAAAAAATATTATAAATATTATCCACGAAAAAATATGTTTTAACTTTAAATTAATGTGTCTTAAAAGTTTCATTAATTTTATAAACCTATAAAGAATCCCCCAAAACCTATAATATATTTTAGGGTTTTAAAAATAATACCATTTGAACATGCCTAACGTCCACATCATGGATGATATTATATTAGTAAATTTGGATCATAAACAAATACAACATTGGAAACAAATAAAATCTGGTAGAAACCATGGGAATACCCCATTGGAATGTTTTTGGTTTTGTTTTTTATATTACTTGGAGTCCTAAACCCATATTTAAAAATTAATAATGGATTCCCCTCTCTTTTTCAATAAATATCCACTAATCCTCACATTAATCATCACTAAAATACTATTTATCCATAACTTTATCAATTTATCCATCTCTAAGGCACTAAAAAGGTGTTCCGAAGCTTTTAAGAATCCCCTCCCAGGCTTTTAGAAGCAATCAATGAAGTTAGGGTTTCTCTTACTTTTTATCATTATGCAAGTACTTCCTACGTATTTAGCATTTTAAATTACCATTGATTATATTTTCAAGTGTTTATAAATATAAATTTACTATAATTTTTTTTCTAATATTGAGAGATCATTTATCTTCTCTGATTATAGTGTTTACCTAATCCATGACTATATTGAAGTAAGGGACCTCCCCCTCTTATTTTCCATTCAATAACTATCTTTGTAATAAACCTTTTGATTCCGAATTGGCCTTATTGATATGTGTTTCTATAAATAACATTACTATTCTTAGGGTTCCCAAGTAATTAGTTACCACATATAACTCTAATTAATCCCTTCTATGACCTTTATGTACTCCCGTTATGCTACCAAAATCATCCTATTATTTTCCATGCCAATTTTTTTTGTTTTGAATACCCATTCCCATCTTTACTCAAGGGTATTCACCTAGTTGTATGTACATTTCCTTAATTTTATAATTACTTGAATTTAAACCATAATCCTTAATCTTGGGTTTAAATATAAGTAAATGTTTTATTATGTTGTATGATCTATGAAGCATACAAATGCGTGTGAATAATATAAATATGATTGGTGGGTCTAGAATGATATTTCCCTTCAATTTGGGTAATGTTTTTATCTCATGAGATATCATTTATAGTTCATATTAGTTTATCCTAAGCACATAATGTTTGTATTTCTTGATGATTATACTTGATTTATTCTCATGATGTCAGATTTTATGTTGTTTCCACATTTTTATTATTCAATGAAATTTTCATATTATGTCATAATATAATGTTGATAATAATAATTATCACAATTTTTTCACTATATAATGTTACTTGAATCACATGTACTTATTTCTTTCATGTTATTCTTTTGTAATATCATGTTTCCTTATTTCAGGTACTTCTTGACTCTTGTTTTTTTTCCTTTTTTTGGGGTGTGTTTCGTTATTTTCGATAATAGAGATGTTTATTTGGGGTAAATGACCTATATTTTGTGTATATAGTTTTATTTGAATTAATAGCGTCTTGGAATAAATTTATCTAAGGCTCTAGATGGCGTTCTTTGGATTTGGGTTGAGTTAGAGGCCTTTTCTATGTTTTTTTGTAAAAAATATTTATGTACTATCTGTAGGAAAGATTCATGATGTGAATATAATATATAAAAGGAATTAATTTCTTAGTAGAATCCCTAAAATAGTTTCATGATGTGAATAATTTTTAAGATTTAAATAATTTCTCATGATGCGAAATGTTCAATATTCATATTTTTTACATGAAACATTGCCTTCTTCAGTGCACATGCCACTCATCAAACTCGTGTCATGAATAAAAGATTCATGATGTCAATTTGTTATTCCAAATGGGATTTATTGTTATAAAACCTTAAATAATTTTATTAATTTTGAACACTCTTCCAATAACACATATAGAGACATCGAGATATTTTTGGGTTATTAATTCCCTTTCCGAACATATTGTTTTAGTGCTAGATCCCTAATGAGTTTTATTATTATGGTTTTTTCATTATCTCTATTACCCAAAGTTGGAAGCGAGAGGATATTGCATTTTTTCTTATTGAATCAAACTTGGATCTTGATGATTTTTGATATAGGACTTAATTATTAATCACATTTTCCTTCATTCTTCGTTGGCGTTTACTATTAATGGTTTTTATTTTATCAATGATTATAAGTAGGTGGTTCTATATGATTTCTCCCTAAAATTGAATCCCAAATTTTCTTTATAGATTTGGAATGAGTTTTAACTGATTTAAAAACAATTATTTGATATTATTGATGTTCTCTTCTACAAAGGACATGGAAATTTAAAAACTATCCAATTTCAATTGAATTTAAATTTTTTGGTGGATTTGAAAAAAAATTGATGTTTTGAATTAGAAATTGATTTGGTGAAATGATTTGATGTTTAGAGAAATGGATTAAATTGAAATATGGTTTGATATGGAATGAATTTATGAATATATATGATATATTTTTGAGATTAAGACCGCCTTTCGAAAACATAAACTTTGGAAATTATATTTTAAACAGACTGATTGGATTGATTTTCCAATGATTGATTGATTTATTGAATGAATAACATGTCATCATGAGGTGTTAGTAGGTAATTAGGAAAAGAATACTACTATATCACCCCTCAAAATGGTTTTATGATGAAAAAATTGACATAAAATTATCATAGAATGATTTTCCCTTATGATTTTATTACCAATGTCCCAATCCATGGGACATGTGTGCACTTTGAGATGAGATCACTAATTGAGTAGTGTGAGGATGTTATTTCAATAATCTAACATACCTCAGGGATTGTTACATGGTTTTATGAGATGTTTGATCTGATGATTACATGAAAATTAGTATTGAAATTTTTATTTCATTCCAACTACTTTATATAAATTTTTTATTTTAAATATTCATTTAATCATATTTTTACATATCATCCTCATTTTTTATTATGAAAGAATGTTTTTTTGAAAATATGTAAATGACATGACATGAATTTTTTTAATTAAATTGAAATAAAAAATATTTTAATTATTATGGAAGTTATTATAGAACAATTGGTGAGATCCTATTGGGGTATTTATCTCACACACTATATTTTCCTAGAAGAATTTGTAGATTATCTTATCCAGGTCCATGTAAAGTGAATGTGCCACTTGAAGGTGGTGGATATTCTTGATTCTCAAGTCTCAGAGTGATGGAGTTGATCTATTGAAATTTTATCCACCTATTTTATGTGTTATGGTATAGATTTTACACTTATAGATGTTGTGTGTTTTGATTATGTGCTATTGGGTATTTTCAAATGTTTTTTCTGGTAAAATATCCCTTTAGTGGGTTGATAATACTAACAAGTGTATTTTTTCATCCGCTTTTTGTGGAAAAAAATAGTTCCCTCATTATTCTTGTATAATGTTAGGTGCTAGTCTCCAACCCATGGGGATCAGGAATTCCCTTTCACACTATGTCAGGGCTAGCTCAGGTATGAGTATGTTGGTGTATCTCAGGATAATTTGTAATAAAGTGGTATCGAAGGTGAAGGTTGGTCATGTTATGTTGATATCAATATATAGTTTGTGTTGTCTTGGTAAAAAATAGGTAGGATATATGGTAATTAAGAGATATTTTCGAGAGGATGACTAGTTAGATATCATTGTAATAGGCCTTAACTCACAATGGGTGTTGGGAAAAGTGTCTTTGATGAATGTTTTGATCTTATTATAGTCTTTTCCTATTTTCATGAGAATTTTTTTATTCTTGAGACTATATATTGAGTTAATGATCAGTGTATCGTTGCTAATGTTTCAATGTTTTATGTTTAGTTTTTGTAGCATCATTCCTTTGAGAAGGTATTTGAATAGTATGTAGGAGTAATCTTCTGGTGAAATACCATTAGAGAATCCCATAGTGGAATAGAATCTCATTGAAATAGTGGGGAAAGATATCCAAGATTTGGGACATGCACCTACAATTATTCCCATTTCGGCTCTAGTTGTGGATCCTCAAAGGGATAAATCTCGAGATCATTCTGATGAGTTTCTTCATTATAAAACACCATATTTCTGAGGTTCGAATGATACTTAATTGGATCATATTTGTATGAAAAACATTGATTAGTATTTTATATCATAGAAACACCTGATATATTAAAGCGATTTATTCTTAAATCGGTCTTGAGGGGCCTAACATGAAATGGTGGGATTCAATCATGAAAATGAATAATCATAAGTTCTTTGAGTGGAATGATTTTAGATTTATTTTCACTAGATAGTTCTCTCTAGAGTTGATGGTATTAGAAAATTATATATAGTTTCTTAGCCTCATACAGGGTGACAGTACTGTGGAATCTTATCCAAACCATTTGGTTGAGCTTATTTTGTCTTCTACTGATTTGGTGAAAAAAATGGGAAACTAAAATACACAATATTTGAGATGGGTCTTCATTATGACATCCGATATCAATTATTTATGTTTATGATCCCATTTCTCCTAATGTTATGGATAGGGAATAGACAGTAAATCCCTATCTAGATGGTAATACAGGGTTGGAAAGTGTTTCTTTTTTCACCTAGTGGTATTTTTGTGTTTTACTTTAATGGAAAGTGTAAGAGTTATGAGTCTTATGGTACTTCTAGATAGAAGGCATTCTCTTGACCTCATACAGTTTTTAGAAGAGTCCCTTTAAATTTCCTTGAGTGTGTCAGGGTTAGGCATTCAAAATCGGTTTTTATTGAGGAACCAAATATCTCTTGTTATTTTGGTCTCTATGGACACCTATATAAGTTCTATAATTTCTATTCTACTCTGCATAGTTTTATTGGCTCATAGGCACTAAAAAGTAATGGAATTCAATTAGATGTTTCAATAACTAAGGGGTTCACAGAATATTCATCTAGAATAAATCTTTATCATGTAGTTGAAGAGCCTATTAAGGAATATCATCTGGTTATAGAGACTCTGTGAGGTATCATCACTATATATTCATCTTTATTGACTAATTTATTTAATACCAGTTTATCTCACTCATTTATATCAACTGATATTGTGAACATGATAACTATTCCTATAATTCCTTTTTATATTTTGATGGATATTATTACCTCCCTTTTAATAATGATAGAGCAAGGTCTTTGATGCCCCCCTTGTATTTTCTATTTACCAGTGATTGATCTTACGTTGACTTCTAGGGTATTCGAAATAAAACTTCTCAATTTCATTCACAAGATAGACTGGCATATTTATAATATGCTATAAATTGATTTCAATATTTTTTTGAATCTCCTATACTACACCTAATGGGTTTTTCTATGTCTTTTTGGTTGAATGGGACATGAGGTTGAGTAGAGATAGATCTTATTTCCTAGAGTTGGGTAGGTTAATATTTGTGTTTTCTTTGGAATTGGAGTAATAATTTTTTAGTGGGGATCTACCTCTCGTTTTTATCAAGTTTCCAAGTTCTTTTCCCTACTAATTTACCTAGTTTTTCTCCATTAAAAGAGGTGGAGTTTTCTATTGATTTAGTACCAAGTAATCATCTAGTTTTTATTTCTTCTTACTATATGGAACCATCAGAGTTAAAATAGTTGAGGAATCCATAAGATGATCTGGTAGAGGTGGTATTTATATTCCTGAGTGTGTCAGCTTGGTTGGAACTTATTCTATTTGAAAATAAATATGATTGAACACTTTTACTATGTACTGATTACTAAAAAATCAATGGAGTTATGATTAAGAATAAATATTTATTGCAATACATTGATAACATATTTAACCAACTATAAGGTTTGAATGGTTCTTAAAGATTTATCTTAAATCTGGTTATCACTGGTTTAGAATAAAAGAGTCTGGCTTTAAGAATACCCCCTTTATTATTGGGTACGTCCATTATGAATATATTAATATTGCATTCGGACTAGCCAATACTCTTTCAGTTTTTATATATTGGATGAATATGATACTTCATTAGTATTTTGACTCATTCATGGTGGTATTTGTTGATGAGATCATATTTTTCTCTCTAAAAGAGGATGTAAATGTGTTTTATCAGAGAGTAGTTCTATAAATCTTAATAAATTACCAAATTTACATGAATATTTTGAAATGTATTTTACAGATTTGAGAAGTGAATTTCTTGGGACATAGGGTCTCATAACATATTTTATTTGATCTTCATATGGTAAATGATGTTATGAAATAGGAGAAACCTCATAATTTTATCAATATATAATGATTTTTAGGCATAGTTGGATATTATCATGGATTTGTTAATAATTTATTAAAGTTAGATTCTATGATGACCTCACACACTAGGAAAGGATTAAAGTTAATTTTGGTTGAATAAAATCATAGTTATTTTGATGAGATGAATTGTCTTTTGAATTCTGAGTTGATGTTAACTCATATAAAGGTGAGACAATCTTATGTGGTCTTCTATGACACATTGGGTTTGGGTTTGAGTTGTGTCCTTATGCAGGGTAATCATGTGGTAGCCTCTGGTTCTAGATATCCTAGGCCACAGGAGAATAATTTTTTGACCCATAACCATATACAAGTGGAAATTATTTATGCTCTTATGATATAGATAAATTACCCTTTTAGTGAATGTTTTACCATTTAATTTTACCAAAATAGTCTTGTGTTATATCTTCTCTAAAAAATAATTTAACTTTAGACATATGTGTTGGGTGGAGTACCTGTAGTCTTTTGATTTTTATATTTCCTACATCTCTCGTATGGGGAATGTCATTACTGATGTTTTTAGAAGGCGACTTCCGACCTGGGCCTGGAATGAATCATCATAAGAGTAGAATATGATGTATTGTTTTTCTTAGTTGCATTTAGTAGTCCAATAGAATGAGTTTGGGGTTGTTTTAGCATTCCTTCAATTGACCATCTCTATTCCCAAGATGAATCTTTAGGAAAAGTAGTTTGAGGATGAATTATGAGGAATTATTGTCTCTCTTTTTTTAGGGGAGACCATCAATGAGTTAATGTTATCTTTAGAGTGTATCCTTTTTTTGAACAGGTATGTTGTACTATTTATGATGAGAAAAGACATTATGTGGGAATTCTATTGTTCCTAGGGGAAGTTCATCAAGGAACTATAATGATGTTCTATTGTATGCAGTGATGATTCTAGTGGCTAGGTATGAGATGAGGCATCATTGAATTGGAATTTCATTTTTATACCTACCAACATCTCAAATCCAAGAACTAATAACCTTCAAGTTTTCATCAGCCACTTCTATTGAAAACGTGGAGTGTGATGAGATATATATGGACTTTATTATTGGGTTTCCACATACATCTATAGGTAAGAATGAAATATGGGTTGTGATCGATAGGCTAACCAAACTAGATTACTTTATACCCATTTGAGATGCATCCAAAGTTTAGAATTTGGGATGTCTCTTCTTGAAAGATATTTTAAGATAACATGGAGTTCCATCTACTATAGTCTCTGATATGGGTCCTTATTTTACTTCTCTCTTTTAGAGGGACTTCTAAGAGGCACTGGTATCTTAGGTAAATCTTAACAAAAAATATAATATATGGAAAAATAAATATGAAAAGTGATCTATATAGATTCTTAAGGACATGATATGTTCCTACATTATTGAATTTAGTGAATCTTGGGGTGTCCATTTTGGACTTGTTGAGTTTTCCTAAAACAAAAGTTACTCATATGATATTAAAATGTGAAATTTTGATGCCTTGAATGGTTGGTGTTGTAAATAAATGTTGTGTTTGTTGGTGATTGGGGAAATTTCTTATGTTAGATAGAGTTTGGTCCAAGATATGATGATAATGATTTAGATGATTCATCAGATAATGTTGATGGCATAAAGCTGATATTAATTTTATGTTGATCATAATCGATGATCATTTATGTTTTTAGTAGGTGACCACGTGTTCTTGATAGTATAACATCATATTAGTCATAAACACCATGGTAAATAGAGAAATATTTTCTAAGGATTGTGGGTCCTTTTTAAATTGTTGAGAGGATGGGGAAGTGGCTTACCATTTCACTACTACAAGAAAAGGTTATAACAATAGTTTTTAATAGTGGTTATAGACTCTAAAACTACAGATATAGGTAATAGCCATGGTTTAACAAACCATGGATCCTATTGGTGTGGCTATAGGGAAAATCCTATAAACATGGGTCAAACCTGGGGAAATAACCTTATAGCCATGGTCCAAACCCGTGGAATTAAACCTATAGTCACGGTTTCGAACCGTGGATATAAGGCTATTTCAATGGTTTCAAACTATGGTAGTAGATTCAACCAAGAAGGTCCTATATCCAGAGTTAAGAACCCTGTAATTAGATTTAAGATTACATAAAAAATACCACACTACACTGCAGACTCATACCCAATATCTGTTTTTATCCTAACACCCATTTTGTACCCTTTTCTCCATACCCTACATCCTTATACCCTTTTTTCCATACCCTACAGTCTCATACCTGTTCTGTACACAGTAGCCTCATACCCCATTCTTCATTGAATCTAGAAAAACCATTTCATGAAATAACTCAATTTGTTTTGGCATGAATTACATATTTAATATTTATCCTTGAACATGTCATGACACTAATTTCTTTTATATGTAAAAAACCATGAAAAATAGCCCAAACTAAAATATTTTTGAGCTCTCATTCATTGCGTGATCTAGTGATTTTACTAGAAATATTCTGAATCAGATATAATGATCACATTAATAATGTACTATTTGTTCAATAATAGAAAACCAATTTATATCATGAAGATCCCTTTAGCTCCAAATAGACTAGAAATTAACATTTATGGGATCACCTCTATGGTATGATTTGCTCACCACAATATCAATCAATATATTGGGAAAGCATGCTAACGGTGGGACATCATCTATCATGAAAAAACATCAGTTTCACTTCCCACAATAATATGTAAAAACTAAATATTAATGACAAAACTTAATTAATAAAAAATAGAATCTAATTCATATTGGGTACTCCATGTCTTTTTTATTTACTCAAAAACCACTTTCAGAGTGATACCAAGGTAGTCATGGTGTGCCTTCATTCATAGGGAAAAAACTCCTACAACTTCTTCTAAAGTTGTTATAACATAAAGGTATATTCCCAAAAAAATCTCATTCACCATTGATTGTTAGTGATCCCACCAATAAACCAACCCCTAAGCTACTCTGCTTCTTGTATCATTGGCATCAACCATGTATTAATCAACTAGTATAACATATTAACATCTAGAATAAATTTTTCTTGAAATACTTTGTGGATCATCTTATTCCTATATAAAATATCATATATTGGATAAAGTTGATACCTAAAACATAATGATATTTATTATTTAAAATATCTAAAAGATGTCATGATTCTTTTTGCAAGATCTTACTTTGTAACATCTCTAAAAATTCATGAAATAGAAAACTATGTCATATGTGTTAGGTTACAATATTTATATATTGAGATCTTCATAATGTATTCAATATCAAAACTTTTATAAGATATGGTATCTTTCTGTTACTTCACAATATAGACTTTAATTCATTTTTTACATAACATACAAAATCTTCAATATATTAAACAATCCTATAGATAATATATCATATAATCAATAAAAAATCTAAAATATGGATATTAGTATCTTATAATTATATATGATATAATTCTATAGACTTTTTTAGATTCAAATCATCTTCTAAACTCTATATTAAATAGTTTTACTTTCCAATATAGAATACTTCAACACATTGAAACAATATCTATTTATAACTTTCTTCCCAACTTATTTTTGAGTAAATTTTTCATTTATTATCAGTATCTTCATCCCATATTCATCATCCAAAAATTAAAGTTTTCCAAAATTCTAACGAAACTACTTACATATATCTATCTCATGTATTTCGGAATGTATATTCAATTTCCCTTTAAAATACATTTTCTAAAAATAGAGTGGATAATTTTTATGGAAAAAAAGTTCTTGACCTTTAACACTTCTCATTCCACAAATATTCACGAATAAAATTTATATCAACATATAATATTCTAATGATTCCAAATAAACTTGGTTCTTCCAAAATCAAAATTTCCTCAAGGGATACAATATATTTTCTAAAACATGAACTTTTCATTGTTCGAGAATGAAATTTTCTTAACCTTATCCTTTAAAACCATAAAAAATTCTTATTTATATTAAATGAACCCATTTTCTTATATGTATTAACTATTGTAAACAAATAGAACACTAATCATATCAATCCATTGGCTTATTCAAATCCTAGAAATTGATAAAATATAGGTAATATTATTGAGAATATATAGTATTTACCTAGATTAATCTATACAAAAGAACTAATATTTTTGAAAACATTCAACATACTAATGTAATGATGTAATTAATAGTGTTTAAAGTAAATTAATAAACTATAAATCCTAGGTGCATATCACAGGGGTTCCTTCTAGACTAGATAATTTAACTCATGAATTCTACAACTCCATCATTGTAACATGATGTTCCAATACCTACATGCACATATTATGATTCAAAGACACCATAAAACTAATTAGTATGGCTAGATCTGTGATGAATATATAAGAAAAATATCATTCACTAATTGGTTAAATCATATATTAATCAATATGAAATACTATAAAGTACAAAATAACTTCATATAGCTAGAAAAACTAGAGTTCATAAGCTGCTATCTGGAGTGTATGGACTTAAGCTTGAGTTTGTACTAGATTTCTTGTGAACTCTCAAGATATAATATAATGTTACATGATTCAAGTACTACTACTATACATATTATACAACTATAAATATATGTTAAAATGTGGCTAATATAAAGATATATTTTGAGAAAATAATTTCTCTCCTTTTATAGAAGTGATTTGAAAGATCTATTCAGACAAATCAAGGAAAAAATTAATAATAAAAAAAAAAATAGTTGCACCCACCCTATTATATGTACCATCCCCCCCCCCCACAACCCCTACAACCCCACATTCCCACTCAACCCTTTCTCCCCACCCCACTGCACCCCAACCATATCCCCTACACCCATACTTCACCTCCACTTCCCCGTACACCCCCACTTCCCCCTCACCACCAACCCACTGCACACCCACCCCTGCACCGCACCCCACTTCAACCCCCGTCACCCCACTGCACCGCTTCACCACCTTGACTGCACCCCCACCACTACACTCACACTATCCCCCAACCTTCACCCATACTACCCTCACCCCTATGGTACCCACCCAACTTCTACCCCTACACTTCCCCATACACCCCACCCAACCACATTGTACCCCACCCCCACTGAAACCCCATTTACCCCTTCACTACCCCCACTTCACCCCCACCACTTCACCCCTATATCTTTCTCCCACATTTCCCCACCCTTCACCACTGCTGCCCTCTTCAACCACACTGTCCCTTGTACCCCCTTCCCCCTGAACCCACACTACCCCAAACCTTCCCCCATAATTTCCCTCACCCCTACTTTCCCCACCCCCACTGCACCCCCATTCACCCCATCACCCCCACTACTCCCCACCACATCACCCTTACCCCATGTTCCTGCACTGCCCCCACCCTTCACCCCTAATTCCCCCTCATCCCACTTCCCACCTACTTCCGTACCCCCTGCACATACACTACCCCCACCATTCACCCCTATTGCCTCCAACCCTGAACACCCACTTCCCCTATCATCGCATCATTCAATCTCACTCCCACAACCCTATACCCCCCCCAGCACCCCACCTACTCCCCTCTTCCTCCCCAACCTTCACCCCTTCTAGCCACATCACCCCACCCTTCATCCCTAATGCCCCAACTACCCTCACTTTCTTACCACCCTTCACCCCTACTGCCCCCAGCACCCCACACTTCACCCCTACTAACTCCCCACTACCCACTTCACCCCCACTATCCCAAAAAAAACCCCCACACTTAACCCATATTTTCCCCATTCACCCCCACCTCCCCCTACAACACCCACCACAACCCATTCACCACCCACTATATCCCTTACCCCCCACTACACCCAATTCACCCCTCCCCATGCCCCCTTTACCCCATGCACCCCAACCCCCACCCCTTCACCCACCCTATTATTGTTACCTAAGTGATTATCATTGTAATGGTGTGGGATATAATAATTATCTAGATGAACCAAACAAAATTGTGTGTTATGCACACTCATACACTATTGGGAGACTGTATTTTAAATATCATAGGATAAATTGAAGTGGTTTGGATTTAAATATCACCTTTGAGAAACTATAAGTCCTATAAAATCATTTTGGTGGATATATTAGAGTTTTGAAAGATTATAATATTTGTTCAAGAGGTGGATGATTAAATATTCATGTTGTCATGGAGATGTTGGTTTTTAATGATGATTATCTATTCAATTATACAATGTCTAGAAGAAGGGTATTTTGTTGGGTGTGAATTCCAATAAAGCATTGGAAATGATATAGAAATTGAGGTTATGTTATAAAAAATTGATGATAATATAACTTATAAAATCATATGAGAATTTAGTGCATAATACTTTAGAAAAAGTATTCAAATATCTAAAATATGACATTTTTTGACCATATGATCAAAAGGGATATGATAATATAATCTCATAGGTGGGATTATAAGTACACCCACACCAACAAAAGTTGTATATATTGGCTGGTATTTTTTTAAAATACACTATTCGATGAATCCCGAGTTAATAATATAAGGTCCCTCTAATATATTAATTATTATGATACTCTATTTTGGGGGAATTTTTAAGGATACTGTGATGTGGTATTAAGATGTTCAATGATGTCCAAGGCACCAACACTAAAACACCATTGGTCAAAATCTTCTTAATAAGGTAACATACACTAAATCCATTAGCTAATACAAATATACAGTTCCAACTTAGAAAAAAATTCTCAATTCAATGTGCTCTCTTAAATTTGAAACTATATATATACAATGTATAATGGTGAAACTATAAATATACCTCCTGAGGATTCACTGAAACATTTACAATGGAGAAGAGGGCTAAGAACCCATGGCTAATAATAAAGGTCATGTGGCACACATTCATTCCTATAGGCACTAGGAAATATATCCTCATACCAACTAGAGAAATGAACAACCCTATAATAAATTAGTCATGTGATGGGTGATCTAGTAGAGTGTAATGAAGAGTTTCTTGGGAACTAATTTCAACTTTCTGAAACCTAATGATAAATGAGTCCTACTATCCTTATGAAAACATCCTAATAAAGAATATGCAACCATGTGGATGGGATCACCACACATAAACCATGATGATGGTGGCTATACATTATAAAACGTGTCTATGGATTAAGTGTTCCGACCTATGGAATTAATCAAAATTTAGTATATGATATTCCTATTTTCTATATTTTGATTATGTAATTTTACATTCTTCTCTCTTTATATGAAATATATTATCAAGGTGGGATAACTACATCTAGTTTCTTTGGCAGAGAGGGATAATTTATTTCTTAGTATGAATATATATTTAACATTTTTGATCATCTATTTTCTTAAAATGAGATTTTATAGTTATGTGTGATGGGGATAGTTTCCCACCATTGAATTCGACGATGATTTCTTCTCTACTATCTTCAAATTTAATATCCCCCTCCATTAGTTGTCAAATATATGATTTTGGATTTAGGTGATTATTGAAAATTTAGTCAATGAAAGTGTCCATTTGATCTAGGGTTTATACTTGAGATTTATTTCATGATATTTCATGCCTTGGGAGAGGATTTTTAGGTATTCAACAATAAGGTACAACTAGATACTCTTTAAGTGTGTAGACTAGTCTACACATGATTATGGGATCGATGTACTTGAGAAATAAATCTTTTCACAAGAAACCAATAATAGTAGAGACATTAAGATTAACATAATTTTGTTGAGGAGAAATGAATTTATAGAAATCAATAGAGAACAATACAATGATGGAAATGGTTTTGTCATGAATACTATAAATAATATCTATCCAACTTCATCCATTTTTTATTTCATGTATTTTCACACTTTCTAATTTTAGAAATGAAGAACCCATTTTTTATTTATTTCTAAATTATAAAAACACTAAAAACATAATAGGTGACAATTTAGGACCATAGATTGATTTTCATACTCCTTGAGGTATAAACCTAAATTTATCCACAATGATTTATTTTCGATTATTAAAATTATTAAAGTTTTTAGTGAATTGGCATAATAGGATTCCACTGTGAAATGTTCTTCAATAGATCATATTAATATTTTGTTTCAATTTATAGACAAACAATAACATTATTTTTTCTTACATAATTTACAAGAATATCCATCATGAAAAATAAAAATACATTATCATTTAGAAACTTGTAACATATAGCCATAATAAATAACCCATAGATCAATTTATTAAATTAAATTGTCATTTTATGTGTACCTGATACAAACATTTTTTAGACCAATAAAATAAATATAAATCAATTGAAATAAGGGGTGTGAAAATGAACCTATGAATTTTTTTAATAAAAAACTATGTAATTATATATTCATAAAATGTTATGAACTACTCATTAAATGAGTTGAAATATAACAGTAACTAAAAGTTAACACAAAGTTATATAAGATTAACTCAATGAACACACAATAGTAACATTTAGTTAAATAAGGAATGTAATAGAACTGAGACAATATGTATGAATAATACAGTAATACATAAGATTAACTATGAATATTCAAAATTAACACATTATTAAATTCAATTATACATAAAAAAAACCTATGGTTTTTAGTGGGCATGAAAGATCCTCTAAGTGGTCATATAAGATTAACAAGTGTGTTCCTAAGTGAAACATAAGATTGAAGTTACAACATCATGAGATAGATTTTTACCCCACAATGGTTCTACGTTTGAGAACATGACTAGGTGGAAAATAAGTTATATGATTTTTGGAATCTATAATAATGGAATATGATAAAATTTATAGAGATAAAAAGATAATATCCTGAATGATATTAAATAAATATATCATTGAATATTTTGAATGATAATTCCATATTGTTGGTCATATAGTTTTTTGAGGATCATTAAATGGTAATTATATATTTTGAAATATTTAATATCACACAAAAAGTTTCATATAATTTCTAAATTTGAATTATTAAATATTAATCCACATGATCTGGATAAGTTTATAAGGATAATTCAATGTAAATGGAGTGATTGTGAGAGTATAAATATTAAAATATTGATCTAATTGTATTGAATGTATAATTTTTATAAGTAAAATAATTAGTGGGAAGTGATTGATACCACTGGTATTAAATATTTTGAGTTTTGATGTCCTTGAAAATGAATAAGTGAGTTATCCATGAGATGTTTGCTTCAAATGTCAAAGATTATCAGATCTATTTTGTCTAGTGGAGACTTGTTATGAACCTTGTTGATTGTTATTCAAGAATAAAATTAAATAATAAAGAACAAATAAACCCTATCCAAGAAAAATCAATCAATTAAAAATACTAGAAATTGAAACAATATAAATCTTACCCAATGTAAGGATTTGAAAAAATGGAAACCCTTCTCCGTTGTAGAGATTAGAGAGTATGTGAGGAAATAAAACCATCTTGGTTCAAAATTTTCTATATTTAACAAGATTATGTGATTTTGTAATGAAGAAAATAAGAGTTAATAAAAACCCTATTGTAGAAATCAAACATATATTTTAAGAAATATAATAATTTTAATTAAAACAAACACTAAGGATGAATCTGTGAGATGTGTAGGAGCGAATAAAATGGGGGTAAACATTAAAAATATAACACTATTATCTGAGGAGGTGGGTATCCCAGATACAGAGGTGGAGGAGGATATGGAGTTAGAGACACGTTAGAGTCTTGATAGAGGAAGAGGAATACAGGGAGGCAGGGTGTCCGCATAGGAGGAGCACTAAGGGAGGAGGTGGGGAGGCCACCTCAGAGCTATGTCAGTGGGGAGGTTAGGTGACTACATTGTTAAAGTAGTATCATCCCAATGTGGGTGGATTCATCAGAGGAGTAAAATTAAGGGTGGTTAGGTGGAATCACTGAGTGAGGAGTATCAAAGGGAGTGGGGAAGAAAGGGTGAGAGGGACGGATCACATGCGAGTATAGAAGAAAGGGTGGGATCATAGGTGAATAGGGAGAAAGGGGGTAATTACATGAGTATTTTATGAACCATGTCCATTTCTTAACCTATAGCCACAATTTTTAAAACAGTGACTATATAAGTGTGTATATACCCTCAATTTATAGTTGTGTTTGGTACTTCCACCATAGTTGAATTCAATACACTATGTGCTTCATGTATCACATGTTTGAAAGTGTCTTCATGACCCTTATCATGTTTTGAGCTAGGAATATCTTGATATTAAGCCTCATTTATATATGATTAAGCATTTAGTTAGTACTATTTATTCTGAGACAATGTTTTTTAATGGGAAGTTAATACATTTTGTTTTGGTTCTATGACAGAATGGTTTTGGATTTTCATGAGATGTGGGAGAATGAGGCATGGATGAGGGAGTCGTGGAATCATCTCTTAGATATGGATTCTTATTGACATGCCTTCTGGTGGAATAAATTGTTTTTGGTAGGGATATTGTAACATCATATTTCAATATTTTATATACTTCTTCACTCTGATTATATTTTCCCATTTTTTTCTTTGGGGTGCGGTTTAGGTTTCTCAAGGATGGATATATTTGTTCATAGAAAAAAACATAAATTTTGTAGATGTATATTTTGTAATTAATTAAATCTAGTTATAAATATATCTAAAGTTTGAAATAGTGTTCCTTGGGTTTGGGTAGAGTTAGATAATTTTTCAATTTTTTGTTTCAAAAATTGGTGGTGTAATATCTATAAGATAGATTTAAAGTGTGAATGTAATTAATGAAATGAATATGTTTCTCAATAAGGGATTTTAAAAGCATTCATGACATGAATAATTTTCATGACATGAATTTTTTTCATGATGTGAAATATTTAGGATAAGGATTTTTAACCTGGAGTGATGCTTTTTTGGGGTATATTCTACTCAGGATATTGAAATCATGAATAGAGAATTCATGATGTGAATTCCTCATTCACAATAGGTTTTATTGTTATGAATTTGAACATCATTTTATTCTTTATGCATCCTTTTCCATTGAACCACTAGGGATACTCAAAATTATATTTGTGTGATTTCTTCACTTCTAGATGTCTCGGTTTGGAATTTGGACCATGATGTGTTTTATAACTATGGTTTTCTCTTTCTCTATGATACCATTATTTTATAGCAGTATGATCTCATGTTTTTAAATTTAATCATAGTTATATCTTGATTGTTTTTATCTATTATTTCCCTATAAATATCCTTCACCATCGTTCTTCATTAGTTTTTACCGTTGTGGGTGTTGATTCTATTTTGGATTAAAGGTAGGTGGTTTAATATGATTTTCTCTACAATTGAAACCCATAATTTCTTGAATAATTTCAAATGAGATATTAAATGACTTTAAAACACTATATTTGAGATGCTTGATGTATGAATTTCAAAAGGGAAATGAAATTCGGAAAAACTACAATTTTAATGAAATTTAAATTATTTGGTGGATTTGAAAAAAATTGATGGATTGATTTGAATTTTTCTGATGAAATGATTTGATGTTGAGATAAAAGGATAATGTTAAAAGGTGATTTTAAAAGGAATGAAATGATGAAATCCTATGTTTTGGTTTGGAAATGAGAATTTGTTTTGAAAATTAATTAATGAGAAATAATATTTTTAATGATTGAATTGATTTATTTTCTCATGATTGATTGATTGATCTATTTAAGATTATATGAGACTTTGATGTTATTAGGTAATTAGAATATGAAATCTAGGATCTGACCCCCTAATAATGGATTGATGATGAGAACAATGAAATAAACTAATGTGATATGATTTTTCCTGATGGGGAGTTAAGTAACAAGGACCTAAGCAGTGGGATGTGTGAAATTTTTTTATCCAAGATCATTAATTGAATAGGATGGAGATTATATTTTCTAGAAACTAGCATTAAACTGAGCTTATTATATGGTGGTATGATATGTTTGATTTTTTTCTTACATTCTATTGAATATTTAACTATTTTATTCTTGCCAAGTACTTTATATAAATGCTTTATATAAAATTTTCATTTAATTGTATTTTGAATTATCTTTAATCTTTTTTATTATGTAATAATGTTTTGTTGAATGTTTGTAAATCCCCTGACATGCCTTGTTTTATCTAAATTGAAATAATAATGTTTTAATTGTTATGGAATTGATTAATGAACACTTGGTGAGACCCACTAGACTATTTAGCTCACACTGTAATTTTCCTTTAGGGATCTATAGATTACCTCAAGCAAGGTCCAAGAAAAGGGAAACTACCATGTATAGGTGGTGGACGTTCTTGATCATTGGGACATGGAGTGATGAAGGTGATCAATGGATATGTGGTCCACCTGTTACATGGGCTATGTATGAGATTTTACCTTGGAATATGTTGTATTTTTGGCATTGTTCTACTGGGTATTATTTAACCTATTTGTTTACAGTACTTTCTTTATTTGGAGTTTTTAGCATACTGAATTGCATATTTTTTCCCATATTTTTTTGTTAAAAATTTTTCCTTAATGATTCTTGTATGATGTGAGGTGCTATTAGCCAACCCATGGGGATCGAGAACACCATTTGGGATATGTCATGGCTTGGAAACATATAAATTTACCCAGGTATCTGGGGATAATTCATGAAAAAGATTATTATTCCCTTATTGGGGGTTATATCTCATCCCTTTCTTACATAAATCCCCCAGTTATCCCATGTTGTATAGTATGTTCAATGAAATTTAGGGGAATGTTATGATTTTTTGAATAATGTCATTATTTCCCTATTCCATGTTTTTGTGCTTTGAATCTAATTACCAAAAGATAATAGGCCACTTGATTCTTTGGGGATGTATCATGTGTATATTTACGTAGTTAACCATGAAATAAATTATATAAAAATATGAGTTTTAAAAGTTATTATTAGAGGAAGGTATAGTTAATTATGGGGATTAATATTAGAAAAACATAGTTAAAAACAAAGGGATAAGACTAAACAGTAGAAAAAAATCCCCAAATGCTTGTAAAGTATAGAGTGGTTGGTTTTTTTTTGAGAAAATACGACCATATATAAATATTGGTAATTAGATACAAGCATGTAATAGATGTTTTAGGGGTTAAAACTTAGAAAGGTTACATTTGTTATTAAATATACCTATAGCTAGTGCAAGATAAAGATTCATAAGACTGCACACCATGTAATAAAATCTTGGGGATAATATTTGGTAAATCATATGATAATTAAAAACCATTATGATGGGAAAAAATGTCTATGAAATTTAATGTTATAAAATAGTTTACAAAGAACATAAATTTAAACGTAAAAATTTGTAGGTTATCAAATAAATGTCATTTATTAGTTATCAATTAAATGTTACTAGTTTCACCTTTATATGATTAATTATTTGAAATTTATCATCCCCATGTCTATTTTGGATGATGTAAACAATTAGGACAAAAATAAAATAGTGAAATATAGGATTATCATTCATTACTGTTATAACAATTTCCTATATGACTACAGTTTTATGTATTCTTTTATTTCATAAAATTTTTGTAGAACTATTCAGAAACCACCATAAAACATGGAATTCAAGTAATAAATTAATGTGGAAAATGGGTTGATTATTTTATCTCATGAATATAACTTCTTCCCTATCAATATTTATGATCTAGATTCTTAATGAATCTTGTGATACTACCTATAGTGAAATTCACTACTATTATAGGTATAGATTTTTTTTCCTTTGATAGATACATCATAAATTATTTTGAGAAGGAAGAAACCCTTTTGACATGAATCACCCTCCTATTTTATACAAGTGTAAGGTGGTGGATAGATTTAATTTGGAAAAATCATATCTATCAGGGATATTATTTCATTAGGAGAAATAAAATCTATAAAAAAGGACTAATACTAATGAAAATATTATCCTTCATGACATGGAAATTATTAGAAAATATTTTGATGAATTCCCCTAAGAGTTTCCTAGTCCCTCTTCTAGTTGAGTGGTAGAGTTCTTAATCGAACATAAACCTGTAGCTTTACCAGTATTAATGAATCCTTATATAATGGATAATATTTATCATAAATAGATGAAAAAGAAACCATAAGAGAATCTGGATAAAGGGATTAGGCACCCAAGTGATTCCCCCTTGGGTGAACCAATACATTTCATCAAGAAGAAGGTTGGGTCAATGAACCTCTATCTTTATTTTCATGGCTGAAAAAGACTTTGATAAAGAACAAGTATCCTCTTTTATAGATTAATTGATTGTTTGATCAAATATGTGGAGTCTATTACTTCTATAAGGTGGATCTTTGGTTGAGATATTATTAAGTTAAGTTAAAGAAGGTTGATATCACCAAGACTTCTTTTTTACAAGGTATAACCACTATGAGTTCATAGTAATTCCATTTGGAATATATAATTCTCCAAAAATCTTCATGGACTTAATTAATAGTCTTTAGGGATTTCCTTGATAAATTATTGGTAGTAATAATATAATATACTCTTATCTACTCTAAAATTAATAATGAATGTGAAGAGAATTTTAATTCTATACTAAATACATTGAGAAAGGAAAATATACATTTTATTTTTAAATAATTAATGTTTTAGATAGTGAAAGTATCATTACTCAGGCATGTTATCACTAGTAAAAGGATATATGTGGATCCTTAAAAGATAGATTCAATTGACGGGTGAACCAGAAAAACATCTATGATATATATCTTTAGTTTACATGGAATATCTGGGTACTATCATTGATTATTGATAAAAATATCATGATTTACAAAATTAACAAAAAAGATAACTCATAATGGGGTACATTTTTTAGGGACCTATGAATACATGGAGATATTTCAATAGATAAATAATTTGGTAATTATTATACATGTGATCACATTACCCATAGGTAGGGAAGAAACTATGATCTATAACATCACATATAAAAATGGATTTGTTTATATACTCATGAAAAATATAAAATTTGTAGCCTATTCCTCCAACCAATTATAGATACATGAGTAGAACCTCCCAATTCATGATTTGAAATTGGATTCAGTGATCATCACATTGAATATTTGGAGACATTATCACTACAGGGTGAAGTGTGGAATATATTTGGATCTTAACGACCTAAATTATATATTCACACAAAAAGATATTAATCTGCACCAATAAAGCTAGTTAGAGTTAATAAAGGATTATGACTGATCAATCCATTATCATCATGGTAAGATGAATAAAGTGGTAGTTAAGTGGAAGGGATCCTGAAACCCTATCCATAATAAAGATTTAAAGAGATATAATATTCTTGGATATGAAATGTATAGACATGGGAAAAATAAAATCAACATCATCCTACCTTTATCAAAAAAATTATTAACCATAAATTCTTGAGAGGATCATGTAAATATATAAATATGGTGAAGAGATACATAGAATTGTAGAAAATATTTAAGAGATTAACTTTTCTAAAGATGAATTAATGAGGTTTTGAAATTGGATATGTTTCCAATAAAAACAAAAACAAAAGAGGAAGATTTTGGTTGGTTTATATATTTCAACCTCCTCTATTAATCTAATAAGCACTATGTTTTATAAATATATGAAGAAAATAATTCTATTGGGATAACATGATGATGGAGATTGTAAAATTTGTATCTCAATGATCCATATGCCAATAACTCAATGCTATATGATATAATTCTAAGGTAATGATGATATAATTTCCTATATTAGTATGGCAATGGAAAAATATAACAATAGATTTTATTGTAAGACTCTTTATGACATATAAAGGTTCTAACACCATTTGGTTGTTAGTTGATCACCTTAGAATGTTAGAGAATTTTATTTCTATTGAGGAATATTCATCTCTTAAAAAACACTCTAAGATATATATTAGAGAAGTGGAACGACTGCATAGATAAAAACTCTACATTGGTTTTAATTGAGATCTTAGGTTTACCTTGAGGTTTTAGATAACCCTTCTAGTAGCATTGGATATCGAGCCGAGTTTTAGTACTACTTATCACCCAAAGACAGATGATCTATTTTAGATAACCATTCAAAATTCGGAGTATATTATGTGATCATGTTTAATTAATTTCCAAATATGATGGTATCAATAACCTCATCTATTAGATTTCCCATATAACAATATTTTCTATTCTAGTATTCAAATGGAATCTTATGGGGATCTGTATGGGAAGAGGTGTAAGGATCTGACATGATGGTATAAAGTTAGAGATTAAATTATTATTATATTTGATATCATACAAGTGACTATATAGAATGTTAAAATCATTAAATAATATATCAAATACCCAAAAATTAATTGTAAAAAAAATTAGAAAATCATTGATGATACATAAAGTTTGAGGTTGGGGATAAAGTGTTTCTTTATATATCACTATTGAAGAAAGTCATGAGGTTATGGAAGAAGGAAAATATTAGTCCAAGATACATCGAACCCACTTATATCTTTGATCACATCATATCTATGGCCTATCAGATAACTCTCTAACCTAAAATATCTTAAGTACATGATGAGTTCCATGTATCACTATTAATGAAGTACATACCAGACCCCTCACTTGTATTGAATCTAGAGGTTGTACCTTTTGAGAATAATGTTTAATATTATGAGTATCCATTGAAGTGATTAAATAAAAGGGAATTTTTTTTATGAAACAAGAAAACTCAACTAGTTAATGAACTATGGTAGAACCACATGTTTGAGTAGAAAACATGGTAACCAAAAGAGGCGATGAAACAGAAGTACCCTTATCTATTTTTGTGTGTAAAATTACATTTTGTGGAAGAAATTTCTAAAGGGGGGAGGGGATGAATATAATGAGAAAAGTTTTTATAAATCCACATCCTTATGAATGAATAACCTTATTATTATGTAATGTAGTTATAGAAAAAACATTAACTATATTCATTTTTTATTATGGATCATTATAAAAAATAGTCATAATCATATTTTTGGTCTTAACATACCATTAAATATCATAACCATTGTTAATATATCCATTCTATAGTGGATTTTAATATTAGTATTTTAAGGGTTATAATAAATTATAACTATTATATAATGAATAAGCGTTGGCTTCGACTAGTAGGGTCATATCCAATGAACTGCATTTTTCAGAGCTTCCAAGGGAGATAAAATAATTAAGATTTTACCTTTATCAATACCATGAAAATATTCAACTAATATTACTTGAAAAAATCTATTTATATGAAATTATAAATATTATGGAGAACACTGCCCAAACTATGTTTGTCGAACCACCCTAAGAAAGTGCTACAGTTTTCCACCTTATTTTTATAAACTATGCTGGTGTAATAAGGAATTATATATATATAACCTAATAGAATGAATTTATATATATATATTTTAATAAATTAGTTATTAAATTGACCCATTTTGATTATTAAATTATATATATACATCATTAATGATTTTGTTAAAAATTATATTTTGATATGATGAAAAAACTTGTATTTTACCGAAATACATAGTTTCAATTAAAACAAATTTTTTTATAAAATAAATATATTGAATTTTTTTTTATTATCTTGATATATTTTTATTAAATAATAGTTATTTAAATATAAAATTAATAAAATATAATAAAGTCTAATTAAATTTTCAAAGGCGGTAGAAAGCTATTTGCTTCATAAAAACTAACATTTTCCAATAATTAAAGAGTTTTATTTAAAAATATAAATTCCTAAATTTATAAAATTATTTTGGTAAAATAAATATCATTTCTAGAATCATCACCTTGAAATTATCTAATAGTGTATTTTTTATAATTTTCTATGACATTCAAATTATCGGGTAAAAATTAAATAATGTTAAAATATACAATATGGAATTTGACATCATAATGGCCCAACAGAGATGTAATAAATGCTAATAAAAAGTCATAAATAACTAAAAATATCCGTGATTTAAATTTAATTTGTTTTTAAATTTTTTTATTGATTTTTCAAAACTATAATTAATCACCAAAAATATATCTTATATTTTAATGTTTTAAAAATAATTATTTATAAACATGACTCACTTCCACATCATGGGTGTCATTATTATAATGTTTTTGTTTCTTAGCCTTAAAAATATATTGTAAAATAATAATCTCAGGAAAAATAATGGGTGAAAACCATGGTAAGGTTTGTGGTTTTTATTATTTAACTATATACAATATAATGCCTATGTTTAAACAGTAAACAAGAATTCACATCGCTTTTTTCAATAAATAAAGACTCAACCCCCAAATAAACTTCACTAAAAACAAATTTAGAAAACATTTCCCATCCCAATCACTCTTTAAAGCCCTCATAAGGGGTTCCCAACCACTTAAAAATTTAATTCCAAGCTTTTAGATGCAACCCCTAAAGTATAAAATTCTTTTACATTTCCTCTTCATTCAAGTATATAATTTTTATTTAGCCTTTTTAATATATATTGATTATGTTTTAATGTGCTTATAAATATCAATTTACTATCAAATATATTTTATAATATTTAGGGATTATTTTTCCCCTCATTATTACATTTACCAACGGTGTGTCTATTCTGAAGTAAGAGATGACTCTTTATTCTTTTCTATTCAAGAATTATATTTTTATTAATCATTTTTATTTCCAATTTTTATATTTTTAGTGTGTTTCTTAGACAAAACATTATTATCATTGTGATTCCAAATTAATGTGATACCACCCATCACTCTCATTAATACCTTCCATGAACCTTTATATACACCTGTTTTGCTACCAAAATTATCCCATTATTTTCTATGAAAAATTTTTGTATTGTGAATACCTGTCCCCATCTCTAGTCAAGGTTATTCACCTAGTTTTATATATCCAACATTTATTATGTAATACCATGTATGTACTCAACAAACCATAACTGTGGGAAGAAAATTGATTAACACATTCTTATATTGTATGATCTAGGTGGAACACAAATCTATGTACATATTATGAATGTGATGGGTGAGCCTGAAATTATATATCATTCCAATTCATTAGGTAATGTTTTTATCTCATGAGATACCATGTATGGTTCCTGGTTATTTATCTTAAGAACACAATGTTATGATGTCTCTATGGTTATCCTTGAATTATGATTATTATGCAATGTTTAATGTTGTTTCTATGTTACTATGATGAAATGATGTTTTAATATTATGTCACGATATAATGTTCATGATTGTGAACCTCACCTTTTTATATCACCATGTTATGTCCGTTTACTCACATTTACTTCTATAGTTCATTCTATGCTTTTTATTATCCCCTTAATGGGCATTATAGATCACCCCTTTGTTATGTACATAACTAGGTTATCATTTTAGTATTATAACCTAAATGTAATTTAATGGAATTTTATGCAGTTTTTAAATAATTTCATCATATCACAATTTTGATTTAATGTACTATTTCTAAAATTACATGATGACACTAGGCATCTTGATCCTTTGGGACTGTATTATGTGTATCTTTGTGTAATAAATCAAGAAATAAAGTGTATAAAAGATATGGGTTACCATAATTCCTAGAATAGAATCTCATAGAAATGGGATTTATGCGGAATTATTAAAAATTTTAATTCTATTTCTTCGTAATTTCATTTTTGATTCCATAATATGGTCACATCAATTTATACTAGCTAATTTAACAACAATGTCTTAATGATCATATTTAATATTCAGAATATATTAAGATTTTCAATTTTATTTTGGTATAGTGTATTAAAAAAACTATTTAATATATTATTTAGTTACATATTATATAAAAGAAAATTTTGGGTCATTACACTGGTCTCCCCAAAAGACCCATCCAAGAATCCTTAGGGTGTTTTTCAAAGTGGATGACTAAAGAAAAGGTATATATTCTTACAAAGATATTTCATTTTTTTTAATATTAATCTTATTAAAAATCATTAATATCCATATTAAAACAACTAAATTAGTATATTATTTATATTTTAATTTTTTTATTTTAAATGTAAAATAATTTTCAATCTTATTTTCTTCTAATGGAAAATAAAAGCATTGTTCATGTGTATAGGTGATATCCTTCATCCATTAAGCGATATAATTCATTTTTCATCACCATATCTCATAGATAGTAATACAAGTTTGTTTTTTGAATTTATATCATATTTATACCATAATTTGAATTAAATAAAAACAAAATATTTTCTAAATTCTTTCAATACCATACGTTGGAAAATGGAAACATTGCTTATGTGTATGTGTATACTACCACCACCACAAAGTGATATGACTAATTTTTCATAACAAAATTAAATGAATGGTTTTAAAATTATATTTGATATATAAATATTATATATAATACATTATTAGCAGTCCATATTTGATGAAACTATGACCACAATTTTAGGACCAGAACAGCTGAATCCAAATTTTCATGAGATACATAACATTTAATACTGAAATAAATGATTTTAACAAATAATTATGAGTAAATGGGTAAAAATAATTTAAGTATAATTGATATCCAAAAAGATAAATATAAATATAGACATGATATAGATAAATAATATATATAAACTTATTATATATAATGTTGCACCAAGTCTGACCACATTGGAATCCAAAGTAAGAGTTTATTTTACAATCTCATTTTTATTCATGATTGATTATATTTAAATTTACTTTAAAGTAATTAAATGATATTTTTCATTAAAACCAGATATAAGTTCCTTTAAATTTATTATTCATTTCTTTTGAACTTATTAGTATTATTTCCATTTCATTTAGATAAAAAATAAACAGAAATATTGTTTATAAGAAAATCCAACCTTATTTCTCTTCTTTGGCCAAAAACAATTTCTTCCATATCCAAATTAATTAAATTTTATAAATAATTTAATTATCATTGATCCAATTATTTTTTAAGGTAATATTAAACTATAATTTACTTTATTCAAAAATTTATGAAAACTAATTTATTCTACGTTTTTAGTATGGTTCGTTTTGACTTTCTATACAAGAATTGTGAAAATAATGTTTTTAAAATTTACCAATTAACTGAAATTGTCAAACATCATGATTATTATTCATTATAAATTTTCTATTAAATGTTTCCATGAGTTTTCAATGAATATTAAAATCCCATTATTCTTGGAATTTTTTTATTATTCAAATTTAGGAAAATAATGGGTTATAATACTCTAAAAATCATTGAATAAGGGGTTTTATTTTAATTTTTTATATTTTTATCTTCCAAACCACATTTAATTATATTAGTTTATTTTATTTTCAATATTAAATTTTTTATAAATTATTTTACAATAATTTTTAAATTCATTGTAACATAATTTGAAAAGGGATGTTGAATTGATTTATAACTTTGTTTTTACAAAAATTTACAAAAGTTAAAAAAAATATTTTTAAATTTCATTTATATTTTTCTACCTATTTTTAAATTGGAATTAATAAATCAAAAAATATTCATTTATAACTAATTGGTGGTATTATTTCATAAATTTTTAAAATATGGTTTGTACATGATTTTTTGCACTATGAATACTCTCAGTTCCTTATAGTTATGTTCTCTATCACTCTCTACCTCTAATTTGACTACATTTTTATCCTTTTTGTAATTTTTTATTATCAGAGATGTATTCTACATCATTTCTAGTATTTAATTAGATGTATAACCATTACTCTATATGGTGTGAACACCCTATTTTGCATAAATTAGATTGAGGGTTTTTACAAAGAATCATATCACATTTACTGACTGTACAAAATATTGAAATATCATATTTCGTTTTCTAATATAGTTTTTATTACTATGCGAAATTTATTTTTTATTCTATTTCTTATCCCTTCCTTTCATATAATGAATGCATTAAACTAATTAGGTGATGCCATGGGATCATAAAATCCCTTTGATGCATCATTAGGGCTCATGACACAAACTAGATTGATTATTCAATGTATGCTTTACCTATTTATGTAAAAGGTTTTAGAATGATACCTTTCCAATAAAATTAATCTGTATATAATTATGAATTATGTCATGATGAGACCATTTATATATTTCAATGTGATTATTTTTGACGTTATGTTATCCACAGATATTTCCATCACTCATGATATTAGTTATATATAAAATTTGGTTATTGTTTTCCTCTACCATACTATTCATGACATGGTAATTATATGATATATTCTAGTGGAAAATTTCTCTTATTGAGAATCATAACTCACCCTTCATCTTCAAGGTACCCAGATGTGAACATTTAATGACCTTGGTGGATATAATAGAACAAATAATAATGTTATCACTTGAATTTTAAGTTGTATTTCATGTTTTCAAATGTAATGTGAGAGTCATGTATGTATCCAATTTATCAGTTATATGAAACTAGTTAATCTTGTATTATTTAATATCTTGTATTTTTTTGACAAAGTAATAATATAGCCACTGATTTCAAGATACTGGAGTTGGGGTTATTATAAATCGATAATGAATTTAGTTCTCATGAATCATATCACGCCTAACTATAAAATCATCAAATAGGTCATGAAAGCTAAATTCTATTGAAAAAATTATTTTAATATGAATTTTTTTATTATTTTTAAGTAAAACTATTTTTCATATGTCATGATTTTCATTATGAAACAATGATCAAATATTCATTTAGTGGAATATGTGAATGGGATACAAAGATTCATGATTTGTTTCATACTGTTGTGTTTGGACCATTTCCTATTACGGAAAGGGTTGGATACTAAAACATCATATATTTCACTGATGATATTATTAGATAGGTATATGTCTACTTAATGAGTTATAAGACAGAATACTTTAAGAAATTCCTGAAACACAAGAATGAATTTGGGAACAAGCTTAGTAAAAATATAATGAATATTCCCTCAAAATGTTGCAGATAACATCTTAAGAAAGATTTCATTAATTATTTAGAGTATTTTGAGATTCTATTTCTACACAATCCTCCTTATACACCAAAATGAAATAGTGTAAGTGAAAAGAGGAAGCACACCTTATTAGACATGGTAAGCTCAATGAGGAGTCATGAATGTATTAAATTTTCTATTTGAGGATACACATTATAAAAATAACTATTCACACTAAACTAAGTTCCAACCAAATCTAGATGTGGTATTTAATATGAAATTTTTTGTGGAAGAAAATATATATTGTCTAGATTATCTGTATGACGGTGTGAATAATTTTATAAATCCTATTTAGTAAAAAAACATGCATTCTAAGTCATAAAGGGTATATTTAAAGGATATCCTAAATAAATAATGGGTTATTACATATATGACAACTTAGATGAAAATATTAGAGTATTATGAAATTCCATGTTCCTTGTGAGAGAATATCTCCAAAGATATGGTGGGAGTGAGATAGACTTCAATAAAATTATTTCTCAAGATACATATGAGTTGGTATAGTAATGAATTCCATAAATCCCTATGGAAGAGGATGTTTTAGAGATAAAATTACAAAATAAGAGTACAATATTTATTATATAACCTTAAAGATATTATTTTCTACTCAATAAGGATGGTGACTCATTATTAGTATATTTCAATTTTCTCATAACCTATAAATAAGTAGTATGTGGCACAAAAGCATCATGTGGAAAGAATACATGAATTATATAATGTATTTCATGTACCAAACCCATGTATTGATCTCGGTAGATCCTATAGTGGATGTAAATATTTTATTGGTTGAAAATTGGTATTCAAGAAGAAACTATAAGTGGATGGAAAAGTCAATAATTATAAGTGATAACTGAGTACATAAGGGTTTAAATAGGGTTAAGGAATAAACTATGATGGAACCTTTTAACTAGAATCTATATTTAAACCCATCATAGTTATACTTTGCATATAATTTTACCATGACTAATAAATTTATTTAATTGATTTAAAAATATATTTCCTTAATAGGAACCTTTAGGAAGATGCCTATATGACACTTGCAGAATTGTTTAGGACTACAAAGGATTGAAAAAAGGTAAGATAATTATATAGTTTTATTTTTGGCTCATATCAAGCATCCAGGTTTTTAAAAACATGATTTGGTGAATCTATAATATCATTTAGTTTCATAAATAATTAATTGATCCTTGTTTCTATAAGCAGTTAAGTGTGAGTGAATCAGTTTTCTTAATAGATTATTTTTATGACATACTACTAACTGAAAATGAGATACCAATCTTACTATCAGTTAAGTCATGGTTAAACACATGCTTCACCATGAAGCACAGAGGTAGATAGGCATATTTTCTTGGGATATATATCCATCGTCAAAGATCTAATATGCATCGTGGAATACGTTAATGTATATACATTTACATGATATTGAAGAGATTTAGCATGGAATAATTCAGGAAGTGACTGCTTCTAATACTTAATAGTATAAATCTCTCCAAGAAAATTTTCCCTCAAAATAATGGGGTATATAAAAAAGGGTAAGGATTCAATACACATCCATGATTGGTTTATTCATGTATGTTATTTATATACCATACTAAAAGTCACCTACACCTTAAGATTGGTAAGAAGATATGAATCTGATCTAAGAGGCCACTATTGGATGTAAGTCTAGACTACCCTAAAGAATCTATAGCATGATATAAACATATTACATATTTACGGAGGTGATGAGAAACTATTTATCCTGGGATATACAAATTCTTGTTTCGAAACTAAAAACGATGACTTGAAATCACAACCAGGATATATTTCCACTCTTAATAGATTAATTGCAAGCTTGAATGGATGAAATAATTTCATGGTCATATATTCTACCAAAGTGATTGATTATATTGTGGATTTTGATGTAGATAAAAATAGGTTTCTATATAAAATGTCATCCATGAAATTTATGTAGTTCAAATTAGTAATGATCCAATAAAATTGTAATATGATAATACTACAATGGCATATACTACAAAGGATCCAGGGTCTCATCCGTAGATGAAGCACGTAATTCTGAAGTATCATATCTTGGGGTATTATACAAAAATAGGTGATGTATTGGTATGAAGTTTTTCTATGGGATATAATAAGGTTAAAACATTTAACAAACCCCTATCTTACTATAATAATTAACATCATGTGAGATCTAGTAGAGTAAAATTTTTCAGTAGTTTGATATAGTCTAAGTGGGAGATTTTTTGAGTTGGTGTGAATAAATCAACTAACTAATAATCTTTATTACATGTATATTCATTTTCATTTATATTAAAAAATTATTTTTGACATATTAATTATTATTATGTGTTGATAATGTCTTATAATTTCTATCATAATGAAAATTCATGGCAGTAACCTGTTAGGATTGGAACCATGAATAACAATGTAAATATTCTTAAAATTAATCCCTATGGTCATATAAATCCTATGATGGTATAAATATGATTGATAATATAAAGTGAAATTACTCATAATAGGATGATATTTCATCCCATGAAGTTCTCACGTGATGATAAATAAGGCCATAGATTACGAGGATAGACCCGCTGATTGGAATTCCACAAGTTTTTTTGTTGTTGGATATTCCTATCCATTTGTGTGTGTAATGATCCTTAGATATTATGATTATTATTAATACATTTCATGAATAATTTATATTCATTAATTGATTAAAATCTTGATTCCATATATTTATAGGAAGTAGGGAATATTCTGGACATTAGAAATGATATGTTATTAACGTATATTTCAAAGAAATATTTATCTCTTCTATCATTATGTAAGTTGATATCTTATACCCTTGGTTGAAATTAAATTATATAACTAAATTCCATGGTCATGTTATATATATGTGTTTAGTTAAAATAGTCAAATAAATACTTATGAAGAATTTAGTTTGATTAAACATGAATTCAATATGATAGATGAGATATGCAGAAAAATGGATTATATTACACTGTGAACATTCATATTTGTTTTTCAATGTTGAACCTTTAAAATATTCTTCTATGGATGCCTTTACATGTTCTTAAAATATTATATTGGAATTTAGGAAATATTTCCTAATTCCATTCATAAAGTGGTCTATGGTGTCACACAATTAGTGTTTTTTTCAATTCCAATTAAAATCTATTTGAATTTTATTATTGAAATAAATATTATTCTCCACAACATGAAATAATATTTAATGAGAATTAATTGATTAAAAATATTTTTCACCAAATTTATGTGTGATTCAAATATTAAAATAAATATTTATTTTCAAGACCATGAAAATTATAAATATTTATTTATTTAATGAATTTATACAATTTATTATTTGGTGATTGTTAAATGAAGAGGAGGTTGTACAGAATGAGTTATTGGGTTCAGTGGAAAGGATATGATAAATATAATTTGAATAATTAATAATTTAATGAAATGATATTATTTTATCAATGTGTTCAGTGCATATGAAGTGAATATTAACAATAATATTATTCATTATACATGAGGTTCACTAAGAATTAATATAATAAAAAGGTGCATATGTTCAATTATTTATTATTTAACCAAGTTCTATAAATACATGGTTATATCATTTTCCATGGTTAGATGTTGTTATGAATATAACATCCTTTATATAGATTCTATCTATCCTAGAGAAGATATTGTCTAAAATTCTCTCAAGAATCAAGAGCATCCACCTTTCTTCTCCTATTAATAAATAGCTAACAAGAATCAATCCTTAAACCTTGAAGGACTGTGTAGTGATCAAAGGGAGTGATGGGAGATGATAGTACCATTGTAATAATTCCTTGAATACCATCGACATCACTTCAAGATTATAGGATCACATGTGGTTTACAACTAGAGGGATTATTATTTGGGTCTCCTCTATGCATTGGTTGTATAATTGAATGGAGGTTTATATGATCAACAACTACTTCAAATAATTAATTCTCAAGAACTAGTTAATTTTTCTAATTAAATTCATAATACATTTTACATGTAAATGAGCCACTTTCTTGGTTTTGACTATACTTGTAAATCATTATAAGATTTAATTCATAGAACATGATTTTTATAGTCATTTAAATTTCTTATTGATCATCAAATATGAATTCTAGATACATTTTTATGATTCACTAGTGAATCATTGGTTTTATATAGAGAGGGTGTTCCATGTAAAAACCCACATATTCGAACCTAGTTTGGTAGATATGGTGATAGAGAAAGGTGGAAATTAACATGGAGGTATGGGTGGATCACAACAGTGATGAATTTAGGATAGGTGAGGCTATGATATATTAAGTATGGAGGGGTAGGTAACTATGGTTATAAGGAGGAAATCAATAACTATTTTAAATAATGAAATAAATAATAATGAAATGAAATATTATAAAAAAAGAATGCAGGGTAGTGATTAATTAAGGGGGAGTGACCTGACATGTAAATTTTTTTATTTTCCCCTAGATTCATTTTTTACATATATATAACACTAAAAAATCCATTAAGTTATTTGGATAACCTAAGATAATGAAATTTATAAAATAGATTTTTGTGTTAGTATACACATGGTTGATTTCTCATTCATACAATGAAAAAAATGCATGAGGATATTTTGATGAACTCCATTATCATGAGTATGATTAATATGAATTATATCAATATATAATTTAAAATTATATTATGGTTTAATTATATTAATCCCAATGTTGATAAATAACTAGTATTTGATGATTTTCTTTGGCCGTGGATTGAACACAGAAGAATTTAAATAGTTAATATGAATTGAAGAGGTATATAATAGTAAAATATGTTCAACACCCTCATATTTAAATCATATAATTTACTGAGATATGACTTTTTCTTGATGTAGAAATCAGTTTGAACTTGATATGTTAATTACAAGTGATTAATGGATGATGTGGTTTGATGTGAACTTTGTTCTTGAAAACTATTCCACAATGCAACTGTGGACATTATGACATTCATGTCATTTCATATTCCTATATCTATAGGGTAGTATTCAAAGTTTATAGTGTTAAATGTGTGGGAAATTATTTAAAAATTTTACTCATAACTATTATTTTATGATTACGTCATGAAAATAACTAGATCAATATGTTATGGATTAACTTGTTTGATTATAGAGACTGACCCAAAGTGTTATATTTTCTATGCCATTACTTTTTTCAATGAATGTCATTAATTATGATAATTTTTCATTTATAGTTCTATATCAAGGTGTCTTACCAGGTGGAGGCTAGTGGCATGAATCTTAGAATTAGTACCTTAACATTGTGAAAATTTTGAGTTAATAAATGACAATGATAAAGATATTACAATGATAAAATTGATCACATGAATAGTGAAGTAATCATGAAGGAATTATATTTACTTCCAATATGTATTATTTTTTTATGAGGAAGAGCACTCCATATGTGTTAGATAAAGGAATTTGGTGATGATTGGAGGATTTTTGTAGATTCATTATTGTATGAAACACCATGAATATCTTTTATTGGATGTTATGATTTAAAATTAAATAATGATTAAACACCATAGTTTAAGGTTGAGTCTTGGAAATTTTTGTTGGATAGATTCAAAGAAAAACATAAATTTAGTTGTGATTATTATTATTATTTTCCTCACGGAAACCAAAGAAAATTGTCAATTCTTGAAGATAAACTAACATTGATAGATTAAAGCGAGTTTAAGAATGACCTATGAAGATTGTAAGTGGTACATAAATAGTTTGATGAAGTCTAGAGTCAAGTATAAAAAGTGGAAAATCTCTATATTTGTATGGTTGAGAAAAACTAGTCATAATGTTGATAAAATGACAATCATATTATTGACGTACACAAGAAAAGGGACTCTTAAGGATGAGAGAAGCACTACATGTCCTTGTAGAATTGTTACATGTCATCATAAATATGGCACATGTCATCATTAGGATGGTACATACCGTCATAAGGTTCAAACATTCGTCCATAAGGTTGAGATAACCTTCATGTAAGGTTGATACCAAATGATGTTAGATTTATACATTCCATCACGAGTTTAAAATAGACATTGAAAGGTTCAACCAAATTTCCAACAATTCAATGACATGATTGATTAGAAAATAAAAATTAATTTTTTGAATTAAATTAGTTGTCTCTTGACTGGATATTCAAGGATTAAAAATATCATAAATGATCAAAATTCAAGTCAAAGAGCAAGGAAGACCAACCCAAGGATAATATATATGATGAGATGAGTTTGACACTAGAAGCCAATGCTTCCACATCATCTACATGACTTAATGCTCACGTAGATAATGATTCTTGAGGATTTATATGAAGTAGAATTTGTGGAGGATTTCAAATAAGGAAATACATAAGACCTTATAATATTAAAAATAAATACATGACTAGGGAAATTGAGTGTTATTTTGAATGAGAATTGAAAAACCATAAAATCTATTTAATTTTGAGAAAGGAGATCTGTGTTGCTACTGAGGACAAAGGAAGATTCCAAAATTTCATTTAGGAAATGATTATTCATGATATTATTTTATAAATATATATGAGAAGAAAAGAGGAAAGTAGAATGAGGCTAATATTGAGAGAACTCACAAATACTGAGTGTGAGAATTTTGAATTATTTAGATTGTGATGAATCATTGTATCAAATAGATAAGAAGGAATTCAAATTCAAGAGTATTTAAATAATGAGACTTATTATTTTGGAGTATTTGAGTTGATAAGGAGAACTATTTTATTTGAGGGATTGTAAATCTAAGCAATCTAGACATTCATGTTTTGAGGAAGGCTTGGACATACAAACATAGAGATATACTTGAGAAGATGTTTTAATCAATAATTTTCATTGAGGATAGTTATTTTTCAAGAGATTTAGAAATAAATAGGATAATGCCAAAATATTTCTTTTATATGATCATACATTATAGAGGATATTCGGTTCTTCCAATGAGACTATTGGTGCTGAATCTTTGACAACATGATATTTTAATATGTATTTTGCTCAAATAAGTATTATGTTAATAGCTTATTATACATTAAAAACTAAACTAAAAATAATACCTCATGAGTTATAATAATATTTAATAATTATAAAATAATTGTTAAATTAGTGGGTATAAAAGGATACTACAAAATTACGAAACTGATGAAGAAAAAGTAAGGAAATAGAATTAGGTAGCAGAAGTGCCCCTTATAAAGCTCATTATTTTATGCTTGGGAAGGATGCACCTTATCTAGGTTTTTTCTTAGACCAAACCCAATAGAAACCAAAATAATTATGATATGATTAAAATCATATAGCAGAGGAATCCATGATCATGGAAATGTCCACACAATCTATTCTAGGGGAATCACCACACTCGACTACCATAAGAGCTTATATTATTCAGAGATAGTACACAGATATATTTAGTATCTATATAACTAGAAATTATGATGATATTATAGTGATATTATTATTTAAAAATGTTATTTATCACATGTATTTTACCTATTTTCAATTTTTACTTTTTGTGGAAAAAATGTTCAAATTTCCATAAAAAGAGTTTCTTTTCATATTTCACCGTTAAAAGACAAATTTAAAACTTTTTGAACATTAATTTGATTCAATGATATTAATTTTATATTTGTTAACTTCAATATTATATTAGGATGATTTTTTGAGATTTTTCATATATAATTGATTTTTAGGTGAATAGAAAAGATATAGTTTTAACTGAAACAAAAAATTTTAAACTATTACAATTATATAAGAAAGACATATAAGATTATAAAACCTTTTTTAATGATAAAATATTTATTTAAGGAGGAATATTTTACATTTATCAATATCATTATGAATTTATAAAACCTATGTTTATCATTTTTGGATTTAATATTTTCAAAAAAAAGAATCTATTTTTGGTCATCTATTTTAATTAAATATTATTTTGGTAAAATTATGTTTTGGGTTGATATGGAAGCCAAGTAATATTTTTAAAAAATCATTTTTAATCATGAAAAAAATCTATTTACAATTTTATCAAATACAAAAATTTGATGCTTAAAAATACACTTCTTCAAAAAAATAGGTTTTTACACCTAGCATGCGCTAATGTTAGAATTTATTTTAATGAACATAAATTTTTTTTATGATTAAATAGAGTTAATTTTTTTTAAAACAATCAGTCCAAAATAATTTAAAAATTGAAATTTTATTTTTATGAATTGAATGTAAATTACATAGGTAAGCCTTGGTTACCATGATAAAACCAAAAAACGGTAAAAGTAAAATTTTTAACAGAAAAATACATATAAAAATAGTTTAAAATTTGTGTAAAAACTATTTGTTGTTGATGATTAATGTCATCTCACAAAAATCAATTATTTTAATTTTTGGAGTAATTTTTTAATGTGAAACTTGTTCTCTCATTATATTTAGTTGAAAAGTTTAGAAAAATTCCATTTAAACCACTTATAAAAGGGGTCTCTCACCACCACTTAAAGACCACTAAAAATTTAGATTTCCTTTTAAAATATACAACATTAATTAAATTATAATTCTATTTATTTTACATGAGATACTAATCACATTAATGGTCCCAAGACCCCCATTTATAAAGAGTCTTCTATGGGAAATCCCATGTCCTCAATGTGAGTACTTTTTCCGAAATTCTTTTATTTTTTAATTTCCCAGAAATAGTTTTCTAATTACCATATAATGACATGAATATTCCTTGTAAACCAAATTATTTTATTCTAATGGATTTAATAATACCAACCTTCCCTATTTATCTTAATAAAAATGAAACTTACATTTATGCATAGTACATACTACTACCTCCACAAAGCGGCAAATTTTATTTTTCACCACCACCAATATTAGCCAGTTATAAGGGTGAAATTAAAGAATAAATGTAACATATATATATATATATATATTATGGTAAAAATTATAATCCACCTTATTTACCTCTCATTTTTTTAGAAATGAAAATGACAATCATGCGTTGTGTGGACTACCACCACAACGAAGTAACATATCTCGTTTTTCATCTATCTTATTAATAATTTATTAATAAATATTAATATATGATTCACTAAATTTTATTTTTAAATTATATCATTATGATTATTTAATTCTGTTATTATGCCCAAATTACAAAATTTTCATAATCCTAACCATCTATTAATTATGTTATGTTCATGTTTCTGTCGGTCTAATCACAAAATTTGAAAATTGTATAAAATAATATATAAAATGACAATGAGTACTTAATTACTAGTAAATATGATATAAATATAAATATAAAGATTTTATTTTGGTTTTTAATGATAAGATTAAATTTAAACTCATTAATTAAGATACCTATATTTGTTCATGATAAATCACAGAAACTTGCTCAACGCTGATTACATATTTAAGGATTGTAACCAACTATCCCATAAAATGAAATTATGAAACTATAAATAATTCAAAAAAATCAATTAATTTCACCAATATAATATTAAAATGATGACATTTTGGAATATATTGCAACACCTCTATTACAAAACCAGTTCAAAATGATTTAAATTTCTCACACCCGATACAAAAAAATTGATAATAACAAATTATTATACATGCTGTGAATAATTTTTAATGATGTTTTAAAAATGATATATATAAGAATAATTTTTTCTAATAGTTATTAATGTTGTTATTTTCCTTATATATAATATTCAATTGCTTATTATAATTAAGGAATCAAGGTATGAGTTACTTTTCCCTATTTTCAATTCCATGATACATATTTGATATTTTTCACTATAATTTATTTTATATGGTGTATTAAATAACCTAATTTAATTTAATTATAATTAATATATTTCATTGAATGATATTTTATATTCTATTTCATGGTAACCATTTTTCACTCTTTTGATTCTTACCTTATGATTACCTAAAGAGTTTTTCATCTCAAATTTATTTCTTTGAGACAAGTTTTCTACCATGAAACAGATTTTAATTTAAATGGTGTGTCAACTACTGATTTTTTATATAACATCATGAATTATATTTCATTCATTGTATTTTAATTTCAATTTCAAGATATCTCTATTAGAGTGTTTTTAATTATGATGTTAACCAAGTTGTAATGGATTCTTTTTTAATCTCAATTTCCAAATCATGATTTCTTTTGAATGATAATCCATATAAGAAATTTTAATTCCATTATTTATAAAAACCCTACAGTTTTATTCCCATATAGTTATTTTAGGATTTTATATGTCTTATTATTATTTAATTTACCCCTTTGAATCATTAATTACCTTTTATATGGAAGTTGACCCAACCTATTCTTTCCAGTTGAGTGTCCTTATATTACATGATCAAATTAAATGGATTATATTATCAATGACCTTATATACACCTTCAATAATTTATTAAGTTAATTTACTAATAAATTTTATTTTTTTATGAAAATTATTATCAATATAAATAAATTAAATAATCCATTATAGAATTTGTATTTCCAAATCCTCCTCTATTATAGGCATGATTTTTCTTTCAATGTCATTCCTCCATGAAAACCCAATATTTTATTACTTTTTTTATTGAAATTAACCTATATACCCTTGTTTTAATTGATACAAGATATATATATATATATATATGATTTTTTCTATATGTCTTACGATTATTTACTGAGTATGGAAGGTACTGGAATCCTGTATGTTATTATCTAAATACAGATGATTATGGATTACTATAGAAGATTCATTATGTATTATTTATCAACAATAATTATTTCTCTTAACAAATTATTTCTATGTTTTCCTGCTTATTGTCAAGAAACAATTGATATAGAACTTGTTTATATAACAATATTTGTGTTTATTTATTCCTAAGGAATATTGACTAAATTGTGTATTGATATTACTATCTTTAATATAGTGAATTAATAAGAATTATAATAGTGATGGGTGGGGCATAGAATTTTATAGTACCCTGATTTATAGGTTTGTTTCCTGAGAAAAATATTGGATATCTTGTGTATGAGTACCCAATGAAATCATTTTATATTGGTTATGACACTGGTGTCAAGAATAATGTATTAGCTAATACCTTGATTGAAATAATGATGTCTTCGATAAAACCATGAAAATAATAGATGTTCAACATTATATGTTTCAACACCATGAGTTCATATATTATTATCCATAGAATGTTTTATATAATTATGATATATATGGATTTATTTCAAGATCATGTGTTTAGTTATATGATATTATTTGACTCTTATTTACTATTTCAATATTATTGTTGTGAGGATAGATTATGTTACAAAATTTCTCAAATAGATCATTTTATCTCTCTCTTCATATGTTTCAATTTCCCCAGGTTCGGAAGAAAATTATTAAAAATTCTATTTCAGGAAGATAATATAATGTTTTTTGAATTTATAAGAGATATTGATGACTTACTATAGATTAATTAGTTTATTATATAGTGTAAATATGTCATTTAGTTATGAAGACATTTGTTTTATTAGTTAATGGTTTATCCTAATTATCTAAACCAATAAAACTAGAAGGTCTTAGAAATGTACTATAATTTAATATTTACTTTTAGTAATGAAATTATGGGATAATTAATTCTGGGAATATACAATTTCTTTAAGTAAAGTATATAATGTATTTATTTTTTATCACCAAATACGAGAGTACTAGTTTAGGAAATCATAGTTAGTATAAGAATATAATTTATATAAATTTCTTGGTTTGTATGTTAGTTGTGGATAAAATTAAGATTGATAAGTCAATGGTGAAATTATTTCAAATGTATAGATAAACCTTTTGGTTAGTTTAGGTAAAATTTAAATTTTATGTTTTTTAGGTATTAGGATAAATACCTTTAGAGAAAACCCTTGGGAAAAGCCCGAAGGTCAAGTCTAGGTATACGATAACATACTAGTGTTTTTGAAATGTAGTTACTGAGTGGTTTCTTAAAAAATACATCCCTTTCTATCAGAATAAAAAGTATTACTCTATTTTATAAACACACCTAGGGGTAATTACACCTAAAATTTTAGGTTATCTATTAACCCAATCTATGCTCTGGTGCACCTTGAGTGGGGTTATAACAACACACCTAGATATAAACTCTCTGGTGGTCTTATTTTGTTAATCAATTTCTATTTACAATCTAATATGAAGGATTTATTAAGTTGAGGATTTATGTTAAGGAACATGAGATTACCCAAATAACAAAAATTGATTGAATAAAGAGTGATTTAAGTTGAACTAAAAACTAATATAATTATTTCAATGAATAAGACATTTTAATTATGGATTTTCTATGTAAGTATAGTAAAATAACATTAATATTGTGTTAATTGTTCATTATTTATGATTAAATCCTTTTGGATTTAGTAATTGATGAATCTTGAAGAAATAAAGTTAATAATTGATGCCTTGGACAATGAGAATATTTTCCTAGTGAGAAACATAATGGGGTAATAGATTGGGGTGAGAAATATTATGCTTATTCCATAACATTTATCATGAATTATGATTAACAATGTGAACTTAGATGATTTTCATAACAAACTAGAAAAATAATGAGAGAGTCTCATGGAATTTTAGGTGATGAAGATAATGAAGTAAAGAATATTAAATTTTCTTCTATTCATAAATGTGGTAAGAATCACCAAGGGGGTTGTCTCAAATGAACTAGAAGGCGATTTCCATGTGAAAAAGTTGGGAATATAGAAAAATGTTTCAAAAAAAAGAAGGTAAAACATGTGTTTCATATTCAGACCTAAGATATTATGGTCGACACATAATTTTATATTTAAACATGATTTATATAAATATTTTAGACACCCATGAATAATTTTATTAGTAAGTGATAATTAAAATATGAAGGATGAAATTTATTTAAGAGGGAGAATGTAACGAACTGAAATTTCACTATCCATTTTAATTAAATAAATATTATGTTAACAGATTATTATATATAAATAAATAAACTAAAATGAAATTGTGATAAGTTATAATGGAACCTTTCTATTATAATATACCTGTAAAATTAACACGTATAAAAGGAAGTAACCCAATTATGAAAAATAAAAAAAGGAATGAAATGTAATATAGTAGTGAAAACACCTTATGAATCTCATTTATATGATCATGGGAAGGAATCATCTTCATTAGGGTTTTCTTTATACCAATACCAATCCAAACTAAAATAATTATGGTTTAATTAAAATTGTATATAAGAGAAATTCAATCTCATTGAAACTTCTATAAGATTAATGCTAATTGAATCCCCACCCTAAAAGGCCACAATAGCATACCTTTTTCTTAAATCATATATAATGATATTTAGGGACTATATAATGATAAATTTGGATTATGTAATAATGAAATTATTAATTTATTATGTTATTTATCACAAGTATTTTACAAATTTCATATTTTTATGTTTAATGAAAATAATACTTTACTTTTCTATGAAAATAGTTTTTATATATTTCAAATTTATAAGATAAATTTTATAATTTTATAATTTTAATTATATGAAATTAACTTAATTTTAAAATTAATCACCTCAATATAATCATGGTGATACTTTTGAAAAATTATAAAATAGTTTATTTTTTAGTTGAATAGTGAATGATGCAGTTTTTACCACAAACTTTGAATTATATTACTTTATCATTATATAAGAAAGACATAGAAGATTATAAAATAATTTAATTGACAAAATATGCATTTAAGGAGTAAAAATATTCATTTTAAATACCATTCTTAATTTATATAACCTATTTTTAACATATTATTATGTAATGTAATATTTTCTAATAAAAGATTCTATATTTGGTCTTTTCATTTAATAAAATATTATTTTGGTAAAATTTGGTTTCAGATTGCTAAGAGGAGACATAAATTTTTTTATAATAAACAAATTTGTATCCCTAAACTCAAATACATAAATAATTTTATCCTACACGTAAATCATACGCTTAAAAGTACTCTTTTTAAAAATATGTTTTTACACCTCACACATGCTAATGTTAAAATTGATTTTATAAAACAATGAAATATTATAAGATTAAATTGATTTAATATTTTTAATAATTTTTTCCAAATTATTTAATAACTGAATTTTTTTTAGGAATTTAATTTACATTACTTAGGTGAAAATTAGTTACCACGGTAATCCTAAACTGATAAAAGTGGAAATTCAAAGAGTAATGAACTTAGAAACATGTTTGAAACATGTGAGAAAATGAATTTTTATGGTATTATAGACATTATATCATCCCCTATTACATTATTTTCTACTTTGGTGTCTTTTTTCATATAAAACATATTCTATCTTTATGTTTTGTAGAAATATTTACAAAAATGACATTCCAACCAATTTTAATAGGGGCCTCTCACCACCCCTTTTAGATCAACACAAAAAACTACGTTTCCACTTTAAACTATAAAAAATATAATTTACCAATAATTATCTTCACTTTAATTGATATTATAATTACATGATATTATCCTAAATAATTCATATCTAAGGAGTCTACAAAGGAAAGGGAAATCCCTCAACCCAAGTACTTTTTCCCTAACATATTTTATTTCATTTCTTAATTTCCCCAAAATAATATTTTAATTTTTATTTAATTAAATTAGTATTGGTTTTATACTAATTTTTTTGGGATAAGGTAATAAATATTAACCACCTTTCTCTTTTTATATTAATAAAAAATCAGTTATTCATGTTTTTTATGGACTACTGCCTCCATGAAGTGTCAACTTTTGTTTTTCATCACCGCCTATATTAGAAAGTCATAAGTGTGAAATTAAATAATAATGTGAAATATATAACATAATAATGATTATGTAGAGAAAAATTATAATCCTCTTTGTTTACCACTCATTTTACAAGAAATAAAAACATTAATCATGCATTTTGTGGACTACAACCACCACAAAGTAATACATATCATTTTTTATCTATTTTCATTATTATTTGTTTAAACCAATTATAATACTATACAACAATTTAAAATTATATAAATAATATAATTATGGTTTTTTAATCGTCATATTGTGCCCAAAAGTATAGCAACCCCAACCCCTATAGCCTAGATCCAGTGGTTACTTTATTACATTGGCACTATATACAATGTATCACATCCCAAAGGACCGAATAGTATAGTAGTATTGGTAAACTAGATTCAAAATTTTAATTCAAATTAAATTTTAAAACATAAAATAAAAAATGTATTTTTATGGATAATTATATTATTCCTCTTTACATATCCCAACCTATAAATCACAAAATAGTTCTGTGTATCATGGGGAGAATTACAAAAAAAATGGGGTGAGATTAGATGATTAGTAAGGGTAAGAGTACAATGTAATATATGAATAAATAATGAATAATCAATATAGAAAGTTAAAAAACTATAAAATACCATTTAATCAATAAATTGATCATAATATGTCTTGAATATTTGATGGTTAAATATTCACAGATAAATAATCACATGATCTTGAAAACATAACCTTGGATATTCTAACTAGTCAAATAATAAAATAAATGAATTAATAATGATACAACACAAAATGTTTTACATATAAAATATACTATTGAGGCCTTGTGACATGAAATATAAATAAATGTGTAAGGCCTTGGAGAAAAACCAATCTATGTTTGTCTCATGAGACCTACCAATGCTTTGAGGGGCTATACTAGGATCCACCCATCACATACTAATCTAATTAATTCCTCATATAAACGGGGTGAAACATAATCCTTATAAAAATAAATATTTAAACTATTATACTAAATTTAAAAACTTTCTCTAATCAATAAATCTAATCATAAACCATCTTGAGTAAACTGAATGGTATCAAAAAAGTATTCCCCAGTTAAACTGATCATAAACCATCTAGAGAAATAAAAAGGTCGGTATCATTAGAGTATATACCCATTAAATATTAAGATATATCAAAGGATGTATTATTTTATGCAAAATTATATTGAAATATTAATCGGAACATTTACTGATTAAAATAACTTTTCTTCGAAAATAAACCTTTTCATTTAAAAACTAAGAAATTCGAAAAATACTGGAAAAATCATTTTTTTGAAAATCACCTTTTAAAACTAAAAATTTAATGAAAATCCGGGTAAAATTTTCATTAAAAAATAACGGGTAAAATTTTAAAGATTCACATAAATGGTTTTGATAATAGTGGGTAATTTTATATATGTTGTATAAGTTAAAAAATCTGCCTTTTTCACTGTAAAATTCATAGAAAATTTCCTCGTATGTAAAACAAAAAGAAGATGCATTTCAAAAATTATTTCAAATTTAAAAACTAGGTAAAAAAATCTTTAATAAATCATTTTAAAAAAATTTAATACATATTTTAATTGCTTTTTAGAAATAATTTTTTTGGAAGAAAGGGGATTTTCTACCTAAGAGAGAAATAACGTCAGATTTTATTAAAAAACATTATTAATTATTTTAGGTACTATATAGTTTACAAGTAGTAATATTAATTTAATTAATTAATTAATAACCATATAAGATAAAAAAAATATTTATTTAAATATATAAATATCAATTAATTCCCAAAGGGGGACTTAAACAAAAAACAATCCCGAATAATGATGAGATTGTGAAACATACCCTTACCACTTTAGTAACATTGGATCATATTCCACATAAAATATATAAAATAAAATTAATCTTTAAATACCAATAATTGAAATATATTAATTATATATCATATCAAAAGGATCAATATATGCACCACACAAAGGCATAAGTGGTGAATATGGCGTATATCTCACAAAAGTAAATGTGAGATGAGTAACCCTTAACTTGAGTCATACTCTTTAGATATTTTCATTATATTACTGAATAATACAATAATGTTAATAATTAAATTTTTTAAAACTTATTTTATAGTTATGTATTAATTTTTACTCATGTATTACCATTTTTTATTCAATTACATAATCAATTATGTTTGTGTTGGTTGTTTCAATGATATTGGACTAATGTGTCAAAAATGACTTCGGTAGGTTTAATATTTGTATAAGAGGCATTTATTTAAACATAAAAATAATTATAATCATGAAATAATTACCATATTTATGAATTAACTATACATTTAAGAACAACCATTAAAGAATCTTTTGATAAATGATGTACGTTAAAATCATGGACATAGTTGGTCATATGTGCGCATCAGTAACATTTATATTTGACAATGATCATTATGGAAAAAAGGTAAGTAATAATTTATATTTATATAATGATAATAATATCATAAATAACATATTTTTTCTTTAAAAATAATTATATATTTTATCCATGTGGTGTGGTGATTAAAAGAGAGTCACAATGCTTCATGAAGGCGGTAGTCCACAAGTAAATGAATGAAGTTATCATCTCTCAATAAGAGAAAATATAAGAAATGAAAGGATATATTTTAGTTTATGATTTAAAAATATTTCATTAATATAATAATATTTCCATTTACATAACATATTCTCATAAAATTCATCCTTATTACCTTCCATGTAAAGTGATAGTGAAAAATGAATCACATCACTTCATGAGGCAGTAGTCCGCCAAACACATGAGAGACATTATCATATCCCTTATAGAAGGAAATTAAAATGGTATATATGTTATAATTTCTAAAAAATTATAATTATATTTTAATTATCATATATTCAATTTATATCCATCATCATATACAATCGTGAGAGGTGTTGATGGAAAACATGTCACATTAGTTCATGAGGTGGTAGTCTGTCATACACATGAGCAATGTGATCATTTATCATTTGAGGGAAGAGGAGATAAATAAAGTTCATGAACATAACATAATAAAATTTTAGTATATGGTATATTCTACTATTATTATATAATCTTAGATTAATAATATTTGAATTAGGTGGAAGAATAAAAAAATACAAAGTTAAGAATTTTACCTCTTCTTGGACTACACATTTAGGATGAAATATAAAGTATTACTTTATTTTTTTAAATAAGGGATTCCATGATGAGGGGATATAAATTTTTACGTTATTTTTTTGGTCTTATCTGAACCAAAAAGAATTTTATTGTGTGAAGAGGATAGGCGAGGGGTGGACTTTTATAAGAGATGTGAGTGGCACACATGTAATTTTCAAAAAGAAGAAGGTTTAACTATATATTTTACATGAAAAAATTTTACAAAATGGATTATTATATATCATTATTCATTATAAGGTCTTACTATGGACATAAAATTGGTTTTGGACAAGTTATATGTCATTTTTAAACATTATATGCTTATATTAACCATAAGTAAATATATTTTTACCTTAATTGTGGTAAATAATTTTTATTGTTTTTCGTATTAATTATGGTAATAAAATAACATGAATTATTATAAAATATATATTATTCTTACTCCAAATATGGAATAAATTTTTATAAATTCCATTCACAAAATTGGAAAATTTTAATTTATAATTAATCACATAGATGAGACAAGAAATCATGTTTTCAATAAAAAAATGTTAATTTTTTTTGAAATTTTATAATATAAAAAGTCAATATGAAAAAAATTATAATGACCTTAATTGTATTAATAGATATATAACTAAACTAATTTCACTTTCAAACCAATTTCAAATATAAATTAAATATATAAACAATTAAAATGAAAACACGATTTTCAATTAAAATTCATTTTCACCCTAAGCTAATTTTAATATGATTATTTTAAAAATGATGTTCATTCATTCTATTTTTCTTTATAAAAGTGGTAAAAATAAATTACAAAATATACACACAAATCACGACAAGACTTCCATTTTGAAAATATTTTTCTTTCCAAAACCATTTATTTTTCATTCAAATGATTCTTATTTTATTTCCAATTAATAGATAACCATTGAATTTATTTTTTATATGTGTAGAATATATAATTTTCATAATTTATTTATTACAATTTATACCTTCAAACATAATGGCTTGGTTATAATTCTAATGTTTAAATAATAATATATTAATAGAGTATCATGTTTCATTTAAACTCGGTGTTGCACATATTGAATGTTATCAAAGAGATTGATTTTATTTTAAAATAAATATAACATAAAGTGTTTGAGAGTTACATTTTATTCTAATCATGGTTTTGTATTTCATACACACTTTGAAACAAAATTATTCGATTTTGAAAAATCTCAAGGTGTTACATTCTACCCCCTTAAATAAATTTTTTCTTTACAATTTAATCCTGATCTCAATTTTCAGGGGATTGACATTTGAAAATACCTTTAATAAAAACCCATATCATAAAAAGGGATAATGAAAGATCACCTTGATAAGATTTAATGGGAAGTATTAATGTCATATGAAATAACACTTAACTATATTTTTATGTAGTAAAACATTGGTGGAAAGGGAATATATGGACATTGAATAAAAGAGTAAACAATTATAGAGAGTGATAGAGTTTATTGGTCATAATAAAGTTAATGTTGAATGGAAATTAAACGTTTTAATGACAATGATTTTATATATATTATTTTTAGATATTATATAGACAAATTATGAGATCAGGATCTGAGAAAAAGTGCAATTTTGAGGCTGGTGTTCCTAGAATGAATGGTATAAATATATTATATATATTACATAACACACATTGACAATTTTCTGAAAAAATAGAATAACTCTTAAAAAGGGGAATGGATCAAAATAATATGGAAACAATGTGTTTATAATATAGGTTTTACCCTAGTTGTGACATAATATTTTTCAGTGTGGACTATTCATGATTTTTTTGTCACAGGTATTAAAGTAGTAAAATAAATCAATAAAGAATTTTTTATGACACGCAGATGTTCTTCCACTTTAAATATACAATAATAAATTTATTTCTTACGTCTAGACTTTAAACCCTTAAAGCATATGAGCCATTGGAGGAGATAATTCTTGGAAAATGAAAATATATTGTGATCAGATCGAGGATCATTGCACCAATAATGTTTGTGGATCTCATTAATTAAGGAAAAAACCGTTATTCCTCAATAATCAATTGAAACTCTAGATATGATGTTTTATTTTGATTTCCACCCCATTTCATAATCTTGGATGAACTCAAATAAATTCCAAAAATAGAATAGATTCCTTCGTTATTGGTAGAATTAAATTTATGGAATTATTGTTTTTTATTTTGATTTATTCCTCTTCATTCTTCTTCTTATAGGACAATGGAATGAGGAAAACTGAATAATGGAAAAGGTTCATTCCTCACATTTTGTGGCTTTTAGATTTCTTCCTCCATTCTTCACACATTCATCGTGGGAATATTCTTCTGGATTATGGTTTATTGAATACCCAATAGTTGATCATTATGCGATCATTATTTGATGCTAAAGATCAATATCATGGGTGTGCTTCATGATTGGTGGTGCGATCAAGGTATAAAGATGGTAGAGGATGACTGTAGGTGGATCAGAATGGATTTTTTGTATCTCTTGAACTTTGTTTTCATGTGAGGTGATGTATGGATTTATTGTGGTGAAATTCATGTGTATTCACACCTGGATCCTCGATAGAAGAGATCTAAAGGGCCGACCAACCATGGATCTGAATATTTTGGAGAGATTTGTATTCTAGCGATGCACATGTCAACATGAAAGAGGACCTCAGGGTTATTGAAATACTAAACAACATTTAATGTAATTCGAAATTAGATACTATGTGGGATCCCATAACTATAGTGTTAGGGTTCTAGTGGGAGTTAAGTATCACAGGATGCATGACTCGGTCACATGTCATGTGACCCTTCTATGAGGCTCAGCATGTACTTAGGGATGTACAGAAAAATAAGAAAAAAGTACAAGTCCATTAGAATGCCATGTAATTGGACAGAGATGCATCCAGGTGTACATGGGATGGTTCATTGACTCAACCACCATACATGGACACAACCATACGACATGGGAAACATGTCGTCTGTCTCTACATACTATATAATTCTTCCTCAGGATGTGTATATGGATACTTACAAGCCGTGTTAGTCTTTACCACACATGTAGACTGGAGGATTTCTAGATACATCATGTACCCCATGGTACACATTGTGTAGCCCCATCAAGAGTATTTATAGATCTTCATTTTCTTAGTTTGGACAAGTATATGTCGAGTGTGTTCCCGTAGTCCATTCCCTTAAGGGTAAAATGCGACACTACAACCATTTCATAGGATTCTGATACCCTCTAGTAGTCGTGTCTTAGATAGAGTTGTGGGGTCCCATTATAATACTAGAGTTTCAAACTCTATCATCCTTTGTTCCCTTGGTGGATTTTGTAGAATTTGAAAGACCTCCCGGATTAGTACATTGATCCTCCATCTAGAAGTCCATATCATTAAATTTTATGGTATCATTGGCATACGACCCCCTATGTAGGGGGTCGATATGGTTTGGGTGTGTGGTGGCCCCCAGTAGTTCTATTCATGAACCCATAGCTGAGTACCATGGTTTTCTAAGTACAATGATTGTTATTGGGTGGAACCCTATGATCATTACCTCTTCTTCAATTTTCTCCGATGATGGCATGGTTCTTGGAGTGGAATCTCCAAGAATGAGTGTTTATTTGAATATATTCCTATGAATGGATGTTGTATACGATTTCCTGGTGGCATTATATTATTTATGACTATATCTGTGTGTTTCTATTATACATTGGTTATTATATCTTTTATTGATATTACTATACTTGGTTCTCTATGATTAGTGTTATTGGGGTTTACTACTGAGTATTTTTATAATCACGCCTACATGGGATTTGACTGTACATGTCATGTATTATGAAAATGAAGAACCTTTTGATAGTGTCCTGGGAGGATATGGAGCAGGTGGAGCATAGATTGAGCTTGTAAGACTGAGGTGGTTATTGGGATCTTTCATTTGACATTAGTCCTCACCCTTGGATCAGGTTGAACTCTTTACAATTTTTGTATTAGCTTGTATTTATCCCCTTTTTCTTCTTCCATTACATTATTACGGTACTCTGTTATGAGATCTTAGATGTATTCATGCATTGATTCAGTTGTTTTACATTTCACTATTGTGTGGTCCTGGAGGTGTGTGCATGTGTATATGTATTTTAGGATAATTCTACCCATTTATTGTATATTACTACTCAATGTTGGTCCCTAGCCTATACCCTATTGGAGATAGGCTTCGGTTTGGCATGGGTTGGAAATTGGCTGTTCAGTTCATAATTGAGTGGTATTAGATTGGTCAGCTTTACCTTAGTAACAAAGTCGATGATATTGGTTTGGGTAATAATTTTTTAGTGTTTGAAATTTGGATTTCAGGATAGGGAATCCAATGTTTGGGCGGTGACCGTCATATCCATTCACCAGGACTGGGATCACCTTTCTTTCTACTCGGTAAATGTAAACATTAGTTACAAGGAATTGTTTTCCACATGTATCATATATGAATTGCTATGTTATCCTGGTCTTTTTTATTTTATTTCAATACATATTAAATTTTGATTATGGTACATCATATATAATTTTAGGATGCCTCCTTGCAGATGGCCAGCTAGGATTCCAAAAAATGATCAGGAGGATGATCCACTTAGTGGAATGGCAATGATAAAAGTTCCAATACCAAAGATAGAACCTCTGAGTGGTTTACCAGTTATACCAACACCTATTGAGTATCAGCTACCTCTATTAGTACTAGTAGATGATTCAAGTAGTCTGAGTGCATTTCATGAGTTTCAGAGGTAGTGAAATCATAGTTTTCTGGGTGAGCTAGACCCCGAAGTGGATGAATGCTGTCTGGAGGTAGTCACTCAAGATTTTCACCTTGTAACAATGCCTATAGATCAAATAGTTGTCCTCATAGTGATTCTTTTTCATGGATCAACTGGAAGATGAATGGATCATAGTGAATCAGTCACACAATGAGACAAATATATCTTGGATATAATTTGAGGGTCTCTTCAGGGTGGAGTTCTATACAACCATGTTGAAATAAGTATGCATATGGGAGATTCTGCATTTGTAGGAGGGTAGTATGACCGTGGTGGACTAATCATTGAGGTTAAATGATCTCTCACATTACTCCTTCAGGTACGGAGTTGTATTAGTTCTTTAGATAACAAATCATTGATTAGGTATTACATAAAGAAATCAAGGCTTCAATATCATCCCTTTTCATTCCTACAAATGATTGGGTGCTTGAGAGAGCCTTGGTGGTGGAGATATTTCTAGCAGAGTTGGAACTGATAGTGGGAGCTAGTAATGGGAATCTAGTAGCAGAGACCACATAATTAGGTAGTTGATGGTAGTTATAGGGATTGAATAATGTTAGATGTTTTAGGAGGTGATCCTAGGATATAGGGTTAAAGTGTAGGGATCTCAGGGTGGCTAAAATAAACCAAGGGAGAGATAGTGTTTCTATTGCGATGGTCTGGGTCATTTGGGTCATGATTTTCTTACCCATAATACAACTAGTCATGATATATTTGAGGGTCCATCGAGGTAAAGATAGTGGAAATAATTGGGTAGAACATAGGGTGGTAGATGTTGAAGAGGGTCTGACAGGGCAGTAGAAGGTGGTCATAGGTTTGACTTATTACAACCACCACCCCTAGTGGTCTACAACAAGCTCAGGGAGCTATTGGATAGGGATTAGGCCAACTGTAAGATATGAAATCTTATGACCTCTGAGGATCCAATAATAATATAAGGTATGATATGTTGCTTTTATACTTTTGTTCTAATATTGATCAACACAGGTGTGATTCATTCCTTCCATTCCACTTGTCTGGTTCGAGACATAGAGATTCTGGTTGAGCAATTGGCTCAACCCTTGTGGTTCGAGACACTGAAAATTGGTAACTCACTAATGAAGAACATGTTCCAAAAGTAATATCTTACACTTAGAGGTGAGAGATATGTCTGTGCCATCTTCGTTACAATAATGAGTCTTTATGAATTCATCTTAGTTATGGACATTCTATACATAGTTTATGCCATGATTAACAATTTTATGTAGATGATATGGGGTGTCTACATCTATTGAACAAGGTTTTACTTTGGGGCTGAAAAAGAGACTATAGATGAGTAGGATGAGCTTAGGCATATGAGGGTGTAACCGATTACCCTCTAGTTGGATAGCATGACTCTTAGATCAGTGGATGCTTTGGTTTATAAGATTCCTATAGTGGTGGCGGGGTATGAGGACATCATTCCTAAGGATTTACTAGGCTCAACTCCCCACCAAGATCATTAATTATGCATCAAAATTCATCCAGATATGACACTGATATTTGAACCAACATATTAGATGGCTCCCAGAGATATTTGAGAGCTAAGGGTGAATTTGGAGGGCTTGTTGGAGAAGTGATTTGTAAGCCCAACATTTCCCCTGGGAATCCCAAGTATTATTCTCCATAATGTTTGATATGATATTGAGATTATGTATGGATTAATTGTTCATGAATTAGGTTATCATGAAGAATATGTATTGGATACTAAGGATCAAATAACAATTTGATCAGTTGAGTGGGGTACCTTGGATGTTAAAGATTGAAATAAGATCAACCTATCAGGAACTGCAAGTATGAGAGGATATAATAAAGAATACATTCAGATGTATTTAAGGTCACTATGAGAGTTTTGTGATTCCGCTCGGCATGATTAACCCCCCATCAATGTTTATGGGACCCCCAAACAAAATATTCTATCCATTCATAGAGCAGTACATGGTAGTCTTCATCAATGACATATTAGCGTATTTGACATATTGGGTGGAGAACATGAAACACTTGAGGATGGCCTTGGACACACATTGAGAGCACCACCATTTTGGGAAGCTCTCGAAGTGTCAGTATCAAATTTGAGAGGTTCACATTCTAGGACACATAATCATAGAGAATGGAGTTGTAGTGGTACTAGATAAGGCTGATGTAGAGATTTTATGGGATCCACTTAAGAGTCTTACCGAGGTGCGGATTTTCCTTGGGTTGGTAGGGTACTATAAGAGGTTTGTACCCGATTACTTCAGAGTGGTAGAACCATGATAGATTTTACTCAAAATGGGAATTATTTCATGTGGAAATAAATGTTCTGATAGATACTCTATAATATGAAAAAATGATTGATGAACACTGCCCTATTGATATTACTAGAGGAGGGTATCGAGTATGTACTATTATGAAATGAATTAGGGACTGAACTAGGTTGTATTATGATATAGAGGTAGAATGTTTTTTACTATGCTTCATTCCAGTTGAGATCCCATGAGTTGAAATACATGACCCACTATCTTGAGTTTTTAGTGGTAGTCATCCCGTTGAATATGTGGTAACACTACCCTCTGGGAGAATAATTTATCATTTACTTTGACCACAATAGTGTTAAGTATATATTCTCATATAAGGATCATAACATGAGACAAAGGCGATGGATAGAGTTCCTCTAGGAATATGACTTTGATATTGTCTATACTCTTGGGAAGGGAAAACTGGTGGCAGATTTTCATATCATGAGATTTTTTTCATAGTTGTTGGCTATGGAATTAAATTATTTTACCTCATTACAATGGTCCTTCGGAGATAAAGATAATGCTTAATACATCAGTCAGTGGTTGTTACCCCACCACTTTTAAAGTGTGTCAGGTATTCTTAGCAAGGAGATGACAATTTTGAGACCTTACATACTCAGATACCCATTGAATATACTCTTTATGAATATTATGATGGTTGGTAGAACATTTTCCTTTTCATAGGATGGGTGATGGTACCTTAGACATTAAGGGAAGAGGTGGTGCATGTGTTTTTATACATCCCCTTTGTTTTTACATCTAGGTGTGTAAAATCTTTACAAGGACCTCCAAAATAATTTTTGGTGGCCATCCATGATGAATGGAGTTATAGAATTTGTCTCTTCATTCCTCACTTTTCAGTAGGTGAAGGCCGAGCACCAGGTTTTAGTAGGTTTAGCTCAACACCTTGAGGTGCCAACGTTGAAGTGGTATGTGATATATATGGACTTAATTATTGGAATACCACATAAATCTATGGGACACGATACCATTTCAGTGATCATAAATAGAGTCCCCATGTTATAAAACTTCTTATCTATTCTAGAGCAAAGTTCAGTAGAGAGATTGGGGCACCTCTACATGCAGGGGATATTCTAACCCCATTATGTTCCCTCGATGACCATATTAATCCATGACGATCACTTAACATATCTACTATGGATGGGATTTTAGGAGTATTTTGGGACTCAGTTTCACATGAGCACAGTGTATCACCCCCAAACTAACAACCAAATAGAGTAGAGAATCCATTTCTTAGAGTGCATGCTATTGTCTGGAATGTTGTACATTGTTCATAGTTGGGAGGATCACCTACCCTTAGTAGAGTTTTCATATAATAACATCCATTCAACAATTGATATGGAACCATTAGAGTATTTTTATGGGTGACCCTATAGTTCACCACATTGTGGGACTAATCCTAGTGAGTCAGCACTCATGGGACCAGAGTTGGTGTGAGCTACTACATAGATGGTGAAGATCATCAAAGAGAAGATGATGAATACACCTATCCATTATAACTCATATACAAACTGATGAAGAATACCTATATAGTTCAAGGGGGTAGACCATGTGTTCATAATGGTATCACCTTGAAGTAGATTTAAGAGATTTGGATGTGGTGGAATGTTATCATAGATTTGCAGTAGTCCCTTCAAGATACCGGATAGTGTTGATGAGTTGGCATACCTATTACCTCTACCGCTATAGTTGGATCGGGTTCACGATTTCTTCCATGTGTTGTAGTTGAGGAGAAATGTGAAAAATTTGTTTCACAATATCAACTGGGATGAGATGGACATTGATGATAGAGATAGTTTTTTGAGTACCTGGTGGTGTTTGAGGATTAATATGAGAGGTTCCTTAATGGGTGAAATATTACACTTATTCATGTCTGTTGGAATCCCAGGAATCTTCAAGAGTGAACTTGAGAGCGGGAGACCCATATGTGAGCCTTGTACCCTCATTTTTTATAATGTTTTTATCTTTTTGGGATGAAAATCCCTAATTATGGGAGAATTTAATGAATCTAATTTAATATTTAATATTTTTTGATATTATATAGATTATTTTTAAGACAAGGTCCTGAGACAAAGTTCAATTACAAGGCATGATGTGCTCAGAATAAATGTTTGAAATATATTAAATTTATTACATAGGGATCACATGATATTTTCTTCAAAAATTTAACGAAATATTTAATGGGTACCCAAATCAGAAATATGATGGAACCATTGAGTTCTATACACTATTTTTAGCCTAGGAATAACATAAACTTTTTCAGTATAGGCTGTTTGTGATGAAGTTATCGTGAGTATGAAATTAATAAAATAAATTAATTAAATAACTATTTTTCTTTCATGATGAAACGAACTAATTAATATATGAATTTACGTCAATTGATTTTGTCTTTTTGTTTCCACTAATCCCTGGAGACCATGGAACTATTTGAGGAGAGTATTCTTGGTGAATAATGACAGATTCGAATCAGATAGATGGTCGGTGTGCCAACCGAGTTCATTGATTTCCTAAATGATAAAAACAAAATAGTTCTTCATCAAATATTGATCCAAAATCAATGTAGGATATTTTATTTTTTATATTTTCATCCCATTTCATTATATCAGATGAACACAGATTAATACAATAATTATAATTGATACATGCATAATCAATAGAATTAAATTGATAGAATTATTATTGGTCCATTTTGATTTATTCTTCTTAGTTAATATTATTTTATGATAATAGATAAATTCCAAATGAATAATGACTGAGGATCATTCCTCACATTTTTTTTTCATTTTTATTTCTTCCCCCATTCTTGAGATGTTCATTGCAGTCATCTTTTTTTAGCCTATGGTTTGATGAATAACTAGTATTTGATCATTTCATGACCATTCTTCAGCACAAAAGATCAATACCATAGAGGTGTTCCATGATCTCTAGTGTGGTCAAGGTGAGACAAAGGCATTGGATAACCGAAGGTGGATCAAAATGGATTTGTGGTATTCATTCATCCAGGTTTTGACATGATGGGATAGATAGATCGGTGGGGGTGATTGCTAAGATGATTTAAAACCAGATCCAGGAAATTGAGGTTGGAATGGATCATTCGACCCTAGATATGTAGGTTTTGGAGAGTTCAGTGGTTTTAGTGATGCATAGGTCGATTCGGAAGAGAGCCTGAGATTTTTGGAAAATCCCAAACAATTCGGTGGGTATCCCGACATTACATGCCATGTGGGCCCCCTAGTTATAGCGCTAGGGTTCCACCTTGATTTTACAATCACACACCATATAACTCTTTCACACTCTATGTGTCCCTTATGCAAGGATCAACATTTAATTCAGGTAGTACATAGGAATGGCCAAAAGTACACGACCATTGGAACATTGTATAATTGGAAAAGGACTTGACCATGTGTACATGGGTTGGTACACAAACACAACTACCATACACAGACAAGGATAGATGTCACAGGTAGGATGTAATGTGTCTCTAAAATTTGGGTACTTATTCTACATGTTGTGTATGCAGATAATTACATGCCATGTGAGACTTTACCAAACATGCATAGTTTAGTATAGTTAGATGTGCCATATACCCCATGATACATGCTGTGTACCCCCTTAAAGAGTGTTTATATCTATTCATTTCCTTAATTTTGACTAGTATAGTTTGAGTGTGTCCACTTGGTCTATTTCCTATATGTTATAGTTTTTCATTACAAAAATATTATAGGATTATGATCCCATCTAATGGATGAGTCTCAGATCGAGTCTCGATGTCCCTCTATGAGATTAGACTGTGATCCTCTATCATCCTTTGTTTCCTATGTGTTTTTGTTGGAATCAACTTGACCTCCTTGAGTAGGGATTTGATCATATATATAAAAGGTAATATCAGTATGGTTTGTAGTATCATTGGCATACAATCCCCTACATAGTGGGTTTATCCAAATGTGGTTCATGGTGTCCCTCAATGGTTTTAGTCATGACCCCCATCTAAGTATCAGGTTATTCTTTGATGAGTGAGATTTCTTTGGTAGGACCTAATGATCAATACCAATTTGTTGAGTGACACTGATGATGGAATGGAATATGGTGTTGACTCTCCCAAAACAAGTGTTTCATTGTGCATTATCATGTGATTGACAGTTGGTTATGACCGCCTAGTGTCGTGGTGCTTTTAAGTATATCTTGTTGTTTCTATTTTACCTTGATTATTATATGTAATATTTTTCTTACTATACTTGGTGTTTCGTGTTTTTTGTTTTTGGGGAATCTTACTGAGTATAGTTATACTCACCCCTACATGGGATTTTCCTACACTTATTATGTCTTATGTAGATGATAGCCCTTTTGATGGTTTCTTAGGAGGATTGGGAGCGGGTGGAGCATAACTTGAGCTTGTTTGATTGAGTTGGTTACCAAGAGCATGCATTTGACATTATTCCTTGCTCTTGATGTAGGTTGTTCTCTTTACAGTTTTTGGATGGGCAAGTGTTTGGACCCATTTTTCTCTTTTAGTAATTTATTATCATACTCTTTTGTCGGATCTTAGATTTTTTCATGCATTGATTCAGTTGTTTTACATTTTAGATTTTTTTTGGCTTGAATATGTGCGCATTTTTATATATAATTTAGGAGAATGTATCCGAATTGTAGGATATACATACTCGGTGCTAGTTGTGATCTCCTATCCTATAAGAGGAAGGAATGGTGTAGTCATTGGAAAGACATCGACATGCTAGGTAATGTGGAAGGACCTCTACATAATAAATATGTGATGGTTTAAAAGACCATAGGTTCAATATAAATGAGGGTATTAGAATAAAATTTTGATTCAATATTATTTTCCTAGAGTTGAGGTATTCTATTACCATCTATACTGATAATATATGAAAGTATACTTACTTTATATCTTTCTTTTTCATAGGCACAAATTCATATTTTGGTTCTGATTCAATCATTATCCACTTCATTTTTTACTAAATGAATATCAAAGATTAATTTTATATAAGTAAATCACTAAAATCAACATCCAACAGATCATAAGACCCATAAATGAGTGACATGTATTTTCATATGTTTATAAATATTTTCAAAAAAAAGGTTATCACAAGTTATCAAATACAATACATTAATCTACAAACCTGAACAGTAACACTATTGGTTAAACATTAATATTTATCTGTCAAATCATTTGAATAAAAATAATAAAATATTAACCGGTACATCATATAGTATATTGGAAGGCAAAAAAACCATATCATCCTTCAAATGTGGGTTCGAGCCCTGCAACCTTTACAAATGTGACTAGTTGTCACTTGACATGTGGTTTTTCATTTTTCTAAAACCATATAATTATAATTCCTATAATGTTCCCAAATCATAATTGCCCAAAATTACATCAACATAAAATATTATATAAACATTAAAGGTTTCGAACACCATGATAAAAACATATTTATCATTATTATCTCAACATTTGGAACATATTAAGGGTTATCCTTTCTAAATCATGTTTTTCTCAATAACTTCAACTTTCCGATTAATCACTTTTCATGGTCATAGTACCATTCAACATATTCTTTGAAATTATTAATTAAATATTACTATAATAAAATAATTTTAAAATTCATAATTATTTTAGGATCGAATATGTAATAATGAAATGCCCAAATACAAGAGGGGGGTGAATTGTATACTATAAAAATATGTAAGGAAATTTTGTATAACCAAAATCCACACAACCTCTCAGTTCTAATAACTTTCTTGATTCCTAAAAAAGTGATTCCAGAAATGAAACTTAACAAATGTTTACAACAACTAAGATTCTACCTTAAATCGTATATAATCCTATAAAATCAGGGTAAAAGTTTAAAGAATTATATGAAAGTTATACTTTCCTCAACAACTAAAAACACAATGGAAAACTAAATACTACAAGTAAAAAGTAATAAATCTTTTAACCCAAAGAGGAGGGTATCCAACATCCCTGGATAAGAGGTCCCATGATTTATACTTTCAAAAAAGTTTGTATTTCCCAAACCCAGGTAATCCCTCAATCCGAAGATTGGTATCTGTCTTTCAATCCCCACAAGCCCTCGATTTGTAAGGAAATCAACACCTCTGACTTCACAACCCAATGTCTCAAATTTCAAGGAAAGCGAACCTCTGCACAAAGAAAATCTACACAAAGAAATGTTTGAATGAGTAGTTCAAAACTTTCGGCATGAAGCCTGAGAGTTTATAAGAGGCTCTCTCTCTAGAAATCACTTATGAAAATTCTGAGCTTCAAAAAATCCAAACGTCCCGAAAGTTCCAAAAGTCTCTAAAGTTCTTTCAAATGAGCTCCTATTTATAGGTAAGGTTCCAACGGTCGACTCCCTCCTCCAACGGTTATATTTTTCCATTAATTTCGGAGGGACCTATACACCTTTCACTGAAATAACGGTTAGTTGATAATTGAAAGAATTACATCATTTTACAAAAAAATGAGTGTAAGAATAACTAAAATCTGATATTTGGAATGTAAGAAAATATATAAGTTCAGAGTATAATAAAAAATTAAATTGGGAGTCTATATTACAAGGATATTCAGATTCTGTTTTGTATAAATTTAGAACCTAAATTATATAGAATTCCGGATTATGAATTTCAAGGAAATTAGGAGTCTGGATTCACAAGAATTTGAAACCTAAACTTACAAAGTTAGGAGTCAGAGTTCTGGTGAATTCAGAGTCAGACCTCATAAGAGTTCGGAGTCTGAATTCAGGGAAGTCATAGTAAAAACTTAGAGAAGTTCATATTCAGAATTCTTATTCAAAATTAAAAGTCAGAACTTAAAAAGTTCATAATCAGAATTAATATTCAGAACTCAGAAAGTTCGTAACCAGAATTCTAAGTTAGAAATCTGAAAGTTCGTAACCATAATTCTGATTCAGAATTCAGAGTCAGAACTCTGATAGTTCGTAACTAGAATTCTGATTCATAATTTGGAGTCAGAACATAGAGAAGTTCGTATCTAGAATTCGTATTCAGAATTTGAATCCTAAAATAGAATGCTTCATATCCAAGTAATTATGGGATTCCTAGTTTTTGGTTTCAATCCAAATTTTACACTTAGAAAATTGTTTATATGAATAATGAAATCTAGGTAAGGGTAAATTTCCGTGGGGAAGGAAATTTTTCTTTATAGAAATAAAAAATGGGTAAAATGAGTGTTTCCTTGAAATAAGGTGTTTGTGATTTTCAAAACTAGAAGGAATGGTAAAGTCAAAAGGATACCCTATTGAATTAACGATATCCCCCAAGTATGAAGGAATAGAAAAGTCATAAGGAAACCCTTATTGAATCAACAATCTCCCCCTTTTTGGAAGCACAAACATGCTTATGAAAAAGAATATAAGGACTTGGTAAAAATTTCTAGACTTTGAAATAAAGCTCATCTCCATTTTCACATTGGCAAAGATGAATATGTCTAACTCCCCCCTTAGGTTTTGGAACACTAAGGATCAAATTCTAGATTTACGAAATGGAATTTTCATTATATTGGGTATGGAAATCTTCGTAATGAGTATTACACCTTAGATAAACTCCCCCTTACTTAGGGATATATCTTTTTATACTGAGAATTATTTTTCCCTTCTCCCCCTTTGTGATTTTTAAAATGAATTTGAGGGAATGGAAAAAAAGAAAGTACCTGAAATATTAGTATAGATATCTAGACAAAACAAGCAACCAAAATTTCATTACGATTGGAAGAATTAGTACAAGGAAAAAATACAACAAAATATTGGATTTGGGTCTATTTTGTTTATTTATTATTGGGTATAATCTTCTTCACGATTCTCTTTTGCTTCTTCATATCTTTGTGATATTCATCAGCATTCTTTTCTAAGGCTATGATCATATCCTCTTGAGCCTTCAGGGCCTTTACCTGACCCTTCAGCAAGTCAACTTGCTTCAAAAGATTTTCTTACTTCTCAGTTTAAAGATCCCTCTATGTTTTCCATCTTTGGAGAACATAACTCAGCTTCCCATTCAGATATTTGACATCCTGAATCTGAGAATTTTGTTTAAGATTTAGCTTTTCTTGAAAAATATTTTTAAGATTTTGGATTTTGGTGTCTTCAGTATCAACGACTTCCTTGACATCTTCTTGAAACTAATAATGTTCTCTCAAATCTTTAACTATGTTCTTCGACCATCTGGTCATTTCCTTGTAGGAATTTCGGTGGTCTTAATAATTGATAAGGAAATTTTTGTGTTCAGCCTCAATCATAACACATCTATCTATCACCATGGATACAGAGTCTGATGTCTAATTTATGTTGTGATGGAGTATCTGGCATATGAATTCAATTAGAGGAAAGATCGGCATGGTGTCCAATAGCTTCTTCAAGGACTGAACAAAACAATCATGTCCCAAAGATGATGAATCCAAATGTGACACTTTTCTTGGAGATGGTTCTTCCTCAATCTCTACCAGCCTCCTCTTAGAAGTTCCACCAGAATCCTTCTTCTTTAAAATTTCTTTCATTGGGGTGCCAACAACCAATTGTTTCCCCTATTCAGTTTTCTGTTATGCTTTCTCATCTGGAGACTCCTGCTCACTCTCAGATAACTGGAAAATCTTATCTTCATCATATTTTTCTTTCTCAGAACCAGCCTCAATATCTTTAGAATGAATAAAGTCATGATTATGACTCTCTTCCTTTGACAACCTATTCACTTTCTCTTCTTCACCCTTCTCATCAGATCCAGTAGTAGTAGGTTTTGAGGATCCGACATGAGAAGTCTGGATTGAAAACTTTTTTGAATCACTTTCCTTTTCATGATAATCTTCAACTTTCTTAATCACATCATTAGATCCACCACTATTCTCAGCATCCTGTACTTCTTTTACAGATTTATTATCTTTCACAATATTCTCTTGTGGATTTTCTAGAGTCATAAACATCTTACCCAGAGTCTCAGGTAATTTTTATACTAGGAAATTATTCGGTATAGTAATATTTTCAAATACAGCTTCTCTAGCCTTCAAATGAGATTGCACAATCTCTGCCTCATACATATTTTTCTTAAGCTTCTTTTCTATGGATTACTTTTGTAGTTCATCAGTTGCCTTTTCTTTCATTAGTTTGGCCTCTGTAAGGTCAAGTCCGAACTGTGGCTCCCCTTATTTTTTATTTTTCTTATCCTCCCACCATTTTTCTACCACCTCATCTGGATAGGATTTCTATTTTTTGGGTTTTGGAGATACTTATTGGGCTTCCTTGGATTTAGGGGTTTTTTCTATTTCTTCCACTTCCTTTAGATTCCTCTTCTTTCCAGTCTTCTTTGATGGTTCAACCTCTTCTGTATTTTTCAGAATAGCTTCTGCCTCATCCTCAGGTAGATCACAGAACTCACCTGACTCTTTAGAGAACCCAACATTCATTCTCTTAAGGGTATCATCACGGATAAGTATCACCTTGTAATTCCTTGGCTTAGAACTGCAACGGATCTTGACAGATTCTAGGCACCGAACTATTAATTTGGAATGTAAGGAAGGATACAATATCATCTGAGCTATCAAATTCTCATTCATTATATACTATATTGTAATGAAAATGTGCTTCATGAGTTTGAACTTATTTATGTTTACCAAAACGTCTAAGATATACATGTCACTTTTCTTAACAGTTTCCTTGTCACCCATTCTCGGTATGATAAGGCCCTGAACCCATAACTGTAGAATCTTATTGTTGGTAGTCAAGTGATAAATCTTTATGGTCTTGACATCAGTATGTCCAAGGGATTCCATAGCCTTCACCTTTACAAAGCTTCCTTTAACATCCAACAGCTTGTGAGAGGAAAACTCAGCTTCTTCTTCATATGACAGCCCCACTAAGATAGCAAACTTGGGCTCTAAATCATTTGAAATAAGAAAAATCTTCATACTTATTTACTAGAAAATAGACTCACGTAAATCTAGTGTAATGATCAACCAAGACAAATACATAATATTTTCCCCCAATTCTTCCAGTTTGTGTAGGACCAAAAAGATCAATATGCACTAGCTATAAAGCATCAGTAGTTGAGACTTCACCGACTGATTTAAAACATGATTTATGTTTCTTTCCATATTGACAAGGATCACAGTCTTTTGAAGAATCAAATCTAAGCTCTGGTAGATCCTTAAATAGTCATTTCTTAGAAATTTTGCATAAGTTCTTAAGGTTAAAATGTCATAGCCTTCTATTCCATAACCAAAAATGTTCTTCCTTTGCACTAAGGAAAGGTAGATCTTGGCTCCTAAGGTCTTCTATGTTTAATGTATAAACATTCTCTGGCCTATGGGAAGAAAGAATAAACTCTTCCTTGGTATTGTGTACTAAGCACTTATCATTCCTAAAATTCACAAGGTAACCTTCATCACATAACTGAATTATGCTAATGAGATTGTGCTTAAGACCCTTAACAAATAAAACATTTGAAATCAATGATTTTCCAAAAGAACAATGTTACCTATACTAATAATTTCTCCCTGGGAATTATCTCTGAAAGTTACTTTTCCTCCTTTCGTCTTGATAATCATTTCAGAATAGTTTTTTTACTAGCTATATTTTGGGAACATCCACTATCCATGTACAATGTATTGCTATTGGTAAATTCTTTATCTTCTTGAAAATAAGAAAGTTAGACTTTTGGAACCCATAATTTCTTAGATCCGGAATTGTTAGACAGCAAAATTTTGGTTATCCACATTTGTTTAGAAAAATAAGCTGTATGAAATCGAAGTGATTGAACATTATTCAAGGAGCAGTTTTTCTTCCAATTCCCACCACTTTGACATTTAGTGCAAAAAGGGGCTTTAGAAAGAACAAAATAGTTTTTTTTGAAAACTTGTTTTTGGTGAGTATAACCTAATCTAGTAGTGTTTCATTGAGGTTTAATTTGAGAGTACAACTTGTCAAAAATTTTCTTCCTAGAGGTAAAGTTTGCAAGAAGCTTCTTAAGAGAAAATATTTCAGATTTCAGTCTGATGACTAAATTCCTATCCTCGGGAATCATTTCCTTCGAGTTAGATTTTTCCTCAAAAACTTTCATCTTTAAAATAGAATTCTTAAGATCATTAGAAATTTATTCCTTAATATAATTTTCCTTCTCAAGGTCTTTAGAATGTTTTTCTAAAAGATCATCTTTATCTCCAAGATCTCAAGAATGATATGAAATTTCTTTTTTAAGAATTTCATCCCTAGTATTTTCCTTGTCTAATTTTTAAAAAATTTAAAATTTTATGCTTCATGTAACTTGGAAAATCTAGATACTTCTTCATATGAAGGTATTTATTCATTTTCTAAAGATGAAGTATCTTCATTAGATGTAATATTTTTGGAATAGTAATTCATATCAAGAGATAAATTTGTTAAAGCCTCGGTAGAGCGTACCTCTACCATAAGACATGTATTAGGGAAAGAAGTAGTAGAAATAAATCCCATATTCTCCTGTGCTGATGAATCATATTTAGAAGATTCAAATTCTGAAGAGTCTCCACAGCTATCACTCTAAGTATCATTAGCTTTAAGACTATTCTTGTTCTTTGATCGATAGAATTTCTTCTTGTTCCTTTATGAATTCCTTTCCTTCTTTTACTTCTTTTTCAATAAGGGACAATCAGGTCTGATGTGACCTGTTCTTTTACATTCATAACAAGTAAATTCTACATCATTCTTATCATTGTAGTCTTTCTTCTTGTACTTATTCTGATGATTTTTCTGAGCTACAATCTTGTTCATTCTTTGAGAAAGATTAGCTAATTCATTCTTTGACTTTTCTATATCACTAGATTCTGACTTAATAATGACTTTCTTTGTATTTTATCTAGTTACTCTTTATGGGGTATTGGCATTCATATGTTTAGAAGTGGTTATAAATGAAACTCCTATATTCCTATTCTTCTTCTTAACATTTTATTTATCTGTCTTCATTCTGGTTTCATGCTGAAGAAGAGTTCCAAACAACTCATCTATGTAAATTTGAGGGACTTTCTTGTTCTCATAAATAGCTATCCTCATGAACTACCATTCATTTGGAATGATATCTATGATCTTATCAACAAGCACCTCATCCAAACCTTTTTCTCCCATAGATTGTAAGCTATTCACGATAGTCATAAACCTTTGCAGTAATTTGCTTACAGGTTCTCCATAAGGAAAGTTAAAGCTGTGGTATTAAACTCTCAACATAGCTCTTATTGTCTCTATGACTTTATATGTACCAAAATGTGTAACTTCAAGTTTCTTCCAGTTACTGTTTGCATCTTCACATGATGATATTTTACTATAGATGTTCCAATTCATGGAACATAACAAAGTATTTCTGACTCTGACATTTTCTTGGTATTCTGATTTCTCCTGGTTCATATTTGTTTTCAATTCCTTATCTGGAATCTTATAATCTCCAGTAAACATTATATAGTTATCAATTACAGTATTTATAACAAAAGTCTTCATCTTATCTCTCCATTACTCATAATAATTTCCAACAAAAATAGGAGGTCTGGTAGGATTCACATTATCAATAGAACCAACATTTAACCTACCATCCTTAATAAATTATTTGGCACACAAATTTTTTAGTATTATGAGTATGTAAACAAGTGAAAATATCCTAATCAAGGAGCTAGATATTGTATCTCTAAGAAAAACTGAATTTGATCTCTATGAGTCTGAAAGATAGATTATGAAAAAGTTTGAATCCAGAAGTTCAATTCTGAGAATTCCCTTCAAAATCTAATCGTAAGATTAATTTAGATTGAACCAACCCTCTGATACCAATTGTAGGATGGAATATGTAATAATGAGATTCTCAAATACAATAGGGGGGCGGGTGAATTATATACTTTAAAAATCCTTAAGGAAATTGTGTATAACCAAAATTCACAAAACCTCTCAATTCAAATAACTTCCTTGATTTTGGAAAAAGTGATTCCGAAAATGAAACCTAAAAAAATGTTACAACAACTAAGATTCTACCTTAAACTGTATAGAATCATATAAAATCACAGTATATGTTTAAGGAAGTTTATGAAAGTTATAATTTCCTCAACAACTAAGAACACAATGGAAAACAAAATACTACAAGTTACAAGTAATAACTCTTTTAACCCAAAGAGGAGGGTATCCAACAAACCTGTATAAGAGGTCCCTTGATTTATACATTCAAGAAAGTTTGTCTTAACTAAAAAAAGGTAATCCCTCAATCTGAAGATCAGTATCTTTCTTGCTCTCTCCAAAAGCCCTCGATTTGTAAGGAAATTGGCACCTCTGACTTCACAACCTGAAGTCTCTGATTTCAAGGAAATTGAAGCTATTCACTAAGCAAATCTGTATGAAGAAAAGTTTGAAAATGCAGTTCAAAACATTCTAAATGAAGCCTGAGAGTTTTAAAGAGATCGTCTCTCTAGAAATCACTTCTGAAAATTCTGAACTTCAAAAAATCCAAAAGTCCCAATAGTTCAAAAAGTCTTTGATGTTCTTTCAAATAAGCTCCTATTTATTGGCATGGTTCCAACGGTCGTCTCCCTCCTCATACGGTCATATTTTTCCTTGAATTAGGATGGACCTATACACGTGTCACTCAAATAACGAATAGTTGATAACTGAAAGCACGACATCGTTTTATAACAAAATGAGTGTAAGCATAACTAAAATGTGATATTTGGAATGTAAGAAAATATGTAAGTTTAGAGTCTAAGAAAAAATTGAATTCATAGTCTATATTACAAGGATATTCAGATTCTGTTTTGTAGGAATTTACAACCTGAATTCTATAGAATTACAGAGTTTGAATTTCAAGAAAATTTGGTGTCTGTATTCACAAGAATTCAGAACCTGAACATACAAAGTTTGAAGTTGGAGTTCATGAGAATTCGGAGTCAAGACTCATAATAATTTGGAGTCTGAATTTAGATAACTCGAAGTTAGAAATTAGAGAAGTTCATATCCAGAATTAATATTCAAAATTCAGAGTCAGAATTTAGAATGTTTTTAATCAGAATTCATATTCAGAATTCGTATTCAGAACATAGAAAGTTTGTAACCAGAATTCTGCTTCAGAATTCAGAGTCAGAACTCTGAATGTTTGAAACCAGATTTCTGATTCATAAATTGGAAGCATAACTCTAAAAGTTCATAACCAGAATTCTGATTTACAATTCGGAGTCAGAACATATAGAAGTTCGTATCTATAATTTTTATTCAAAATTAGAATCCTAAAACAGAATGCTTCATATCTAAGTAATTATGGGATTCTGATGTTTTCATTTCAATCTGAATTTAACAGTTAGAAAAATTTTGATATGAACAACGAAATATATGTAAGGGTAAATTTCCTTTGGGGAAGGATATTTTCTTTATAGAAATAAATCAAGGTGTAAAATGATTTTTTCCTTGAAATAAGGTGTTTGTGATTTTCAAAACAAGAAAGAATTGCAAAGTCATAAGGATACCTTATTGTCTTAACAATCTCCCCCAAGTATGAAGGAATGGAAAAGTCTTAACGAAAACCGTATTGACTCAACAATTATTATAACCAAAACATAATTGGTTAAAATAATCCAACAATATAATTATTTAATCCAATCATAATAATACTAGTCATTCCTCTTTGTCTATAGTAATTGTGAAATCTTGAATTTGACATGTTAGCTCCTTTTGAGGTATATTACCTTGATGCTTAGGGGATTCATTTTCAAAGTTCCAAATATCCTAATAATAAAATAATTATACATTGGTAGATTCTTTCTTGCCCTTTAAATCACAATCGTGATGGAATTTATCTCCACACTTGAAGAAAACTCCCATTCCATTCGAGAAAGTACTAGGGTGTTTGCTTCCTTAATTATCCCAATCGGAAAATCCTTTTATCCCATATTTAACTTATCTAATTATTTATCCACCATAATTTTATTCTCAATATTCCCTTAAAATCCATAATAATTTGATATTTATTTCTTTGTATTGATAGAACATGATAATATAACCATATATGATGAAAATTTTTAAAAGACAAGTTCCCTTTTAAATATTGGATTAATCATATCAAACAAATGCGTGTTCTTACTCTTTGGATTATTTACATTAATAAAGTTATAATTCATTCTAGCAAGCATAATTTGTAAATGATTTAAGACACTATACTAGATCATAACAATATGAAACATAGTGTATAGTCCCAAAACTAGTGAAACGGTTAACATAAATTGAAAACATTATCCACAGATAATCTCATAATCATAAAAATGGTTTCTGTGGGGATATATATATTTTTCATTCATTAATAATGTTTTATAGAGAAAATATGTTTTATTCTAAGAATATCTCCCAGGTGTACCAAACCAGGTGCATAGTAAGGCCCATTTCACTAAACTAGGAGATGATCATTGCAAACCCAATGTACCCTTTTCATATTTATTACCGTGAGGTACATATGTTCTAGATCCACTTCCACATGTAATATCCAGATAGGGATTCATTTTTTAGGAAAAACCACATAATATCTTACTTTTCAATAATAATTAAGATATTCTCCCAAAAAAATCCACAAACTCTATCATAGTGTTATGTTCTATATTCTATATTTTTTTAAATATAGTTCCCAAGGTTTATACAAAACATTCTCTGATACTAACTGTAGCAAACCTGACCCCAGTAGCCTGGAGATGGTTGTTACTTTATTAAATTGGCACCATATACAAGGTATCACATCAATAAGGACCCAATAGTTTAGTTGTCTTTATAAACTAGATACATACATGAAATTAATATATTACTTTATAAAACATAAAAAAAATCATTGATAATTCCATTATTCTCCTTAGAGTATTCCAACATAGGAATCACAATCTAGTCCCTCGAATCATTTGGAAAATTAAACATAAGAAAGGGGTGATCTCATATGCTCAGTAAGGATAAGCTTACAGTGAAAACTATTAATAAATAAAACATATTCAATATGAAATGGTTGGTAAACAAATCACATGCCATTTAATCAATAACTTGAGCATAATATGGAATGAATAAATGTTGATCAAATAATTACATATAAATAATAACATGATCTTAAAAACATGACTATTGATATTCTAAACAACTGAATAGTCACATGGAATATAAATAAATGAATTCATAATGATGGACTAAATAATGAATAGCATCTAAAAAATACCATTGAGTCCTTTTTCCACTATTATAGTTCTGGGATTATTTAGTGGTAACTATTATCAACATTAGAGAAAAGTGTTGATAAAATATTCCATTATAAGTGCTATGAAAATAATGATAGAGAGAAACATTTATCAGTTCATTTTTTTACCATTGATAAAGGAGATCTCTATCAATTATAGTTAAAGTGCTAATAAAACTAACACGTGAGTCCCACATCAAAACTACCAATGGTCGAACACTTGTTCTTATATCATTTTGTAGCATCTTGACCTCAAAATCTAGGTGTAGGGATTGGATCTTGATTACATGTTCTACACACACCTATATGGCCTCTTTCCAACATTCACTATCCCACATGGGCCTTGGCCCACTATATGCTCTCTGTAGGCTTCGACCCAGCCTATATTCGGTAGGCCTTTCCTGTTGGGCTTCCCAAATGGATGATCCTTCAAGTTGAGGGCCAATTGACTTTATATATTTTTATAATTAAATTATTATTTCATATATAAAAATATATATTGACATATATGAATATATAAAATATGAACATATTAAAAATTAATATATATATATATATATATATATGTGTGTGTGTGTGTGTGTTTTTTTTAATAATTATTTATATTTATTCATTCTTTTATAATTTAATCCTTATTTCATGTACACAAATATAAATTTATATATAGAAAAATATATTGATATATATTAATGTATATATATATATATATTAATATAAAGGGACTTATATTAATAAATAATATATTAATATAAAGGGACTTATTATAATAAATAATATATTCAATATTTAATTATATATATGTATATATGTATATATTAATATATTAATATTTGTTAATATATTAATATTTATTTTAACTTTTATTTGTTTATTATTTTTTAAAATTTATTAGTTCTTCGTATTTCTTGATATTTATTCATGTATTTATAATTAAATTCAAATTTTTAAATACTAGTATATATATGGATATATATATATAACCATATTGACATATATTAAATATTGATTTATATTAATATATATTGTCATATATTCATAAATTGTATATTAATTATAAAATTTAAAATTAATGAAGTACAAAAATTTTATATACATAATTAAATAATTTATACACTAATTATAAATAACAAAAATGAATATAATTATTGAAAACTTAATATAATAATTAACAATATTTATAATATTTTTTACTGTATATATATATATATATATATTAAATTTATTCATTTTTGGTAATAAAACATTTATTAATAAAAATTTTAACAATTTTTTAGTAGTTAATATATTCAATACAGTTTTATTTTACATAATTAGTTTATATTCATTTTTATTTAAAAATATAGTCATGTGGGTTCATGAGCTAGACTGGGCCAACCCCCAAATAATATATAATTATTTTTTTTAAGTTATATATATATAATAAACATTATATTATCTATATTTATATATTTTAAAATATATATTATACTTTGTATAATCAATAAAAAAGAATAAAATTATTAAACACTTAATATACTAACTAAATAATTAATATACTAGTTATTACTATAGGAAATTTAATTACTTAATATACTAACTAAATACTTAACATACCAATCAAATACTTAAGATACTAATTAATTAATTTATAGAATATTTTTTTCTTCATATATATTAAATTTATTCTTTTTTAAATAATTTTATTCATCTTTATTAATAAAAAATATATTAATTATTTTATTATATATATAATAAAAATTCAATCATTTTAAAAATGAATTAATTTAATATAATTTATTCATTTTCTTACTGGTAAAAAACTTTTATTTAATATAATTTATTGATTGATAATGTTAAGTGTGTGGTTACTTTTTTTAATAATTTATAGATTTTAAATATTTATTCTTCAAATATTTTTTTAAAAAATTTATTCATTTTCAATGTTTTTATACATAATTGCTAATTTATTTATTTAATATTTTTTAAAATTTATTCATTTTTAAATTTTCATTATATATTGTTTTTTATAATGTAATCCATTTTCTAATATTTATATATACAGGTTTGTTCATGAACTTTTAACGTTTTTAAAATGGTTGTAATTTATATAATTTATATTTATTCATTTCTATTTTACCATATATAAATATTCAGTTTTTGTTTTTTTAATTATATATATAATTAATAATAGTTATTAATTTTTTAAATTTAACCAATCTTATAATTTTTTTTCTCATTAATATATGCTACATATTATAGAATGTCATTGTTTAATTTAAGAAATATCAAACTTTTATATATATACATACATTAATTTCACACGCAGAAATATATACGTAATTAATAAAATTTTATTTAGAAATACATTCACCTAATATTTATATAATTTATTCAAATTTTAATATTCATTTTATAATTTCTTTTAGCAACATAATATATTTAATATATTATGTTTTTAATTGATAAATTTTATTTATTTATTTTTAATATTATTTCAGTTAGTGTTTTTTATTCATATTTAATATTTAATATTTTATATGTTTTTTGGATTTTAATCATTTTATAATATTAATTTATACATATTTATTAACTATGTTTTAATTTTTTCAATATGTATACATCTTCATTTCAACATATATCCATATTTTATTTTTTAAATAATTTTTATAGTTAATATAATTTTTCCATTTTGAAAATATTTTTAATGTTTACTCATTTTTAATTATTCAATTTTACCCATTTGTAACATTCCTGAATCAAAAATTTTATATTCATTAATAATTCTAAAAATAAATTTGTAATGAAATATTTACAAATAAATTTATGTATAAATGTATATTTACTATATTTATAAAATTAGATGTCTATATTTATAAATAATTAATTTTTTTAAAACAATTTTTTTATATAATTTTAAATAGAATAGTATATATTTAAATAAATATAATGAATATTAAATATATTTAAATAATTAATATATTTACTTTATTAATATCAATATTTTTATTTATATATATTTATTATATATATAATTATATAAATTATATAATGATATAAATATATTTATATTTGTATATTTATTATATCTATTAAATTATATATTTATAAATATAAATAAATAAATATAATTTTCCGAATAAGTATTTATACTATTATAAATAAATAATTCTATAAATAAATGATTATATAAATACATTATTATAAAAATATTTTAAAAATATTTATATATTGAATATATTTATCATATTTATATTTATATGTATATATATTTTTTAATTATATAAATAATTTTATAAATATATATAATGATATAACTATGTATAATGATATAAACATATCTATAATTATAAATGAATAATTGTAAATATATTTACAAATATATTTATTTATAAATATATTTTCACATATATTTATTAATAATTATAATTATAAATATATATCTATAATTATATTTATAAATATATATTTATAATTAATTTAATATATTTATAATTATATACAATTATATTAATTTATTTATATTTATATACATTTAGATTTCTTAATTATATTAATTATATTAATAAAATTAATTGTATAGATCTTTATCAACACGAAACAAGCGCTGATAAAAGCCATCATTACGAAGTAAAAAGGTTTAGTGTGGATAAAGATTTCTTTTCTAAGTGCTTGTTTGATACTGATAAGATACATCTTTTTTTCACACTTATTATTCTAGCACTACTAAAAACCCACATTATCAGCATGTTTTTTGAAGCACTGATAAAACTCTCCACAATCTTTTAAAAGGAACCCTAACCAAACTTATTTTCATTTCATCATTAAAGGTATCATGGTAGTTCATCTCTATAGTCGCACCCCCTCAATGTTCTCTCAAATGAATCAAATTTGAAATCTAAGGTATGTAATTTTTTGTCCTCGTCTCTAGTTTATTAGTGTCATTGATCATCTCTCTTAAAACTATAAACTCAATCGTGTTGTGAACTGAACTCTGTAAGTATCAAGGATCTATCCTTTAATCTCTTGCACAACAACACTTGGGTGATGTAATATGAGTGGAACAACAAGGATCAAATTCTATGGTCACTCCTTCACCTAGCATGGAAATTAGATAATCCTACTTACTGAGGTTTGTGGGGTTATCTGTGCTGGTTAGTATGAGTGTCTCGCATTGGCCATGTTTAATTAAGCCACACTAATAGGTCTAAGTGAGGGGAAAATCTTATAAATTGGGGTGGTTCCCACATTAATATAGATGGAATAATCCACATTTTTATATCATGATCTTGCTAGACGTATTGTTCCTTGTTTGGTTTTCAATCTATTTTTAATTTATTTCAAATCCTTTAGCTTTCAATATTCTTTTTTTAGTTGATATTTTTCTCTTTGTACACATAAATCTAAATGGTATTTATTAATGAATTCATTAATTTTGTAAGTTTTTTATTTGATTTATTATTTTCTTTTTGTTTTTGTAATTTTGATTTGGGATGTGTTTTGAGTGAGTGGAATAATGTGAAGTTATTTATTTTATACTTTTAATCTTATTATTGACTATTATGGATTGGTTATTGTGTAATAAAGATGTAGATAATTATTTAAAGGCATGAAACATATGTACTATAAATAAATAGGCATATTGTGTGTTGTTTTGATTGATTTTTAATGGTATTTCTGACAATAGAATATTGAGATGTTGAATAATCCTGAAATTTATAATGATTTTTAAATAAATGAGTGGTGGAATGAATAAGACCCATTAAATCAAATTTTTGAAATCTAGAAACCACATAAAAAAGAATGTTTCGGTGTTTAAATTGTCTCCAAATATTTTAATGTTAGAAATATAAAAAATGGAAACCAACTGGCTATTTAAACCAAAGGTGTTGTGAGTATTACATGGTTAATAAAGAAGTTGAGAAAATGATTTTTAGATTCATTTTCTTATATGTTGACCGTAAACATAATGGGCGGTCCTGAAAAAATGTATTTATATTTTGAGGTGTGTGTGTATTTATAAGTTTAATCTTCTTATTTATAAAATTATTTATTTTCATTAAGGTATGTCCATAATATTTTTTTATTTTGATTTATTAAATATCATTAGGTATGGTTTTAGTGTCACCCCTAAAAATTTTAAATTTAAAACACATTGTCTTGGAAACATATACTAGAAGACAGTGGATTAATTTTATAAAGTTTATTATAATCTCACCTAACCATACATGTGGTATGGATCTTATTTATATTGAGTATTCTCTTTTTCATACACCCATGAATGTTTTTACTACTACATGTTGGAGATAACTTATAGTGATCCTTGTCATTATTAGAGGTGGAATTAGAATGTTTTGGATCTTAATGATGTGAAATCCAAGATAACTAATTTTTTTATAATTTTTATTAATGGAAATTATTTTTGGTGTTTTTAAAGAAATTGATTAGAGGTTTTGGATATTTTATGATATGTGAAATATACATAATATTGATAAATATACTATTTTTGAAATATGGGTTCATTAGTGGGTTATTGTACAAATATATTTATTGGAATTTCTATCATATATGATCTATAATAATATATAGAAAACGGGAGTAAAATGGGATACAACCTCACTTCTGTCATCAATAAAATCTTTATACATTAGTTTCATCAAATTCTTCAATCCGTGACCCTGTTTCAAAATATTGTTTTTACATGGCCCTCTATATTCTGAGGAAATATATTTTTACACAAATTTAGAAAGCCTAGTCGTAATTAAATGACAATAAATAATAATAATTTCTAATATAATTATTACATATAATTAGAAATATATTTTTTAGCAAAATATTTATCACCACATTTTTCCCACAAAATACCAAATTGGGATTCTTGACCAACAACAATAAATTCAGACTATGTTTCTTCTTTTCATTTCATCCTTGTGTAAAATGATAACTTGTTAGAAATTATAACTAATAACATTCAAATGTTGGGTTCCCCTTATTAGAATTGTCTAAAAATTTCACCTTTTATTTTTAATATCTTTTGTGTATTTATTTTCATGTAAAAAAATGATTAATTTATGACCCTAATAGGATGTTTATGAATTAAAAATAGATACTTGCTAACTGTATGACAAAAGAGTTTGAAATTGGAGTTAATTTTTTCATCATGATTGAAATAGAGCATGAATACAACCATTCTCAAAATAATTTTTCCATGTTTATATTGTTTTTATTCAACAAAAATTAGTCCATAAGTGTTATAAGAACATTTTATTTGTTACATAATAGATCAAAGCTCTAAATGTTGTACTAAACATGGGAAAAAATGAACATTCACACCGATTTGAATGGTAATTTCAATTATTGATTAATTATTATGAATACCTGTGTAAATGATGATAGAGATCATATAGAAGAAATGAAAATGGCAACTGAAGATGACCTTCATGATTGTCCAAATATTTTTGAGAATTTAAATAGTTATGATAAGAGATCATTGAATACAAGTTTTACAGAATACAAAACATTTTTTGCTTCATTGAAGTTATATAATGTGAAAGGTGGTAGAAGATGGAGTGAAACACACATTACATAACTTCTTGGTCTCTCTAATGACATTCTACCAGAAGAAAATGAACTTCCATGTCAAACATATGATAATAAATGAATTCTATGTTCAATGGGAATGATCTCTAAAAAATGAATGCCTGTCCAAATGTTATCATATTACTTTGTAAGGACCATGAATCACTAATAAAATTCCATAAGTGAGGTGTGAATCAATACTAGAAATATAAATACAGTCCATTGAAATATTTGTGTAACATTCCTATCATTCCATTATTTGGAAGACTATATAGATGTTAGGAAACCACAAGAAAATTAACATGGAACACATATACAAGAATTAAATATGGGAAACTATTTTATCCAGGAGACTCTAATTAGTGGAAGAAAATTCATTATGAGTATCCTAAATTTTGAAATGATATGGGAAAATTCCTTCTTGCGTTATCTATAGATGGAATAAATCCTTTTGGTGAATAAAGTAGTACACATAGTATATGACCAGTTATGTTGGTAAATTATTACATTCCACCATGGTTACGCACGAATCAAAAATACATTATGTTGTGAATGCTTATATCTCAACCAGAACAACCGGGTAATGATATTGATATCTATTTTGCACCATTGGTCAAATATAAGAAATTGATGTGGAATATAGGAATTACAATATGTGATTCACATAGAAGTGAATAATTTACATTGATGACCATGGTATGTGAGATGATAAATTAATATCATTATTATTAAAATTTATTAGGATATATCATTAAAGTAATGGTGGGGCATCCCATTTGTAAAAAATGAACACCATTATTTCGGTTGAAACATTTCTCAAAAACTATGTTTTTAAGACATCTGTAATTTTTACCCTGATGGAATATATACCAATCTTGAATGAAAACATTCATTGGGAATACCAAAAAAGGTACAACACTATCTATATTAATGGTTGATCAAATGTTAGATAAATAAAAATATATTGACACTATTTTTAGTAAACCATTTTCATAATACCTTATGAAATCATGTTGAAAAATGACATCAATATTCATTGAATTATCACAGTAGAATTTTTTATACATCATATATTTTCCTAATGTCATGAAATAGAAAAAACTATTAGATAGTGTTGTTGGAATATTACTAAATGTCCATGAAAACAAAAAAAAAATTGGAATCAAGGCTTGGTTAGACTTCATTATCATGTGGATAATAGAAGTGTTATCACTAGTGAGGGGTAAAATTTGGAATTTTCTTCCTCCCGTAGCTTACACTATTACCATATAATTTTTTTTTCAATTTTTCATTTTCATTAGTGGTGTAAAAGTTCCATATGTATATTCATAAAACAACATTATGGTCATTTAAATGACTAATTTGAAGTTATAGGGACTAAAATCAAACAAATATATTGTTTTGATTGAAGAGTTGATGCCCATTTCTTTATGTTTAATTCTGCCTAAAAATATCTAACATATATTGACCACAATCTTTTCTTTTTCCAAGCCATATTTATTAATGTTATAGATCCAATGAATCTTCTAATCTTGAATAAGGAGGTTGTATTAATAATATGTGAATTATAGATTTTCTTCCCACTATCATTCTTTGACAAAATGGACCACCTAATCGTTCGCTTGGATAGAGAGGTTAAACTATGTGGTCCAATCCACTTTTGATGGATGCACCCCTTTTAATTATATATGAATATTTAAAAAGGGTACTTCATGAATCAAAGTCATACAGAAGCTTGTATTTTATACTTATATATTGTTGAATTAGTTTTTGAATTATATACTAACTACCTATTATATTTTGATAACATCAGTCTCCCAAAGTCTCTTCACAACAAATGCCTTATGGGAGAAGGGATTTCTAAAATAGATGTTGTTATAATTACCATTATAGAGAGATATAAATATCACAATTAAATTTTACATAATAGTGAATATGTGTATCCATATGTTGAATCGCACAATGAAATTCATAGAAATTTTAATCCATCAAGGGATACAAGATGAGAATCAAATACACATAATCAATAGTTTACTAGATTATTATAAGTTCATATTTATTTTTATTCAAGTAAAAAAAATTAATTTCCAAAATACACTGACGGATCTCTAGGGGATCAAATGAAAATGTTACATCATACACTAGTTTTTTAAATAATGCATATACATTCTATTAAAAAGAATACAAGGAACACATTACAATGAAAATTAGTGGAGCTAAACTTATGGAAGAAGTTATACACATATCTTATTTAAAGGATAATAATCCAATTTATGTGATTATGTAATATTTTGGCATAATTGGATAGATATAAAAGTTGTAATGTACATCAATTCAAGCGTAGATCTTCCATTTCAAACGGATTAACAATAGCAATGCATTGAAAGTTGAAGATATGTGATTTGTGAATGTGAATTTCAGTGTGTAAGGGTGTAAGGATGAGCCATTCGTAATGGAATCACAAGAAGTTGAAGCATTTTTTTGTCATAGATACAACAAACAAGAAATGGTAAATTGTATTTATAGGAACTAAAATAACAATAATATCAGATGAAGATTCCATTGAGGATAACCCTTTCATTGGACTATCACAATCATTTCATTAAGGTGTCAATGTACAAAATGTATTATTACATAGAGGGTACCACAAAGAGGGGATTCAGATTGTTGATATAGGTTCCACATCCCATCAACCATTGAAGAAATTAAAGAGAGTTCAATCAGTGGGTTAAAGTGTTTTGATATATTAGTTTTTTGGTCATAATATTTTTTTTCTCTATTCTATTACTGTAATATAAATTAAATGTTTTACTATTCATGAAGATAGTGACTTCTACATATAATGATGTTACAAATATCTGGGAAGAATATGCAGTTGATACTGAAACTATAAAACTATTAGGTCATCAATACCATATTGATGAATGAAAAAAGAATGATGTAACATCAATATTCTTAATATAATAATCAAGGATAGAAGAAATGGTATAAAATTTGAGGTTGGATGGAATAAATGTGGAAAAACTATTAACCTAATAATTCAATTTTAATTAGTTATGTTAGGTTCACTATGATAATGAATATAGGAATTGATATAGATTTGTGGTGGCATGTATATCCTATAACAAATGAAACCCTTTTGGATTATATTAAGGTAATGTTATGATATACTTTCTACATTTTACCCAAATATTATATATTGAAACATTTATTTACATATCATTATTCATTTTAGAGTTTATTTATTTAATATGATCGCCATAATAAATATTTCTTAATTTAATTTGAAAAATCCCATAGAGTCCTCGAGACACTTTTTAACAAGTATCATCTCAGGGAGGCTAAGGGGAATGTAAATCCCAACCCACAGGTTACTTATGAACACATTATAAAACATGATACAATTTCATCCATCCTCATAATGAGAAATCATTTTATGTGGATTATAGTTGATAATATATTATTTGAAATTACTGTTTTTTATCCAATTCCATTTGAATGTATTAATTTATTAAAAAAATGAGTGCTAAAAATCAGAAATTTGCTTAAAAACCAATGTTCCCCTATCACAAAGAAAGGATGGGGTACACCTCACTAGAGAAGAAAACTGTATGTATTTTAAATCTATAATAAAAATTTTATTTGGTATGAAACAAAATACATTCGTTTGTTTATATTCATATTGATTAATAAAAATAAAGATCCACTCTCATCCCATGTCATGTGCTGTGGAAGGAGGCATGGGTTAATAAAGAGGGTAAAATAGTTGATCAAAACACAAAAGAAGTATGAGAAACAGTAAAAATATTACCTAATAGCATTTCAATAAAATTTATAAAAATATTAAATAAATATATCTATTTATGTTCATATGTTATCCTTATGGTTTATACATAATAATCATAAGTGAATTTACCTAGAGAAAAAAACATTTTTAATAGCTCTAAAGTAATATTAACAATATTTTCATGTTATAGGTGTTAGTTTTGGAGTGTCTCTCCAAACATATTTTGAGAATACAAAATTAGAAGAGGATATTTATTAGAGGATGAAATTATTTGAGGTTAAAATTGATCCTCTTCATGATATTATTATATGATTTAGTTTGGTTACCCAATATATATGAAAGGATCTAAGAGAATCGAATGTGGAATAAAGATTAGAACCTGAAAAACAAAATGATCCCACCGGCTTTGTGGTTATGCATTCCCCTAAACCACATTCATTACCTGAAGTAATTAATTTTTTCATTACTCTTTATACTAAATTTGAATCAAAAAAATTCCTATAAATTTATATTTCTAAAATTCTAAAGGGTAAATTTGTATGTGATTTCAATTTATCAACACCCCTGAACCACCTTATTGTGTGGGGTACAATTTATACTAACCCATGAGACATTCTACACAAGAAATAAATGAAAAAAAATAACATGAGAGTGAGGATTTAAGTAGCTCAATATCTGAGAAATGAGTTTCCCAATCCACTTGATGATTAGGATAATACAATTATCAATTGTCCTATTGGGAATTTTGTTTCATGGATGTCTAATATTATTATGATACATGAGGTATTTCCTCAAAATTATTTTCTAATGAAAAAACTGTAACAATTGATGAGAATGGAATGAATTAAGGTGTGATAATACATACAAATAAAAATATATGGAAATTAAAGGTCCAAAAAATATAATATAGTGAATCAACCAAGAAAAAAAGGAACATCAAGAAGTACCTTCTCCCAATAAGTCCCACTGTATCATATAACAACATTACAAATTCACGTAGACACAATATTGAAAGATGGGGATGATTATTATGATAATTATTTATAGTAAATATTTTTATATTCCATTACTGATGTGGTTGTTATAAAGAGTATAAATAATGTTCTTAAGTTTCAATGGCTTGAAGTATAAGTTGTGAATACATACATCAGTTGCATTTTCATAATCCATCTGTAAAAAAAAAGATCTACTAGGTTCATTAAAGTTAATAGCTATTCATTTTTCTATAGGAATTTATATTACTACTATATAAAGGGAAAAACCTATGATGCACGATTTGGATTCATTAATCCCTATATCATTTGTACAAAAAAATCATTGTGGTTGGATGAAATAATGAAGAAAAAATATAAACTAAATGAGGTGTTTAAGAAGAACATAATAGATGATTGACTCTTGTTGATTCTTATAATACATGAGTAAAACTATGTAATTTAATCATATAAAATTTATTTTTATTTTTTTCCTTACTTACTTGATTTTTTAAGAAGCATAGGATTCTAATCACAATCAATATGGATATCCTGAATATTTATTTTTTGAATCTAGTTAATTTATTTCCATCAAAAAGACCACACATTATGTGAATTATGAATTTTCAATGCACTATAATTAACAATTTATAGTTAAAATTGGAATTATATGATTTAATTTTTTTAATGAGAATGTTTTTTTATGATAGGGTGATATATAAATATACACAAAATCATGGTATGAGTTCGGAAAATAAACATAAAATACTATTGATTTATTCAAGTGAAATTATATTAAGGTATATATAGAATGATGATCTACAAAAAATATTTCACACCAATTTACTTATTTTGGACAATGTTTCTACAGTGTTTCAAGAAATATAACAAAAACCTTTATAGATATTACATCTAACATTTTTTTAAAGATATTATATACCATTAAAAGTCTTTAATCCCCAAACATTAAAATTATGAAGGTAATTAAAATTTCATTAAAAATATTTCCTAATCACATGTTTTTTTATATTTTAACAGCACTGAAAATATTGAAAACAATCTATATACTCAAAAGAAAAATTAAATTTGTTTATAAATGAGTGGGTATAGTAAATGGTGTCAAAATATTTGATGACATCAAATTTTGGTGATTACATATTATGTTTTTGATCTAGTATGGACTGTGACCTTAGATGTAACCCACTAGTCTAGGCTTCCATCCAACCCGACACCCAACCCGGTCCAAAAAAAGGCCTAAGAGGAATTCCCAATCCTCCTAGGTTGACAACTAGTGATGGGATTTATGTACAATCCAATGTGAATGATTTATCCCAATAATAAACTAATAAATAAACAAAACAGAGCATGCAGTAAAATTAAGAGGATCTATAAACAATGAATAAAAAATACAGAGGATTTAGATACCATAACATTTGAACAAAAAACACACTAAAAAAACAAAAAACCAAACCAGAAAATGAAATAGCCTCTATGTGTCCTTCTGGTCACCACTAACTGCAAGACCAACCTACTCCAAAGTAAACCAAAACCAAAAACCTGATCTTGCAAAACAGTTTGGGTCTACTGATGCTGAGTGGAAAAAGTACGATTTGAGCATAGAATAGGTCAATAGTAAAACATCACAAAATCTATATATTTCAGTTCCAAAAATGTATATATACAGTAGTGAGAAATAAATTTAATAAAATAAGTATTTTTTATCATTTTAATGTTCCAAAAACAACTTTATAGAAATTCTCTTATTGAAACAACGCATACCACATTCCTCTTTCTAAAAAAACTCCTTTAAAAAACCAATTCATAACCAAAACCAAAATAAAAGAGTCAAATATTGGTGATAAAACTAAAATGTTAGAAAAAAGAAAAATTGTACAAGCAAGAAGATATTAGAAGTTCAAATAACCAATGTATAGAAGAGTAAAATTGAACATTAAAATAAGTAGTCATGGGAATTTCCTAAGAATGTTTATAAAAATCCATGGACATAATTAGTTCGGAATCAGATACTTGGGTATGGTGAAACTCCATGATCAATAACAAATTGAATCATCTAAACATTCATCACCAAGGGAAATTACCCTTTGTCCTATCAAAAAATACATGAGGTACTAGTTTGTATAATATATACTAATTAAGAAATTTCACAAAACCTCTAGATGACTTCCATACATCCCATGATAATATTAGACCTACGAATGACAAGGTCATCATAAGTGTGTTATAAACCCATAACCCAAAAATTCAAAAGTGAATTCCTTTCCCAAACCCCAACACTAGATATGAAAATTGGGGCTACAAACAACACGAGTTTACAAAAATATCTTTCCAAAGCACCACATGGTACCAACCGGGCCTCATCATTTGTAATTTAATTTTACATCACAAAAAAATATCAAATCCAAGATGAAAAAATACTATATTCTCAAAAGGTTCCAAATGAGTCTCTATATCATTTAGTTACCAAACCATAGTCCAAGGTGCCAAACATGCTAGGATTTTGGGAAACATATTTAAAACAAAAATCAAATTAATTAGAAAACAAGGTAACCATTTATAAACCAAGGAACCATTTGAAAAAAATTGGGTTTTGAAAGAAACATTTGAGTTTTGGAGGGATAGGGACAGGAAGAAATGAATGAGGAGCATTTTAAAAAAAAGGGTTCAAGAGGGATATTTTTAAAAAGAAAAAATTATCATTTGTTAGCCCATCCATTTGGTTTCCCCATGATCATATAGATGTGGATACATCCAATGGAACACCAATATCATCATCCAATTACATGAATATCCTGTTTAAGAATTAAAAGGAGCCTTGAAACCTTTTTACATACAACCATCGAACATAAATATAGAACCTAAAAACATACAAAAACCCAATTCAAGATGAAAACCAAATTAAACATCATGACTAAGGTGAAACACAACCTGAAGTACCTAATTTCTTTTTAAAAGGTCCAATTATAATTTCCTAAATTACCTTACTTATATTTACACAAATATATACATATATATATATATATATTCATACATAAAATAAACCATTGAAAACCATTTATGTGAAAATGGAAACATGGAAATCCGCAGAACAACCCACATTATCACACCTAAAGTATGAAAAACAGATTCAAAAATTAAATTTTAAATCTCAAGAAAAAAAATACATGCTTCGGTAAGGAAATGGATGGAAACACATAACTCAAAAATGTACAAATTCAATAAACCTAAAATAAAGGGAAGAAATGAAGACGATAGATGATCCGCAATCCCAAACATCAAATAAATCGAACAAAATTAGCCAACCCACATGCCAGGGTTCTGAAAAGGGGTAACCAAGATAAGTAAGAAACAAGAACCAAGATTGAGAGAGAGAAGAGGAGAATTGGAAAACAACCCAAAAACCAAAAAAATACCTTAGAGACTTGTAGAAGTAACCATGGAGGGAGGAGATCCTAAAGAAGAGAGTAAGGGAGCCCCCATGTTATGCCTAGGTTGAATGGGGGAGGAGGAACCCAATTTGGGGTTAAAAATTATGAGTGTAAAACATTGAATTTAATGTTTTAAGAAATTTTTTCATGTTTCGAAATATGGAATCATTATATTCCAAACTATTCCCTAAGTGATCACAACCTATTAGAAGAGGAGGACACCAACACAGATTGGGAACACGGTTTGGGGAACTGTGCACCAACCATGAAAAATGGATCTGTCAAATTATAGATCCTCTGGAAGGATTGAAACATGGTTATATATAATTGTGTGCAAGTAGCACACTTCATTCTAGGAAATAACCACACACTGCATGGTTCGACATTGGTTTTCATATGGTTTGTTACAAACCATTCTCAAATCATACAAAGTGCCGAACACCACCAAAATTTCCAACACCAAAAAATTCTTCCCTGAAACGTGACCTGAACCTCAACCAAATGATCTAACACCATGGAAATAAGATAATAAAAGAACAATAATGGTCAGGATGTGACAATTATCACCACCATAAAAATATTTTTCCCCCAGAAATTCACCCAGCCACACAAGAACCAAAATTCAAACCCAAAACTAAAAGAACCAAATAGAATGAAGATCCTTGGTGTGACCTTCCAACTCAACATGTAGCACCAAACTAGAACCTGATAGAATCAAACAAGGATAAAAATGGATATTGAAAAGAATAGGGTTCTCCACACCATAATAAAAAAGCTAACACCACTACACTAACAAGTGAAATCCCAACCAGAACTAGAAATACCCTTGATACATGGGGAAACCCATGGAATAAACCTGAAAAAAATAGTGAACCAAGTCATGATCTTTCATTTACTCAAGGAATGAGTATTTATAAAGTGACAAAAACCCAAAACCAATACTTATCCATAAAGGAAACCAACCATCCCAAAATTCATACTCTATATGGAATAACCAAAATATTTAAATGAAAAAAGGCCACCTTGACTTTTACCATGAAAGGAGACTTTTAAACCGATAAAAACTAAAACATAACAACATAAATTGTTACCACTTCGACACTAGGAAAAAATTGAGACAAGGTCCCTCATACACCAATGAATATTTCTGAGTGCGTGAAAAACTTCACTATGGGGCTTATGGTTGGAACCATGATGTCTTGAAGAACCTACTTCCTTATACCCAAGAACTGATAACCTATGATCCAAAATAGTTTATTATGAAACATGGATTATAGAACATCACTATGTGAACCAAATGGCCACATATTTAGAAAGCATTCAGAGGATTTTGATAAAATGGATTTTAATTCCCAAACTGACTGAATTGAAAAAACATGAGAAAAAGGTCCAATGAATGAGGATCCATAAATAAAAAAGGAGACTCCTCAAGTATAGGTTCCTCTAGAATTTACCTCTAACCAAATGGGAAACATTTATGAGAACTAAAATACATCGTATTTCTAACTACTACATACCAAATTCCAGGAACAACCTCAGCTAGAAACGCATTATCTACTATCTTTCAAAATATAAATTAATTAGATGAGAGAACTCACTCCTTAATTTTTGGAGTAATACCGTATATGAAAATATGGGATTTAAAATCATTCTTTGATTATATCTCTAGAGAAAAAAAACAATGTCTTTGAAATGATCAACATAGGCCTTCACTATCCTCTGACATTAATGAATGTCCTAGAGCTCTTCCACCTTTATCACCTTTACCACCTCAGGTATGAACCATAAATTGAATGTAGTATTAAAGTACTACAAAGACATACCATCCTACAATGATGTTGGGTTGATCAACTTATAATGATCGAAACTGATACGTTCAAACAAACCCAGAAGAAAATGCACTCTCATGACTTCAAGATTTCCCAAAGACCAAGAAACACATCATTGTACCTCAAGACACTCTACAACCTCCACCGAACCTCTATTACCTTAAAATATTTGAAATGAGTGATAAAAACTCAACCCTTTCACACCAATGGGAGTCTATATGGGGAAAAGGATGGATGTAGAGCTTGTGAATCCATATGCTAAATGTGAAAAAATGGCACTATCGAATTATAGAGCCTCCATAAATACATTCCACATAGTTTTATATTACTATGAAAAAGTGTTGAAATTTTTCCTTGTCACTAATTACACACCGCATGGTATTTCTTTGGCCTCAAATTATTATGGCCAAACTCTGAACAATCCGAAAAACCACTGAAAATCACCAAAACATTATATTATTACCGTTAATGTGACCCAAAACCCAACCAAAAGATTGAAAACAATGAAAAGACTAAAATAAAAAATACCATGGTAGGGGTGTGACATTAGTAATATATTTGGGAAGTGTACTGTTTATATTATAATTATTATATATTATTTTTGATATGTATTTTAGTGAGAAATATTTTGGAATAAATCAATTTTTTTATAAAGGAATGAGAAGAATACATGGTGTTTGAATTTATATGGACAACAAGAAAAGGTGTATTTCAACTACATATTTTTTTTTAATTTTATCATCATTTGTATACTTTTTAGTTAATTTCCATATCATTTTTATCTGATACTTATTTAATGGAAATTAAAAATTAGTTTAGACACATATCACATGATTACATACTAGAAGACAAATATGGATTATTTTGATACTTTATATAAATGATATATAAGTCATTTTAGCATGTAATAATTTTCTGCACATCAATTCGACACATGATGTAGTCATTATTACTGAAATTGTGAATTTTTAATACATAAGTTTCATTTGATTTTGAAACATGTATCACATAGCCAAAACCAATCAAATAAGATTAGATTGTTTTTAATCTTTAAGGAAATTATCAATAATTCATTTTTGACATATAGAAATTAAGTGCTTGTAAATCTAACACCCAATGTGTTCGTTATAACTGAATATTCATGTTCTTTATAAAAAAGTAAAATTTTAGTTTAAATCATGTATTAAGTAGATATAACAGTGAAAACAAGATTACATTGTTTTGAAACTTTAAGAAAATATAATTCATTTGAGAAATGTAGGATTCGACCACATGACAATTAGACACCTGATGTACTCAGTATGACCTAATATATGTGTTTTCATTATGAAATTTTCATTATAATGTAAAACATACAAGAAATATCCAAAAAATAAGAAAATATGATCAAATTGCTTTCAAAATTTAAGAAAATGGTATATAATTTATTTTTTAAGTATAGTAATTCAACACACATCAATAAAACACACAATGTGACTAATATGACATGATGTGCATGTTTTCAATATAAGGGTGTCATTTTATTATAAAATTCACATCAATTTCCAAAACCGAGACAACTAGTTCGTATTACATTCAAACATTAAGAAGATGTTCCATAAATCATTTGTGATGTGTATGAAATTCCCACACATATAACTGGCACACGATGTGACTGATATGACTGAACGTGTGTGTTTTCAATATAAAGGACTAATTTTAGTTTAAAACAATCATCACATGTCAAAACCATGAAAAAAGCTCATGTTTCTTTAAACTGTGTGTCAAATTTTATAATTCATTTATGATGTATCACATAACCAAAACCAATCAAATGAGATCAGATTGTTTTGAATCTTTATGAAAATGATGAATAATTCATTTTTGACATGTAGAAATTAACTCATGTAAATCTAACACTCGATTTGGCATTTATAACTCGATATTCATGTTCTTTATAAAAAATTAAAATTTTAGTTTAAATCATGTATTAAGTAGATATAATAGTGAAAACAAGATTATATTGTTTTAAAACTTTAAGAAAATTATTAATAATTGATTTTTCATATGTAGGAATCGACCACATGACAATCAGACAACTGATGTTCTCATTATGACTTGATATATGTGTTTTCATTAGGAAATTGTCATTATAATGTAATACATATAAGAAATATTCAAAAAATAAGAAAATAAGATAAAATTGCTTTCAAAATTTAAGACAATGGTCAATAATTCATTTTTTACTTGTATTAATTCAACACACATCAATAAAACATATGATGTGACTAATATGACTTGAAGTTCATGTTTTCAATATAAAGGTGTCATTTTATTATAAAATTCACATCAATATCCCAAAATAAGTCAACTAGCTTGTATTAAATTAAAATAATAAGAAGATGTTGCATAATTAATTTGTGATGTGTATGAAATTACAACACATATAGTTGACACAGGATGTGACTTATATGATTGAATATGTGGGTTTTCAATATAAAGGTGTAATTTTAGTTTAAAACAATCGTCACAAGTCAAAACCAAGAGAAAACGATCATGTTTCTTTAAACCATATGTAAAATTATATAATTCATTTATAATATTTAAAAATCAACCAACACTCGATGTGGTTAGTATGAATTGAAATTCATGTTTTTAATACAAAGGTGCAATTTTATTTTAAAACAAGCATAAAATAGCCAAAATTGAGAAAATATTGTCATACTCTTTTCTATATTTTGGAAAACAATCGATAATTCATCAATGATGTATAGAAATACACTTAACATAAACCAGGCACCTAATATGGGTGATATGACTCAAAGTGCATGTTTTCAATAAAGAAGTTCTATTTTAGTTTGAAAGTCGGGTCACATCCACAAAATTTTGAAACCGAGCATGGATTGTGTTAAAATTTTATTAAAATGATCTATAATTCATTTTTCTCATGTTAGAATTAACCGCATGCCAATCTAACACATGATGTTGTTGGTATGACTCAATGTATGTGGTTTCAATATAAAAGTTTCATTTTAGTTTAAAACACAATCAAATATCCAAAACCAAGAAAATGAGTTGAAGTTGTTTTAAAAATTTAGGGAAATAGTCCATAATTAATTTTTTATATGTATGAATTTATCACAAATCAATCCAACACATGATGTGACCAATATGACCCGAACTATGAGTTTTAAATATGAAGGTTTCATTTTAGTTTAAAATGTACGTCGCTATAAAAAACATATAAAATGAAATTATATTGCCTTTAATTTTTCATAGTAATTTATAATTTATTTTTCAAGTGTATAAATTTACTATAATTAAATATAACACATGATGGGGTTAGTAAGACTCAAAATCATGTAATTAATATATAAGTTTTATTTTTGTTTAAAACACACATCACATCATCAAAACCGAGAAAATGAGCTTAGATTATTTTTAAAATTTTGGAAAATAAAAAATAATTAATTTTTCACTTGTAGGAATTGACCAAATAATAATCTAACATATTATGTGTTCGGTTTGACTCAATGTATGTGTTTTCAATATAAAATTGTTATTTCAGTTTAAAACACGCATCAAATAAGAAAAATTGGAAAATGATCTCTGATTGTTTTAAAAAATTATAAAAATGGTTTATAATTCATTTTTCAAATGTACAATTTGACCTTATAATAATTCTACATATTAGGTGGTTGTTATGAAATGAAGTGTGTTTTTTCATTATAATAGTTTTATTTTAGTTTTAAACACACATCAAATAGCTAAAAATGAGAAAATGAGATCGAATGGTTTTCTATCTTTAATAAAACTATCAGTAATTCATTTTTGGATTGTAATAATTGAATGCAAGTCAATATGACACCTAATATGGTCAGTATGGCTCGATGTTAATATGTTCAACAAAGAAGTTCCATTTTAGTTTAAAACATGAATCCAATAGAAAAAACCAATAAAAATATATCCAATTGCTTTCCAACCATAGTAATGTGTTATATAATTATTTTTTCACATGTAGTAATTATTCACACAAAAATATGATATATAATGTATTCAGTATGACTCGATGTACATGTTTTCAATATAAAAGTGTCATTTTAGATTAAAACACTCATTAAACAGCCAAAACTAGTTAAATGAGCTCATATTTTTTTCCGATCATTATGAAAATTCTCTATAATTAATTATTTATGTGTATGAATCAACCACACATAATTCTGAAACATGATGTGAATAATATGACTCGAAGTGTGTGTATTCAATATAAAGGTTTCATTTTAGATTAATACTCACATCACTAGGAAAAATTGGTCAAACGTGCTCGTATTTTGTGAAAATTTTAAATAAACAATAACTCAATTTTGACATATAGAAATTGACCATACTTAAATATGATACCTAATGTAGTCAGTTGAGTTGAAGTGAATTGTTTCAATAATGAAGTTCCATTTCTGTTTCAAATTCCTAACACATCGCAAAAAATGAGTGAAAACGATTATTATTTTTAAATCATTAATAAAATTATACATAATTCATTTTACATGTGTATTTATTTCCCTCACATAATACAACACATGAGATGGTTAGTATGACTCTAAGTAGATGATTTTAATATTAAATTGTCATTTTATTTTATAACACACATCAAATAGCCAAAACTGAGAGAATGATCTTGTCTTATTTTAATAAATCATTGAAATGTTCCTTAATTCTTTAGTTTCGTAAATGACTTGAACACACATCAGTCCAACACACAATGTTCCAATATGACTCAAAGTGATAATTTTCAATATAATGGTTTCATTTTCGTTTAAAACATATGTCACTAGACAAAACCAAGAAAATGAGATCTGGTTGTTTTCACACATTTGTAAAATTCTCAATAATTCATTTGTTACATTTAAGAATTGAGAACATGTTAATCCGACAATTTTTATAGATCTTATGACTATATGTTCTTGTTTTTAATAAATAAGTGTCATTTTAATTTAAATCACATGTCATATCACGAAAATTTATAAAAAGAGTTTGAGTTGATTTTAAATATTAATAAAATGATTCATAATTAATTTGACTTGTATAGGAATTGATATCATGCTAATCCAACAGCTGATGTGGTCTCTATGACTCAAAGTATATGTTTTCAATGTAAAATTGTCATTTTAGTTTAAAACACACATAAAATAACAAAATTCTAGAAAAAAAAAATTAGTTTTTAAAAAACATTATGAAAATATTGTATAAATTATTTGTGACTAATATTAATTTATTGCACAATAATGTAATACATGATGTGACCCATATGACTCTAAGTGTGTGTTTTCAATATGGAGGGGTCATTTTAGTTTAAAATGCATGTCACTATACAAAACTAAGATATAGAGATTGGATTATTTTCAAAATTAAGAAAAATGATGGATAATTAATTTGTGACATGGAGGAACTGACCACACTTAAATCTGACACCTAAAGTGGTCTGTGTGATTCAAATTACATATTGTTAATAAATAAGTGCAATTTTAGTTTAAAACACATTTTACATTGCCCAAACTAAGGACACATTCTCAAATAGTTTTGAAAAATTAGAAAAATGATCTATAATTCATTTTTCACATGTAATAATTGAGTGAATTACAATCCAACATAATATGTGGTCAATATGAAATGATTTATTTCCTTTCAATATAAAAGTGTCATTTTATTTTATAACACACATCAAATATCTAAAACCAAGAATACACGATCGTAAAATTTTCAAAATTTTGAAAAATAGTCCATAATTAATTTTTTACATGCAAGAATCAACCATATATAAATATGATGCTTGATGTGATTGATATGAATCAAAGTGTGTGTTTTCAATATAAAAGTGTCATTTAAGATTAATAGTCATGTAACTTGACAAAACTAATAAAACATGATCATAATATTTTCAAACTCATGGATGATGATCTATAATTCATTTTTGATATATATAAATTGACATCACATCAATATCTCACACGATGTGGTCAGCTTGAATTGAAGTCGGTGTTTTCAATATATAAGTAAATAATTAGTTCCAAATGTGTGTTGCATCACCAAAGATAAAAAAATGTTTTTGATTTATTTTTAAACGTTAGGAAATGAGTATTTAAATTTTTTTCCATGTGTAATAATTTACCAAACTTCAATATATCATATGATGTAGTCAGTATGACTCGAAGTTCATGTTTTCATCATAAAAGTGTCATTTTAGTTTAATTAAAATATCAAAAATCCAAAACTAATAAAACATGATCATATTGTTTTCAAACATTAGGAAAATGATCTATAATACATTTCAAACTAGTAATAATAGAACTCACATCAATGTGAAACATTATTTGACCATTATGAATCAATGTGTGTGTTTTTAATATAAAGGAGCCTTTTTAGTTTAAAACATATTACACATGGACAAAACCAAGAAAATGAGATCATATTGTTTTCAATAATTAAGAAATCTTTCCATAATTCATTTGTGATGTGATGAAATTAACTACATGTCAATTAGACCCACGATGTGGTCAATATGACTGAAAGTGAATATTTTTAATATATAAGTGTCATTTTAGTTTAAAAAATGCATCCCATAGTAAAAAACTGAGCATAACACATTCATATGGATTTCTCATCCATTTTTCAACTAGTAATTAATTAATTTTATTATCATTATTATCTAATATTTATTTAGTTACATTTTATAGAGACAATGTTTAAAGATGAATAAAAAATGGTGTGATAGTTGAAGTATTGTTCTAAAAAAATCAATTTCTCGTCAATTGAATAACATCCATAGTGAGTTTTTTATCACAAAAAATGTGAGTCAATTCATGATCATCAAAATTTGAGAATTAAAAGAAATGGTGTGACATATAAGAATTAACAACAACTCAATATGATACACATTTTTCCTAGTATGACTCCAAGTATTTGTTTTTAGTTTAAAAAATATTTTTAGTTTAATTAATTTCTTTATAGTATTACTCACATAATAATTATTTTTTATAAAAGTTCATTATTTTTCTTCAGCTGTAGTGGTTTGTTCAGAAACTAATTTCCAGACCTGGGGTCAGGGCCAAATAAAAAAAACATCGATGTTTTTGAATGTTTGTGATAATTTTTACTTTCTATTGTAATTGTAAAAACCAATGTTTTTAATGTTTTTAATATAGTTTTTTTCATGGGTTGGTGTTTTAAATTTTATTTCAATTAAATATGGTATTTTATCACCCAATAGTTTTTCTTTGCATTTATTTTTTACTATTTTGATGTGTTGTAATTTCAATAGAACATTGTCATAGAATTACTATTTATCATTTCTAGTAATAACACTAATAAAGGGTCGTTTAATATACACTTGAAAAAATTATGATAAAGGTATAATTTATTAGTGTTATGAAAAGTGATGATAAAGGTATTAGTTATCAGTACTAGGAAAATCAACGATAAAGGGAATCTTAATCAGTGCTAAAAAAGATATGATAATGGACCCGTTTATCTCTGTTTCTTTAAGCACCAATAAAGGATCCCATTACCAACACAAAAATCACTAATAAATATTACCATTATGGGTGCTTATATATAACTCACAAAGGCATATGTATATTAAGAGAAAACCAATTGGAAACACTTTTTTTCACTGAAAAATCCCTATTTTAGCATTGCTTTGTGTGTTATTGTGCAAATAAATCTAAATAAATTAGTATGTCCTCGAACAAAGCTCAGTATATTTTTTATCATGAAACATATGGATGCATCAGGGGCTATAGAGGGACCCACCCATCAATTAATATGTCCAATGAATTCCTTGTATGAAATGGGTGAAATATAATCTCATTAAACATTAATATTTAAACAAGATTGTTAAATGTAAATACATTACCCAATCAATAAACATTATCATAATCCATCTAGATTAAAATGAATGGTATCAACATAGTACATACTCCAAAAAATGATCATAAACCTTCCAGATAAATAATAAGGATGGTATAAAAGGATTATATTCCCATTAAAGAATAAGTTACATAAAATGATTTTTTAGATGGAAAATTATTTTTAAAGAACACTTGGAAATTTTTTAATAAATAACCATTATTTTAAAATTAACACTTTTTATTTTAAAACTATAAAATTCACAAAATATAGCCAAAATACTTTTCTTTGAAAATTTATTTTAAAAATAATAATTATGAAAATATTAAGAAAATAAATTCTTTATGAATAACCATGTAAAATTTCAAAAGAATTATTAAATAAATGATATTCATGATGATGGGTAATTTTCACACATTCCAAATAAGTTAAAAATAACATTCCATTTGCTTATAAAAAGGGTTATAAAAGTTCATCGTCCCGGAAAAAAAAATATTCCTTTCAATTGATTTTTCTAAAATTTAAAAAATAGTGAAAATGTATTTAATATATCATTTTTATAATTTTATAAAATTTCTGAAAACAATATTTAACTTTTTTAGAAAACATGATTTTAGGTGAAAATGGATTTCCGATCGAAGAGTGAAATAAATTATGGTTTTATTGAAAAAAATTATTAATAATTTTATTTACTAATGAGAAGAAAAATGGTAATGATAGTTGTAAAAGTATATGAATAAAAATATCTAAAGAATATATATTGAGTTTAATATATAAATATAAAATAATTCAACTAAGGTTAACTTAAAGAAAAATAATCAGTAATATTGATGATATTGTGAAATAAACACAAACCACTATAGTATATTTTGAATCATAAGCCTCATAAAAGAATTAAATTAAAATGAAGCATTAAATACAATAAATATAAGTAAATTAATGATATAAAATATAAAAAGGTGTAGTTTATACACCACACAAAGGCATAAGTGATGAATGTGGTGTATGTATCTCAGAAGAAAAAGTTATATAAGAAACCCTTAATTGAGCCTGAATCATCACATAAATTATTTATATTCCTATGTAATAAACTTATATTAATTATTTACATTATTAATAATCTTTTTTAATTATGTTATTTCTTTTATTCCACTTATTACCATGTAATATACATTTACTTAATCAATTATGTTCAGGTCAAGTGTTTCGATAATATTTGACTTATGTATGAAAAATGAATTCAATTAGTTTACTATTGTTACAAAATTTATTTATTTAAACATCAAAATAATAATTATAATAATGATTTAATTGTGATATTTATACATCAATAATACTTTAATGAATAATCTAGAAAGGTTTTTTATGAGAAATGATGTATGTTATGATCATGGAGATGGAAGGCTTACATACGCATGAGTAACTTTTCAATTTTTCAATGGTCATTATGGAAGGGAGTTAAGTAATATTTTATCATTATAGAATTATAATAATATCAGAAATAACATTTTATTTCTTTAAAGATACTTATATATCTCATCTATGTTGTGTGGTGCTGAAAATAGAGTGACATCCCTTCGTGTTGGTTGTTATCCACACATAAACGAATGACGTTATCATCTTTTAGAGAATGAAAAGGTATGAAATGAAATGATATATTATAGTTTAGGAATATTAGATATGTAAATAATATAAAAATTATCTCACTTATATTACATATATTCACTAACTGTATCCTTATTACCTTCTTGGTAAAACGTTATTGAAAAATGAATCACATCACTTCAAGAGGTGGTAGTCCGCTGTACATATGAGTGATGTTAACATATCCCACACAGAGTAAAATATAAAAAGGTATATATAATTTAATGACTGTAGATGTATAATAATATTATAAATATCATATATATAATTAAAATAAATTATCATACCCAACCGTGAGAGGTGTTTATGGAAAACATGTCACATTAGTTCGTGAGGCGGTAGTCCACCGTACAAATGAGTAATTTTATCATTTCCCATTTGAGGGAATAGAAGATGGATATGGTTCATGAGTTTAGGAAAAAAATCTAAGTATATAAGATATATTTATATAATAATATAATCATTAATCAAGTATATTATATGGAGGTTGAAGAAAAAATAAAACAAACCCATAGTTATGAATTTTAACTGTTCTAAGAATAACTCTTTAATATTATACCTAATGTATTGATGGATTGGATTTTTGATGCAAAAAATGATTCTAGGATGATGGTATGGTACCTAGTAATTTATTTTGGAAGGTATTGTTTTATCCAAAATGTTTTAGTGTAAATAAGAGTGGATATGGGATGTCCTTTTATAAGTGTTGTGAGTGTCACACTAGAAAATTTTGAAGGAAACAAGTTGTACTCACATTTTATACCTGACAAAAAGGTCTTCAAATGAGTATTATATAGGTTTAGAAATTATAATCTTTAAATATTTCCAAAAAATGTGTGTTGGAAAATTTTCCGATCATTTTAAGCCATTACATTCTTAGTTTTATCCCCCTAGTAAATCATTTTTTACCTTATTCATTGTAAATTTTTTTTTTCTATTTTTAGTATTTATTATGGTAAGAAACTATGATTATATTATTATATTATATAAATGAGGGTGATTCAGAATATTAAATACATTTTTTTAAATTTCATTCATTGAAATGGGACAATTTAAATTTAAATTAATCCCACAGAAGTAACGAGAATGCAGGTTTTCAAAGAGAAAGTATTCAAGAGTATACAATGTTTATATATAATAATTTAATATAAAATGATTCCAATTTACTAAATTAGATTAATATATATATATATTATTAGAAAAAATTTAAAAGTTAAAATTATTTAAAATTATTTAAAATAAAATTTTAATTTTTATATAATTTAAATGAAAATGTAGTTTTCAATTAAAATTCAGTATTTTTCACTATTCATTAAAAACATAATCTTTTCAAGAAATCCTCAAAAATTCATCCTAAGATCATTTTTATACAGTGATTTAAAAAATGATGTTTCTTAAATATATTTTTTTACATTGGAAAAAATAAATTATAAATTATGCATGCAAATCATGACTAGGCTCCTTTTTAGAAAAATACAGTTTTTTTCGGAAAACATTTTTTAACATTAGAGTTATTATTATTTTATTTATAATAAAAATATAAAAAATTAATTTATTTTATACATGTATAAGACATAAAATTTCATAATTCATTATGTACTATTCATACCCTCAATCTTAACGAGTATGTTATAATAGTAATGTTTAAATAATAATATTTTATTAGAGTGTCAAGATTCATTTAAACTCATTATTATGTGTATTGAAAGCTATCGAAGTGATTGAATTTATTTAGAAATAAATATATAGTAAAGTAAATAGGAGTTTAATTCTCTTATAATAATGGAATTATGTGTCATTCATTCTATAAAAAAATGATGTTTCTATTTTAGAAATATCTCAAGGTGTTACTAAAATAAACCACTTTCAAAATCTTAATCATCAATTAATTATCATATCTTCATGTTTGGGTCAGCCTAAGCACCTTCTTAAAGAATGATATAAGATAATATCATTTATGAATATGAAAACTTAATTACTGATAATATTATATATATATATAAGTAAAAAAATGTTTTAGTGTTTTTCTTTAATTGAAACATAAATTTGAAACTCATTCATTATGTAACCAATGCCCATTCATGTAAAATCATCAAAACATGCTCATCAACAGTTTCATATTGAAGGATCACAACCCAAACCCCCATATAATTATATTATAATATTTTAAATAATTATAAAACATCAATTCATTTTACTTTTATTATCTTAGAATGTTGATCTTTCAGAAAGGAATGAATAAAAATACTTCTATTATGAAACTAGTTCAAAATGATGAAGATTACTCACACATGATATTAAAAATAGATAATAACTAATTATTATAAATGGAGAGAATAATTATAAATTAATTTTATAATATTTTATAAAAATTAATAATGTTCCAAAATAGTTATTAATATAATTTCTTTTATAGAAGATTCATGTGCTTTAGCGGAAATCAGGATTAAGGTAAGGTTAACTTGTCTTTATTTTCAATTCCATGAGATATATTTGATACTATGAACCATAATTTATATTAAATTTTGTGTTAAATAACCTATTTTGTTATAGGTTTAATGAATATATTTCATTTCAGATATTGTAATTTCAATTTCATGGCAACACTATTATGTTGTCTTGATTGCAACCTTACAATTACCAAAAGAGTGTTTGGTCTCAAATTAATTTTTTTAAGAAACGATTTGTCCTATAAACCTAATTTCATTTAAATGGTGTTTGTACATACAATTTTAAACATTATTTCTGGAATTATCTTTCATTCATGATATTTTATGTTCAATTTCAATCTCTCTTCCTTAGAGGGTTTTAAATATTAAAAATAACCAAGTCATGATGGCTTTTTCCGAAATATTAATTTCATAATTAGGATTGTTTTGGAAGGATAACCCATATAGGTAATTTTAAATAAAATATTTTTTAAAAACCACATAATTTTATTCCCCATTGGTTCCATACAAGTTTGTTTATTTCTTATCACTACTTAATTTTCCCCCTAGACTCATTATTTACCTATTATATGTAAACTGATACTACCTCTTTTTTCGGCTGAGAATCCTTCTCATACATGATCACATTTAATATATTATTATATAAATATAGTTATCTATACCATAAATGATTTATTATGGTAATTTAAAACTATATTTTACTTATTTACAAATATTACAATCAAATATCTACTTGAGAAGTGATCTATCACAATCTTTGACTACTCAAATCATCTTATATTGTAGGCATGATTTTTTTACATTGCCTTTCCTTTATGAGTAATAAAATTTTAATTGATTTGTTTGATGTGAATTCATCATGGTTCCATGAATTGGTCCATTTCGGATATATATATATATACATATCTTCTTTTTTATAGACATATTATTATTATTTATTGAATTTGGAATGTATTGACCACCCATATGTTGTTATTCCAATATGGATGATTGTGGATTACTAAGGAAAGTTTATTACGTATTTTTCAGCCATCCACATTCTTTTTTTGGATGGATTATGTCTATGTTATCCAATTTATTGACTAAAAAAATCGACATCCCACATATTTGTATCTCAATATGGATATTAATTGATTACTAAGGCAAGTTGATTATTCCTTGTATTGATATTCATATTATTTATTTGGTGATTTCATTGAAAATAAATAATTTATGGATGGGGACTTGCATTATATATCCCCTAGATTCATTTTATTTCCATGAAAGAAGAGGTTTGGGTATTTGGAGTATTATAACCAAATGCAATCATAATGTCCAAACTTTGACCTAGGTAATAAGAATAGTTTCTTAGGTGCAACATTAATGGAAAGAATAATATATTGGATAAGTTCTTGATGATTATAGATGTACTAAATTATATATTCCATCACCTTGAATTCAATTAATTTTATTCAAATGATTTTTTACCTTATTATACCATATATGGATTTATTTTAAGCTGACAAGTTCAGTTATATGGAATTATTTTACTCTTATTTATACAATTCATATTATTAAAGTCATTAAAGATTTTCCTATAAATTTTCACTTAATTGAAATGTGATATCAACCTTATTATGTTTCCTTTTCACCATGTTAGAAATAAAATAATTTCAAATGATATGTCCAGAAGAAAATATCATGCATGTAGAATTTGAGAGATATTTTTAATACTTACTATAGATTAAGTATTTTATTATATTGTGAAAAAACTGTTCTTTAGTTTGGAAATACATGGGTTTTTTAGTTATTGTTTTATCTAAATTATCTAAAGATATTAACATAAAAGTTCATTGGAATGTATTATAATTAAATTTTTGTTTTATTCATGTGATTATGGGATAATTATGTCTAATAATATACTATTTATATTAGTAGAATATCTAATATTTTTTTTGGATCTAGATTCGAGAGTGCTGATTCAAGGCAACAAAGTTGGTATGAAAGTAGGGATTATATAATTTTAGTTCTTTAGATGGGTTTTTATGGTATCCTATGTGTTGATAAGTTAGATTTCATCAAAATTTAAACGTTATAGATAACCCTATTGGTTAGTTGTGGTAATATTGAAAATTTAATGTTGTTTAGTGATTAAGACAAAGAAAATTTAGTGAAAACCCAAGGGATAAGTTTTGGGATTAGTCTAAGTATAAGATAATACCTTAAAGTTTTGGTAGAGAAGATGTTATTTGGTTTCATAAAAATTCAATTGATTTTTGGATACTATAAAAAGGATTCAACTTTAGAAAAAAATTTCATGTGGGTAATCAACCTGAAAAATGGTGGTTGTGTATTAGCCCAATATTAAATTTAGTCAATGATGTGTGGCCATATTAATACACACATGGATAGAAACTATTGGGAGATATTCTTTGGTTAATAAAATTTTATATAAAAACTATTATTAATGATATTGTATATTAAGTAATTTTGTTAAGGAATTAGGATAATGAATATGAGAGAACCCCATATAAATAATACTTCATTTATCCAAGTGGGATTTAAGTTCCATTGAAACCTAATATAATAATTTCAAAGAGTAATACATTTTGATCTTGATTTTATCATATAATTAACATACAATAATATTCTTATGGTGTGAATTTTTCAACACTCAAGATTAACTCATTTTTTTATTAATGGATGAATCTTAAAGGATCCACAATGAAAATGGATTCCATGGACAATGCATAAATTGTACAAAGGAGAAAAATAATTTGATAAGATATAGAGTTGAGAAATCGTTTGATTATGACAAAACTATTGTGAACAATTATGACTAACTACATGAATTTATTTGATTTTCCAAAACACTCTAAATAAGATAACAATGATGACTCATAGAAGACTAGGTGATGATGTTTATGGGAAAAATAATATTCAATTTCATTCATTTAAAAAATTTGTTCGGAATCGCAAAGTGAATTATCTCAAAGGAACAGGAAGATGGTTCACACATAGAAAAGGAGGTAACAGGGAAAATGGTTCAAAGGAAAGATTAAGGAACAAGTTATCATGATGATGGGAGAATATGAGTTTCCATTTCAAACATTATATATTATGGTATACACCTCAATTGATATTATATCTTGAGTTATATATTTCATTTATATGCCCGTGAATAATTTTATTAGCTAATGATAACTAAAATTGTGAGGATAAAAATAATTTAAGGGAAGAGAATTTTAGGACATGAGATTACACTATGTATTTTCCTTAAATAAATATTTTATTAATATGTTTTATTATATGACCTAATAAACTCAAATGAAACTATGATATACTAAATGTCGTTTTTTACATTATAATATAGACATTAAATTTCTTGGTGTAAAAGGATATAACCATATTATGAAACCAACAAAGAAAAATGAAATAAATGGAATCAAGTAGTAGAAGTATCCCTTATGAAGCTCGTTTGACCTATATTGGGAATGAATTATCTTCAATAGGGGTTTTTAAAGACCAATAGGAATACTAACTCAAAAAATTATGGTATGAGTGGAATCGTATGTGGGGGAAATTGAATCTCCTGGAAATTGCTATATGATCTATGCTAGTGGGATCACCATCCTCAACAGCCATCATAGATTATATTATGCTTAAATATTACATATTGGTTTAGAGGGGATATTTAATAAGAAATTAGTATTATATAATAAGATAATTATTAATGTGATAATGTAACACCCCAAGATTTCATAGTGTGTTATTTCATCAAAATAATTCAATAACTTGCACTACACGCAACACCGAGTTCAATTACAACATGACTTACAAAAAAAGCCATTCAAAAGAGGTTATGAATAGTATTATCTAAATTTTAAACTTTATATAATCCTTATAATTTTAGAATCCATATTATGAGTTTCTTAGATATAATGCAAGAACAAATTCATTTTCAATATTGCACTTTTATCAACTTTTAATAGTGAACCCTTTTTAAATACAATATTTTAAACTTTTTGACTAAATGGGGACATCAAAAATTTAAAATGAATCATCCCAAGTTTCCACGGTACGCTTTCTTTGAATAATACAGTAGCGTGTGTTGTACGCAACCTTGAGTTTTAACACACACCACAACCAATCAAACTAGCCGTTATGAATAGTAATACCTACTTTTAAAAATTATATATATTTTATATTTGAAAATGGACTTCATTTTTGGATTCGGAATATCGAATTTAGCCTAAGGTGAAATTTTGGTACATTTCGGATAACTTTCATATTTTGATGAATAGTGAAAATTACTAAGTTTTAATGAAAAACAACTTTTTTAATCAAAATAATTAATAGTGATAAATTATGAATTTTAGTGGTTTTAAAGTATATTTAGAATATATTTTTACCATTTAATATAATGTTGGTCATTGGACATAATTTTACAATTAAACCGAACATAAACGAGTGTCAATCTTTTGATAGTTATTATCTCTTAAAAACACGCTTTTTGTTTTGACAGCGGGAATTAATTTTAAATTAATTTCTGCCACTTATGTGTTTTGAATTTAGGAAAATGGATTCCATATTTGGAATCAGGATGTTCAAATTGTGTAAATAGGTAACTTTTATTTTTAAGACATTTTGAATAATTACTGCGGTAAATATTTTATTTACCATGGTTAAGGGTAAATCCGGTAAATAAGGGCTAAAAAATAATATTATAATAATACTAAATTACCCTAAAACGTGTCTTAACCCTATTTGTTGATACATGGTCGACCATGGGAATCTTTGGGTCTATTTTGGGACCCCATGGATCCACTTGTAAGTGATAATGACACTTTATTTTAATTAAGTTAAAATGAATACAAAAATGACACAAGCATATATCTTTTAGAAAAACAATTGTTACATAGGGTTATATATGTTGGATTTTAGATTATAAATATTCATTAAAAAGATAAACAGATTTCCTACATAATGATATTTTATTTATAATTTTTAGACATTAAATAATTTGTTTTATTTATGACACAATGATGATGCAGTAATTACTATAATAGTGAAACATTAAAATAATTGATATTATAAATACCCAAATAAATATAATATGAAACTTTTAATTTATTAAACTAATTTTCTAGGATAATATGATATATTAGGATTGATTTAATTGACTTTTTTCGAAGTAATCAATCTGTTATGAGTTTCACAAAAATCAACTATTGAATAGTGTCAAAATTGACATAAAAGAGTTCTTAAAACAAATATTATATTATTAATTGATATTAAATTCCTAAAAAACTAAGTCTCAGCCAAGAGACTTATATCATGATAGGTTCCTCATTAATGGACCACTTGGGGGTCGCTTGGATGTATATAGTAAGTTTATTAACCATATTATATAAAAATACAAAGAGACATTGTAAAAGTGAAACTAATTAACTTAGAGTTAATAATTAAATATAAGGTTAATATAAGTACCCAAACCTGTCTAAATTCTATTGGATGAGTGGGTTTCGACCTATCCCCACCTTAAACGTTGAATAGTCAACTTTGGAGCCATTATAAATCGAAAATGAATTTATTATAAATTAATATTTCTAGCTTTTCCAAAGGTGCCCCTCACCCCTCTTATAAAAGGGCACTCCTCATTCTCATTTCTTCACACCTTCAAAGCCTTTTGGTTCGGCTAAAATCTGCCCAAATACTCTCCCAACATCCCTCACTACAACCTAGAGGCCTTAGTTTGATCAGAAAGCCATCCTAAGGAGCCCTTTTGATCAAATCAAAAGGAAGAACCCGAAGAAGAGGTAATGATTTCACCACCCTTCTCCAAGTTCATTTCTTCTTCCACTTCTTCGTCCTTTGTTCTTACCATTCTAAAATAATAACTCCAGTATCTCATATATACTGTGATGTTATTATAAATATGGTACAACCATATTCAGTATTCTATCCACCCTTTGAATAACATGTCACCATACGTGCGTACGTACGGCTTACCGTCTCCACGTCGTGGTGTAATTGTTATTCAATATATTATTATTTGGATGGGTATAATAATGATGTGTAACTCATGTAAATAATAAATATAAAATATTAATGATTATGTATATATGATATACCATCCATTTATATATTATTTTAATATCAAAAGAATGATATTGTCGCTCGTGCGTACGTACGGACTACCGTCTCCACGAACGCGATGAGATTCATTCTCCATCGTATCCATTCAAGTATAATTATCATTTGATGATTTAAAAATGATGTTTAAGGACATGATATCATTCTGGATATGAATAATATACAACAAACATGGCTTATGTAACAAAATATATAAAAGAAAATGAGTAAGTTAACACCCGAAACGACGATAATTCTAAGATATTATTAACAAATCAATGTTAAAAGATCATATATGATATCATATTAATATATATGATTCTTTTATAATTTAATAACAACTATTTCACCATTATACAAGAGGTTAACCTAACCCAACCAAGGAAAAGTACAAGGTAAGGGTTATTTCAAAACCTCTTCATTATCCAGGGTTGTTTATACGTAATAATCTACTGGGATCTCTTTATCATCCACATCCATGTTTCTTAAAAATGTATTTCAAAACTTTTTTACTATTTACTAGAATATGAGTTAAAGTCATTTATACCCTTTTTGACTTTTATAAGTGGTTTATAAAGGAATATTTCGGTCGTTTTCAAAACAAGGTCCTTTTTAACCTTTTCGACAAAATTAAGGTAAGAATGTTTTTTTAACTTATACGGCGGGTGCGGCTATTTTCCGCCGTTATAAAATCTTCAAAGCTTCCCTTACAAGCTTATAAGAATATTTTCAAAGAAAATGTTTTATTTTATATGGATCTTAAATGATTTCAAAATAAAAGGAGATATTTCTTTAAAAAGAATTTTGATTTCATCTATGTCAACATCCTTTGATGGATTTTAAGATTATTTATGGTTGATTTATTATGATACAAAAATTCTATATTGTATTGAAGGTTTTGTGATATGTTTGACTGTGGATGTGCTATTTTTATACCATTCATAGTTTATGGTGAAAGTATTGACATTTCGTATGCTAGTTTTAATACGAATGTTTATGTTATGTTTAAACCTTTTCATATGGGAATGCATTGGACTTAATATGTGACGGGTGGAGCCCGCTATAGCTCCTCGATGCATCGGTAGGTCTCATGAGACAAACTAGTGTCTTGGCACAAGGCCTTGACAAAATCTTATTTGTAGTCTTGGCACGAGGCCTTGGCTATGTGGTTATGATAGTCTGGCATTATGCATTCCAACATTATGAAAGTGGTTAATGATTTTTGCATGTGATTATTCGATTAGTAGAATATCCATGTGAATAAGTAAATGGCATTATTTCATTTTATTTATGCCATACCATGTTTAAAGTTCATATTTAAAAGGCTTTTGTTTTAGTTATACATTTCCTTAAATGTTTATTCTTATTTATGAAAGTTTCTGCTATATTGTTATCCTTACTGGGCATTTGAGCTCACTCCTTTTCTATGTTTTATTTTTCCCAGGATGTGAAGAAGTAAGTTATGAATGACCTGCAGGGATTTTATGAGGGGTTAATAGTGTGGATTGTGGAAACATTATGTTGTTGTAGTAGTTTTTCATTTTATGATGTAATGTAAAACTTATGAATATATCTAGTGTTTCCAAGGCTACTAAACCAATCGGTCTTTCGATATTTGATCTTTCTTGTGATCATGCCAATGTAATGTAATAATGCACCGACTCTGGGTAACTGGGGTCGGGGCGTTACAGTTGGTATCAGAGGAAGTTTAATACAAACCTTGGAAGCTAGATTTAGATAAACTCTGATTAGAGCACGTAGACCTAAGATGAACATTGAGGATTAGTGTAGAAGAACTTCCTAGAATTTTGGTATTGTAGAGATTTTGTGAGTTTTCCGAGCAATACATCCCTGTCTGGATACGAGCAGGTAGAGGCGGATCTGGCACAGATGTACCTAGGGGTAAAACCCGAAAACACCGCTTTGAGCTAGACTCGAACGGGAACTGGTGCACGACAACGGGCCTTGCTGCACTCTTGGTTACGACACTCCCGGGGGATATGCTTAGGATAACTCTCATTTTCTTTACAAATCATTTTGAAGGGATTATGAGTATATACTTCCTCAAAGAAAACATTCTTATGATTATGGATTATATCCATAAATAGTTCAATTTATTTTAAGTGTTTTATAAGTATGGGATTATGTATTTTGATTCATAAACTGATCTAGTTTATGCCATTGTTTAGAAATGGCGCCCAGTAGAAGGAATGAGAACTCCAGAAATGCACATGATCCAAAGAGAAGGAAGGATCATATCTTTCATGGTCTTAAGCTAGAATTTATAAGAGAAATAGTCTCCCATGTATTATCATCATATGAAGAAATAATATCATGTGTTGATAAGATAAGTAAAGATTTTACTTAGTCCTATGGCTTTGAAGGGAAGAAAGAGAAGAAAAGGATAGAAGAGAGAAAGATGGATAAAGGGAAGAGGGAAAAGAAGAATTTTCCCATATGTGGTAACTGTGGAAAGAAACACCCTGGAACTTGCCTGAAAGGAATGGGAGTTTGTTATAAGTGTGGAGGAAAAGGGCAAAAAGTACGTGACTGCAAGGGTAAGAAAATGGTTTTAAATGTACAATGCTTCGTTTGCAAGGAGTTTGGACACTACGTGAACCTATGTACCAGTCATCAGACTATGCCGCAAATGATGTTATTGGATAATAATCAAGTTATGATACTACCACAGATGAAGAGGAATGATTAGAGTTCTTATGTTGATTATGTCAATTGAGTGTTGTATCAACAATGTAGTTGTTATAATAATTATGGAGTATATAAGGATTGTACTGCAGTACTATTTCATTAAGGACTTGAGATTGTTTGGAACAAAGAAAAGTGACTCAATAGCAGGATAATTTTTTTGGAAAATATATGGTTGAGAGAATGATAAACCATAATATAGTTCTGATACCGAGGTAGTGATTTTGGAATAATACATGATTGCTTTGGATAAATTATATTGGATATTCATGACTACCTTGGAACTGATTAATGATTTGTATATTCCATCATTGTTGGGGTTTAAAACATTTTTGGATTGATGAAGTATATCCAGCATTCTATATGGAATAAGGGAGCATAAATGTAATCAATAAGGAATATGGTAATTTAGGATGTTTCAGTGTATTAAAAGAATACATGATGAAGGTATTCATATGCTATTACGGGGTAAAAAGGATCTACATTATGTTTACCTTCCTTATAAATGTTGGACTGTGAATTTGGACAGAAGTATTTTGGATAGTTCTAGTTTGGATTATTTTGGATTGCCATAAAAGGACAACCCGGAGGTCGAGCGGCAACCTGTCGTGTCCAGCAAGGCTGCGAGACTTGAACCCGCAACCGAAGGGCGACAAGGGTGTATCACCTACCACTGGCCCACGAGATGTCCTGGATTAAATAATGTAGTTTTTTTAAAAGTTCTTGTAGATGAATTATAAATTCATTTATTTTGGAACCCTATACGAATAGTGTAAATAGAATTTGTTTTTTACATTCTATTATCTTTTAGAGTGAAAGATGAGTTTGTGGTAGAAATTTATTAATAGATAAAACTCTAATTATAAAGTAAGTATATCTCCTTATGATCTTATCCAATCTCATAAATAAATTCCTCAATATTAAGAAAAGCAACTTAGAACAAAAATGTTGTCCTAGATGGTACCTTAAATCATCACTAATTTATGGCTTTGGGATTTTTGGCCTTTTCAAAGCCATGTTCTCTACCACTCTCCATTAGATAATTGATGGTTAGATTTCTCTTCCATATCCATATTTTTTTACATGGAACCCTAGTATGTGTTATTTTCGGTAATCTTCATACTTTCGACTCTTTATTTTAAATAGAGGCCTCACTAATTCATTTTTCGATATGGGATTTCAACTAAGATATTTTGAAACGTCAAAAATGTGTTATCCTAATACCCTATGTTTTGTTGAACCGATGGTATTTCAAATCATCATAGATTCATGAATTTAAGGACCTCAATTTTACACTTGTTTGTGATTGATGACCTCAATCACTACCTATAAATATTTACGTTTTTCCTCCAATTATATGTCTCAAATTGCCACCAATGTTCTCCTAATCGAGATCATAATTTGGTGGTGACCCTTTCATTTCTCTTTTCCTCATATTAAGACTAAATTTTAGTAACCCAATTTCCGATGTGGGTTTTCCCACAAATATATTTTCTACTTTCAACCTTTTATTTTCGAAGAACAATTTCAAATTGCGAGGACGCAATTTATTGAAGAAGGGGAGAATGTAACACCCCAAGATTTCATAGTGTGTTATTTCATCAAATTATTCAATAACTTGCACTACACGCAACACCGAGTTCAATCACACCATGACTTACAAAAAAAGCCATTCAAAAGAGGTTATGAATAGTATTATCTAAATTTTAAACTTTATATAATCCTTATAATTTTAGAATCCATATTATGAGTTTCTTAGATATAATGCAAGAACAAATTCATTTTTAGTATTTCACTTTTATCAAATTTTAATAGTGAACCCTTTTTAAATACAATATTTTAAACTTTTTGACTAAATGGGGACATCAAAAATTTAAAATGAAACATCCCAAGCTTCCACGGTACGCTTTCTTTGAATAATACAGTAGCGTGTGTTGTACGCAACCTTGAGTTTTAACACACACCACAACCAATCAAACTAGCCGTTATGAATAGTAATACCTACTTTTCAAAATTATATATATTTTATATTTGAAAATGGACTTCATTTTTGGATTCGGAATATCGAATTTAGCCTAAGGTGAAATTTTGGTACATTTCGGATAACTTTCATATTTTGATGAATAGTGAAAATTACTAAGTTTTAATTAAAAACAACTTTTTTAATCAAAATAATTAATAGTGATAAATTATGAATTTGAGTGGTTTTAAAGTATATTTAGAATATATTTTTACCATTTAATATAATGTTGGTCATTGGACATAATTTTACAATTAAACCGAACATAAACGAGTGTCAATCTTTTGATAGTTATTATCTCTTAAAAACACGCTTTTTGTTTTGACAGCGGGAATTAATTTTAAATTAATTTCTGACACTTCTGTGTTTTGAATTTAGGAAAATGGATTCCATATTTGGAATCAGGATGTTCAAATTGTGTAAATAGGTAACTTTTATTTTTACGACATTTTGAATAATTACTGCGGTAAATATTTTATTTACCATGGTTAAGGGTAAATCCGGTAAATAAGGGTTAAAAAATAATATTATAATAATACTAAATTACCCTAAAACGTGTCTTAACCCTATTGGTTGATACATGGTCGACCATGGGCATCTTTGGGTCTATTTTGGGACCCCATGGATCCACTTGTAAGTGATAATGACACTTTATTTTAATTAAGTTAAAATGAATACAAAAATGACACAAGCATATATCTTTTAGCAAAACAATTGTTACATAGGGTTATATATGTTGGATTTTAGATTATAAATATTCCTTAGAAAGATAAAAAGATTTCCTACATAATGATATTTTATTTATAATTTTTAGACATTAAATAATTTGTTTTATTTATGACACAATGATGATGAAGTAATTACTATAATAGTGAACAATTAAAATAATTGATATTATAAATACCCAAATAAATATAATATGAAACTTTTAAATAATTAAACTAATTTTCATGGATAATATAATATATTAGGATTGATTTAATTGACTTTTTTTTGAAGTAATCAATCTGTTATGAGTTTCACAAAAATCAACTATTGAATAGTGTCAAAATTGACATAAAAGAGTTCTTAAAACAAATATTATATTATTAATTGATATTAAATTCCTAAAAAACTAAGGCTCGGCCAAGAGACTTATATCATGATAGGTTCCTCATTAATGGACCACTTGGGGGTCGCTTGGATGTATATAGTATGTTTATTAACCATATTATATAAAAATACAAAGAGACATTGTAAAAGTGAAACTAATTAACTTAGAGTTAATACTTAAAGATAAGGTTAATATAAGTACCCAAACCTGTCTAAATTCTATTGGCTGAGTGGTTTTCGACCTATCCCCACCTTAACCTTTGAATAGTCAACTTTGGAGCCATTATAAACCGAAAATGAATTTATTATAAATTAATATTTCTAGCTTTTCCAAAGGTTCCCCTCACCCCTCTTATAAAAGGGCACTCCTCCTCATTTCTTCACACCTTCAAAGCCTTTTGGTTCGGCAAAACTCTGCCCAAATACTCTCCCAACATCCCTCACTACAACCTAGAGGCCTTAGTTTGATCAGAAAGCCAACCTAAGGAGCCCTTTTGATCAAATCAAAAGGAAGAACCCGAAGAAGAGGTAATTATTTCACCACCCTTCTCCAAGTTCATTTCTACTTCCACTTCTTCTTCCTTTGTTCTTACCATTCTAAAATAATAACTCCAGTATCTCACATATACTGTGATGTTATTATAAATATGGTACAACCATATTCATTATTCTATCCACCCTTTGAATAACATGTCACCATACGTGCGTACGTACGGCTTACCGTCTCCACGTCGTGGTGTAATTGTTATTCAATATATTATTATTTGGATGGGTATAATAATGATGTGTAAATCATGTAAATAATAAATATAACATGTTAATGATTGTTTATATATGATATACCATCCATTTATATATTATTTTAATATCAAAATAATGATATTGTCGCTCGTGCGTACGTACGGACTACCGTCTCCACGAACGCGATGAGATTCATTCTCCATCGTATCCATTCAAGTATAATTATCATTTGATGATTTAAAAATGATGTTTAAGGACATGATATCATTCTGGATATGAATAATGTACAACAAACATGGCTTATGTAACAAAACATATAAAAGAAAATGAGTAAGTTAACACCCGAAACGACGATAATTCTAAGATATTATTAACAAATCAATGTTAAAAGATCATATATGATATCATATTAATATATATGATTCTTGTATAATTTAATAACAACTATTTCACCATTATACAGGAGGTTAACCTACCCCAACCAAGGAAAAGTACAAGGTAAGGGTTATTTCACAACCTCTTCATTATCCAAGGTTGTTTATACGTAATAATCTACTGGGATCTCTTTATCATCCACATCCATGTTTCTTAAAAATGTATTTCAAAACATTTTTACTATTTACTAGAATATGAGTTCAAGTCATTTATACCCTTTTTGACTTTTATAAGTGGTTTATAAAGGAATCTTTCGGTCGTTTTCAAAACAAGGTCCTTTTTAACCTTTTCGACAAAATTAAGGTAAGAATGTTTTTTTAACTTATACGGCGGGTGCGGCTATTTTCCGCCGTTATAAAATCTTCAAAGCTTCCCTTACAAGCTTATAAGAATATTTTCAAAGAAAATGTTTTATTTTATATGGATCTTAAATGATTTCAAAATAAAAGGAGATATTTCTTTAAAAAGAATTTTGATTTCATCTATGTCAACATCCTTTGTTGGATTTTAAGATTATTTATGGTTGATTTATTATGATACAAAACTTCTATATTGTATTGAAGGTTTTGTGATATGTTTGACTGTGGATGTGCTATTTTTATACCATTCATAGTTTATGGTGAAAGTATTGACATTTCTTATGCTAGTTTTAATACGAATGTTTATGTTATGTTTAAACCTTTTCATATGGGAATGCATTGGACTTAATATGTGACGGGTGGAGCCCGCTATAGCTCCTCGATGCATCAGTAGGTCTCATGAGACAAACTAGTGTCTTGGCACAAGGCCTTGACAAAATCTTATTTGTAGTCTTGGCACGAGGCCTTGGCTATGTGGTTATGATAGTCTGGCATTATGCATTCCAACATTATGAAAGTGGTTAATGATTTTTGCATGTGATTATTCGATTAGTAGAATATCCATGTGAATAAGTAAATGGCATTATTTCATTTTATTTATGCCATACCATGTTGAAAGTTCATATTTAAAAGGCTTTTGTTTTAGTTATACATTGCCTTAAATGTTTATTCTTATTTATGAAAGTTTCCGCTATATTGTTATCCTTACTGGGCATTTGAGCTCACTCCTTTTCTATGTTTTATTTTTCCCAGGATGTGAAGAAGTAAGTTATGAATGACCTGCAGGGATTTTATGAGGGGTTAATAGTGTGGATTGTGGAAACATTATGTTGTTGTAGTAGTTTTTCATTTTATGATGTAATGTAAAACTTATGAATATATCTAGTGTTTCCAAGGCTACTAAACCAATCGGTCTTTCGAGATTTGATCTTTCTTGTGATCATGCCAATGTTATGTAATAATGCACCGACTCTGGGTAACTGGGGTCGGGGCGTTACAGATAAGTTATATATCACATGTATTTTACATCTTTCAAATTTTTTACATTTAATGAAAAAGAATGTTTGTTTTTTTTTCTGAAATATTATTTATATTTCATAGTTAAAAGATAAATTTAAATATTTTATAATACTATTTCAAGTAAATTAACTTAATTTTTGAAATTAGTCATCTAAATATTACCATATATTTTTTTATTAATTTTCCAAAATAGTTATTTTTAGGTGAATAGTGCAAATATAGTTGTTACAAAAACTATAAACGTTATGACTTTATAATTATATAATAAAAACCTATATGTTTATAAAACTTTTAATTGATAAAATATGTATTTATGGAGTAGAAAAATAATTTTATTTGCTTTATAATTAACCAATTTGTATAATGAAAACCTATGATAATGATGATGTTATCCCACATATAAATTCATAGCTTTAAAATACACTTTTTATAAATATAGGTTTTTACGTGTAACATGAGTTAATGTTTAAATTAATTTTATTATGCTATGAAATTCTATTTGATTAAATTTATTTAATGTACTTAATAATTAGTTATAAATTATGTAATAAACTTCATTTTAGTTTTTATTATTAAATGTAAAATACTTATGTATTAATTATTTACCACGGTAAAACAAAAAATTGAAAAAGTGAAAATTATGAGTAATGGAATTATAATCATTTTAAAACATGCATTCAAATAAATTTATAATATATTATCAAAATTATATCATCCCCCAATTCATTATTTTCAATTTTAGAGTTTTCTTGACATGTGCGACATATGATAACCACTTATAAAAGGGGCCTCTCACATCCCCTTTAGAACCACAACGAAAATCTATCTTCATCTTGAAAAAATTCACTGCCCCTTCCCCTATAATCCTTTTTTTTAGTTGAGCCTCTGGTAACAATATATATTCCTAATAACTCAATTTCCATGGAGTCTTATATGGAAAATCTAATTTCCTCAATGTGTGTACTTTTTCCTAACATCTTTCCTTTCCATTATAAATTTCCAAAATCTATGATTATAATTTCAATACAATGAAATAAGTATTATTTTAATAAATTATATTATTACTCAAAGTGAATATCTATTAACCATTTCCCCTTTTATATTAAGAAAAATGGAACATTCAATCGTGTGATGTGAAGATTACCATTTCCACAAAGTGATCACTTCTATTTTTCACCACCACCTCTCTTACATAGTAATAAAAATGAAATTAAAAAATAAATGTGAAAAATATTATATAATTATGATTATTTAGAGAAAAATTTTAATAAACAATATTTACCTTTCATTCTTTGAGAAATGAAAATGTTAGCCGTGCATTATGCAGACTACCACCTCTATGAGGCAATACATCTCATTTTTCATCTAGTTTAATTATTATTTATTAGAAACACATTAAATATGATTCAACAACGTATAATTGTTTAAATAAATCATTATGATTCTTTAATAATGAAATTACTTTAAAAATAAACCACTCCCATAATCATAATCATCCATTAATTATGGTATCTTCATGTTCGGGTTGGTCTGACCACCTACGTGAAAAATTTTATATAATAATATCAAAGTTGACTATGAAAACTTGATTTGTGATTATAAGTTTTAGAAATAATAAAATAATTATTTTATTTTTTCTATATAATGGTAAAATAAATTTTACACTCATTATTTAATCCACCAATGTTCATTTGTGTAAAATAACTGAAACATTCTTATTATCGATTTTTTCCTTCAAGGATCATGAGAAAAAATAATAAAAAATATAATCAAAACATTATAAATAATTATAAAACATCAATTCTATCAGAAATTATTTTCTAGTAATGATGGACATTGGGAGAAGAATGAATACCAATACGGTTATAATGAAACTAGTTTAAAACGACCAGGATTACTCACACCAAATAATAAAAATAAATAATAACAAATTAGTTTACATATAGAAAATAATTACAAATAAAGTTTAAAAAAGTTTATATATATGAATAAGTTTCTGAAATAGTGATTAATACAATTATATTTCTTATACATGGGATTCAAGTGTTTTAGTGGATGTTGTAAATTAAGGTAAGGGTTATTTAACAATAATTTAAATTCCATGATACAAATTTTACATTTCTCCCCACAATTTATTTAATATAGTGTATTAGATATCTTTATTTTCTTCAAGTATAATGAATATATTTAATTTCACAATATTTTAAATTATCTTTCATGGAAACACTTTGTTGTTCTTGTAACACCCCATCAACTTCCTTCTGGTATGCATTGTTTTTTTGGATTCCCATTTTATTTGTGGGCATTGCTAGATTCTCATGAATAGAGATTCTATGACAAGGAAAATAACCTAAAGATTAAGGATATAAATTTTTCTAAATTAATGTATTAAATTTTTAATTGTTTCAAAGGACTTAAAGGGTTTACCCATGTTTGGAGAACACAAGAGGTTATTGTGAGGATTTATTCTAGAATATGGATAAAGCACTATTAGTGGTAGTTTTAACGTCATGTAAAATCATTACATACTGTGTATTGGTTACTGGGAATATTCCATGATTCTCATGTATGGTGTGAAATATTTACAAAAATTTAGTTGGGTCCATATTGTGTAATGTTAAAACTCTGCATTTTTATAAGAGGAAACATGTTTATCAACATCTTTTTAATTAGTGATATTTAACATCATGTAATGTATACATGACGTGTAATCCTTGAGTCAAGAAGTTTTAACGCGTGATTCACATGATTTTTGTTTCATTAAATCCATAACCCTTCCTCATGAACCCCTTACTGATTTATTATTCTTTTGAAGATCTTTGTTCCTTCCAGATCTTTCGTTCGATTATTGATCTTCATTCTGGTTGTGGTGTGTCCTTCTGGGTTAACATACCTTTTGGCTATTCATTTCATTGGTTATAGATATGAAATTATTTGCGATTCTCCTTCAAATTTAACATCAATGTATAAAAACCAAATATTTTTAAGTATGTATCTTTTTAAATAAATTCAATAGTTTACATTTCACAAAATATGTGATATTCTATTAAATAATAACATGTCCATTGGAATAGTAATGCACATGTTAAGAATAGTAATGTTGTCTTTAGGAATATTAATGTTACCATTAGAATAATAACCTCACATATGGAATTATTAATACAATTTAGGATTCATATAAATGAAAATATGATACATTTATATCATCTAATAACTAAATAATTTTTTTTAAAATGATAAATTAATTGTGGGTATTTTTGTGAAACAAATATTTTTATTTAAAATTTTAAAATTAATATATTAATTTAAAATTAATTATATTTTCATAAATATATTAAAAAATTATTATTTTCACATCTTATGATTATAAGATGATTTTATGAGACCTCAATTTATTTTCCAAAGTGTAGTAAAATCTGTTATAATACTAAAATCGTTATTTTTTTGAATAAAATACAATTTTAATTAAAAATTGAATTTATAATATTTAGGAAATAATTTTTATATAATGGATCACATTTTTCATATCTAAATTATGAAAACAATTAGGGTGATTTTGTTGGTATTTTTCTAAAATAGTCATTTTTTAGTGAATAACGATGTATGATAATTGGTGGAATTAGCTAAATACATAAATTATTTAGTTATGAATCATGTATTGATTGTTGAAAAACTATTACATCGAAATCACATAAAATATTTCTTTTAATATTTCACAATAACCATCAATATTGATACTCTTGATCCAAAATAATAAACAAATGAATTAAATAAAAAAAACACCCCTCTCCTCCACTATAAATAATACTACTCGCCACCTCTTATCCTCAAACCTTCTAATACATAGAGATATATAATATTATGACCCATTCCTATTCCAAGACTGTTCCCCACATTCTGCTATTTCTGGTATCACAAAAATACCAATCCCAAGTTCCTTAAAGAGGATCTTATGGAGATGCTATACAAGATATAAATTTCTCTTTAATTGTATTTTAATTTATTTTATTTTTTCTTATTTAATTATAATCTCATTAAACCATCTATCCAATCCTAAATGACAACTCAATTATCTTCTAAATACTTTAATTTTATTTTTTTAATGTAATATCCATCATCAAACCCATTCTCCTCTACCTTTTATTCTAAAAATGAAAACATCATCTGTAATGTGTCAATTTATCACAAGCATGGACGGTGCATTTTTATTTACCATTACCGCCTTCAAGGATTGTCCAAAAACCATTATTATTGTTAAATAATATTTTATTATATATATTAAAAGTTATATAATATTCTCTATACAATATATTAACATGGTATTAAATAAAATGATATAAGTTTGTGATGGTTATAAAAACCACCAAAACAAAATTAAATCATTTTCATTAAGGTCTTATCTAATGAATCAATATAATACCATATAAAAAATTGATATATGAGATCAATTAAAATTATGTATTTTCATTAAATACCTATAATTTTAATTTTGGATAATAATTCCCATTTTACATGAACTTTGTTACTTGTAAACAAGTGAAACGATCATGAAAAGAAAAGAAAATAAGATCTCTTGAAATAATGAAATTGAATCATATAACTAATAAAAAAAATCAATATATAGTATTAATTATATTATAAAAAAAATCATGTATAAAAGGTTCTTAATTATGTAATTAATGAATCTAATTTGATTATCAAGTACATTTAGTACTACTGAAGAACGTTTCCGGACATACAGGAAGAGATTTCTAAACTCAATTTCCATTCATTGGGATATAAATCTACATCATTGATTATATTATGTAGATATTATATATATAATCCACTATTTTCTTTTTAATGTATTATTCCCACTTATCCATTTTTTATATAATTTTGTTACACATAATCACCCCATTTATTAAATCTCACCTCAATGATATGAACATTGTAAGCGGTTTCTTATCTCACATTTATTTCCTTGAGATATGTCATAATCACTTCTTATTTATTATGTGTATTATATGTATAATTAAATTTGACATATAATATAATTAATTTTATTTACATCATGTTATTAAATGATTAATTTGATAAATATTATGTCCATGGGGTGAATAACTCAACCGATTATAAAGTGGTAAGGGGTATCTCATCTCACTTTTATTTATCTGAGATATGCTTTATTCACCACTTATTCCTTGTATATGGTGTATGTATACTTACCATTTGTATTTATGATCATAATTAATTGAATATTTCAATAAATATCCATATTTTGGGCATCATGTATCTGATTATTATCTTTTTCCTATACAATTTTTAAATATGTTTTTTTATTTTGAATAACGTTTTAATCGGGGAAATATTGATGAATCCATATCCCCTAATGAATAATTTTTTTAATAAGGTGTATTTTTATTTACATAAATATATTTTTAAATAATTCTTTTTAATTACAGTGATGGATTGGTGTAAACATTATATATCCACTTTATTCATTGATAAGTATCATGAGAGAAAATAGTTACAGAAAAATCGTTCCGGTTTTTCTCCAAGATAAAGCAGATGAGTTTCTACCCATATGCATAAACCATCTTGATAGTATAATGGATCATATTCTAGATACATGTTTTCCAATAATAAATAAATTTATTTCCTTCAATATTCAATTATTACTTTCCATGATATTTCACTATAAAAAAATATATGGGAGCATTTTCATTCTCAGTTTATTAATGGCACGTGTTTTTCATTTTTTACCATACCACAATGATTTTGACTTATTGAATTTTATTCACATATTATTAATTATTGAAACCATTAATGATCATTATAGATAAACCCTTTAATTTTTTCATTCCCCATTTTATAATGATGAAATCCATATATAAGTGTCAGGGAATTGGTTTTTTTCTTTATTATTATTTTTGGTTAACTGACAATGTAATAATAGAACTATGTCTTAATATAGTTCTTAAATTTAACTAAACCGATCAATCCTTGGTTATGTAGACTCTTGTATCTATTCCATTATAGTAAAATAACATTTGAATATGGGTTATTGGGGTTAGAGATGTTACTATTTTTATGTTTTATATCAATCATTTTTAGTTTCCTATCAGGCCTTACCCATCGAAGGAAAATACTTGGGTTTTTTATCTATGTTACTGAAGGTGGAAGGGAAAATATAATTTTAATATTTTCATTTCAATATAATGGGTTAATTCATTTAATTTCATATCATTAATGTAAAATTCATTTTATTGGTTCCTTAAGTTGAAGTGATTTATGGTATCAAGTGATTTCTCAAAAGTATGTGTGTTCTTAAAGAGGTTTTCTTAAAAAAACTTATTTTCGCATCCCAAAGAATATTTAAATGATCATGTGGGAATTTTTATATTGAAATTGGGTTTCTAACATCAAAACAAATTGTACTAACTTTGAATTTTTTTAATAAATTGTGATCATGGTTTTGAATTTTTTTTGACTAACATGGAACATTGGGAACATTGAGTTCATTGAGAAATAGACATGGGTAACATTAGTGAGTGTGGAACCACTGGGGGTTATTTTTTTGGATATATATGGACTATTAAATGAATTTATATTGGTTGGAACTAATTTATAAATCTTTTATGCTCTATTATGTATAGAATTTAGTCTCATAGGGAGGGGATCAATACTATGTGCTGTGTCATTTATTATTTATTTATCGTATGATTGATTTTTTCATGGATATTTTCTCACTGGTTTTTATATGATACTGTAACACATGGATTCACATGAGGATAATTTCATGGATATGTGTTTACTTGCATACGTTATTTTTAATATATATAATTTTAGCTTTTATCACTTTTACTTTTTATATTTATGACTTTGAAAATATTAAATGTATAAAAAAAAAGGAAAATTATTTACAAATGGGTTTTGATTTATGAAAATTCCTAGTATAACTATTTTTTAATAATTTATAGAACTATTTAATACCTTAAATTTTAACTTTTAGATAATATGTGGTGGTTTCCTATAAGTAATTTATTTATAAAACCCTTCTTTTTTCTGTATGGTAGTTTTAGATGTTCTTTTGTAGGATTTATGTAATGGGAAGGGCATCTTGTAGCGTGTTGAATTATCCCTCTATTATTTCCTTTAGTTTGGGTTAGTTAGGAGGTGACTAATAGTCAAATATAGAATTAATTGTCTAATTACACACACTTTCTATTTTATCCATCTTGGCATAGATTATATGGATCTTGGATCTGTCTTTATATAACATTTTCCCCTAGTTTTATATCGTGTTTTATTTTTCATGAGGCTAATTTTTTTATCTTGTTGTACCTCACCACTATGACTGATTTCCTTAGGAGGACTGCGGAAGGCGCGACGATTCCCTCTCATGCTCGGTGGGTTGGTGGTGGCCCTTTGCTGCTCGGCGCTGCGTGGTTGTCTCTCCAGCGGTGAAGATGCTCTCGAGCTTCGGTAGCTGCTGGTCCTGGTCCGCGGGTGTAAGACCGGTCCTGTTGACGGCACACTCTACGGAGCGCTCCTGGACCAGATCTTGGCAGTTTTCTGATAACCGGTGGTGTTTTTACTCGCGTTCGAGGGTCGCGCTCTTGCGTCGGCGGTTTGGGCTTTGTCCCCTCCCAGGTGAGTTCGATGGGGCTTTCGTTGTCTCTGTCGTAGCTGGTCTGTCTGGTGGCGGAGGGATCTTCAGCTCCTTGGATGTTTTTCTTTTCATCGTTTGCGGTTTTGATGTTTGGTTGTTGTTGGTTGCTTTGAGGGATGTAATCTGTATGTTTTTGGTTTCTTTCACCGGATTTTCATGGAAATCCGGTGATTTTTTCTACGATGCGCTGAGGGTTTCTGCCTCGTTGAAATCGGTGATGAGGGTTTCTGCCTCGTTGAAGTCGGTGAAGGGGTGTTGGTGTGCTGGTGAAGGGATGGCAGCGGTGGTTGCCGGTGAAGAGGACGACGGTCGCTGGACGACGACGGGAGTCGGTGAACCTCACCGGTGCTCCGGTCCCCGGTGTGACGACGGCGTTTGGCTTTCCGGCGTGGTGATGATGGGAGGCAGATGGATCTGACGCCGATGCGATGGGCGTCCGCTTCGAGGCAAGCACGTGAATCGAGTTGAAGGGTGATGATGATGTTTAGTTTTTGAAATTTGAATTCGCGGTCTTCGGGAACCGGATACCCCTTAAACCGGCTTTTAAAAAAATCCAAAAAAAGTGATTTGCAGGTATTATGTGACATGTGTAGAAAAGTGTTAGGACCATTGAAAATTTGGTAGAAAGTGTAGAAGGGTGTCTGGACAGCACACTTCTGTGTCTAAACTCAAGTTTACTTTTGTAGTTAGAAAAACTTTTCAAGGTAGACACTTTCTATTTGAGGTCATTTGAATGAACTATATTAGAATTTTTTTAAATGGGATTATTCCTTATTAAAGTATTGTATTATGTTTGGTATAGTTATTAATTACATTAAATTATTCCATTTTAATTATTTGATATCAATACAATAAGTTATTCATATGATTTTGGAATCTTATCATGACTCATTGGGTTTTTACTTGGGTTTGTTAGAAAATTACTTATATAATATCTCTTCCAAATATGAGAGAAAAAGCTACGGGATTGGATTTTCAGGAGAATAATCTTGTCGACCCTTATTTAGTTGAAGATATAATTAGCAAAATTTTGACTCTTAGTCATGTCATCCTCTGGAACTGGGGAAATGTTGTGGTTCACGGCTTTAAATTTACTAAGAATCATCTACCCATCATATATGGTGACGAAAGGCCCCAAAATTACAAGGAGTGGATTTACTAGATTCATAGGATCTTAAACTCCTAGAAGAAACCCAATTACTATAAGGTGGATTTTTCCACATACATGCTCAGAGGACCAGGAATGAGATAGTGGGAATATATAATTAAATATATGTTTCATGAGGATCATTCTAGGAATTCTTCAGGGAAATATTCTATTATTAGTTATGTCCTAATATGTTATGTTTGGTGAATACACAAAAGTTTCTGAATTTGGATTTGTGGGAGAATACAATTATAGATTATTATTCCCATTTTTTGAGACGGTTCATCTAGAACCACAACATGTCACTATTGGGGACCTAAAGGCATAGAGGATTGAGTTTTGAGTGAGGAAAAATATTTGGTCAGTGTTTATTCTCATGTGCCTTCATAAAATTATTGTGATTGTTGACAAAGTATCTTTGGTTGAGGAAGACATATCTAGAAAGATAGGTTTGGGTGGAGTATCATTTTGTTTAGTTCTTAGCTAGTGTGTATCTTCTAGATTGAAAAGGAAGAAAAAAGGTTGTCCGTTTTCTCTAGGACTAGTTTCAGGGGATTTGGAAGGAAAAAATAGGTTGTATACTATTATTTTTCATGACATACACACACTAATTCTAACTATATGGTGTCCCCTAATACTATTCATTATTAAAAACTCTCAGTCTATATGACACATTTTTGTAAAAGGATATCTTAATGAATTATAGTTTCATCCTCTCTAAAAGGGGTTAAAAATATTGTACAGATGGTTCCATGGGTGGTGGGTATAATATTCAGACTAATGGGGATATTCACGTGGCTAATTATAGACATCATTATGTGACTGAGTATACACAAGAAGAATCTAAATCAGTTCCAACTATAGTTAGTGATAAAATTTTTATTTTTTCTTATATGGTTCTTTCTTTGCTTGATATAGGTGATACTAATTCAATCATTTACTCAAATACTGTTTTCATTTTGGTCTTATTTTCGGAACCTGAGTGGTATTTTTTGTATTCTTACACACCATTGGGAAGGTGTTCCAAGCAAGGTTTTAACATCCCCCATATATCGTGTGATGATAACACACTATGAGGAGATCTGAATATTTTTTGTTATTGATATATAAATATTTTACTTGATTAATAGAATGCATTATATGATCAATGTTAGAGAATATATTGGCTGTTATCACCACCAAATTCAGTTCTTATCTTCTGATGGGGCCACTCAGGATTTTCAGGGTAATTCGGAATCTAGGTTTGGAAGGACAGGGCATGTTGTTCCTTATGCTGGGGTAATATCATTCATGTTTTCAAATATTATTCTTGAAATAGTTGATAATTATTTGGGTGGATAATTCTTATAGTGGTGAGTAAAAAAAAGGTCTTTAGGGTTGTTTTTTTCGTTTACCTCCCCATTAAGTGGTCATGTTTTCTGTAGTCCTACTACTTAATACGATGGCCATTTCTATTCTATATTTTTTTGCATGATGACTAATGAGTTAGTGAAACATAAGGTCCATATTTAGGATCTTGAGGACAATTTAATTCTTCATCCTAGCATGCTACAATGGGATTCACATTTGATCTCTTATAATAAGATTGTCAAGAGCCTCAAAGTTTTCTTGGATTATAAAAGGTTGAATCGTGAGACCATTAATAACAAATTTAATTTTCCATGATTGATGATCTTTTTAACCATATTAGAGAGGATTTTTTGTTTTCAAATATTTAACTTCAGTCTAGGTATCATCATTTTATATTCTTATAAGAGGATATACGAATGAAAAAATTTAGGATTCGATATAGGCTTTTTGAGTTTTGGGTTATGCCATTAAGTCTCAATAATTCTCCTATGGTATTTGAGGATTTGATGAAGTAGATATTCTATCAATTAATGGAAACTACATATCTCTCTTAAGGGGTGATATATTGGTGTAATACATGTCATATGAAGAGAACATGGTATCTATCAATACCATTTCTATAATTTTGAGGTATCATAATCTACATGTTATGCTTTCCAAAAGTGAGTCTTGGATCCAAGGTGTAAAATTTCTAGAGAATTTGAAATATGATATTGTAATACTATTGGTCCTAAAATATATAGGTTTTTATGTCTTGGGAGTATCCTAGAAATGTTTTTGATATATGAAGCTTCTTGGGTTCGGCTGGTTAATTTAGATTGTATTTTAAATATTTCTCTAATGTTACATCTTCAACGACATCATTAACATTAAAGGGTGTAAATATTTAATGGAATGAAGTATGTAAAATAAATTTTGAGGATCATAAGGTGAGGTTTAATTCATAAGTAGTTATTATTCTTCCAAAAATAGGATTGGGTTATGACATTTTATGGGATTCTTCTGGTATGGGTTTATCATGTGTCATGATACAGGGAGAAAATGTAGAGGACCATGGATGTCTCAAGTTATTCCATCATGAGAATAACTAATCGACCCATGATCTTGAGTTGGAAGTAGTTATAAAGGCACTAAATACTTGGTGACACTATCTCTTTAGGGACAGGTTTACTGTGTATTCTAATTATATAATCCTAAAATATATTTCTAATGAGTGGGATTTTAACTTGTGAAAAATATGAAGGGATGAGTATCAAAAAACATTCAATATTGATATCACATAATATCTAGAAAAAATGGAATGCGGTTTTTGATTAATTGACTAGAAATTTATTAATGAATTTTGTGAATGATTTTGTTGAGTAGTAGTCTGTAATTATTTTTTTACGATGATCACAGGAGTAGATGAGGTATATGGAATGGGGTTCTTGGTTTCCATAAAATATTACATGTAGTTTAATGATCATTATTGGATTGAGAATGTGACATACAATAAGTGAAAACACATTAGTGAATGACTTTATGGTGGGGATACCTCATGAGAGGTGTCTCAGTCTCCCAATAGAGCATTGTGCTTCCAAAACTGTTTGGTTTTTCTTTCTTCCCTGAGGCAAGAGCTAAAGGATATTAGACACCGGTTAAGTTAGTCTATACAAACTTAGGGGAAAAAGATATATAATGATGTAAAATGTCAGTAATGGTGGATAGGGATGATGTGGTCATTTGTATATTTTTTTGTGTCTCACTAGTCATAAAATTAAGGTAGAACACCATTGACTTGCTGGAATGTTACAAACTATACCCATCTTTATTTGTAATTTGGATGGAATTTCCTTGGAATTATTCATTTTTCCCACAGAATACATAAATAAAGAGTGTTATTTGGGTTATCATTGATCTAAATACAAAATAAATTGATTTTTTCTAATCAAAGAGATAGAAAATATTTAATATCTTTGGAACGTTTATGTCCAATAGAATGTCTGACATCATGAAGTTCCCTATGAAGTTTTTTTGTATGGGACCCGAGGTTCAAATTTAGGAAATAAAAATTATTACATGAGGTGATGGGTTCTCAGATGAAATTAATCACCACTTATCACCTGCAGATGGATGGATAGATATATTGTGAAATATGGGTTCATGAGGATATGATTTGGTCTTGTGTTATTGATTTTGGTGAATCTTTGGAGATTCATTTTCTCATGGTAAAACATTCGTATAAAAATAATTATCATGAATAGATTAATATAGTTCTATTTGAATCATTGTATGAGAGGATATGTAGATCTCACTTATGATAGGAAGATTTTATAGAGCATCCCTTGGTTGGACCATGTCTTATTTAGTAGATGTCAGAAAAGATGCAGTTGATTCACACAAGGTTGGCTACCAAAAAATCCATCAAAAACAATATACTGACCATTGTTGTCATATTTTGGAGTTTGAGGTTGGTGATTGGGTATTTCATAGAGAATCTCCTCACCTAGTACATCATCATTTGAGAATGTAGGGTAAGTTAACATTGAGGTTTGTGGGCCCTGATGAGATCATTTGATTACTGGGGAAGGTGGAATATTTTTTGGACCAAATTTCTCACTTGATTTAAATCCATAATATGTTTAATGTTTCCCAGATGAGTAGGTTTCTAAAAAATTCATAGCATGTTATTGAATGGGAGGATGTTGATCTTGAGCTCAATACAACCATTTTTGAACAACCATTTTAGATTATGGATCACTTGGAAGAAGTAATGTGAGGTAAAATGTCCCTTCTTGTCTAGGTATTATGGAAGTGTAGAAAAGATAACCATGAGATGTGGGAGAAAGAATCATTAATGAGGTAGCAATGACCTTATATTTTTACAAATCAAAGATCATAAGGACTTCATGGGGACATAAATAATTTATAGTGGGGAGATTGTAACCCCCATTCATCTTCCTTCATGTATGCATAATGTCTTTTTCATGGATACCCTTTTTTATTGGGTGCATCATTGGAATATTATGAATGAAGATAATGTTCTTGGGAAAATGACCTAATTTTTAGAACAATATTTTGTTTTGAATTAATGGATTCTAGGTATAATTTTGTAACAGTACTTAAATTTTTTTTCCTGACCTTATAGAACACTATAGGTTGTTTTCTGCCTTTTTTGCAGAATCTAGGTGAAGCTCTCTATTCATAGAGATTACACATCATGTAAAATCATAACACACCATGTATTGGACACCATAAATTTTCCATGAGTATCATGTATTTCATGAAGTATTTAAATTATGTGAATTGTGTTCACATAATGTAATTGTAAATTAATGAATATTTACCAGAGGCGACATGATTATTAATGTCTTTTTAATTTGTGGGATTACAAATTATATAAATAATAAAAGACATTTAATCCTCAATCCCAATGGACTTTAAAGAAAAACTCACTCTATTTTAGGAAAATTCAGTCCACATACCTTCCTCTCAAACCCCTTTGTGATTTGTTTTTGTGATTTTAGATATCTCTGATTCTTTTATATCATTTCTTGGTGATTAATTGTAATTCTGGTTGTGGTGCGTCCTACTAGGAAAGCGTTCCTTATGTTTCTTCATTTATTTGAAAGTACTTTTGGCATTTTATGTAGCGTATATTTATATTCATGTTAAATTTATGTTTTTTATTGATTCATTGTCGTTTCATATTAGTCCTTATATATTGAATGTCAGTCCATGGTTTGTTGGTCTATGTTGCAGAAGGAGGATGGGGTTCCATTATTTTTGAGGTTGGTGTTTCTGTAAAATAGGTTAATTCATTGAAATTATTATCATTCATGTAAAATTCATTTAGTATGATCATTGAATTTAAGTGTTTTTGGGTGTCAAGGATTTTCATGGATGGATAAATGTTTTTAAAAGGTTTTTTTGGTAAAATCTAGTTTTTACACACCAAGTGTTTATTGAAATTATTGAGTGTGGATTTTGATTTGGAAATGGGGTTTCAAACACCAAAGAAAATTTTCATGGATTTTAAAATGTGTTTATAAATTTCAATCATGTTTTTGAAATGTATTTTTGAAAAAAACATGGAACATTGGGAACATTGAGTGCCTTGGGAAATAGGTATGGGTAACATTAGTGAGTATGGCACCACATGGGGTTAATTTTGAGATATCGATGGACTATGGAAGGAATATATATTATTTGATACCAACATGTTCATTGTTTTTGATTTATTATGTCTATCATATATTCCCATTGGCTATGTCCTAATATATTGTCCTTTTTCATTTATGATTTATTTATCACATGATGGATTTTGACGTCGATAATTTCTCATCATTTTTTATATGAGGTTATAACACATGGATTCAAATTAGGGTTATTTCATGGATATGTGTTCACTTATTGACCTTATATTTTATGGATAATGTTACATATTTTATCACTTCTAGCTTTCATATTTCATTCTTTGGAAATATGAAAGGATTTAATGAAAACCAAAGGAAAATTATTTACAAATGCATTTGGATTTATAAAAATTCAATGTAAAACTATTTTTTAAAATCATGAAATATTTAATTCTTATTATTAAACCTTTCATTCACTTTTTGTTGGTATCCTACATGGAATGTTTCTCACACCCAATGTTTTTCTTTGGGAATTTATATATTTTTTATTGCATGCTTTTGGAAAATATAAGGGAATGTTGTAGCATGCTGGCCTTTATTGTTGCCACTACCTTTGGATCAGGTTGTTTTAGAGGTGAATATTCTTCACATGGAGACTTTTTGGCCTTTTTATTCATACTATAGGGTTTATGTAGTCTTAGTTTGATTTTATAGAACCTTAATGTATATTTTTCTTCCATTTTTGTCTTTCGTTGTATGTCTTGTTTTTTTATACGAGACTTTTTTATGTAATCCCATTGTACCTCATCACTATGATGGGCCACCTCAGGAATTGTATCTTTTTAACCCATGTTTCCTTAATACAATTCTCTTGATTCTAATAATTCCATTACCATAAGAGTCTTTCATCTCAAATTCCTTTCTATGAGACATGTTTTTTACTGTTAACCTAATTTCATTTAAATTGTGTGTATACATTCTATTTTTTTATTATATAGTGAATTATGTTTTATTCATGATATTTAAATTTGTATTTAAAACTCACCCCCTTATTGGATTTTTAATTGAGATATTAACAAAGAGAAAACAGTTTCTTGTCCAAACTAAATTTCAAAATCCAGATTTATCTTGAACAATAATTACACTAGGAGATTTGATTTATATTTCTTTCTAAAACCCCCAAAAAATTTCCCTTTTTCTATTTTGGGGTTTTAGATGTACTTTTAATATTTAAGTTTCTCACTTGACTAATTATTTACCCATTGTAAGGAAATTGACCATACCTATTTTTTTCTATCACTAATCATTCTCTTCCATGATCATATTCTTTGAATGATTTTATGAATTTCCTTTCTCGTTCCTTTAATAATTTATTAAGGATATTTTATACTACATTATCCTTATTTAAAAATATTTTAATACAATATATATAAGATAAATGGTTCATCTATATCTATTTCTTTCAAAATAATCCTCTATTATTAGAGTTATTTTTCTTCCAATGTCATTCCTTTATGAATACTCTATTCATAAAAAGTAATTTTGAAGAGAATTCACCTAGATACCCATGAATTGATTGATTTGGCATATGTATTATTTTACCATCCACCTTATTTCTCTAGATTACTAGTAAGTAGTTTTTTTCTATGGAAAGTATTGGCATGAATTATGTTGTTATTCAAATACAGATGATTGTGGAATACTAAGGAACATTGATATTTTATTGTTCAACTAACCACAAACTTTATTTGGACGGATTATGTCTAGGTGATCAAATTTATTGAATGGGAAAGTATTTTCATTACAAATATTAATATCTCAATATGAATAATTATTGATTTCTAAAAAAATGACTATTCATTATCTAGATATTCCCATCTTTCATATGATGAATTATTTTTGAATTAAAGAAGTGATGGGATGGGAATGATATTATATATACCTTCTATGCATTAGTTTGTTTTAGGATAAAAAAGGTTTGAGTTTTGGGTGTATGAAAACCCAATGCAAGAATGATGTATTGGTTGAGACTATGATAAAAAAAATTATTTCTGGGTTGGAGACTTGATAAAAAAAATAATCTCATGGATGTGGCATTTATGGTAAAAGATGTCATATATTATGCATTCCATCACAGGGAATTTAGTTATTGTGATCCATGTTATTTTTACATAAATATTTCATAAAAACATTCATTTAAAGCTATTCTGTTTAGTTATATGGAATTATTTAACCCTTATTTATTCCTTATATATTATTCATTCCATGATATATTCGGATATACATTTACCCTTAAGGATCATTTTATGTCAAAATTTTTATATATCTATTACCCTTGTCAATGTAGAATATTTTTTAAATGATATGCATTGAATAAAATATCAATTATAAGTAATTTATAAGAGATGTTTAAGACTCATTATAAGTTAATTACTTTCTTATATATTGGAAGAAATGTTATTTAGTTGATAGATACATTGGTTCTGTCAGTTAAAGTTTTTTTCTTAATTATCTAATGCTCTAAACCTAAATGGTCATGGGATTGTTTTATAATGAAATATTTTCATTAAGCCATGTGATTTTTGGATATTTATATCTAAGAATATATAGTTTCTATCAAACCTATCTTTAATGTATGTATTTTTGGAACTAGACCTGGGATTGCTGGCCTAGGGTGTCATAAAAACATATTGGGACTCTATTTTATCTGGATTGGGAGTATCCATTATTTTATCATCTTGTGTTGATAGTAGAAGAATCCGTGATTAGGGTGGCTATCCAATAATGGAAAGGAGTAGTATATTCGATTCAATCCATGAAAACAATGTGTGTTATGCTCTATTTATATTCTATTACATGAGAAGTGTGGTTATGAGAATATATCCATTGGATTAGAACCTTAATAAGTTAATGTGTTTGATTTAAAAATAATAATTTGTCAAACAAGATCACTGAATTAGCTCCTCATTCAATGGTTAACTTATCCTTATCCATAAAATGTAAAATCAGATAAAATATTTCCTCCCTATAAATATTCGAGCTATTTATGAGAATGGAGAATCAATATTTTGTAAACATCAATGGTGTTTATATGCTAATTGTAAATAACCACCATAGATAAAGGAATAATATGATACCCTATATCTTTTTTCTTATCCTAGAAGCAATATATACCTATAAAGTTATTTTTCTATACATTATTAGATTTATTTATCATGAAAAATATAAAAATAGAAATTTAGAGTTTTATATAAAAGCATAGAATTATATCTTGATGTCTCTTTTAGAAATTTTATACAAAATATAATGGGACACAAAATTGCTGAGGAGATTCAAGATAAATTAAAAAGTAGTTTTAAAATAATTATCAAAGTTAAGTAATCCAAACAACAAGTTAGGAGGATAATACTTGAGTATATAATGATAAAATATGAGTGAAAATTTGTTGATTACATCACAAGATTCAATGAGATTGTTAGAAACATTTTGAGTTTTGGTGAGAAGCTAAATAACTCCACCATTGTTAAAAATATGATGAGAACCTTTATAGAAAAAATTGATACCAAATTTTAAAATCTATAAGATAGATAATATGTATCATTATAATAGATTAATATCATTTTTATTTCATATGAAATGAAAAAGTCTCTAGTTTCCATGAAGAATGAAAAATATGAGATGGATTTTTGATCCCATGGGATAAGGAAAAGTCAAAGAAGAAGATGTTGAAAACTAATTTTACTCAGATGATGATGAAGATGTCGAATACTTCAATTTTTTCTCAATTATATAATATTTTTAATAAGGTAATGTAGGAAAGAAAAGGAAATAAAATACTATAGTACTAAACTGTAATGAAATAGTTCATTTTATTTTAGACTTTCCTAGGATAAAGTCTAAATAATTTAAATCAGATGAGGCGGAAGAGAAATCTCAAAATTAGAAAAAGATGAAAGAGTAAGAATAATAATTATAACAACAAGAAAATTAGATTTAAATAAATAAGGATAAACGTGACTCATCAAGTAGTCATTTAGATGATGAAGTCAATTTATTTTCTTATGTTGGGTATGGTTTTGATTTATCAAACACTGATCATGACAGAGAATAATGGATATAATTTGAGTGGGAGTTGATAGGTAAGCTAGAATATTATTTTTCACTGAATAAATAGCTAAATAAATAAATATAGAATCTACAAATTTAGAAACAAATGTTGGATAAAGAAAATGATGATTTTTTAATGGGGAAGAAATCTAATCTATTGAGTACTAAAATAAAAAGAATAGAAAAGTTGATAAATAGAATATGTTGAGAGATCATTAACAAAAAATGGTTAAGAAAGAGGAGAAGAAATATGATATTCAATCTGTATGTATTGGTTCCAAAAAAATAATTGAATAAAATTAGATATGACAAGTAAAATTCTATTGTTTTTAAATGATAGTCTTCCCAAGAAATAGAGACTATGGGTTCCATCATGAAAAAAAACTTAGACATCATCTATCCCAAAATTAAGATATTATATTTAATAGTGTAAATGGAAAAATAAAGATTCATCTATATGGACCAAAAAAATAAGTGATAGGTCATATTATACATTAAAATGAGACAGGAGTGTTCTAAGGATCAAAATCCCCCTATGAAAAAGAAGGCTTGGTTTAAAAGAGGACAACCCAAACAATATTTTGGATAGATTTGGAGTCAATATGGAAAACCATAGTTTTGAGGACTGTTTTAGTGTTATGTAAGATATGGACAAAAATCACACTCTTTCAGTTATAATATTCCAATTTTTATAAAGTGGAATGAATCAACGACGAGTTATGATGATTTTAAGATGACTAATTTATAGATAAAATAGTTTATTAAAAAATTAAATCAAATCTATCCCCAATAATTAGATTTGATTCATTGGAAGAAATTTATAATAGATGAGGATAGGAGGTTTAAAAAGATAAGGTATGTTTTAATATGATACTATGATAAGTTCAATATATTATAGAAGGTAAGGAAGTTCATAATTGAAAAGTGGAAGGTCATATACTAATAATACATGGAAAGAATTCTTGTAAAAAATTCAAAGAAGCTAACTGTGATATGAAATAATGTTTGGGAGTTTGTATGATTCAATTAGAGATAGATACGATAGTTAGGAATTCAAAAAGATATTCTAGTTCCAAAGGAAATTAGGTGGCATCACAGGAAGAGATAAAATATGATGAGAAATTTTCCTTACGTTTGGATCTAAAAATTAAAGGAAAATTGTTTGAAAGATGTTAATATCTAGGCATGGAAGAAATGATTATATGAAAATTTTATGTTCCAAAAAATATTATATTATAACGACGATGCAAGCTCAAAGAAATGAAATTTTCTTGAACTCGATGTTGAAGAAAATTATTTCACATAGGGGAGCGGTTCTTGGGAATAAAGAGAGAATATAGAATGTTGAGGCCCATAATAGGAAATGATACATGAACAATAGTTCCCATACTATGCTTTTGATGAATGATAATCCTATGCAGTGAGAGTAAAATACACCATAGTGTTAATTTTATCTCCTCAATAATTATTATTATAGTTTATTTCTGATCTCGTGCATGGAATTTAAGGATAAGGATTGATCTATCACTGTTAGATAGTAAATAAGGTGATATTTATGAAGTGTTATAACTAACATTAAGTGGATACACTTAGGGAATCCCTTGAGGGTGATAAAAATTATGGTGGGACTACCATATAATGAATATATAAATTCGAGATAGTTGTGAAAAAGAGGAAATTAAGATAGCTTAATCACACATATATCTCTAAATTTTATCATATCAAACATATTTATAAATAGGTTGTTATAGTTGATGAAATAATGAGAAACATATGGAGTTTTATGTTTTTATCATGAATGTTTTTATCTTTTTTTCGGTGCATATTTGTTACAAAATTTTCTTGATGAATAAATTTTTAGAAAACCTTAAAATTTGTAACTTGAATGCTTTAACACATGAATGGTTGTTTATAGAAAAAAATGATAAACTTGGTTATACAATAATGTTTTATATAATGGTTTTTTCAATTATGACTTACTATTTTAAACTAAAAGATCATTGTCATGAAAATTATATTGTATTAGTCATATATCAATTGGAATAAGTTTTTATTTCTTATTTAAAAAGTGGACAATAAAATTCACTCAAAAGGGTTTTATTGAGAAAATAAAATCCCTAATTTTTCTTTTCCATTTTTATTGAGTTGAGAAGAAACAAACATATTGACTGAGTAGTTCTATGGTATTTCTGTCAAATTCAAAGGGGTTGATCAGATTTACCATGAATGAGTTGTATATTTTATCAATATCTGTAGTTGTAGTTGTGATGAAAAGTAATAAATTTGTGTTTGATAAAGGAAAGTGCTGAATATTTAGGTATTGTTATGGAATCATTCTTGTAGGAATCATAAGGGTGTGTTCGCATTATATGTCATGCTTGACTAAGAAAGAAAGATAATATACAAATGTTTGTGGTCAAATTTTGGAAATCATGCATGGATATAATCAAGACATAAAAACAATTTAATTATGGGTATTTATTTATTATTATTCATGGAAATAAAATTTAAGTGTTTGTTCTTGAAGATTATATATCTATAATAGTTTTGAGTGAGTTTAAGGATGAACTCTAAAGATTGGTAGAGGTCCTAAAGTAGTTTGATGAAGTCTGCAATCAACACTAAAAAGTGGATAAGTTCTTTATTCGTAAGTATGTGATAGAATGACTATATGGTTGAGAGAGACCAGTTATAAGATTGATATAGACTTTTATTAAGGTTGAGACAACCACACTAACAATGTTGAGAATAAATAAACATGCAACTCGTATGGTTGAATAAATCCTCATATGTCTTTATAAGGTTGATACAAATCATAAAAAGGTTCATACATGACTTCATAAGTTTGGTATATGTCATCATAAGGTTTTCAATTATCCTCATCAGGTTGAGACAACCTCTATTTATGGTTGATATAAACTGGATTTAGGTTGGGACTTGTCATCATGAGGTTTAGAAAGACCTCATCATGTTTAACATTGTTTATGAGAATTAGATAAAAGGATTGATGATAACTTCATAGTGATTTGTTTTAATTAAATTATTTCATGCTTGACACAACATTAAAGGATTAAAAATACTATGATCATGATCCCATCTAAGGAGGAAGGAAGACAAGATGAGGGAGGCGTTTGATGCTGAGATGAGTTCTGGACCTCAAACCAATAGTTATATTTCATATTTACATATTCATGAACATGTGGATACATTTTTTGAGGAATTAAATAAATAATATTTTTGAGTGGATTTTCAAGAATGAATGTAAAAACAGAGATCTTAATATATGTTATTCCTCTAATTAAGTTAAATATGTTCCACAACATTCCCCATACACACAACTGAACAAAAATAAAATATTGTTATATTTAGAATATTGAAAACCTATCCATTTAATTAGTAGGTACGAACATTAGAAACTAAATTATGAAATATAACCATATATATATAAAGGAATTTTTTATAAAAAATTAAATTAATTCATTATTATAATCAAGAATCTATTTTTTATGTGCTACACATTTTATTAAACACAACTAATCATATTATTGTAAAATGGTGATATTAATAAACTATAGAATATATTGTTCAATAATATATTTATTATAATTTTATAGAAATTAAGAAGATGAAAAACTAGTATTTTTAAATTTTATTTTAATATAAAGGTGTTTTCTCCTCTTAAAACCCCAAGGCCGTATTTTGTAATAACCTTTTGATAATACTATTTTGAAATGGGTTGATAGATAACCATAAATGGCCCATAGTCCCATTGAACTAAGGCTAGTATATGGATGTTTTTAAAGGCCTGAATACTATAAACCTAGTAGAACCCCCTAGAGGTTTCTAAAAATTGTATGTCGGTAAGGCTTTCATTAGCTCTCAAGGATCTTCGCAAAACTACATAGTTCCTATTTCTCATAGTATTTAATGATTTTTATTTAATATTGAAAATATAAAATTATATAAATTAAATTTGAAAAAAATAAAATGGTATTTTTTAATCTATAATTTCATGACAAGATTAGTATAATTTTATGGGTTTTTTCTAGAATAAATGTTTTTTTGGTAAATTGTGAAACATAACATTTTTTCTAATATAATCGCTTTTATAACGTCATGGATTAATGGTTTTTTATTTTTTTTAAAATATATAAATGTATCTATTATAATTAGAGATGCATAATTTGAAAAAATAATGATGGATTCATAAAATCAATGTATAACATTATAAAATATTTATTATTTTCTAAAAATTATTTTTTTATTTTTTCATTAATTATGTATAAACATGCTGGAACCCTGGTATAAATTTATTTAAATTTAAATCAATTATTAATTTATTAATAATGATACATTTTTCATTAAAATCAAAAAAAATGATAATTATTTTAAATATATGAACGTTATGCTAAAATTATTTTTACTAAAAATTGGGTTTTACACGTTACCTGAGATCATGTTTTGATTAATTTCAATAAAAATGGAAAGATAATTTTATAAAATTATTCTTATATTTGAGAATAATTTTTTTTTTATTTTTTTGTATTGTTAATTTAATTTTTAGTTATAAAATTATTATTATTAGGATTAATGATAATTACAATGATAATAGGGAAATAATTATTTCGGAATTATGATATTATTAATACCATGGAATATATATCAATTTAATTAAAATGAAATCCTTCACAGAATTAATATTATATTATATATAAATAGATGAATAAATATATTATTAGTCATTTAATTTCTAATCAATACAATATAAGATTAGGAATCTATAATGTCTAAAATCTCGTCGTTCTATTAAACCAAAGTTTCTACATATTACCTATTTTAATTTAAATTTTTATTTTATAACATTAATAAATTGAATTGGATTATAAATCCATAAAAATTAGTTATATAAAACAAAACATTAGTAATATGGTTTATGTTATATTTTCAATATAATATAAGTTTACTTTGTAAAAAACCTCTTACTTGGTTAAAAAGTAAAATAATGAAATGTAAAAACATAATGGTAAAAACCAAATAACTTGTTTATAACATGAGTGTAAATATTTTTTTAAATATTTATCGAACATTGTACAACCATTACTCCATTATTTTGATTTGTTTTTCATTTTCAGTGTAATAGTATCTTCTCATTATTAAAATATAAAGAGTGTTTCCGAAACATCAATTTTTCGCTCTTATAAAAGGTGGTAAATTAGACCTTCTAAAACATGCAAAACCCACTCTAAAATTACATGAATATAGAACCAAATATCCTCACATAAAATTAAATCATATATTAACAAAACTATGTTTACAATAAGTTAGAATGATCCCTTTAATTCCAAGGAGTTTTCCAAGGAATGATTAAGTCTCTAACATAAGTATTAACTCTTTATTATGTTTTTATCTTTAATCATCCTCTTAAAAATATCTCATATCCAAAAAAATATAATTATAGCAGTATTATTACTATAAATATCTGTGATTATATTAATAAAATAAAAATTAATTATTCCTCTCTATCTACTATGAAAAAATAATTTTTAGTGCGTTTCATAGACTACCACCTCCACGAAGTGATGTCTTTAATTTTTCATCAGTACCATTAATGTATAATAAAAATGATATTATATATCAATAAATATTATATATATAATTTTAATATAATTCATTGATTTAAAATTATTATATACTTTATTTCCCTTTCATTCGTCGAGTCATGAAAACATTAATTATGCATATATGCGAATTATCACCTCCACAATAAATAAGTATAATTTTTCACCATCACCCATAATGGTTAGAAATAAAAATATATTTTAATATATAAAAAAATATTTCCATAACTTATTAAAATCATGTATGTTATGCAATTATATTAATGCTATTGAGTATGGTCAACATACATAAGGAGTTATAAGGTAAATGAATGAACAACCCCAAGTAACAGGCATATGAATGAAAATTATATTATGAATAAATAATTTATAATATTTCAAGGGCCCTAGAAAAAGAAATATATATTAATAATTTTCTTAACAATATATCTAATGAACCTAATTGAAATACCTTTTATATTATGTGAACGGGCAGAGCACTTTCAATATTAAGGTAAGGGTTCTATCACAATTCATATTCATTGAGACATCTGTTATTGTTATATACCAATTTATTATGTATATTTTGTATATACTGATAAAGTATATATTATTTCACGAAATATTATTTAATTCTAGGTAATTATATAATTATATGATTTTAAATTTACTAATGAGATTTTATTAAAAATTTACTTAAGCCATAGGGGTTTCATATCAATTTTGTTTTTAAGGCCTTTTTTATGAGTGTAATTTATTTTTAATTGTGTTTATAATTATAATTAAATTTTTAATATCATGGATTATATTTTTTCTCGATATTTGAAATTATTTTTCAAGATATTTTTCCAACTCACTCTTTTAATTGGTTTTTATTAGAATGCTTCTTAAACTAAAAGATTTTCCTATCACAATTTTCACCCATTGAGACATATTTATTATTGTACACCATGATTTATTTAGAATGGTTAATATATAACCCATTAATATTATTGAATAAAAAACGACTTATATTTCATGATATATAATTTTATATTAAATTTTATTTCTATCATGTTGGTCTGAATGAGAATTTTGAAGAGCTATAAGGTGGTTTGTCACAAATTTCTCTCTTTGAGACATGTTACATTTTATGCACCATGATTCCCTTGGTATCACGTTGATTTTATTTTATATCCCATAAAATTTTTATGCATTATTTATTTCTAATTAATTTGATATTCCAACCCAAATTAAGTTGTTTTCATTAAGTGGCCTTTGAATCAAGCGTTATCATGGTTTTAAGGGATATTTTATACCTCTATAATGGAATTTCAGTTACATGTTCTATTTTATTTTCTAAATATTATAATTAATTATTATCATCATCCAATTACATTTTTCTATATATGTATCCTTAATATATACCTATTTAGATATACAATCATTTTATTGGTTATACATTTCTTTAGTTCACATTGAAGTTCCCACTTTTAAGTAAACCTGATTTATGGGAACTAACGAATTTCTTTTATCATATTGAGAATCACCCCCATAACATTTATTTAAATAATTAATATACTATAAATATATAGAATATTTTATTGATATAAATCTTGGATAAATTATTTTTATGGAAACTATTATGTTTTTTCTTTAAAATATACATTAGTTAGTTTATAAAGGCTCAACCTTAGTGGTTTATTTTTATTATTTATTATCTAAATCATTCAAATTAATTTTCTGTAATCGGAATTCATGTCAAATAACTATTTCCATTTTTAAATTATGAAATACTAAAATAATTGTATTCTTTCTCCTATTATAAAACCTTATGATTTTTCCTTCAGTTATTCCTCGAATCAAAATTATGAAACCTACTTTATTCTCATGGTTTTAACATAGTAATGATTTATGTATATTTTATTTTCTTTATGTGACATATATATGTATAAATTTAATTAATATTATTTTTTGTGACTATAAATATATATCTCTCAAATGAACTGGTTAAATATTTATATCTCATGAGATATTATGTATGGGATTAGGGAGAGAACCTATTATACCATTGGACTTTATCCACTATATAATGTTGTCTTGGGAGTGGCCCTAATATTACATGTATGATATCATGTTTTATGTTATTTCAATATTTTTATGATCTTATACCCAAATTTACTTACTGAATGTTCGTATTCTTATTATCATCCTATTTATGATAAGATTTTTTCATCTTTACTCTTATTCCATGCATTATTACCATGTTTATTCCCATACTGAGATTTCTAACTCACCCTTTTATTTATTTATTTTCCCCAAGATATCCTATTATTTTTTAGGAGATCCATTGATGTTATGCTAAATACTGAGAGTTTTAAATAAATATGATGTTTTTATATTTTGGTTGATGTATTTTTATATCTAATCTTCCGAAGACAAAAGAAATCACAATCCTCAGTGTGTATTTGTTGGAAAATAATGTTAATAATTATGAAATATTATTTGTTTTTAAGGCATGGGTCTCCATAATGAAATAAAAAATAGTTTAGGGATTTAAAAAGAAATAATTTACTGAAAATATTAAATGTGATTTTTAATGATAATTAAAAAATGGGGAAATATATTCTAGTTTTGGAAGGAATATCCATACCTTTGCTAAAAAATATTGAATTTTACAAAAATTTCTTTTTGGAAAATATTATTTATGAAATTATTTTGTCAATGTACATGAGAAGAGAAAAATAAATTATTGTGAGGTGAATATTGTGATAAATCACAAATATTGATTGAAAGAATTCTAAATTATCAACATCCTTATACATCATTGTATCAAAGTGATAAGATGGGGTTTAAATCCAAGAGTCTTTAAACAAGAAAGAGAGATAATGAAAATGAGTATTTAAAGTGATAAGGTAAACCAGTTTGTTTTAAAGAATACAAATATGAAGAATAACAATGTTTATGTTCTGAGGAAGACATGGAACTATATATCAGTAGACCCACAAATCAATACAGTTTAGGAAAGTAGAAAAATTTATAGGTGGTAAAATAGAAACCAAGAGCATACACATATGTATCATTGTTTGTATCATAGATTATATAGAACAATTTTATTTTCTATTAGGACTCTAGAAGTCAGAATTAATTAGGACTCTATATTTATAAGTCTGAGCCTATCTTTAGTCATATCCAATTGTTTTGATAGTGTTAGAATCCTTGATTTATGGGAATAACCAATAAGGAAAAGGAGTAGGATATTCTAGTCAAACCTTGTAAATACAATATACTTTTCTCTATTTATATTTTACTATAAATGAAGTGAGATTATGATAAAAAATTCAATCGATTAGACATTAATAAGTAAAATACGTTAAGTTAAAAAGTAAGGATCCACAAAATAAGGCCACTAAACCACACCCCTCTTAGTTGTCCATTCTGCCTAGGGAAAAAAAGATAGTATGATTATTGATCATGTCCACATTAATTTTATAATAATGAACTATCATAGTCACAAAATGTTTTTCATGAAGAGTATGTGAGATATTAATCATTATATTTTCATATTTTTTCATACTATAGAAGCATCAATCACAGAAAACCACCACCCGATGGTTGTTTTCTTCGTTGTGATGCAACAAATAATGAATAACTGAGTTATTTTAATGACCAAATAGTATACCAAGAACCCTTATCATCTATAGATATAGTTGTGATGCAAATATGTGGTTGGTATGATCACTAATATGTGTGAATGCTGTTTATATATTTGAAAATGTATCGATATGGTTATTCTAGTCATGAGGAGGGGATAATTAGTTTTATGTCCTTCATGATGCAAGAAGTTGGGATAATTTGTGACTTGGTTGGTGGGAGTTGGTTTCTGAGTGACCTTATATATTTTTCTGGTGTGTTTCATTATATAATTTATTATTTTTTATGATTAACCCATTTTCAGTGATGATAGTTTGTTGGTTGGTTTTCCCTTTTTCCACTTGATTGTTGTGCAATGTTTGGATATATTTTTGTTCCGTGTTTTTGGGTTTAGTGATGCATGATTCTTGGTGATTTGTGGTGTGTTCTGGTGTTTTTTTCCATTACAGTGATTTAGGTGAGGATGGTGTGACATTTTATGATGCTCTTTGATTGGGGATGATGATGACACATGATGTTGATGTCAGTGATGGAGACATAAGTGTCAAGACGTGATTTTTCTAGAGTCTCTTCCTATCATAGTTGCTTTGTTTCTCTTCTATGGTTCTGGGACTCCCCTAATCTCTCTGAAGTAGAGCAACATAGAGGTTCCCATGGTTCTATGGGATTTGAGATCGAGTAGCGGGTTTAGAGAATTTAGAGCATTGTGTCGAGGTCGATGTGTATTCAGTTTAACAAGAGGTTATCATAGTTGTAGAGGCCAGAGATTTTGGGGCACAAAAAATGAAGAAATCTATAATGTTTTGACGTGATCTCAATGATCGTGTTTGGGTTTTTTTGGATTTGAAAGGTGAAATTTTCAGTTGTTGTTTCTAGTGTTTTGGGTGGGATATAAGGTAGAATTTTGAATTTGTTTTTTATTTTGAAGTTTATCTGCGTAATAAATCAACACACTACAAGGATCTACTTTAGATGAGGTTCAAAGCAGGGAGCATTAACCTCAGAATTGCCATTTGGATTTGTAATTTTAGGGGTATGACTATACCATTGGTACCAAGCCCGTGCAACCCTACACAAGACAACTAGCCGAGCAGTCATGCATAGGTCGAGACCTAATATCATGAAGTAATTAATGGGGAGGGGAAGTTACTATTGTTTTGATATGAGTTACTTATTTTATGACTCTATTTTGATTTATTGTATGGATAATTCCATTCATCAATTTTTCATCAAAAGTGATTTGATAATAAAAAAGTTATGTGTCAGTCAGTAGTTAGTGTTTGAACTTGTTTACCTCTATTTGATCTTGGTTGGTAAGGACATGATGTTGTATTATCGTTTTACTATTTTAATTTTTACACATTTATTATATTTAATTTTTTTTATATTTATTAGATGAGATAATTGTTATTTGTGTATACTCTTCCATACATTGTTATATATGTTTATATGGTCATGTCAATAGATTTTTCATGCAGTATTAGCTTGGTGACTAAGGTGGATTATATGAGGTTGAAATGCATAAAAGGTTGTTTAGTATACTATTTATGTATACATGTTAATGATTTTTTTAATTATTAATATTTTTTTGTTATTTTCTATAATTGTATCTATCTTTAAATTTGGTTTTATTGTACAACATTTCATTATTACATATTATTTTGATATCAGTTGATCATGGATTTTTTTTGCTTATGTTTTTTTGGTTTTTCTTCTATTATAGTGTTCAATATATTTTTAGAGGGTAATGAATTCAATTTTATATATTTACACCATTGAATCGAGTAGCCAACCTATGTTTTATTGATTTATGGCCCACGCGAGGTTTTAGTAAAACTGATTTATGTCAAATTAGTATTAGATCATTTTTTGAGATATAGGTGATATTTTTGAGACCAAAACATAAGGGTTTTTGGTTGGTTTGTGAAAACTAAGGAATAAGTGTTATATGTTTCAGAGTTTATTATAATAGGGAATATAATATAGAATAGGGTGTGGAAACAAATGAATTTCTATGCATGGATTTTAAAAATCTACCATCTATCTCATATACTTTGAGCATTGACTGAAGTTTATAGTAATGTTAATATATACATCATATTTTTTCTAATATGATCTGGGTTAATGATTCATTATGAATGGGGAACTATCATGGGATACACAGTCATGAAATCCATTTGATATATTTAGAAACTCTTTTCTCATTACGCTCAAAAAATATTGAGATTTTTGATTTATTTTATCATTGATATCATGTTCTATGTGAACTTCTATGTTATATCATGAGATGGAGTTTATTGGGTCTCACCTATCTAAGTGAATCCAATTTTACACCATGATGATAATGAGTACTTTATCTAGGGACTTGTGCCTGAGGTTCCTTCAACTACTATAGGTCCATATGTTGAGTTCTATATATTCCGAGACATCTTGTGTTAAAGAGATTTTATGACTTGAGTTTAGGGGATGGTGTGAGATGAATGTGAGACCATAGGTGAATTTATTTTTTAGTTGGTCCCTAGTTGAATTATTATTTCATTTATTTTTATGGGATGATGGATTTATTATTGTTTTATTTTTTAATTCCCATTTATTACCCAATTTGATTTCTTTATTATTATGATAGTTGCATTACAATGGTTGGGAGCTCTTTATTTTTACATTTCCTATATTATTATTATAATTTTGATTAGAATATGATATGTGAGGTTTGGATAGTAGAAGTCAGTGGGATGTGAGACTCTGATGAGGTTTGAGTGGTGTTGTTTATTTTATAGAAATCCTATTTTATGATTGGAAAGTAGGTGGTGGACCATAATTACTTTTTCACAGAGTATCAGTGACATGACATGTGGTTATAAGTTTTATTATTTGATTGATGTTAGTTTTACTTAGGATAATGTATACGTTTATTATGATATGTTATTTTTTACATGAATTTGATAGATATAGTGTACATCATTTTAAGTGTCATGACCAAGTTTCATGTTCCATAGGGTGATGTTTTATGACCAAAATCCTTATTCTAAAAGGTGATGTGTTATAACATATATACATGTTTCAAGGGGTAATGTGTTTTATATAAATCACATGTTATATAGATTGATGTGTTATTACCCAAATGTATGTTCTAATGGGTGATATATTTCAACCTAGTTGTGTATTATATAAGGTGTCACATTTTGAATAAAATGTGTATTTTAGGGGGTGATGTGTTGGGACCTTACCATGTGTTCTAAATGGTGAAGTGTTGCGGGACAACAACATTACCTTGTTACTCACTAGTGTGAGAATAATTTTTGAGATAAGAAAATATAATGATATTATTTATTAATTTTCCCTACACTATCTGGTTATATGATCCGAATTGATGTCACTTGAGTAGAGAATGGTTTGAGATCTCTATTTTACCTATGTGAACAATGTCCCGAACCAACCCATTTTGACACTGAACTGGGCACCCGAGCTAGACTTCAGTATGGACCGAGGGGAATTCTTGTTCCCCACAGGTTGGCATCCAGTGCTGGGCATCAAAATTTTATTGTTGGTAATGATTTGACCCATGAAAAAAGGTAAACATATAAAAAATAGTGATGATAAATGTAAAAACTCGTAGCAAAAGGGAAATAAAATCAAACATACCTTCATGTTACCTTCCAGGTCACCAACCAACCAAAACCCAACCATACCTAATAATGTGAAACTCATCCAAGAGAAATTGATTAAAGGTAAAATGAAATTGAAAATATAAAATATGCGTGTGCATTAAAATTAACAGTAGGGTTTCCCTAATAAATCATATAATCCAATGTCTCCTATACTGAAACAATCTAGTGACATAGGTTTGAAATACAATTATAAAAGTAGGGTTTTCACATTGTAAAATAAGAAACAATATTTTCCCATTCAAAAATCCAGTAGAAGATACATATTATTTCAGTAAAACCATTTTTCATTTTACAAACAAAACCTAAATCAAAATATACCAAATCTAGGCTAAAATAATTCAGGTAAAAAAGGAATTATATAAATAAACAAGTATGAAATAGAGTAAATAAACAATTGAAATAAATGAATAACCATGGGTGATCCTAAATATCCATAGAATACAAAAAGACATACATGGTTTCCGAATCACCTATAGGCGTATGGTGAAGCTCCATGTTTATAACCAACTGGACACCATATAACTGCCCAATCCTATGGAAAAGCCCGCCTGACCTAACAAATAATCTAGAGGTTACCAAACCGTCTAATCATGGTTGATCAGAGACCACCACTCGATCATCTAAAATACACATAATAATCCATGGTGTTTATAATAAAACTATGTAAGTAAGAGTCCCTCGCATGTGTGACTCATCTCACCGCATTAGCCTACCCCAAACAAAAACACCAATATACAATAAACACTATGGGATATGCCTCATATAAAGGTTCCCCATATTTATATACATACACTTCATATCACATGGAGGTTCCAACTTGGACGCTATACATTTTAATATTTAAACAATTTCATAAAATTCTCGAAGTTTCCATCTGGGCATACACTTTCTCGAAAACACAATCTCCTTTAAAATCTAGTAAAAACATTACACCTTGGTTAAATGTTCCAAAAAGGCCTTTAACATGACATGTCTAAAATTCCACATGGGATAACTATTTCAAATTCTGAATACATTTATAAACCATTTGCAAAAAAACACCATTTTTATATTTTGAATACCAAACGGGCCCTCATGTTCCATACACAGACACAAACACCTCACAAACAAAACAACAAGACTTAGTCCCTATTTAAAATCATGCCAAAATCCGTTTTAAATCCCGACGTTTCAATCCAAGTGAAACACCTTAAAAACACTTCCTAGAACCCACACAGAGGGACCCAACAACATTTATAAAGTTATCATTCACTTTCATTCTAGACTCAAAAAAACACTGAAATGCCATTATCCCACAACTCACATTTCAAAAAATCATTATTAAATCATCTACTCAACTGATAAACCATTTAAATAGACCAAAAAAAGTCTTACATCATTATTTCACCAATTTCACAAAAGAATTCAATTTTTAAAACCAATTTCATACTCAAATACTTCAAAATTACATTCACATCTTTAAAAAAAATCCACACCACATAAAAAACCAAAGGAACCAATTTCACATTCCTTGAATCCTAAATAATGTCCAAAAATGGATTTTCACTAAAAATTCATAACACTTATGGTAAATATGGTACTCAAAATAAGTCAAAGTCATGTAAAAATTTATCAAAATTAAATTCTCACAAAAAAATTTATTACAGAACATGATAAATTAATTAGACCAACAGAATCATTCATTAAATATCATTTATGGACAAAACCTACTACGCATAATCAAAGTGTTGATTCGAAACCATTTTTTTATATAATTTTTGCTAACCCAGAAACACTATAATAAATATAGTATATTATTAATAGTGTTGTGAACAACATATAAAGATTAATTCAAAACACACAAGTGTATATGGGTTCTGCAGGAAATAAAATATTTGGAGACTCCTACCTAGATGGTGTCCGATCATGATGCTACTGTAATGGAAGGAAGAACAACCTCTTGTACACCAATCAGACACCTATATAACCTATCTACACTCTTCATTCAACACCCGACATGTTAGGATTTTTTGAGCTTAAATAAAAAACATAATGGGAGATGGAAAAGCACATGGGGTGAGGTCACCGGGTTTCTGGCTCGTACATGTGAAAGGGAGTCTTCAGACCGGAGGAGATGCAACTTGGGAGTGGTTTTCACCAAAAAGGGTCTAGTGTCGGCTGGTCGTGTTCTGAAGAGAAGGTCCCTAGAAAAAGTTCAGCCAAAAGGAGGAGGTTGGGTTTTCCAGAGGCTGGCACGGAAGGGGGGTTGTTGTGCCGCTAGAATAGGCAAAATAGAGGGTAGGTGTGGTACGCCACTAGTCAGAGCTAGTTCTCTAGGAGGATGGGTGTCAAACTACTATGATAGAGAGGGGATGAAGGCTGAGGGCTGGCACTGGGGGGCGGGGGTGAGACCAACAGTTGGTTGGGGTGTATAGGGTGAGTGCAGACCTGCAGGGGGCTGAGGCCCGTAAGCGGGTGTGGCTGGGTGTAGTGTCGTGGAATAGGTTGAGCAGAGGGGAGGCAGGCTGCTTCCGTTGTGTAGGGGTAAGGGGGGGGTCTGAGGCTAAGAGAATTGAGGGAAATCCAAGGGAATCCATGAAAAATATGGGGAAGGGAATTGGGTGCAATGCAGAAAGGGGGGTTGTGTTGGTGGATTAGGGTTTACATTTTGTTCATTTTCTTATAATAATAGTAATAATAATCAAATAACAATTTGAGTATTGATAATAATAATTAAAATTAAATTACAATTTATTAATAAATATAATAATAGAAAATTTTTAAAAATAAAAACATTATCAACCATTTTCTAAAATAACAACATTATTATCTACACAATTTTATTATTATTAAGTTTTAATCATTTTACTTATTTCATTTATGTAAAAATATTATTTATTTTGAGAAATAGATATCTACTCAAGCACCTGGGATGATCACGCGACTACCGCCAATCATTCGGTGCCCGTGCACTGGTCCATAACCCACCAAATTCAATAAATGACAAAAAAATTAAACTAGGACCCAACTTGATCCTTTGTCTGAGAACCTAGAGCCAAGAAATAATAAGATAATAATTAACTTTAAAAGATTCAGTGTGACAATTCTCCCTAACACTAACACGTTTTTCCCCAAGAAGGTCACTCAGTTGAAAAATAGACAAAACAAGAATATATGCCTGATTGAATCTGAAAGAAACAACAACATAAGAGAACAATATAACATGATAGGGTTATCCCCACCACAAGAACTCAACTAGTTCAGGAATTTAACACCCAAACATACCACCATGGGAAGGGGGTCAATGCAAGAAATTCCAAAAAATACAAACTAACTTCTATAGAATGAGCGAAGAAACACCTTCACTTGAACTTCGAACCCTTGACCTAGACAAAAATCCCCCAAAACTAGGGAAAATACCTCTGAGAAATACATAACCCGAACATTGAATCTAACAATAACCATAAAAAATGACTCAAACATAGACACATAAATATCCAAATGAACACAACTAATCTAATATCACCCCATATAAGGGACAAAAACATCATTAATAAAAATACACGAATCAAAAAATCCACATCCACACAACCAGGAGTGCTTGTATTATAATAGAACAAGTCGATCTTGACATCATGAAGAAAAAAATGAACATAAAAAAATTTAAAAAATTAATAAAATAAAAACAATAAAATAAGGACATTATATGTCCCACTACCAACACGTAACACCAAACCCAGACCAAGGCTTCACACCCCCGAAAACTCTTGATTATGCATGAGCTTCAAACCGTGACCTATGGTTGGGGCTCTAATGGACGATGCATCTTCTGCCTCACAATCATGCATAGAAATTACATGTTCACAACATATTCTTCGGGTGATGTTTCCTAGAAAACTTCTCCAAGTGACCCAGATAGTCACAACGATGACACATCAACAGAGGGATACAACACGATAGCTTCACATGCCCAAACTGGCCACACTGGTGGTGCACCACTGAATGATATGACAAAATAGAATCTATAACCACTATAGGAGACTCTTTTAGAATAGTTCCCTCTGGCACACCATACTCACATGATGTGAAACAGTCACATGCAACTAGATACAACAGATTTCCAACCATCTTCACTTCGGATACCAAATTTGGTAAGAACACCTTAACCACCAGCTGGTCAAAACAATGATCTCGAAAATGGAGGACCCGCTCCTTGATCTCTATGGGAAGGCCCTTGATGAATAGATAGGTATTCATAAAATCCTGTGATGCTACATTTTGAGAAAATGACATAAGATCCTTGAAATGGTCAATATATTATTTCACTGTCCATTTTCTATGTTGAATAAGAATTACCTCTTCCCTTTTCTTCTTCTTCACCCCTTCAGGTATAAACCATCCAACGAAGACAGATTTAAAGACATCCCAAACCATCCCTACTTGAATTGATGGTGGGGTGAACAAATCCCATTAGTGTAGAGCTAGATCTTCAAATAGACCCAAAATAGAACACACTTGGAAAAATTCAGAAGTTCTTAATACCCTAACGATGCGCTCAATCTCTTCATGCCACTCTGCTACATTGAGAGGACCATGATCACTAGGAAGGATAGGCAATGTCTGAGAATGAGCAAAATTTGGACAAGACTTATCATAAATTTTGGGGACCATTCTGGGTGACATTTTCTATACAACATATAAAACACTGATCCGAAACTAATATCAATATAAATAAATATCATTGAAATCACCTTCTTGATAAAACAAAAAAAAAACTAAAAAAATAAAAACACAACAAATATTTCCCTTTTTAATTTATGATTTAAAAACATTTTTCTTTTGAGGACACTTTCCAAATACCAAACCCACTTTTCAAACCAAATTAAATTTCCAAAATCATTTCCCTTCTTAAAATTACTTTAGAAAAAGAAGTTCAACCCTTTAATTCCAAGTACAAACCCCAGTAAAACCATGAACCATTGTACATTTTCTCATCCACTTTTATTTGTACGAACAAACATGAAATTCCCAAGCATTCCATCACATGTGTGAACGTTCAAAAAGAGTACTTGAGGTTTCACCCAAAACCATTTCTCAACCAATTCCAAGAAAATATCATATTTTTAGACCAAAAGATTTCATTTTTAAAAACCATTTCATGAATTAATATCCATTTAAAATAAATAATTCTCAATTGAAGAACCCTTTTCCATTTTCAAAAGTTCACTTACACCAACCAGAACCAAGACGACAATCAACTTGCCACAAAGTACCAGAGTAAGGGACTCGTAGTCATGATTATCCTGGAGACATGGTTTTGGTCCATTCCCCAAGTAAGAATCACTAACTAAGAGGAACTCAAATGATATACTCAAACTCCACATGGATCACTACTCCATGTGACATCACCATGTAACATCAGTTTGCCTCCATTGTCATACCTCAATATAAAACAACCCAGAATGAGACAAGGACTCAATTCTAAGACTACCCCTGGTAACTCGGGGTTAGGAACGAGTTATGGTTCATGAGACCCTTCCCGTACCTACCTCTTATGTCCTGAAAGTCCTAATATCCATCTACCGGTCACCCCAAATAAAAAGAACCTCCTTTGATACCATTTTGTCACAAACCAAACTGGATCAACCCAGAACTAGTCACCCCAGCTAGACCAAAGCATTGCCCGAGGGGTATTCCTGCTCCACATGGGTTGGCATCCAATGCTGGGCATCAACATTTAATCATTAGGAATGATGTGTCCCATGAACCAAAGGTAAAAATATTAAAAAATTGACGATAAACATAAAAACTAGTAGTATAAAGAATATAAAACCAAACATACCTCCACGTGACCATCTAGGTCACCACCCAACCAAAAGTCGACCATGCTCTAATAATGAGCAACTCATCCAAGAGAACACAATAAAAGGGAACCTACAACTGAAAAGATAAAATAGGCACGAGCATTAGAATGCTCAGTAGGGTTTCCATGATAAACTATAGAATACAACATCCACATTCCTGAAACAATCCAATTAAAAAAGTATTATATACAATTATAAAAGTAGTGTTTTCATATTTTAAAATAAGAAACACAATTTTCCCTTTTAGGAATCCAAAAAAATGCTACATGCTATTTCAGTAAAACAATTTTTCATTTTATAAAAAAACCTAAAATAAATGATAACAATGATGGGCTAAAATAATACAGGTAAACATGGAAAAATTGAAATAAACTAAAATGACAGGGAGTAAACAAACAATTTAAATAAATGACTAACCAAGGGTGATCATAAACATCCCTTGAATACCCCTGTGCATACTCGGTGTCAGAACCACCAATCGGCATATGGTGAAGCTCCTAAGTCTATAACCAACTAGCTGACTTATAACTGACCAATATAGTGGAAAAGCATGCATGGACTAACAATAGATCCATGGGGTACCAACCTTTCTAATCAAGGTTGATCAGAAACAGTCACACAATCATATTAAAGATACCTAGGAACCCATGGTGGTTATAATAATACTGTGTAAGTAGGATCCCCTCACACGTGTGACTCACCTCACTACACTTTCCTACCCCAAACACATACACCAATATACGATAACCCTTATAAGATATCCCTCCTATAATGGTTCCCTATATTTATATACATATACTTTATATCATGCAAAGTTTCCAAACATGCCTTTATACCCTTTAACATATATACAATTTCATAAAACACTCAAAGTTTCCAACTAGGCATACACTCTCACCAATACACAGTCTCTATGAAATGTTAGTACAATCATTTTCCTTTCGTTAAAATTTCCAAACAGACCATTAACTCGACATATTTAAAATGAAAAATGGGCCAACAGTTTCCAAGACCAAAAATAATTATGAACAGTTTCCAAAACAATAATAAACACCATTTTCATATTTTCAATACCAAACATGCCCTTATGTTCCAAACACACACCTAAACACTCCACAAAAAATATATAGGGAATATCCCCCTTTTAATGACATGAAAAAACATGTTTAAATTCTAAATGGGTCAAACCAAATGGAGGACCTTCAAAACCATTCCGTGAAATCACACAAAGGGACCCAACATCATTGAGAAAATAAGAACCAATTTAATAAAGTTAATATTCACATTCTAACCAAACTCAAACACACACTGAAATAACCTTCACCAACAAATCACATTTCCAACAAAATTTAATAAACCATTTACTCAACTGATAAAACTTTCAAATGAATAGAACGATGTCTTACATCATGATCTCACTAATTTCAAATGCGGATTCTGTTTTTAAAAACAATTACATACTCAAACATATCAAAATTACTTTCACATGTTTAAATAAAATCTACACAACTTCATAAACCAAATAACCAATTTCATATTCCATGAAAACTAGAAAATGTTAAAAAATATTTTTTCACCAAAAATGAACTACACATCAGGTAAATATGGCACAAAAAATTAGTCTAAGGCATGTCAAAATTTCTCAATAATAAATTAACACAAAAAAACTCATTATAGAACATGTTAAATTTACTAGAAAAAAAATAATTTATTTAATAAAGTTTGTGTGAGAAATAATATAGTTGGAAATGCCAACATCAATGGAACACAACCACAACACAGCTTCTACAGAAGGAATAACAACCTCCTGCGAACCAATCACACACCTTAAAAATTAGAAAAACACATCAACCAGAATTTGAGATGTTTGAATTTGTAAATCTTAAATAAAAACACTATAGGTAAAAAAGAAAATCACCCGAGGTGAGGTCGCCTGGTTACTAGATCATGCATGTGATAAGGAGTTGCCAGACCAGAGGAGATGCTTCCTATGAGAGCTGTGCATCAAAAAGTGGGTGATTATGACTGGTCATGCACCAAAGAGAAGGTATCCAGATGAATTCCAATGGAAGAGTGGATGTTGGGTTTTCCGAAGGCTATCTTTGAAGTGGGGGATGGCGTGTTGTTAGAATAGTCCAGATAGAGGAGAGGCGGGGTGTGCCGCTGGCCGGAAAAAATGATAGGGTTTTCCACTAGCCAGGAGGAGGAGAGGTGGGATGCCACCAGAAGAGACGGGATGAAAGAAGAGGGTCAATGATGGGGATCAAGGGAGAGGCCGAATTTCATCTGGAGTGTGGAGGGTGAGCACATACCTGCAGGGGGATGAGGTAGGCTGGCAGGTGCAGTTGGGTGTAACATCGCAGAAAAGGTTGAGCGGAGGGTAAGTTGGGTGCCACCACTTCACAGGGGTGGGGGGGGGGGGGGGTTGAGGCTTGGAGCAGTGAGGGTAGGCTGAGGGTAACAAAGGAAACTAGGGATAATGGATTTGGGTGTAGCGCAGAATGGAGGGACTGTGTGGGTAAATTAGGGTTTTATTTATTTTTTTTCATTTTATTATAATAATAATAATAATAAATCACATTTGAATATTGATAATAATAATTACAATTAAATTACAATTTATTAATAATTATATCAATATAAAATTTGAAATAATAAAAATATTATTATCCACTCTGAATAATAACAACATTATTATCTACACAAATTTTTATTTTTATTATTATGTTTTAAACATTTAAATTATTTAATTTACGTAAAAAAAATTATTTATTTTGAGTGATAGACATCTGCACAAGCATCTAGAACATTCATGTGGCTATTTCCAAGCGTTTGGTGCCCGAACAACAGTCCAAAACCCACCAAAGTCATCAAATTTCAAAAAAAATTAAACTGTGACCCAACACAAACCTTGGAGCGAGATCACATAGACAAGAAATCATAAAATAAAAATTAACTTAAAAAGTCGGTGTGAAAAAAACAATAGGAAGGTCAGTTTCATGAGAATAATAATTTTAATGAGAGTATCAAATTTTTATTTTGGATTGAAAATAATTTATAATGGGAACATGACCTTGAGGTAGTGATAACAGAAATTTAACTATTTTTCCTATAAGATAATTCACTTAGGGTTTGAATTTTAAGGATTCAAACCATCATTATGATGTGATGACGTATCAAAAATAAAAAATATTTTGTTTTATTTCCATTGACGCAATTTTATAGATATACATATAGAAGAAAACTCTAAATTTTTTTCCAATGGAAGGTGTAGACTATGGTATTGATTTGTTTTAGTCTTGGTTAGAGTATTTCTTTTTATTAAGTAAATTATTAGGAAATAAGATAGATAGGTTGAGTTCATTAGGGTAGTCATGATCTTTTTTTATTAGATTAGTATTTTAGGGATCATCAATAGAGTATACATTTAAATATATTTAAAAAATTATTGTATGTTGATGAATATTTTACTTATCGGTTTAATTTATTTTCTTAATCAACCATTACTGTAAGAAGAGAAACAATGATTGATACTTGATTCTATAGAATTATGATAGCTGAAGTTATAAATAATGTTAAAAGTGAGATCTTATTCATCCTACAAGATAAAAATACAATGGATGTAATAATTGGAATTGATTGTTTGATTGAGATGAAGAATGATTAGATATCAGGTACACTACATAGAAAATTCCATTTACCGGTTGGTTATTAATAGCAGTTCAGAAAGACATAGCTAAATATTTTATTTTATTTTATTTAGTAGTGATTTTAAGATATTGTCACTAATTCAAGATAGCTTATTCAGAAACCACCGCTATTTGTGCTAAAACTGTCGGTAAATATGCATTTTTTGTATTTGGGTTTTATTAATTTTATTTTAGCTATGATTTTTCTTTAAAATCACCATGAAATTAATATTTAATTATTAGTTTAATTTTTAATAGTTATTTATTATTATTTGAAATGAATTCTTATTTAAAATTTGAAATTTAAATTAATTATTATTTATTTTAGATCTAAATTAATTTTTAATGATGTAATTATTATTAATTATAAATTCATTAGGATTAATGATTAATTTTTAATTATTAATTAGATATAAATTCTAAATTATTGGTTATTATTTAATAATTTTTATTCAAAATTATAATTAATCACCAACTATTTAAATTATTATTTAGTGATTAATTAAAACTATATTTATTATTAATTATTAATTAGTTAATCATTATTTATTAGTAATTATTTATATTTGTATATATTTAAAAATAAACACAGGCACACAAAACTCACCCCCCACAAACACACACAAATTCACACACACACACACACAATAAAACCATGGTTAAAAAATTACCACCTAAATAATGTTTTAGGAGATGTTAAAAATCAAAATGAAGCTCCTAATAAACATAACTTTGGATTCAAGTGTTTTTTGTGTTCATCAGTTTTCATAATAGAATATAATGAAAAAATATGATCATATTGGATAAAAATGTAATAATTAATAAATAGAAATTAATGTATGAAGAGAAGTTGAATATTTAAACTTCAACTTCCAATGACCAATGTTTTTTATCAGAGAGCCCATTTGTGCTATAATACATAGGAAATAAATGATTATGATGAGTTATATGATTTATGGTATTAGGGGGATCTCGTATCCCATTTTTTTGGTCAAAAGAGACTTTGAATGACTCTAAAAACAAGTTTTAAGTTAATAGGGTCTTATTATCCTATTATTAGGCCAATGTAATTTGTGAATCATCAATTGGGTGTAAAGATTAGATCATTAATGAATAAAAGGTCTAGTATACATTTTTAGGAGTCCCCTGGAATTTATCTCCTTTTTTAGTAGGGAATTACATGGTTGGTGGTTACCCCTAGTACGAGGCCAAGATAATCACAATTTAGTAGTGGATTGATTTGGGTAAATGAGTTTTGGTTAGGTCTTTTGGGAAATTCCTTTAGTCAAATTAAGTGACTTGATTGAACTCTTTACCCAGGTGGTAATATTGGGATGGATGGACTTGAATTTATTATGCTTAGATTTTATTAGGGTTTTCTACTTCACACATTTTAATTCTAATTGAAAATGGATTGTCTAAGGGCTCTCAATCTTTCCCTTATTAATTGGCTATATTGTGGCCATGCATCAACGACCATCAAAGTTACTTTTAATTCCATGAATCTAGGGCCATCATGGTTTCTTTATTCATTACTTAGAACCATGTTGATTTAGACTAATGAGTGACAGTTAGAACATTTTCGTATTTTCAATAGCTATATTAGAGGTTCTATGTCAATAGGGAACGCATATTGAGATCATAGTGGTCCATGGAATGGATTCTTCTAGATCACATGATTCTATGGATTTCTCTTCTATAATTTTATTCTTCATCCTGATAATGGTGGCACTAGGGTGTAACAAATGAACCTCTATAATTTTATTCATTAACCTACCCCATCACCAGAAGTAACCCTATATAAGTCCTGAATCTTATTTCCGATCACCACTAGTAGGAGACTAGAACCTTGGGTATCATATAAAACTATTGAGAATAATTCAACACATAAAATCTTATAAAATACAACACAAACTCCACCCAAGAATCTGGAATGATGCATCTATATCTCGGAAATCAATGCACATCAATAAAGAGATTCAATAAAAAGAACCAAACAAAATAGCTCACAATACAATAACGTTAACATAATATACAAACAAAGATTTATAAACCAAAATTAAAGTGATATTAAAAAATCAAATAAACTTGAATTCAAAATAAATAGAAGGATATAGGTGATGATAATTAATAATAAAAAAATAGATGTCCATATTTGTATCTCCAAAATAATCTGCCCAATAAAACTAATCATGGGATAAAATCATCATAGGTCACCATACATTGAAAGATAAAGAGGCATCTAGAAGCTCCACTAAAATATGTGTCTCTTTTTCCTTTAATTGCATCATATATAACCAATTATACATGAACCAAATGTATGTGTATTAGATTAGAGGAAAAAGTCTAGTATAAAACCACTATGATTATATATAATATATTTCACAATCTAAAATATTAGTACAGGTTTTAAAGTACCATTTTTAAAATGCTCATCTGAGAAAAGTAACATATTTTTACCAAAAAAAGAATTTGGAAGACAATTTCACATCCATTATGTTTCATTAAAACAAAACAAAATTTTAAAATAATTGATAAAATTGATCATAGAAAACATAACCCAGATAAATATAACATAATCATATTTAAATAAATATGATAAATATATAATAATATAATAAAAACATGAAATATAAACAACAATTATTAACATGTGTAAATTAATATCTCAATAATTCATCGCATGGGTTCTAACCTTTGGGACATATAAAGAAATAAAAAGGGTTCAAGGACCTTAATCATGGTACAATAGGCCCACCTTTGTTCACCTAAGATAACCCTAACCTCGAATTACTATTTATCCTCCCTAGGGTAAGTCCCTTACCCGGTGCATGATCCTCACTAGTGGAATTATCCAATTCAATAATCAAAACTCGTGAAACACTCTTCAAAATATCATATATGCTCACTAAAGATTTCTATGTACAGAACATTAATAACCAATCATCATAATATATCTAAAATCATGAAATCTTCTAAATTAATATATCAAACTTACCAAATAATGTTCTTAAAAAGATATAAAATGTTAACATAATGAAGTCACATTAAAAAATGGGTCTTTAAAATAAGATACGTCTAATAAATCTATGAATCAAAAAATAGAAAACAATTCACTTTCAAAACATCCTCTGTAAATCCATCCAGTATAAAAATACTCTTTAAACATCTTATCAAACACCTTATAAAAATAAAATGAGTTTTAAACAAAACAAAAAATGAAGGCCATAAATATTCTCACTCAATTCAATATAATATCTTAAAACACAAGAAAAAGTATAAATTAGTCCCCAATAATTCATTTTAATCAAAATATGAAAAGTAAAACCATAGTAAATCTCATGTACCAAATTGTTTCCAATGTAAAAGTCATTATGTAGAGTCACCTACATCAAACTCATTGTAATATGAATACCTTCTTCCAATACAAATAATTTATAGAGAAAGGTATCCTACCAAACCCTAAGAGTCAGTAAATACAGTCGTATAACCATATTTAATCATGTTATTGGACACCATAACATAATAGGGAAATATTATAAGAAGTGAATAGAAGGACAAGATACTATAAGGATTGGGAAGAGTAAAACAAAGATAAATCAAGAGTTAACCTAATGATATTACACTAAAACGTCAAGGAACAAACCATAAAATCTTAGAAAAGGATAAAAATAGTTGATTTCAGCATCTAAAATATTTAAATGGGCCATAATCATCCATTTCTAAGATAATTTTATAGGTGGAAAAGATTAATTTCCAATTTTAAAATTCATGGCATGTTCTATGGGTTAGAAAACAATACACAATCCTTAAACAATTTACTATGAAAGAAACATTATATTTATGGTTTTCCCCTTGGTTTCCCCTAAATATGAACCAAATATAAAATAAATGTTCACATTACTATGAATGGAAACATTATATATGTTTAATTGTGCACCAGCTATAAAATATCCACTAAGGAAGAGTCACCATACATAAAGATGTCAATATGGTTTGGACACATTGTTTTTAAAACCATTAATCAATAATCCACAAGTCATGAATACTTTAAAAAAAACACCCTCATCCTTTTCATGATTTGGGTGAATGTTCATCATTGAAGATGTGGTAAAAATGTTCTCTACCATGCTTCTCTATTTTTCATTGTTGTGATGTTCTAACTCTTTAATCTACTAAAAATAAAATAAAAGAATGAAATAATCAAAATAAATACATACCAGTAACCATGGTGTCACATTGGGGTCTCCATATTTCCCTTATTAATTGGTCATACTATGGAAGTGAGATAAAAAAAATGATGGTTCCTTTTATGCTTTTACATTTTGGACCATCATGGTAACTTTATGCATGACTTAGTAGTGGGTTGATTCTGGATAAAGAGTTACAGATAATCCTTTTGGGAAATTTATTTAGCCCAATTAAAGGACTTGAGTGATTATGCTTACCATTAAAGAATCTTGAGATATTAGGGTATGAATTCAATGTTTTTAGATGTTTTTTATGATTTCTCCTCCACACTTTATACTTGGACATGAAAATGGGGGTGTTTGGGTGTCTTTGTATAAGCAGTTGGAGTCTAGGGACCAAATAACCATTGTGTGACAAGGGAGATCATGGTGCATTTTAAAGTCATGAAACCATGACCAATGATGTGAATTCTAAGGACACGTGATAAGGAACATCATCATGCCTTTTGAGGTCATGAATTCAAGACCATAAAGTTGGATTTAAACACAACGTAGTTGTGGGTTGATTTAGGCTAAAATGTATCGGTAAGGTATTTTGGGAAATTTATTTTTCTCAGTTAAAGGACCATATGTAATTATATTTTTATATGTTTATTTATACTTATATGTATTTATATACATTTATATATATTTATATAATTAAACATGTATATTTATATGTATTTATATATATATAATTTTATTTCATTATATATATACACACATAAGTATTTATATATTGATATGTATTTAAATGTATTTTTGAATATTTTTATTGACCCTTGGGGTCCAATTATAGATCCCTCAATCTAACTCTCATTCATCCATAGTACATCGCTAATCAGCGATGGTGAATCCTAAGGCCCCTCCTTCACTCGGAGGGTCGGGTCCATCTTCCTATACTAATAATGGTGATATTCCCCATGACCATGAGGTTCCAACTTCAATTACATACATAGAACTTGATTAACACATATATTATCAAGGTTAGTTTGAAGGTCATAAGTAAGTTCATTATCCTTCAAGTAGTATTGATCACTCTCTATCTCTGTCAGAGTTCTTAAAAGGGTCTTCATTGCTATATTTGGAACCTGTGGAAAGACTCTCTTAGTGTAGAACTACTGTTGTCTTATTTTATAATAATATCAATGATTCATAGGGACATTATCACTAACTTATGGTTGGAATTATATATCCTTTCGAAATCCTTTTACCATTTTAAAGTGAATAAGATTTAGCTAAGTCTTGGTACTAGAAAACCAAATCTATTTTCACAATTATGTTTCAGTTTCTGCGTTGGTCTTTCAATCTTCAAATAAATAGAGATATATACTTCATGGTGGTCTATATTTATTATTCATTTATCCCTATCCATATTTAAAATACCACACAAATTTGGGTTATTGGAAACTCTCTTTGCAGTTTCCTATATTCAGACCATCGTATGTACCCATCAATGAATCCTATTGAGGAATGTTTATTTATAGAGATAGATGATTTGAAATCAGCTCATAAAAAAGTTTTTATAATTGTTAAGGGATTAATTAAATAAAAATTAATTGTAATCTTTGACTCCCGTCCTCATTATTGATCAAATTATAATAGCATTCGATACTAATTTCTTTGTTGTCATCATTGTCCACCTAAAACACCTAATCTTTTTTCCAAGGATCCCCAGGGAACAATACTCATGGGTGAATCTAGAAAAAAATGTGTTGTAACTCAAGATTAGGTTTTACAAGGGAGAAATGGGGGATAATCGACCTGAAATTCTGCGGGTGATGCAATAAATAAGTTGACTGATGGGTTTTTCAGAGGTTTATTGACAATTAATAGCAATAGAAAATGAAATTTTTCTCACATACCAAGGTCACCCATTAAAAGATAAATGAAATACATGTAAATTTTTAAAATAAATAATTCTATAAATAATGGTATACCATGTATCAAAGCTATTTCCTATTGCAATCACTATCATAACTACTTCGTATGGTATTAAAAGAAATCACAGAATTTCTAGATGAATTCCACCCACCTCTAAACGTATCCATGGGTTTCACCTAAATAGTTTTCCATAATAATATTATCCACCAAGCTCAATGATGTTCTAGTTCCAGACAAGGGTAAATATGAATATGTAGAGAGCTTCTAGTTTTGGGGGATTTAACCAAAAAAATAGAGCACTAAACACCACATACCAATCATCTCATGGAATATGGACCATTATATAACCATCAAGGATGCTACTTGGGAATTTATGTGTATTACCACATGTGATTTATCACATGATTTAATACCTTAAGAAACGAAAAAGTATATGCATTATTATCCCTTTATAGTGTTATATATTATATAACACTTTAGTAAATGATATGAAGTGTTTGGAGTTTTGTCCAAATATCTATTCCTTAACAATTGGTTGTAAGACACAACATATCAGGAAAAACATATAGACACTACACATTTACACTATGTATTATAAAGATATACATCACATTAATGTCAAATTACATTGGATTCAACATATGTTCAATCCTATAAATCCTATGAAGAGTTGGCTTTCGGTCATATCCCTTTTAATATACCACTTGCAATAAAGCCAAAAATACATTGTTCCATTCAACCTTATATATTATAATATACAACAAAATTTGAAATCATATCCAAATGTGATTTTGAAAATATTATAAAAAGACATCTGGAAAGTTATCATTAACCTCAATTCGTATCACATCATATGTAATACCCGGTGAATACCTATCTAAAACAATTGGGGTTTATGTGTAATACACATTTAAAGTTTCTATCTGAGTCCAAGGCAATTCCCATTCAATCATCCATAAAGTGTGACCCCATGGTAATTCATAGAATTGGTAAAATATATGAATGAAAATATATATAAATTATAATAAATGAGTGACCTCAAGAAAATCATCAATGATACTCTATCTATAATGGGATCTAGTAGGATTTTCCTCACCACATGTATTGGAATAATTTTTTCCAATAATTTTCTTCATATGTAATTATAAATTTTAATAATTTTCCCTTTTTTCAAGATACCGGTGACCATGGTACATGAATTATGTAAATACCATAAAATCAACTCAAACTTTTTCAATTATTTTAGTATATAATGACCTAGTTTATGGATGTAAAATATGTCATTCATCTTCTTAGATGTGAATATCACATGCCTTACATCTATGTAGATAATCCCAAAACATTTTATATCTTGGTGTGGTCGTACACTCCCTAGTCTATCTCAATCGATAGACCATATTTCATACTTGTTATATGAGAGGATGAATTCATTATTTGTTGAGCTCCATCTAAATATAAGATCAAGAACATACCCAACCACCATTGACTAGCTATGTAATTTTTGAATTGTTTAAGAAAGGAATAAAACAACGAAGGATATAATGAGAGGTATCTCACTAACTATAGGTAGTGGGGACCTAAAAATAATCCATGCTCCCCAAGTTTAACAAATATATAGTTTCTTAATCTCCAAGTGATATTTTTTTGGTCATAGAACATAAGGAAACACCATTATTGGGCCTCTGGGTATATTCTTTTAATCTCTATAAAAGAATATTACTCAAGATAACCTTAACATTTCATCACAACATATGGGAATATATGATGAACATTAGTTATATATAACTGAGAGTTATACCATAGAGGTAAATTATTTCTACACTATATGAAATTCATATCTATATATGAATTTTATTCAGCTAATGTAAAATAGTGATAATGTAGAGATTTCCTTTTATATGATACATTTTATATTGTTAAAATAATTAAATAATATATAAAAAACCACATATATGTGAATTTATAACATATAATATATGATAGACTACCAAAACATTATTGTATTTTATTTAAATTTTATGTTTTTAACTAATTACATCTACATGTAATTCCTACCACATCTCAATGTGAGAACCAGATAAAAATCTCCAAATAAACTCTTTTATTGAGTAACATCGATGAAGTAAGATAGATTTAATAATGGTAAAATATTGGAATCAAATTTCAATTTCTTAATTCATTGAACGTATTAAAACATTTTAACTTCCCAATATTAATTGTTATAATGTTATATTCTATTATCAAATTAGACCTATTTCTATGTTCCTCATCATAATTCATGGAACCAATTACATCACACTATTTCATTGAATAATAATTTAACCATTTACATTAACATTCACCAGCATGACCTAAATTGCTTTAGGGTAATGTGAAACGTACATTGATACAACAATAAAATGCAACCCGTTAAATTTCTATTTACAATTATATACTAAACTATTCGAGGATATTATTTAAAATTCACCATATAAATTGAGTAGCATAATTATTTATAAATTAGTGATATTCAAATACTATTATAACAAAATGAAACACTTTACTTTTCACCTTACTGCAAGATATCCTAAATGCTTGAGGATATTAAGTGGAAATCAATGTATCTTTATAATAGTGTGATCATTTACATTTTAACATTGAACTTATATAATTTTAAACATACTCTAACTATCCTCTTAGACATTATATTTTCTTTATATTATCTTTTCTAAGAATCAAAACAATCTATTTTATTTTAATAACTAACACATATTTTATTTTTAGTAAGAAAATTTAATAAATAAACTATTGTTTTAATATTACAAATGTTATTGTATGTGTTTTGAATTTTTTTCTATCTAAAAAGCGTACTTTTCTAAAATATACCACTGATATCTGGTGTAAACACATTCCTCATATTTTAAAAACATTATTGGTAAATACTTTATATTGTATAATTTTTTTATCTTTATCTCATTTTAAAAATATATTATAATTTTTTTGAATAAACCATGTTTAGACATATAATTATCTAAGTTAGTTCACAATAAATCCTTTATTAAACAACTTATCTTTTCACATAAGATATGTGAGATGAAGATACATACCCACTACTTAGATCTAGTTAATCTTTGAAAAATCCATTATATCAAAATATTCAATGGGAAAGCTCTTTGTTTCATCATTTAAACCAAAGAAAAATATATATATATCAATTAATAATTTTATTTTTTACTTATTTATATTTGAAAAACCTTTAAAATATGCATTTTCTATCATATAACCATAAAAATTAATAATAAATTTCTATAATATCATTAACTAACATGGAAATACAAGGGTGTATCAAAAACCTCTTCATAACCTTAACAATAGGATTCAAGGACCTTGATGGATTCTTTGAAGAAACATTATTAGAATACCCAACTAACTTTCCTCCTTTAGGTTGAAATTTTACCCACTTTTATTGTCTATAAAACACTGAAAATATATAATTTATATTCCAATTTCATATATTTTAATGTGTTTTAGGATAGTGAATAAAATTTTATCAAATTAAATCATGTTTTCAGAAAATTTCATGGGATAATCATATTCCCTATCTAGAACTAGACTTTAATAGTAGACTCTATATGATACTTGAATATAAAATCATATATAATATATGATCAGAGACAAAAATACTTAATTTAATTTTTCATCTAATGACTTTGAAGCCTCTACTGTGTCATTATATGTTTTATAAGCCTATACATTCACTTATTGAACAAATTCAACACATTCTCACTCAATAAGGTGTTTCTCTAACATATTTAATTTTTCATACATAACAACGTTTCTTAATTTACCAATATAAGGATTGATCACAAAATGTTTTTTGACGTTGATGATCCTATTTATCTATAATAAAATCTTTTATCAATTGAGTATCATGTTTTATTACCATTTAATAAATTGAATTCTTAAATAGGATCCCACTAAAATTATGACTCATTTTAAATAAATCCTATCCATTATTAATCCACAATATATATTTTACCATGACATAGACTAGTTTATTCATAAGAATAATAAATGACTATATCTGGTAGACAAAACTTGTTAATCATATCATATACGACTCTTAGATAATTGAGAGGATAAATTATTTTTAAATTTATCATATAGATAAACCAACTCTATTATTATGGTATTTTAACCATAGGATTTCCTTTATATGTGAAACAAAAATAAATGTTAATGAATCAATTCTAAAATGATAATCCATAGACACATATATTTCTAATGATCTACCCAAGGATGATTTACTATCACTTATCAAATTCTTTTCTAACACAAGATAATCCAAGGGTGTCCAACTATTTCATAAAACCACCTATTTTTCTAATTAGATTCTTGAAAAGTGATTCTTTGTAAGAATTAATCACTTAAAATTTTAAGAGGATTTAATTTCACAAATCTCATCTAATGTTATTCCCTTATACATTTATTATTCTTATGATTTATTTTTGGAACCCAATTCATTACACCAAATTAAAATGTTCAATCTATATTTATGTTATATTATTTATGAAACTCAAAATTTGTGTAATACAAAAAAATAGATGTTAAACATATTTACACATATCCAAATGTATCTCTTGAATAAGGCATATAAATTATTCATGTAAAGTCATGGAATTATACTTAATTGACAATATCCACATGGGTAATACCAAATTCACATATAACCAATCCCCATATATCTAGACAAGGTATAATGCTCCATAATAGTGGGAAGCTTGGCCTAAAGTCTCTCTACCCAGGGGAATATTACCAAATAGAAAATTCAATTCTTCATAATTCTAATACCCAGTATCTTTAATGTATATTTATTAAAAAATTAAACTAGGACTTAGATTATACATACTAGTCTATGTATATAGAAAATAAATTAATTTACTATACCTATCATATAACTACTTTGAGGAACATATGAAAATTCCATGTATTAGTTTATCTATTAAACTAGAGTAGAGATCATTCATAATATAAATAATTTATAACTACAAATACACCAAGGAATGACCTTAAAATTAAAGGAAAATTTAAATATTTATGCATGATTTAAATATTTTGGAATAATTAATAAACCAAAGATAAATATAAAAATTGTATAAATTAGATAAAAATTATGAATATTTCATTATATTAAATATAAATGTTTTATATTCATTTTATACAATGAACATTTTATTTTCTACATTGTATGTAATTTAACTCTAAATATAATATAGTTCATGAATTATTAAAAGAATTTATAATTCAATTTGAATTATAAAAACCTATATATCATATATATAACATTTGTATACCATGATAAAACTTATCATAAAAAATCTTTTTATGAGGTTTATATAATATCCAAATAATATGGATTTAATTTTAATACTTGAAATAAAATATTATGAACAATTCATAATTTAAAATAATTTTTTTTTATATTTTTCCCTTATTTTTTAATTTAAAACCCCTTTATTAATCACACCTTATGATTTGTAAATAATCATTTCTTTTTTATAAAAGGAATTCCAAAAAAATCATTAAAAGGTATTATAATTATTGATATTTAATATTTGGAATATTTTATTAATATATGTTTCATAAAAATTTACATAATTTATATTATAATACTTATAATTATTTAATTTATAAACTATATAAATTAGAATATTTCCCAAATCAAATTCTCTATGATTTTTACACATTTTCTAAACCATATGTAAACATAAAAAATATATATATTTTCATATTTCATTTTAACCTTTCATAGGATAGGGTTGCCTATGTAAAGGTAAAATGTTTTACCATTACACATGCCAAAAACATGAAGGCTACATGTGTGCTACTATCCTATGTGATGGTAAAAAAGTGGTTTACTTTATGTAAGATAACTTGCATAAAGGTATGTTATATTGGCCTTAATGTAGTACCCTAATATTTAAAGCTATATAAAGATAACCTCTATAGATAATATTTTTTCATCAATGTCAATAAAAATTACCTTTAAATTGACCCATTTGTGTTAGGGTATGTAGGGATAACACTTAGGTGAGCTGGGTAACATTTGATAACCCTTAAACGGTACACTTGTGTGTAAGTGTAATTGATTGGAATTCTAAATTATTATATTATATGTTTTGAAATTAAGGAATATTTCCTTGATAGTAAAGAATAATTTGGAAATGGTAATTTTTAAAAACAATATTTAATTATATTATTTTCTTATTCATTGAAAATAAATATTACAGGGTTGTGAACCTAGGAAATGGGTAACCTAGAATGAACTACATTTGAAGAGTAGTGCATTTTTAGTGATTTGGTGAATGTCACATCATCAATGCATGCTTCATAGAGTCTCTTAGTGAACGTTATCCGGGTAAATTATCATGTCTTTATTTAATATATGCATGTATAAATAACGAGGGTAAAATAAATCTAAAATAATATATGGTAACAAAGGGATAGTTAGTGAAAGATAACACAACAAGTGACCATAAAGGTTAATTGTTAAAGATCAATTTAAGGCCATGAGATTTATAGGAAAACGTTTTTTAATTGGATAAGAATTTACATTCCTTTATTAAGGCTCCTCTTAGGGTAATCTCACTCTATGATTCAATTAAGGGACTAACAAATGGTATTGGAGGGATATGTTCTTTTCTGGGGATTTTTATTCTTCAAAATTTATCTACTGTTTTTAAGAGAAATTTAATCCATATTATAGGATATATAGTTTGATGAAACAAACATAAAATAATAAAAAAATAAGTTTATTTCTTACATAGAATATTTATTCGGAGTTACCCATGAAGTTGTAGAGGAAGGAATTGTTCTATTGATGAAACATAGAGTTATCTATGAATCATATCATAGAAACATTGATATTGGTACATTAGTGAAAAATTAATTAAAGAGTGGCCTTAAGAAATAAAATTATATGGAGGTATCACATAGAATGTTTAAAAAATATATTAGATGAATCTAAAATAACTTCTTAACAAAGATAATAATGAGTGGTTCATGTCCAATGGTAAGAAAAATGCGAAGTTTGCAATGAGATAAAATTATCTTACTAGGGAATAAAATTTATAATCTAATTTCATATATAATTATATCATTTTTGGAGAAATTATGTATAATATTAGACAATATTTCAAATATTAAATTAATATATTATGAAGTAGTGAAAAAATGATGTTCTTAATCAAAATGTGTTCATACAATGAATATTATAAGATCCCAACACTAAAAGAGTTAAGAGAGTAATGTAAAGTCACATATGATGTTTATTATGTAAGTATTAAATATTTTTCTTTAGATAACAAGTGGAAAAGAGAGAATAATTGGATAAAAAATTAATCATAAAGAAAATGGGAATAAAAATAAAATAAAAATGTGTCATTATTTAATATATTTTCAGATAAGTGTGAAGAAAATGGACCTGGAGAAGGAATTGAAGGCAATAATAATTCAACTCAAAAATAAACTTTAAGAAAGAGAGAAATCTAGGATGGACGCTACTTCAAGTACAAACGCGTTGAAAATATAGATGAAAGAAAAACATGTGTAGATCAGAGATCTTGAGCAGAGGTTATACACCTCAAATAGGAAGATGAAAATCCCTATGAACAAAGAGAAAATATCAATAAAAATCCATAATAGAAATCATTAAAAAAATTGGTCTTTTATATAAAATATAACATCTAGGATCTATAATATAATTTAGAACTATAATGATACTTATTTAGAAGTCATAGTAACAATATAAACACATTGATTGATGATGAAAATCCAAAATGTGATGGAAGAAGACTAGATATTCCTATAGCTCAATCAAGTATGGATTATATTGTGTATTATTTTTATGGTAACTTCTTTTTTGTTCTAATGTTAATCACGTGGAAAGGTATTGTGATTGGAGTAATGAATGGAAGGGTAAATATTTTATAAGGAGATACACACCTAATATGACATATAAATAATGATTTTATCTAACAATGAGGCATAATATGAAAGAAAATATATTAAATGATTTAGATAATTAATGAGAGCCTTAAAAAGGGTAAACTGTAAACCATGACTTGGTTACTCACACTAACTCTCTTATAATGAAAATAAAATAACCTAGATAAAAGAGAAAGGAATTGTTCCAAATTTGAGAGAGGTAGATGTAAATAAAACCCACATATAAAGAATGCATGTAAGATTACTCTCACGACAATCAAGGAAGAGATATGTCTATGTGGTCTTTTAAAAACCACTATATGGAAAAAATATAATGTTTCAATAGATAATATATACAGAGTTGAGATACACTACGGATGCAACTCAAGAGGATACTTGTTCAAGTGTAATCAATTCCATAACTGTGTAACAGACTAATCTGAGGTAAGAAAATTTGTTCACATACATGATGAAAAGTGTGTAAATTGTATTATAAAAATTAGATTTTTTGGAAAGAGTTTGATAATTGTGACTATTACTTATGATGAAGTTGTTGAATAGATAATGGAATTACATTCCACAAAGACAAAAAATTAAAATGAAAGATTGAATATGAAGGGTTGGTTTATCCTGACCATCCCTATTACTTTACTTGAGGAACCTTAATGAACCCCTGTTCATATATTTTTTATTGTTTCTCACATTTGTTTTTCAAGTTATGAATTATGGGGGTTATCAAACTAATAGATTTATTTTACTATAAAAGTACATGTTATGGTTCTTAAAGAAGATATAATAAATCCAAGAACCATGTGTTATAGGGACACTAAAGAATAATATTGATTTGGAAGTAACAACACATGGATTTCATATTTATATATTTGTTTTCTATCATTTGATATCCTTCTTTACAATATACATTATTTAAAACATTTCTGATCTAAAAGTGATATTCCCACAAGGGGGGTCCCAAATTTAAACATGAACAATTGGTTCCAAGATCTAATGAATCAAGGAAATTTGTGATTAATATTAAAGGATAATAATCCTCAACATATTTTTTTAATACTTTATAGTGATAAATAATTTTGGAGGTCAATTGAAATAATTTATTAAATGTTTAATAAGTTGTCTCTTGTGGCTCTTCACGTTGTATGTTCCCAACTATGAAGTTATTTATTGTCTATCTACATACTTTTTGGTATGAAAGTTATAGAGATCATATGTTATTATTTGTAATTTAAAAGGCCAATGTTTCTAAAAGTATATTCATTAGTATTGATAAGTGACATTGACAACCTTGGTTTTCTTCTATAAACACTCTTGTTTCTTATATTGTTCTCAGGATCAATTGGCATGGATGATTTTTTGAAACCTTAATGTAAAAGTGGGAAATTGTATTGATTAATATATTGAGAAGCATAATTTATCTTAGAAAGGGATATTTTGGAGTTGAAATTTTTAATAGATATTATTGTTACTGTTTTTGGAAGATTTGGTTAATCAATAAGTGGTTGATTCAAAGGACAAATAAAATCATAGAGGAAAAAATAAGATGAGTAAGTATTATTAATCATAAATGGGGGAGTCAAAGCCCATGAAGAATCCCTCTTGGAAGTTGAATACAGAGTATAATATAAGATTTATTATATTTTAATCCCTCAAATTAAATGGGAGAAATGAATGGTTATTAAATGAGATAACCCCATTTAAGGAGGTAGTTTGAGATTCAATGGAAGTACCCCACATATGAAAGAGAAGTAATTTCCCATTTTATTTAGTTTATTATATGTGGGAGTATGACTTAATATAAATAGGTGTATGAAATTTTCAAAATAATCCACATAAGATTATTTTTAGGAATCCAAATGTTTTGTGTTAGATTTATTTATAATAGTGGATACATCCTTGATAATAAGGAATATATTTTACAAGGTAATTTTTAAAAATGAGATCACATTTTATTCATATTATTTATATCTAAAATGTGAAAGATGAACAAGTAATTAGTATAAAAGAAAATACAAAAATGTTATAGTATTCTATAAGGATCCAACATTGTCAAGAGAAGTAAAAAATAAGTTAAGGAGGAATATTGGAGAATATTTTATTGTTGTTTTCCAACACAGGAAATATCACACCACTATTAGTGGGAATAGTGAAAAATAAAAATAAGGAATGTGTAACCATGACATTTTTTATGGCCATGGTAGAGAATAAGATAACTAAAATGGAAGAGCTAGAATGTTCCACATTTTGGTGGTCCTCATAGTTGAATTTCAGAGTTCGTATGCAACACAGTGAATCACATATGTGATAGAAAGGAATTTCAGTAGATGTGGTCAAGAATAATGTTTATGGAAGAACAGGTGGAGAAACATGAATAACTAAAGGTTGGACACTCCTTAGAAAATTTAATAATTCATGAAACATAAGAAAAGTTTTTGTGATATTCCCGGAGTAGTCCACATTTTTGAGATGTTATGATGAATTGAATATTTGAAGTGGAAAACATCACCAAGGGAGATGGACTATGTCATGGTGATGAGAATGATGTCTTGAGAGTCTGGATGTGAGCCATGAGATGGTCCATTACAGTCATAGTGGTGGATGTAGTGATGTTTCTTGTTATGATGACGAAATTAGTGATTCATATTTATACAAGGGAAAAAAATCAGCCAATAAGTTGTGAAGTTTGGCATGCTGAATAGTGTGTTATCCTAGAGATACGTAGAAAAATCTGCAGTGTTATAAGGAAATAAATATTAGTTTAAGTGTGGGATAGAGACAAAAAAATGAATATGATTTGATTCATAATATTCTTTAATAGTTCTTCAATAATTAAATATTCACATGCCTTGAACTTTTGTCATTATTTATGCTCGAATTTAAGGGAGATTTTAACATTCCATGGATGAAATAATTAATAATTAATTCACATTGTAAAATAAAAAATAATAGAGGTAAAAAGAATTTATATGTTTATTATGATTATGGATATCACAGTGAAAATATTGACGGGGTTGTGGTTGATTTTAATGGCCTATTATGATGTAGTTATGTGTTCAATTTTTTGGGCACGATCCCTCATTTTCAACGGGATCAACTAGAGGTAGGAAAATAAATTGATACTTGATAATTTTGTATATCTGAACATATATAAAAATATATTTGTTAAAATAAAGGGTTGGTATGAAGATGTAGGTGTTAATACCTATTAAATACACTACCAAATAAGATGATGGAATTATTTTTCATCAATAAAGATAAGATGAGTTTTAGGATTATTCTGGAAGAAGATGTGCTATAATAAGGTGGTATTCATAGGTCACGAGGAATTAGTATAGTTGGAATTAAATAGAGAATCTATCTATACTTGAGTATTAATGCCATGAAATAGAAATCCATAACGGAACCTATATGTCCATATACTATGTATAGGTTCTCTTTTCCACAATAGTTGCCATAGAAATGATGTTTCTAGTCATCAAACAGTGAAACGTGAGAAATAGTGAGTAGAACCTAAACTTTTATAGGTAATGAACTTGGTAAAGGAGTTAAATAGCTCAAAATCAATTTGACAAGTAGTGGAATTTATAGGGATATGGATTATGTATCTTTTTCTATGAATTATCCTATCATTATCCTCTAGTGGTTAAGCCAAGAAAATATTTGTGTCTATATTTACATTTTCCATGAACCCAAAATAAGATTAAATGGATTCATTAAGAGTATGTGGTATAAAGTTACAATCAAGTGATTGAATGAGTTTAATATCGATTAAAAAGAGAAAAGTTAGTGACCATAAAGATTGAGAGGTCATGAATCATTCAAGGTAGTTCGATTTATCAGAAAATGTGTCTTAAATTGATAATACATTACACAACCTAATTCACTCCCACTTAGGGAAATCTCACTCAAAATACCTATTAAGGGATTAAAAATAATTTTTAAGAACCTTACATAGAAAACATCTATGTATGTTTTATCTATTTTAACCTTTATCTAGAATAATATGTGTAAGGTTAGATCATGATTATCCTAATATAGAACCCTTTTACATAAGTGCAATATGATTTAACCATTTTTTAGGAAGAAAAATTCTGTAATATTTTATTTACAACTTTCTAAATTTCATGAAAGATATAAATAATATAAAATAACGATAGCTTTGATACCATTGATCGGTTTTAAGGGATTGATTATACCATAATAATAAAAATGGGATTGATTATAAACCCTTACCAATATCACCTATGAAATGAAAAATGAATTATATGTATATTATGGAAATAAAGAATACAGGTAAATATAGTGCACCATGCACTGAATCCGTAATATCATACAATAACCAATAAAACCCATTATGTGGAATTGATACAAAATCCCCAAAGAATAAATTGAAAACCTCCCACCTCTAGAGGTATTGAAAGGTTTTTCATTAATTGTTTGTTATATGAATGTGAACCACTAACCACCATGATGCATTAGATGTCACGAACAAGCCCCAAAATACCATCGATCGGATGCCTGAATTGGACCTTGATGCATATGAAGGGCCATAACAATCTCCACAAGCTGGTGATAAGTGTCAGAGAAAAAGTTAAAATGATTGGCAGAAATATCACCCTTGAATTAGAGATAACATAAAAAATATTTCAACCATAAATTAAGAATTACCCATCCACATTTTGAACATCCACACCAAATCTAATAAGAAAAAATAAATCAAAAAATATATGTATTAGTAGAATAAAAAAACCACTTAGCTCACAGTCAATGATATATCCATAGAATCATCTCCCTTTACCTAACCCAAAACTCCCTCATGATTTTGAAATTACAAAATCACACAGTTTCCATATAAATAATGTAACCACCAATAACCATCTCTCAAAGCTGTTAAGAAATCATTCAAAGAACCAACAATATGACATTCTATAAAAATAAATGATTGTACCATAAAATAATTTAATATAAACCACATTCCAAATTTTATAAATAATACTAAATAAAAAACCTAAAACCCCCAAAGTTAGTCCAGGATCCCAAAGTGGTTAACACATGATCCAAGAATATGAACATGATATATGAAAATGGGGGTGAGAATAAAATTACTCATTAGACCACCGTTTTCCTCTTCAAATTCCAACCATCAAATTAAACATCCCTTGAAATATTTAATGAAATATAATTTAATAATTTTGTTTATAGTTTAATTTTTAAAATAAGAACAGTAATACTCATCCACTATTTGAAAAATTCTTTCTTTTATCATTTAAATGAAAATGATCACTTAAAAACAATTCATTAGGGATACACCCATATTTAATTAAAACTATAATTTAAAATACATTTTTAAGAATTCTTTCTAAATACAATTTACATTAAAAATCTTTTGAAAAAAATTTATTGGAAATATTATAAATGTAAATAGAAAAATAAATGAACCTAATGGTACCACATTAAGAAGAAATCAAATATAAATGGTCTTATAAGGTCCAAACTAATAGGGTAACATAAAGAGTGAACATAACCTAATAAGAAGAGTCAAATAATCTTGAGAAATTACTAAATATATCATGAGAAACCTTATTTTTTACTTCATAACCAACTAATAGACTATCGATGAAGTTCATATATATTTAACCAAATGGTTCACTCTCAACTTTTATTACCTTTATCAAACCCCCTATGGACTCTTAAACTATAGGGTATTTAGTTCATCTAATTTTTATTTGAAAGAAACTTATTTAATCCCTCGAATAAAATCTTAGGATCCCCACGCATGCTAATAAATAGGAGGTGAGAAATAACAAGGAGCAATATTATGAAAATCATGTAATCACATCTCACCACCCACTCCATTTTAAAAATAATCCTATTTTACATTTCAATTATAATATATAATATAGCCCTTGGGAAATAGTATATAACAAAATCATAAACAATATTCCCCTGGGGGTCACCATCATTAAGGTTCTAATATTCACACACTCTATTTAGAAATCATTTATATGTTCCAAGAATCCCATTATGAAATGTGTCTAAGAATGGATAAACATGCTCTCTCTATTGGGAGGGGGCTTGGCCCTTTGGGTAAGCCACATGAGGGGGCTAAAGAAGAGCGGTGGTTGCATGAGGGAGGAGGGCTACTAATTGGGAGTTTTTGAATCATAGAGGAATTTTGACATGGGTGGATCTAATAAGGGATAATGTGACATAAGTGGAGTTCTTGAATCGTAGATAAGTGATAGAGGGGAAAAACTGAATAATAAAAATAAAAAATGACACAAAACAAAAAAACTAATGAAACTCGCATTATTTCAAAACATTGAAAAAACTGTGTTTCTCCTATTGGACACCCAAAAAAATATTTAATAGTTACTCTTAAGAAATAAGATGAATTTCATATCTACTCCGTGATATTTATAACAACACTACCCTAGGAAAATTCAAATTTTACTTTCATTTCATGATTTACTGACCCTACATGCTTATCATGCAGTCCATTAAATATTTATTTTTTTAAAAATAGTTTTTGTCTCAAAATTATTATAAACTCATAACAGGTGAAAATGAAATTAAATAGTAGTAAATATTATAAAATTAAAACAATCATTTCACATGAATGTGCAAATTCTACCCTCTATAATTATTTATATCCCTCGAAATTTGTGTCCATAGGATGACATACACCAAGGAACTGACAAATATAAACCCTAAGAAAGAGGTGACTAGTATGAATAAACTATAATAGACCCTAATGTGAGAGATTACCTACCAAAAAAATCCTCATGATCAATGATTAACATCCACAGAAAATATCCAACATCTCTATGTAGAATAAAGCTAATTAAAAAGGGACACTATATTTTACTAACCTAAGTACTACTAGAGAATACCAACCATTAAGAAGTTTTCTAAAATAGTGGGTTAAAAATATATGTTGGTTGGAGTGGACACTCAACAGGGGGAATTGAGTTCCAATTAAAATTTCTGTTTAAAACTTTATTATTAAAATCCTCCAAATTAAATATAAATTAATCTGTAGTGAATTTATAAAGATTGTAAGTTTTCAATTAGTTCCTCACGAGATTGATTATTTCTCAGTTAACTCAATCAGAGGATTAATTAACAATTGAAAATTACTTACTGGTAAACAAAAGTTATAAACAGTTTCTAGTTTAACTATCAGAGTTACTTTAAAAAAAATTATATTTTTAGCAATCAGAAGCAGAATATAAAATATACTTTAAAATTAAATGAGATGCATAGCTGGTTTAACCAAGAGGTTCAGTCTCAAGAAGAGAATTAGTCCTCTCAAACAGATTATATAAACTTTGATCCACACCCTGGATCAGGGTTAACAATAGTACAAAGGCTATCTAGGTACTAAGACCTCAACCACAGTTCTACGTGGGAAAACAAAAACAATAGCATAGAGGTTGTCCAGGTCACACATAACCTCTAACACAGTTCACAGTGGGAACTAAATGGATTCGGAAGGTTTGAGTGAGGATTCTAGATATCCTCTAGTTATTCTCAGTAGTCAGTTTGTGTTTATGGTGAACAAAATCACACAGAGTACTCAAAAGTAAATACGAAAATCACAATAGATCTAAAAAGATATGATATGGGTTTAGATGGATCTGTGTGATGGAAATGTACCTTTGGACTCCTTTTGGATTGAGAATACATTTTTTGATTCCTTCTCAAAATTTTTCAGAGAAAGAGAGTGTCATAGTCTTGTTCTTTGACTTCCTTGTATTGAAGTCTTACTCAAGGTTGTAGTATTCTGTACAGCACAACAATGTCCCTAAAATATCAGCAAAATTTATTCTCTTCTTTATGCTCTGGTGCATATGTTCTTTCTGTATCAGATGCATATCTTCATATATCACTACACTTAGTAGATTTTTCTCTTATTTTCCACACCTTTTTCTACATGTATTTGGGATTTGCTTTTATAGCTCAAGTGGTCCGACAAAAAGCATGATTGCTTCTGCAGGTACAAGGTATGGTTTCCTGACATTCCAACAACTATCATTAATTAATTCAAAATGCATTAAAAACATCAAAAATGATAGTTTCTAAATAAAACAATAGTAATAGAGTTTAGATATATAGTGACTGGTTTCCATCGGTATCTCTTATTATCAGTGAGCCTATATCGGTGGACTTGGGTCAGTAGGTCTGTATCGGTAGCTGTTAATTTTTTTAACAGTAGACCGCTTGAATTGGTAGCTCCTATATCAGTTGCCCATACTGTTGACATTCTTGTATCAATAGGCTTTGTAGTGGTATCCATCTATCTGTATCAGCATACTTATATTGGTAGTTGTCTGTGTATATCGATGGCTATGTATTTGTATCTGTAGAAATCATATCGGTAGCTGTGTGCCAGTGACCTTGTGTTGCAGGAAGCTTGTTCTTTTAGTGACCTTTACTTATCAGTAGACTATGTACCAGTAAGTCTGTCTGTCTGTTTGTATCGGTAGCTTGTATCGGTAGGTCTGTATCAGTGACTCAAATACTCAATATTTATTTGTTCTATGCAAATCATATTCAGATTGAGTTAGTAACATTTCTAAACAAGTATAAACATAAATAACCAATGTTTAACAAATTCCAATGATAATTTTGATATTAATTTAATAATATGATGTCATAGGTCGAATGAATAATTAATATAAGATAAACATTATTTGTTATTACCAAAGAATATTGAAACATAATTGAGATTATCAAAACTGGTGATGTCAACAATCTCCTCCTTTTTGATAATCACAAATTATGATATTATAATCCAAAATAATCAGTAATGAAACAGTATAAAATACACTGGTTTTTATTTATCAGTATGAGTAATGAAATTTTCATATGTGAGATTTTAAATGGACAAGAGGTAAAACTATAAAACAAATAAACCTCATAGTTTCTTCCACTTTGTGATTATAAATAAAAAAATCAATAGAAATACACTAAAAGAGAATGACATTATGTATATTTATTGAGACAAAAATACAGAGAGATACAAAATTGAGGCAAAAATAATACAAGTGGTTCCTATCAAAGTGTCTTAACCAGTATTCAATCCACCTCCTCAGCATGTCATTTGGATATTCCCATGGAATTAGAACTATATCCAGGCTTGGTGGATGCAGTTGGAGGCTTAGGAACACCATAGATGATCAATAGTGGCTGAGCAACTGATACAGTGCCTGGCCTATACTGTGTAGCTCTATGGGTGATCATAGGAGTGAGAATCTGGATTTCTTGGCCTGGAGTCATCTGAGGAATGGAGGCAGACTGAGCAGAGGTAGGCAGAGCTTGTGGTACAAAGATTAGTGTACTGTCCACATGAAAAAGCGGCAATGACATATTCCTAAAGTCCATTATGATCCCTCCTCCTCTTTCCATAGAAGAAATGAAGTCATCATTGTTCTCCATAAATTTATCCAGTGTAGGTATCAACTCACTAAGCTTTCTTACTTGTTCTCTGAAATCCTGAGTGACTGGGGGTATCTTCATGTTCTCTAACAGAAGCTTGAAATGGTTTTTGAGATGATGCTTGGTATAAAATTTATGAAAATAGAGATCAATCTTATCCATGATTTCTTTTTGGGAAGCAGTAGCATCCCTCATATGATCCTGAACAAATTTTCTGATATCTCTTGATGTAAAAAGTACCTGAGAATCAGTTGAGCTACAGGTACTATCCTGACCAAGCTCCTCTTTTAGCATAGTTCTAAACTAATCAATATCTACTGAAGAAATTGATGAAGAAAGATGCATAATAGTGAATTCTACAATCTTTTTGAATGATTGGGTCATGTTGCATATCAGCTTCTAGACAACCAAATCTTGGGTGCTCACATGATCTTTGTCATACTTCTTAAAAGCTTCAAATACATCCAATAATTTCCTTAATATACCTTTAATGTTATTTATATCGGCATTCATTTGAGCCTGAGAACTACTCAAGGTAATTAAAGCAGCAACAGACTACTTCAAGGCAACAATAGCTTCTTTCCAGCTCTTAACTTGAGTATGAAATACTCTTATATCATTCATCATCTCTATCATTGGGCCTAAAACCATACACCCAAGAGAGAGTTTTAATGATTTTTCCATATTGCTCATATCTTCAATAAAACAATTCTTTAAATTTTCAACAGATGCATTCAAAGACTCTTTCATCTTAGCCATTATAGATTCAATATCATCCATAGTTACCTTATTTTCCGACACAATTACATGTGTTCTTTTAGACTAAATACTAACCAAAGAGTCATTCATAACAGCTTGAATGGATGATATTAACAAGGTTTCCATTCTTTGTATCTCTTCCACAAATGAGGTCTTAAGATCAGACTTCAACTGGTCAAGATCATATTTTCTTACCACATCCTCAGGTAAAAACTCAGAAAGGATATTATAGTTAACTTGTGGTCTATTGATGGGTGTATCATCTTCAGAATCAGGATAGTCCAACCCACAAACTCTAAATCTGAGGTCTTCTTCCCAGTCTTCAATCTCATTAGCTACTGAAACATTGCCAAGTATGGTTGGATTCTCCCCCTCAATTTGTGCATTCTCCTATATATGTATTGCAATATCACCCTCAGTATCTTGGTCTTCCTTTGAAGAATTATCCCGAACCATTTCCATTTCTCCAACAGGAGGCCCATCAGGAATGGGTGCATGTTCTTCCATCTCGACCAGAACTTCCTCTATTGGAACAGCAGTACGGCCAATTAATGGACTCAAACTCAAGGTGCTCTCATCTAAGACATTACAAACATGTTCTCCACTTTCATGGACTTATTCTTTATCATTATCACCACTACTAGAATCTGAAGTAGTCTCCTCGTGATCTGATTTTGGCAGGTCTTCCCCATCAACAAGTGCTTCTTTATTTCTTACACCCATAACTGTTGCTTTTCTAGGTAGGTTCAAGGAAGGATTTTCATTTTCATGTGATAAAACATCACCAGCTAGACTAGGGGGAAAATTAGAATCCCCTCCATCTACTACAGAGGTATCCTCCTCATCAGTATCATCACTATACTGAGGTTCCTCTTCATCAGGTCATAGACCTGGATCTCTTCTGTCCCTTGGCCTATTTGGATGTTCAATAGGGTTAAACTTATCAAACACCCTCTCATCATCAATTACCCACTGCCTTTTCCATGGGTTCCACCCAATCTTCATATATTTACAAAATATTATTGTGATGTAGAAATTGTTCCTTACCACCACTGTCTCATCCAGATACTCAGATACTCCCTTTACATAGATCATAACTGAAATTTACTTTTCAAAGAATAATGTAATGGAATTTGATTTGGGCCTGGTGGTATCCTCAATTTTAATCATTAATAGTTTACATATATTCACCTTAACACCATTTCATAATAGATGCAACAAACATATATCTTGATACCTCAGATTTGTAGAGTCCCCTCTTCTTGGACTTAGCATATGTTGGATGAAATTGAAAATCAATCTATTTTCTCCATCCATCTCTGCAGCCACTAGTTTCCTTTGTTGACCACTTCCAGTGAGCTCTTCCAAGGCAATCTCATAATCAAAAATGTCACTGGTAGGAGGAATTGTTTTCAAACAATACCCAAAAATGCCTTCATGTGGTACAATCAAACATTCATCCCATTCAATAGAGGTAAAAGATAGTTCCATTCCATTCACAACTGAAACCATTCTATTCTCCTCATCAGATTTCTCAAAGAGCACAAACGTATAAGACACTTTTACCATCTTGGGATAATAGGGGCCATTTTTTTGCGACGCATTCGAGCCTTCCTTAATCCACCAATATCCTCAAAATAAACAACTTACTGGATATTATCCAGTCTGCACAAAGTTCATTTTCTATTACAATTTCTATGTTCTGCAAATGCGGGTTCACTGCACGCTTCCCCGACCTTGTTCTACTATCACTGCCACTACCTTAAGGTCATGTTTTCTGCTTCTTCGAACTTGGATCATCACTATCATCCCTGACTATCGGGAGCTCTGTTCTTGCCATATCTAATTGAATAAATTAGGGTTTTAGAGAAAATTGGGGATTCGAGGAGTTGGGTTTGAGAGAGAGGAGTTCACGATGGATTGAAATGTGATCTAGGCTTATTTTTTATCATTAAGGAATTAGTATGTAATTAAAACAGTATATTGAAAACAATTAAGAGTTTTGGATAAAGAAATCAAAAAAATAGATAGTGTAATACATATCGGAGAGAGCTACCAGTGAGCATCCTAACAGCAATATTTACCTATCGGTGAGGTCTCTCTAATGGTTAGGTGTCTCTAGCGGTGAGGTGTGTCTCGTTGGAAGAACTATAGTAGTGAGGACTCTAGTGGCGAGGTCTTTCTAATGGTGAGGTGTTCCTAATAGTGAGGATTTGGCTAACAGTGAGGATTTGGTTAATGGTGAGGATTCTAATGGCGAGGTTTATAATAGTGAGGTTTCTAACGGTGAGGTTTCTAACGGTGAGGTTTCTAAAGGTGAGGTTTCAGGTCGTGAGGTTTCTAACATTGAGGTTTCTAACAGCGAGGTTTCTAACGACGAGGATTCTAATGGTGAGGTTTCTAATTGTGGGGTTTCTAACCAAAAAAGTCTATCATTCCTAACTCATGTATAATATAACATAACCAATCTGAACTTAATGTCTTGGTGAATATGTCATCTATTTAATGTTCAGTACCTATAAATTTAAGAGCAATATCATCTTTTTGGTAATGATCCCTCAAAAAGTGGTTCCTTACATCAATGTGTTTGGTCCAAGAGTGAGATATAGGGTTCTTTGAGATATTGATCACACTAGTGTGATCATAGTATATAGATATAAGACTAAACTGATATCCGTTGTCCAATAATGTATGTTTCATCCATAGAATTTGTGAACAACAACTACCAGCAGCAATATTCTATGCTTCAGCAGTAGACAATGCAACAAAATTCTTCTTTTTACTACACCATGACACTAAGGACTTACCTAGAATATGACATGTTCCATAAGTTCTCTTTATATCTAACTTGAAACTAGAAAAATAAGCATCTCAATAACTTCTTAAGTTGAATGATTGTCCTTTTGGATAAAATAATCCTAAGTTACTAGTATGTTTAAGATATTTGGAAATTCTTTTAACAGAAAGAAAGTGTGACTCTTTTTGATTAGCTTGAAATCTTGCACACATACACACACTATACATAATATCTGCTCGACTAGTAGTAAGGTAGAGTAGGCTCCCAATCATACATCTATAGTTGGTTTGACCCACTAGTTTTCCAGTTTCATCAGCATCCAAATTTCAAATAGTACTCAAAGGTGTATCACTTTCTTTGATGATATCTACACGAAAACCTTTTAGAAGATCCTTTGTATATTTACTTTGATTTAAGATAATACCATTTTTTTTTAAAAACATGAAATCCAAGAAAACATTATAGTTTTCCAATTAAAATCATTTCAAATTCAGTTTGAATATTCCTTAAAAAATCAATACACAAAGTATTTTTAGATGATCCAAAAAATATCATCACCATAGATTTGTAATATGAAAACATCTATGGAAATTAATTTATTAAAGAGAGTAGGATCAAATATTCCTTCAGAAAAACCTTTTCAAATAAGAAAATTAATAAGTCTATCATACCATGCTCGTGGGGCTTGTTTTAAAATATATAAAACTTTAGAAAGATTAAAAACTCGATTTGGAAAATAAGGATTAGTGCATCCAAGTGGTTGTTCAAAAAAAACATCTTCAATTATAAAACCATTTAGAAAACCTCATTTAACATCAATTTGATATAACATGAAATTCAGATGAGCAGCATAGGCAAGTTGAATCCTAATAGCTTCTAATCTAGCTACAAGTGCAAAGGTTCCCTCATAGTATTTTCCTTTCTCTTGACTATACCGTTGTGGAATTGGCTATGCTTTATTTCTAATGATATTTCCCGATTCATCAACATTATTTCTAAAGTCCCATTTAGTGCCTATGGTCAAAGTTTCCTTAGGTCTGTCAACTAAGTCCCAGACTTTGTTTCTTTAAAATTGATTTAATTCATCTTTTATAGCCATTACCAAAAAATCATCATTGATTGCATCATTGATATTTTTAGGTTCTAACTGTGAATGAAAGGCTTGATGTTTAACCGGATTTCTTAGAGAAGATCTACTTTGGGTTCCTCTATCTAAATCCCCAACAAGAAAATTTAATGGATGATTCATTAGAATCCTAGTTGGTTTGGTCAATGTAGGACTAGAAGATTCAGTTTCTTCTGTAGGTTTGGTTCCAACAGAATTGGGTTCTAGAAAATTTCCATAATTTCTTTGTTTTACAGCAGGTTCACTATTTTTACCATTAATGTCCAGAATAGACATATCTTCTTCATGATTTTCAAGAAAAGTCTTAGGTTCATGCGGATCGGTTTCATCAAATTTGACATGTACTAATTATTCCACTCATTTGGTTCTTTTGTTAAAGACTCTATAAGACTTACTGGTTATAGAGTAACCTAGAGAGATTATCCCATCACTTTTAGAAGAATATTTTTCATGATTATCCTTAGTATTAATAATAATGACTTTTCAACCAAAAAATCTGAAGTAACTCACTTTAGGTTTCCTATTATTCCACAATTACTAAGGGGTATTTTTGAGAACATTTCTAATAAAGACTCTATTAATAATATAACATGTCGTATTTACAGCTTCATCCCAAAAATAAACAGGTAAATCATATTCATTGAGAATATTTCATGCAATTTCCTATTGGGTTCTATTTGATTTTTCTACTACACCATTCTGCTGAGGTGTCCTAGGGCAGAAAATTTCTTAACTATAGCCATTGTGTGAGCAGTATGATTCAAAATCCTGATTTTCAAACTCATGACCATGGTCACTTCTCAAGGTCTTAATTTTAAGTCCACTAATGTTTTCTACAGACTTGGAATAATTAATGATATAGGAACAAGCTTCACTTTTGTGAGCAAGAAAATATACCCAAGTATATCTAGAAAAGTCATCTACTAAGACATAAACATAATGCTTCCAATTTAAACAAAAAACTCTACAAAGTACAAACAAATCCCTGTAAACCAACTCGGGAGGTTGAGAAGTTGATACTTATTTCTTTAATTTGAATGAAACTTTAGGCTGCTTTCCCTTTTGACAAGGATTAAAAACATTATCTGATGGGAATTTTAGTTGAGGTAGGTCTCTAAATAAATTTTTCTTAGTCAATTTCTTAAGTGAATGAACATTTCATTGTCCTAATATTCTGTGCCAAAGACAATACTCTTTATGAAAAACATTTAAACTGATAACATTTTATTTGGATAAAGAATTTAAATCTACATCATATACATTTTCATTTCTCAAGGTAGTAAATACTAAAAAAATGTAGAATCAAATACATTGCAAGCATATTTTTCAAAGTTAACATTGAAACCATCATCAAACAACTGAGAAATGCTTAACAAATTGTATTTTAATCTATCAATAAAGAATAATTTAGAAATTAAAATTGAATCAGTGTTACAAATCTCCCCTAAGCCGATGATTTTTCCTTTTGAATTATCACCAAATGTGATATTCACTACATCATCCTTAATTAAGCTCTTGAAGAATAAAAAATCTCCTATCATGTGTCCTGAACATCGACTATCCAAGTACCATGTCTTTCTAAAGGAACTCTTCACGAAAGTCTCCTACAAAACAGGTTTAAACAAAAAATGATTTTGGTACCCAGATTTTTTGGGTCCAGACATGTTAGCAAGTAAAACTTTTGGTACCCATATTTGTGTAATGGGTTTTATATAAGCAATAGATTCAAAATATTTTGAAAGATAAACTTTGTTTGATCTATAACTATGTAAATAGTTGTTTGAGACATAAGAGTTTCCCAAACTGGAACTTGCAAAATACTGTCCAGATTTAGGAATAAATTTAATCTTTGTAATCTGTCTTTGTCCTGGCTGATAGCCTAATCCAGTAATATATTTTGGTGGTACTTGTTTTCCTAGAATTTTTGTAAGAGTATTATTTCCATTAGTGAACTTTTCCATATATATTATAAGTTTCCAATTGGACAATTTATGTTGAGTATTCTCCTATAACAGTTGAGAATTCTTTTCCTTTTATATACTAAGATCAGATTTAACAATACTAGACAAGGTTTACTGTTTCTTTAATTATTTGTAATTATCCTTCAAATCATTGCAAGTATCTATAACATATTACAGTATTAAAATAATTCAACTTTAGACATATTAATATCTCTATTTGAAACACTTTCATTCCCATAAAAATAATCATTCAACATAGAGGAAATAGGTACCTCAGAAGTATTAGTCATGAAACACATGTTGGAATAATTATTTTCAGAATCAGAACCCTCAGACTCACTTGTGTTGTCTTATGATGCACTCCATGCTTCCTTTGTAGAATTGTTATATTTTTGGTCCATATAATCATATTTCTTCTTGAACTTCAATTTTGGACAGTCAACCTTAACGTGTCCTTTCCTTTTGCATTCATAGCACACTATCTCATTATCCTTATCAGCTTTCTTCCAATCATTCTTCTAATCACATTATTTGTCAAACATACCCTTATAATTTGTTTTTTCAGAAAAATTTCTCCTTTCTAGAGAATTTCCTGAATGTCCTAGATATTTGAGCCATCTCTTCATCACTATTAGAACTTGAACCTTCACTTGTTGAGCTTTCAGTAGGTATGTGAACTTTCTCTTTGTCCTTGCTCTTTGAGGTAATAGACTTAACTGCCACTAACTTCCTCTTTGATTCATCATCTCCCTCTTTGTTTACCTTTAGCTCTTCTTGAGAAATCATCAACGTATCAATTAGCTCCTTGACAGACAAAACACTAATGTCACAAGATTATCTTATTGAGAATGATGTGCCTCTCTATCTTTCTAGTACACATCTATGTAATCTCATGATTTGCTCCTTTTCTGGAAAAACTTTTCCTAGCGATCTCATAGTGTTAACAATCTCATTGAACCAGAGATACATTTCAGAAATAGGTTCATCATGTCTCATTTTAAAATTATCATATTTAATAGTATAAGTGTTTAATCTAATTTCTTTAACATTGGTTGTTCCATTATGAGAAACAGCCAAAGTCTCCCAGATTTCATGTACTATTTTACAAGTAGAAATTCTATTAAATTGATCATCTTCTAAAGAATAATATAGAGCATTCATTACTTTACAGTTATTATTATAATCAGATTTTGTTGCATCATCCCAAGTAGCTCTAGCAGTTTTTGGAATTTCAATCTTAGACTCTATAGCAGACCCGATGTCAAATCCTATACTTTTTAATTGAATTTCCATTTTGATTTTACATTGAGAATAATTAACACCATTAAAGAAAGGTTTCATGTTGGTAGTATCACCTTCTAGTCTATTATCCATAATTAGATTTTAGAAAATATATTTAAAGAGATAAAAATTTATAAATAACTGAAATTTTGAGATCTTTAAGATACAACTAAAATCACAGTTGAAAAATCGAGTATTTGGAAATCCTTTATTAGTAACTTCCTCTGATACCAAATGTTGGTCGGAGTGAACACTAAAGAGGGAGGTGAATTAAGTTCAAATTAAAATTTCTGTTAAAAACAATATGATTAAAATCCCCCAAATTAAATAAAAATTAAACTACTATGAATTTATAATGATTTTATGTTTTCAATTAGTTTCTCAAGAGATTGATTATTTCTCAGTTAACTCAATATGAGGATTAATTAACTTTTGAAACTAACTTACTGGAAAACAAAAGTTATAAACACTTGCTAATTTAACTATCAAAGTTACTTTAAAATAGATTTATATTTAATGTAATTAGCAGTAGAATATAAAATATACTTGAAACTTAAATGAGATGTATAGTACGTATAACCAATAGGTTCAGTCTCAAACCGAGACTTAGTCCACTCAAACAGTTTATATAAACTTTGATCCACACCTTGGATCGAGGTTAACAATAGTACAAACACTATCCATGTAGTAAGACCTCTGCCACAATTCTATGTGGGAAAACAAAAACAATAGCACACAAGCTATCCAGGTCACAGTTGACCTCTACCACAATTCACAGTGGGAACTAAAAGGATTCAGAAGGATTGAGTGAGGATTCTAGATATCCTCTAGTTATTATCAAGAGTCAGTGTGTGTCTCTGTTGAACAGAATCACATAGAGTACTGAAAAGTAAATAAGGAAATAACAATAGAGATAAAAAGATATGAGATGGGTTTAGAAGGCTCTATGTGATGGAAATGCAGCTTTGGACTACTTTTGGATTGAGATGATATTTTTTGAGTCCTTCTCTAAATTTTTATGAGAAAAATAGTTTCATAGTTCAGTTCTTTGCCTTCCATGTATTGAAGTTCTTCTCAAGGATACAGTAGTCTTTGCAGCAAAGCAACGTCCCTCAACTTTTAGAATAAGTTATTCTCTTCTTTAAGCTATGGTGCATATGTTCTTTCTGTATCAGATGCGTATCTTCATATATCACCACACCCTGCAGATTTTTCACTTATTTTCCGCACCTTTTTCAGCGCGGCTTTTGTCTTTCCTTTTATAGCTCAAGTGGTCCGAAAAAATGCAAGATTGCTTTTGCAGGTATAAGGTACAGTTTCCTGACATGCCAACAACTATCATTAATTAATACTAGGTGCATTAAAAACATAAAATATCATCATTTCTAAATACAAAAATAGTAAGAGAGTTTAGATATATAGTGATTGGTTTCCATCGGTAGCTCATAGTATCAGTGAGCTTGTATCGGTGGACTTGAGTCAGTAGGTCTGTATCGATAGCTGTTACTTTTTATAATGGTAGACCGATTGAATAAATAGCTCCTTCTATAGGTATCTCCTTCTATTAGTAGCTCCTATATTAGTGATCCATACTGGTGAAATTCTTGTATCGGTAGACTTTGTAGTGGTAGCTGTCTATTTGTATCAGCAGACTTGTATCGGTAGCTGTCTGTCTGTATCGGTTGTTGTGTACTTGTATCAGTAGACTTCATATCAGTAGCTATGTACTAGTGACCTTGTTTCGTAAGAAGCATGGTCTATCAGTGACCTTTACTTATCGGTAGATTATGTACTGGTAGGTATGTCTGTTTGATCATATCAGTAGCTTGTATCGGTAAGTGTGTATCAGTGACTCAAAAACGTACTATTTATATGTTCTACGCAAATCATATTCATGTTGATTTATTAACATTTCTAAACAAGTATAAACATAGATAACCCATGATTAAAAAGTTTCAATTATTATATTAATATTAATTTAATTATATGATGTCATAGGTTGAAAGAATAATTAATAGAAGATAAAAATTATTTGGGATTATCAAAGCGTATTGGAACATAATTGAGATTATCAAAACAGGTGAGGTCCAAGACATACAAACTATTCAAGAAACAAAAAAACATTAAATAAGTTCATTCATCAGAAAACCAAGGAATCAATAATTTCATTATCCTCTATAACAATTATCCAAAAGAAACCAATCAACCACCAATAGAGAATGAAATTAAGGAACACCTTTTCACCCATAATGAAAATTCACCAAGACTAACAAGATCAAAAAAGAACTGGGATTTACTGATAGGTCACCATTATCAAGGGGTAAAATGTTACATCAAATTGAGATAAAATCACATAGAGAAACAATCAAAATAAAATTGAAACCATCATGTTCCCAAAAACCCAAAGGCGACTCCTATCCTAGTTACCCAAGCACAGACCCTATGGTTTCTCATACCAAACCCAGGAAAATAAGTAATTGATAAGACATAATATCTAGAGAGATGACAAAATCACAAAGGTACAAGAACCAAATTAAAATAAACATCCCATATAGATCCAAATAGGATACCAAAATACATATCCACATTTAGATACATAAAATTATTTCCTCAACTACCAAAAAATCGGAATAGAATCACAAAAATTAAGTGACCACCCAAAGAAAAAAGATTCACTGATTCCGATGACACTTTACTAGGTTCTCCTAACACAATATTTGTGAAACTAGACCATAACTCAAAAGAGAAGTGGGGTGATTCTGGTAACCTTGAACTAAATAAAAAAATATTTCATCCTTACCAATTGATTTTGTGATTGGGTAGGGCCACTAAATGAGGGTCTACAATTAAAAAACAAGATAGGATGACCTTTAGTTTCATACCTATAAAAAAATAATCCATCATTTCTCAAGTACTTTTAGTGAAGAATACTTAAAATGACATGAGACTTGGATCTCAACTATTTCATGTCACTTACAATCAACCAAAAGTCCCAATCAACTAAGGGATAAATCCAAAATAATAATATCAATAAAACATGGAAGAGTAATCACGATATTCAAAACACCATTTAATTTTTTAAAAAACCCAAAAACCCTGTAACCAACTCATATTTCCTAAAACATTTTCCAAAATCCCCAATTTAAAATAACCCAAAACTAATATTAAAAAAAATTTATAAAATCTACCAAAATATATATAATATTTTTTAAATAACATTTTTTTTCTAAAAAACTATTTAAAGAAATTAAACATGTAATGGAATACCATAACTGAAAACCACATGTCAACATATCTCTAAGACCCCCATTAATTCACCTATATCATGAGGTGTCACTCCATGTTGTAAAAAATAGATAAAATAATGTGATGAAGAACCAAGCATGATCAGACCACATGTTTTGCGAGACCATTGGCCAGGTACTAAACAATTACATAGATGTATCGAGACAAAGTTTTTGGTCACTAAAACATTTCTTTATAAATGAAATCCAACCTCAGAATAATAGTTCCACAACCACTTTCCATGATCCAATACTAAAATCATAATATTTACATTTTTGGATTTGAAAATGATAAACATTATCAAATTCTAGCCAAATAATATATACATCATCGAATATAAATACTGAACAAATTACCCACCCAATGTCTTTTCAGGTTTAAATTTTTTGATAATTAGGAAAATCTATTAAATAATAATACCCTTGTCTTTAAGTAGTCATTTTTTCTAATATACCTATAATTTTGTATTTCACAATAAGGATCCACCATATCTCATAAAATTATTCACTCATTAAATTTGTTGAAAATTTTTTTATTAAAACCACTATTCATAACAAGGAGAAATTGATAGCACACAAATGATGAGTTCAAAATCTTATTATGGGTAAGAATGTGAATTAAAATTTTAATTTCATCAGTGGGAATAAGATGAGAAAATGGGTACGATGACATAATCCAACTGCATGGGAATAAAATAAGGGAAATTCACTACCATAATAATTGGGATCATAAATCATATGAAATAACATTAATATTTATGATAAGTCATGAGTCATATAGGTAAGAAATAAAGATCCATGTGAAATAGTCCTTGAGAAAATGATCCATTATAAATAATTGTGAGAATTGTAAAACAATATAGGTATCATGCAACATAAAAATTCAATATGTAATCACGTAAATAGATAATTCCAATATATATTATGAGAAAGCAATACCTTTTAAAAATTTTCTTCCTATTATAGTAACTAACAGTCAATTAACATCACTATTTAATATGAGTAACATAACTTCATCATGTCATAGGAGTAACTTCCATCTAAAAAACTACATCCCATGACTTGATTCATTGGAGGGATATAACAGGACCACACATCACATATACGACAATATCCCTTAAGTATTTGGGTCAACTCTATAATCCCATATTCATTAATAATTTCTGAGTACCATATCATGAAAAACACATAGATTCTTATATTTCATCAAAAATATCATATATTAGTTTACCCAAGAAAAATTAACGGATTTCCAAAATTTCTTTTGAAAACATCATTATAAATCACCTAGATAAAGTAATTGAATGGTACCCTAAGATTATAACCCTATTATATCATGAGAATAATTAAAGTACATTCACGTAGTTGAAAATAGATTTAAAGAATAGTTTAAAATTTTCTTGAAAACCGTGAAAAATAACTGTTTTTTGGAACACATTTAAAAAACTAAAAATTAATAAAATAATGACAAAAAGATTTTTTTGGGGAAAATTATTTGGGATAATTTAATGGAATATTTATGAAAAATAATAGTAAAAAATGATATGATTTTTTCATGTTATAAATGGTAAAAATAAACATTATTTATAAAATTTTGTGATCAGATTTAGAAGTGACATATGTGGAAAACATTAAGAAGATTAATTTTTAGCCTTTTAAAATTTGTTCAAAGTTACTAGAAAATAATTTTCTAAAATCATTTATGTTTAGAAAATAAAATAGTATAAATAGATAAATAATTGGAATAAATAGTGTTTTAAAATCCATCAAAACCTTTTAAGTAATGATTTTTAACATTTACCATTTATGCCATTTTAAAACCAAATAACCCTTTAAAAGAAGAAATATAAGAATAAAAACCCCACGAGTATAGAAATATTCATGAAATTATATTTAAATTGACAATATATACACTATATAAGATGATATAGGAACATCAATTGAAAAATATCTCAATGAAGTATGTATGAGATATGAAACCCATGAAACATGGGTAATGCGTGAATGAAGGAAAATAACATGATTATTAAAAAAAATAATTTTCATTAATGAATTCTCAAAAACACCCCCATTGGGTAGTAATTATACCATATAAAATATATCATGGGGCATAACATGAATTATATATCAATGAATTGAAATTGATACCATAAAACCATTACAAATTTTATAACATTTCAATCAATATATCATGAAAGAGATAAATTAAAATGAACATTAAATATCATAATGAGATATTAATTCATTATGTAATATCTAAATAGAAAGCATATACCCCTTATAAAATTAAGTTCGTTCAAAATAAAAGACATGTATTAAGGAAACAATATTGATATGAATAATCTTCATAAAGATAGTATCACTAGAATTAGAATTAATCATTGAGGTGATTATGTTTAATAATTTTAAAAACCAAAAAAATTATAAATAGAAAATAATATAATCTGAGGTAATTACACACATAATAATGTCGTAATAAAGCAAATGAATTAGAATTATAACCCAATAAATGAAAATTGAGTTAAGAAACCCCTTAACTAGAGTCGATATTTTCCATTTATGTCCTTTAAATCCTATATCATAAAGCTTATTGTTTATTTATTTATTTAATAAACTTTATAGGTTTATTAATATATCAATAAATCATTTATTTCAATAAAATATTTAATTTCATAATCAGTTATGTTCACATTGACTATTTTGTGGATGTTCAATAGATAATGCAAAAAAATCAGTGTGATGAATATGGTAAAAGGGGACATTGTTATTTCTTAAAAAGAATATTAATCATGGAATAAATATCATTTTATTAAATAAATAAATTTTCAAAACTATTCATGAATTTTTTATATGAAAAATTAATCAAATCACTTCATAGAAGTGGCAATACACACATACGCATGAGATACATTATCGTTTTTCAATGAATGGAAGGGTACAAAATATATGATATATTTTATTTTAAAATTATAATTATTTCTTAAATATTAGATATACATATTAAATCCATCATAATAACCAACCATGAAAATTGGTGATGAGAAAAAAAACATTATTCCACGAGGTGTTTGTCTGTACGAACCCACAAATAATATTTTCATTTCAAATTTGAGGGAAAAAAGAGATGAAAAAGATTAATACATTAAAATTATAAAACATAGTAATATGGTAGGAAATTATTTTATTTTACTCTAATTTTTATCATTAAATTTTTTGATGTATAAGAATATGTAAAATGAGAATGTTCAGTTGAGATGATTACCTCCTCTTAAGAGAACCTCCTTTGGATATCTCCTTAAGGACTTAAGGGATAATATTTTTTTAAAAAAACTTTCATAAATTATATAAGGAAGTTAATACAAAAATTGTAGTTGGTTTTTTGTTATGATAACTACCAATCAATGTTTTAGGAAGAGAGGATAAGTTGTATCCTTATATATGAGAGGAGAGGGGAACCCTTGGAATTACCAAAAGAATTAAATTAATATATATTAATGTTCTCCTTAAATTAGAAACAAAAATATATATTTATATTTTAGGATGACTATTATTCTAAATCCTCTCGTAAAATTAAATTTTTCAATGGATAGGTGATGTTTTAACCATTATCTATTTTTAACCTCCTATTATCCTTATAACAATTACGAAAATATTTTTTTTTTGATATTTTGGGTTCAAAAAAGTTACTATATAAATATGAGTGACTGATAAATGTATAATGGTTGATATAATATTCTATATTACATTTAGTTTTCAATATATAATATGTTTTTTAATTTGAAATCATTTAATAAAATATTATTTAATATAAAATACCATTAAATTCATTTTCAGGATTATTCACATAGTTTACTATAAAAAACGTTCATGATAGTAGTGTGATTTGTATAAATATTTTAACACATAATTAATATATTAATTTTTTAAAAAAAATCTTGGAACACTATAACTCACCCAAAAAATATTACTCTTTGTTTTTTTAAAATAATTCATTTGATTTTTCTATTTCATACACAATCACTATGACAATGGGGCTCAAGTTTGGTTATGGTGGAGACCGTTAGGTTTCTCATGACTGTACCATGGTGATGTACATACAATTTATCTTTTTATTCATGATATGGTTTTTTCAGATTTTCTTGGGGACGATGATGAAATCGTGTAGTGATATTTTTTATGGCGTTTCACGAACCGAATCTAGTCGCCATCAAAACCAGCACCCGACCCAGCCCACAACAAGGCCCAAAGGGAGTTCCCTATCCTCATAATCTGGAACAAGTTCTCAAGAATCATAAAATTTTGATTGGGAATGATTTATCTGATTTTAGAAACATTAAACGACAAAGAAACTCAATAAAACAAATCTGGATTTTTCAACTAAAACCGTCTTTTACAAAATTTCAGAAAAGAATCACATAAGTTAAAACTATGTTCAAAAAATATTACAAAGGTAAAAACCCAAAAAGTACATAACAACAACCTCCACATGTAAATAAGAACTTCCCTCTAGACATCCCCACAATAATGCATCATGAATGAACGGTAAAAACCTGAATTTTTGGCACAAAAGTTGTACCCAAACCCGTGACAACAAAAATAACCAAGTATACTTAAACCCAAGGGTGTGAATGAGGTGTGAGACAATGTCTAGTAGTATAATACCAATAATATATTCCATGTGAAAAATATTCAAAAATAAAAAGCTTCTATGTTTTCATAAACATGCAATGCTAGTTTCAATTTCTAAAATATGCAACTTAAAAATGAAAATAGTTTTCAAGTGGGATAATTTAAAGAATCGTAAAATTTAAAATAAATTCTAAAAATAATGATATTTAAATACAAAAATACCATATTCTCATAGTAAGCACAAATAATCTAATGAGAACAAGAAATAGAAAATAACCCCTAGGCACTAGCTCGTTGTGGGTCCCAGGTACATCGTATCTCGGTGAGAGTAACTATCACAATATCCTTTCTCATGCACACGAGGCACTTGTAGGGAGAATACCCATAACCTAGTGGTCCCTAATAATTATCATCATAGTTTATTTAGTGTTTTAAGCATCAATCTTTCTATTTGAAACTGAGGCCAAACCCCACAGATTCACTAGCATACTAGTACACTTCCACCCACCTAGATACCCGGGTTTCCCTCTTATGCTCAAAAAAATTTCAACAAGCAAATAAATATAGTTTTAAAATTAAAATATCACTTCCAAATCAAACATTAACCAAACATCCCCATTTACATCACACAATTCAAAACATCCACTATTCTTTCAAATGAATTTTGAAATCAAACTCACAGAAGAATTTCCCACAACACATTTTGAATAAATTTCACATTACATAATATACTTTAAAAATTTTATAAAATATTAAAAAATTTGTTAAATATCACATAACAGCCCACTAAAACCATTTTTCATAAAAAGAATACATTTTTCACATCACACTCTGCATAGACACCCCACATCACGTTCAAACCTATTTCTCATATCAATAAATCTGTAAAACAATTTTATAAATCATTTACAAGAGTATACACTTCACATGAAATCCCCATTCACATTTAAAATGGACCATTTCAAATTATAAATAATCCAAAATAGTTTTCCAATATGGTTTTACCTCTTACACAAATCATTAAACTATTCCAAACTTTCATAAAATAATTCCAAGGAGTGCAACCCATATTTTCACATAAAACACATTTCAAAATATCTTTCAAGGACAAAATCATACCAATACCAATTAAAAAAATAATTTTAAGCTCCAAAAATATTTATTAAACAACCCCCATGTGTTATAAAAATACCTCAAACAATAACACAGAAGATCCACATGAAAAAAACACATTTTCAAAATCACTTTCATGAAGTACAACATGGTTTTACACCTTAAAACCATTTAAAAACCCACTTTTAATCCTATTGAAACACCAAGACCCTACCAATGAAAAATTTGAAGCCCAAAAAATATTTATTAAACAAATTTCGTATGTTCTAAAATACACCCAAATAATACCCCAAGTTATACACATGAAAAACACCCAATTCTATGATAAAATGAAACTATAAGATTAAAATCATAACCAAATCAATTTGAAAAATTATCACACCACACACAACATATGAAGAATACGAAGAATGAGAAAATACAGCAAGCTAACTCATCAATAATTGTTTACACATGGAACCACATGCCGAAAGTGTCGAATCCCTCAAATCAGGGTGCAAAACATCAAGTGCACCACCGCTGCACCACAAGGAAGTGACAAGAAACCTAAAATCTCCATATTACACCAAAAAGACACCATGTCATACCCTAGTTTATAACCCTATATTCTGGACACTTTGTAACATCAAGAAAGACTGATGAAACCCTATGGAAATGGATGAAAAGGAAAGGAGGAACACTTACTTGAATGAATCTTGGAGAAATCAACCTAAATCCACCAATATCTGAATTTTCAAACCACCAAAAATTCAAGGGAGGTTCAAAAAATGTTGAAGAGGACATTTAAGAATTTAAATGGGGGGTAAAAGAGTGATAAATGAAGGAGTTATTAAGGAAAAAAATTACCTTTATAAATTTGCTCTCGTTGAGGAAGCTTAAGATGTTTCAACTTAATCTGTAATTAAAATGAGCTCCAAAGCGGGGGGGGGGGGGTAGAATGGGGGAGTTCCTTGGTTTAGTAGTCTCAGTTTAGTTGGGGAATCATAGAAAAATAATTAAATAGAATATGTTATTATTTAAATAAATATTGGTTTTAAAACTGGAAATGGGATTTACAGTTAGCCCAAATCCTTCAATAAAAACCTAAATCTGCCATTATTAAGGATTCTAAAAGGGTCCAAATTGAAATGGTGGTGTTAATATGTCAGGGGAGGCCATTTTAGAATTTTAATGGGTGAAAAATATTAAAAAAATGATAACATTATAAATGAAAAAAAAATTAGTTTTTAAACCTGGAAATGGGCTCATGGTTTGGACCAAATAATAAAAACTCTCCCTTTAATCAGAAAAACTTGGGAAACCCCGAAAATAATGTAAGAATCTGAATTAAATGAAAAATAATTTTAAAAGTTATGGATGTGAAAATATTTCCCACCATGAAAACATTTCATCCCCGTGAAGGTAGAGTAAGGCCAAATACAAAAATCAAAACCAACTGATAAACCAAAATGTACTTCTTTGCCAAGATTTTCCCCCAAAGGCCAAAACACATCTAGTGACCAATTAACAAAGTATTACTCTCACAACAAAAACATACACCATTTTTCTAAAATGATAAGTCATGTTCATACTTTTAAAAAAATAAAACTCCTCAAAAACTATCTGAACAAGACTCAAGAAATTCACCCAAACAAACAACAACATTGAACAAGGTTACACTAACCTTGATATAAATAAACCATTGGGTGTTCTCCTATCCCATTGTTTACTCAAGGATGATGTTGGTAGCTAGATAGCTCCGAACGAGACTACCTGCCACCAATCCAAGACTATGGATAAATCTATGATATTGTTATGGGGGGACACAAATAAACTCCCCATCATAAGAGACAACCTATATTTTTCTTGAGACGGAATTAGGACACTACCCAGGGGAGGCCTGAACAGACTCCCTAGTACAAAGGGTTGAGTTCCTTTAAAATTTATGAAGGAATATACATGATAATAATAGTGGGTCTCCTAACCATAAGAACATACCATCTTAATTGACCATCATGGTCCATCTTAAAAAGACCCAAAAATTTAATGATTTGGGATGGCTGCATGGTTAGTATGCATAGTTTGGGAAATTGTTCACTAACTTTGAAGATCATACTTTCAACATGGCTTTCTGATACACGGTCACTAATAATCATGTATAAACCATGTGCTCGGCCTGTCTGGCCAAATTTCCTATCATTCTCCATAGACTCAATGGAAACCAATGGGGGGATGGAATAACATTGGGAGATTACATGGGTATAAGGACCTCCAACAATTTTTAACAAATGGGAACAACAGATGAATGATTATGAAACCAAAGTTTTTAACTTTTTTTATCTTTCTAACTGGGGATATGACTTTGAGAAAGGGTTTAAAAACCATTGGGATTTCTCCAGACTATGAGCTAGCTTCACTTCGAGACCTATGGCTAGAGCTCAAATGATTAAATCATCTTCGTCCATATAGTTAGGCTTCACAAACCCCCTGAATGAAAATTATTCTTTCGGTGCCACCAACCACTACACCACAATCCCTGATAAATTTTTGAAGACATAGCACATTCCAAACACACATAACCCTAACCCAATATTTATCTAAAACAAGGGGTTTGAATATTCACACACATCACAACTTTTTTATTCAGGTGAGAAACAATATAAGTAAAGAACACATATACTCACCTTCCTCTAAAATGGTATATTTTGATGTTTTTTCAGGGAAGACATTCCCCCAATGATAATAGAGACTCTTAGAGGATTTCACGAATTTCACCTTTAAGGTCAAATGAGCACATGACATCACAAGGTGTCACCAAACATAACAACTATGAATGATATAAACAATGCATGAAGTGGGACCTTATAAAACATCCCCAAACAACACACAATTATAAAAAGTGGCCACAATATCCTCTCGTGACCAGATTTCATACACTGGTAGTTTAGTGTGAACTCCAACTTCAAAGAGACTATGAAGGACCCAAAGGTCCTATTAGACACCATCCAGACACTCATCCACACTAAAAACCTCAGAAAACTTCCACATTCGATGAATCTACGAACTTAAGAAACTATGGTCTCTTTCAACTTTCCACGAGAACTCTCCCTCTACAAGAGTATCCTTAATCAAAAAAATGAAATGGTGTAGACTCATTCTATATATCTCGATTATAGATTCCAAACATTTATTAACTTCAGATTTTTCCAATTGAGAAACAATATAGGTTGCACTTCAGTTGTGCACTAACACTTAATGGGGTGTACCTTATCCAATGAGAGAACCGAAGGACCCAACCAACAAGGTCCATTGGTTAAAACCTGCCACAAAATGGATCCAAGAAACATGAAGGAAACCACTATAAAGGCATCCTGAAACATTTCTCAGAAGAGACTACTAAACGGTCCCTTCCCCCCAGCTTACCGACCAAACACATACCCAAAACACGATTCAAACAGGAAGGGTTCTTGGACTCAAAACATCCCACAACATCAACATTTAAAAAACACATAATACACACCATCCTAATCCAGTTATCAAATCATCATGTTTTAATTTTAAAAACATTTATTGGAAAGGAAAACCGTTCAGCGGTTAGCGTATCAGCCTATGGTAAGTCATAGGCCTCATACATGCATGTTTCTATGCCACAATAGACACCCTCCTAATATCTATCCCAGAATCCATCCATCTATGACATAAATCATACATCATCCCATATAACCCCATGCATTTGGTTGGTCATGGAAATACCAAATGTTAAATTTTTTTTTTTCCACTTTTCTAACCCAAAACTGTCAGCCAATACCTTTTTTTCTCAAAACCGCTAACCACGAAATCCAACCAAAATTACAGCTTACTAATAATTTTCAGAAATGAACAATCATTCAAATAAAAACTCAATTTCAATCCATTCACATAAATTTCAAAACATATCATCCCATTAAAATACGTTCTAATTGTTTAGAAAAATCAATTAGAAACACTTTTTCAAAACCAACCTTGACATAGTTCATGATTTCAATAGAAGTGAAAAATCATCATTTTCCATTCCAATAATATTTTGAAAATTTGATTCTCCCATTTCAAAAATCTCACCATTCCATCTTTATTAAAAAATAATATCACAAAAACATTATGCTTCTTAAAACCATGTCATTTTTTCTTTAAAACTGAACTTACGATATTTCAAAACTATAGGACACAAGACAATGTGAAATGAAACTAGTTCATGTGGGTGACTTGGCCATATGGTTGGCGGTCATACTCCAATCACTTCACCATCACAGAGAGTGTTCTAGGTAAATATCCCTGACTCCACTTGAATTTCCAGGCCCCACGAGCTCACTGATACCATTAACCCAACTCTCTTTTTATTTCCCCTAATCATCATCAAACCAAATAAACCGAAGGACTTAGATAAGTCCCAACTACCCTGGTGAATTGAATCCCATAATGAGGTGTGGTGATTAGGAACACTACCCATAATCAAAATTCCAAGTCCCGAAAATCCTAACTCCAGACTATCTTGACTATTCCCCAAAAAATCTAACCCAAGGAGTTAACCTGAACTTCCTTTGATACCATTTTTTCTAGAACCCAATCTAGTCGCCATCAAAACCGGCACCTGAACCAGCCCATGACAAGGAAAGAAGGGCGTTACTGATCCCCATGGTTTGGATAAAGGGTTTGGGTATCATAAAATTATGTTTGTGAAAGATTTACCTGAGTTTATAAACATTAAACAACAAACAAACTCAATAAAACAAATCTGGATTTTTAATCTAAACTCGTCATTTACAAAATTTCAAAATAGAATTAAAAAATTTAAAACAATGTTTAAAGACTATTAAAAAGGTACAAAACCAAATAAGGACATACCATGACCTCTATAAGGAGGTACTGCACCCATTCCATCCCCACAACACTGCATCACGAACGACTGGTGAGAACCAGAACTGTTGGCACAAAATTTGTACCCAAAACTGTGACAAAAAAATAACCAAGTCTACTTACACCCAAGGGTGTAAGTAGGGTGTGGTCCAATGGACAGTATAATACCACCACTTAGAGATTCCATGTGTTAAAACTTCAAAGATGAATATCTTGCATATTTTCATAAACATGCAATGCTAGTTACAATTTCTAAAAGATGCAACTTAAAAATTAAAATAGTTTTCAACTGGGATACTTTAAAGAATCATCACTTTTAAAATAAATTCCAAAACTACTGAAATTTCCAGCGAACAATACTTTATTCTGATTGTAAGCACAAATAATACAATGAGCACAAGCAATAGGAAATAACTCCTAAGCACTAGCTCACAGTGGGTCCTCGGTACCACGTATCTCAGTGTGAGGAACCATCAGAATATTCATTCTCGTGCACACAAACCACTAGTAGAGAGAATACCCATAACTTAGGGGGTCCTCAATAATCATCATAATATTTTTGTTATTGTTGTAAGTGTCAATATTTATATGTGAAACTAATGGAAAACCCCCCGAATTCACTAGAAAACTAGTACACGTCGACCCACCTGGATACCCGAGTTTCCCACTTGTGCTCAAACAAGTTCAAAAATCCAATAAATATATTTTTTCACAAGAAGATATCACTTCCACCTCACAAATTAACCAAAAAATCCCATGTATATCACATAATGTAATAAAATACACTTTTCATTCAAATGCATTTTGAAATCAAACTCACTCCAAAATATCCCACCACACATTTTGCATAACTTTCACAATCCAAAAAATCCTTTAACAATTTAATAAAATATTTACAAATATTCTAAACATCACATAACATTCCACTCACATGTTTCATAAAACATGTTTCCATAAAGAAAATATATTTTTCGCATCACACTCACTCAAATAGCCCACATCACATTCACACCTCTTTCACATTTCAGTAAATCCGGAAAAAAATTATAATACATTTCCATGAGTATAAACATAACATGACAACCCCATTCACATTTAAAATGGACCATTTCAAAATATACACAATCCAAAACAGTTTTCCAATATGGTTTCACCTCTTTCATAAGTCATTAAACCATTCAAAACATTCATAAAACCATTCTAATGAGTGTACCCTAGATTTTCACATAAAAACCATTTCAAAACCACCTTTCAAGGAAAAAGTCACATAAATTCCAATTAAAATAAGAATTTTAAGCTCCAAAAATATTTATTAAATAAACCCCAAATGTTATACAAATACCTCAAACAATAACAAAAAAGATCCAAACGAAAAACACCCATGTTCAATATCAATTCCGAAAAGTACAACATGGTTTTCACCTTAAACCCATTCAAAAATCTACTTTCAAACCCAATGGAACATCAAAACCCAACCAATGAAGAATTTTCAACCCAAAAAAAATTATTAATCCAATTTCATATGTTTTAAAAAAACACCCAAATAATACCCAAAGTGTTACACATGAAAAACACCCAATTTCAAGATAAAATGCAACTATAAAATTAAACTCATATCCAAATAAATGATAAACAATTTTCTCACCACACAAACCAATGAAGAATATGAAAAATGATAATACACACCAATCTAACTCATTAATAATTGTTTACACATGGAACCACCAACAAAAAGTTTTTAATCCCTCAAACCTTGGTGCGAAACATCAAGCGCACCACCGCCGCAGCACAAAGAAGTGAAGAGAAACATAAAATATCAATATTACACCAAATATACACCAGGTAAAACCCTAGGTTCTAACCCTATATTCTGGACACTTTGGAACATCAAAAAAGAGGGATGAAACCCTATGGAAATGGAAGAAAAGGAAACACGGAGCCCTTACTTGAATGAATCTTGTAGAAATTGACCTAAATCCACCAGTATATGAATTTTAAAACAACCAAACATTCAAGGGAGGTTCAAAAAATTATGAGGATATCACTAAGGAATTTGAATTGGGGGAAAAGAGTGAAAAATGAAGGAGTTATTAAGGAAACAAATTACCTTTATAAATCAGCTCGAATTAAAGAAGTTTAAGAAGATTCGACTTAATTAGACAAGAAAATGAGATCCAAAGAGGGGATAATGGAATAGGGGCGTTCCTCGGTTTAGTGGGATTGGTTTAGAGGTGGAATCATATAAACATAGTTAAAATTGAATATGTTATTAAATAATCAATTATTGTTTTTAAAATTGGAAATGGGCTTTCTGGCTGGCCTAAATCCTTAAATAAAAACCCAATTCCAACATTATTATGGATTCCAAAAGTGACCAAATAGAAATGGTTGTTTTAATATTCTCGGGAGGCCATTTAGGAATTAGAAGGGATGGAAAATATTAAAAAATGAAAAATTTATAAATGAAACAAAATTGGTTTTTAAATCAGGAAATGGGATCACGGTTTGGACCAAATCATAAAAACTCACCCGTTCCTGAAAAAAAACTTATGAAACCCCCAATACAAAGAAAGAATCAAATTTAAATGAAAAATAAAATTAAAAGAAGTCATGGATGTGAAAATTATACTCACAATGAAATATTTACATTCCTAGAAAGCCAAAAGGCCAAATACAAAAGCCAAACCCAACTGATAAACCAAGATGTACTTCTTTGCCAAGCATCACCCCCAACGTCCAAAACAACTCTAGTGATCAATTAAGGAAGGATTACTCCCACAAAAAAACATACACCACTTTTATAAAATGATCAATCACATTCATACATTATCCCAAATAAAACTCCTCAAACACAATCTGAACAAGACTCACGCAATTCACCCAAACAAATAACAACAACGAACAGGGTTACACTTACCTTGATATAAATAAACTGGTGGGCATTCTCTAATCCCAACGATTACTCAAGGATGATGTTGGTATCTAGATATCTATGAACGAAACTACCTACCACTAAGATAAGACCCTAGTTAAATCTTACTTATTTGAACGGGGGATACAAATAGGATCCCCACCATTAGAGACAACATATACTTTTCACGAGACAGAATCAAGAAACTAACTAGGGGAGGCCTGAATAGACTCCCCAGTACAAAGGGTAGACATCCATTAAAAATTTATTAAGTAATATACATCATAATAATTTTGGGTCTCCCCACCATAAGAACCAACCATCTTAACTGACCAACATGGGCCGACACAGAAATACCCAAAAATTTAATGATTTTGGAACGCTTCATGTTTAGTCTGCACAGTTTGGGAAACTGTGTGCTAACTGTGAAGATCATTCTTTCTACAGGGACTCCTGGCACAAAATCATTACTAATCATGTGAAAACTGTGGGCTCATCCTTTCTAGCCAAATTTCAAACCATTATCCAAATACTCAATGGAAACCAAAGGGGGGTTAATAACATTGGGTGATGACAAGGGTACATAGCCCTCCACCTATTTTCACCAAACAGGAACAACAGAAGATAAATGATGAAACCAAAGGTTTAAACTCTTACTATATTTCATACTAAGGATGGGACATTGTACAAGGGATTATGTGACCCTGGGATTTCCCCTAACTATGTGTCAACTTCTCTTCAAGACCAATGGCTGGAGCTCAAATGATTGAATCATCTTCATCCTCACAGTTAGGATTTGGAAAACCCTGGATGAAAATTCTTTTTTCGGTGCCATAAATAACTACACTGCAATCCCCGATAAGTTTTCCAATACATTACACATTCCAAACACATTTTTCCCTAACCTAATATTTCACTGAAACAAGTGCTTAGAAGATTCACACACATCAAACATTGTTTCTTCGGGTGAGAAACATTAGTATTAAAGAACACCTATACTCACCTTCCTTGAAAATGGAATATTTTTATGTTTTTAAAAGGGAGACATTCTCCAAACATAACAAAGAATCTTATAAGATTGAATGAATTTCACTTTTACGGTTAATCAAGCAGATGGCATCACAAGCCATCACAAAACATGACCATTGTGACTGATATAAACAATACTTGGATAGGGACCTTATCCAACATCCCAAAACAACACACAATTCTAGAAAGTGGCCAAAATATCCTCTCATGACCATAATTCCCACACACGTAGTTTAATATGAACTCATACTTCAATAAGACTATGAAGGACCCAAATTAATTATTAGACACCATCCAGTCACTCATCTATACTAACAACTCCATACCACTTCCACCTTCTATTAATATGGAAACTTAAGAAACTATGGTCTCTTTTAACCTTCCACGAGAACTCTCCCACTACAAGAGTATCCTCAAACACAAAAATTAAATGGTATAGATTCATTATAAATATATAGAGAATAGATGCCATACATTGATCAACTGGAGGATTTGAAAATGGCGAAACAATTTGGTTTCCACTTCAGTTGTGCACTAACCTTTAATGGGGGTGTACCTTATCCAATGAGAGAAACCAATGACCCAACCAACCTGGTCCATTGGCTAAAAAGTGCCACATAAAATATCCGAAAACATGATGGAAACCACCATAAATGCATCCTGAATCATTTTCAGAAGAGACTAATAAACTATCATTCTACCCAGCTTACCGACCATGCACAGACCCAAAACACAGTTAAAACATGAAGGGTTATTGGACTCAAAACATAAAACTACATCAATATTCAGAAAAACAAATAATACACACCATCCAAATACAGTTATCATAATATCATTTTCTTCCTTTAAAACACAATATTTGAAGGGAAAACTGGTCAATGATATGTGTATCCACCTATGGTACCCCATGGGCCTCATACATGCATGTTTATGTTCCACAACAGGAACCCTTCCCATATCTTTTCTGGAATCCATCCATCCATGCCATAAATCCTCCATTATCCCGTATAAACCCAACAATTTGGTTTCTCATGGAAACACCAATGGTGAAAACAAAAATTATTTCCACTTTTCAAAACCAAAACTGTCAACCAATACATTTTTTTCTCCAAACTGCTAACCATGAAATCAAACCTAAATTACATCTTACCAAAAATTTACAAAAAGGAACAATCATTCAAATAAAAACTCACTTTCAATCCATTCACATAAATTTCAAAACATCTCATCCCCTTAAGACACATTTCAACAGTTTAGAAAACTCTATTAGAAACACTTTTTCAAAACCAACCTTGACATAGTTCATGATTTCAAAATAGGTGAAAACAACAATTTTCTATTCCAATACAATTCTCAAAATTTAGTTCTCCCATTTCAAAAATCTAACCACTATCTCTTTATTAAAAAATCATTTCACAAAAACTTTATGCTTCTTAAAACCATGTCAATTTTTCTTTAAAACTGAACTTAAGAGTTTTCAAAACTATAGGACACAAGACCATGCGAGGGGAAATTAGTTCCGGTGGGTAAACATGACTTACGATAGGTGGCCATATGCAAATCACTTCAAAATAATACAGAATGTTCAAGGGAAATATCCCTTTCTTCACATGGATTTGTAGGCCTTAAGAGCACACTAAGACTATTAAACCTAATCTCTTTTCATTTCCCCTAAACATCATCTAACCAAGAAAACTGAAAGAATCAGATAAGTCCTGACTCCCCTGGTGACTTGAATCCCGTCATGAGGTCTGGTGATCAGGAACACTACCCATAACCATAATTCCAAGTCCCAAAAATCCTAAATCTGTAATATATCAATTGTTCCCCAAATCACATGACCCAAGGGGTTAACCTGAACCTCCTCTGATAACATTTTTTCACTAAACGAATCTGTTCATCATCAATACCGAAACCCAACACAGCCCATGACAAGGCACGAAGGGTGTTCTCAATCCCCGATGGCTGACACAAGTTCTTGGGTATCATAAATTTATTTTTGGGAATTATTTACCCAAGTATATAAACATTAAACGACCAAATAACTCAATAAAACAAATCTGGATTTTTCAACTAAAACTGTCTTTTAAAAATTTTAGAACAGAATTACATAAGTTAAAACTATTCTTAAAGACCACTAAAATGGTATAAAACCAAATAAGGACATCCCAAAAACATCAAAATTGAATTATGCACCACCCTCAATCCATCCCCACAACACCGCATCACAAATGACTCGTAAAACCCCAAACTGTTTGCAAAAACGTTGTACACAAAAATGCGACAAAAAAAATAACCAAGTCTACATACAACCAAGGGTGTAAGTATGGTGTGAGCCAATTCCCAGTAGGATACCACCACTAATATATTCCATGTGATAAAAATTCAAATATTAAAATCTTCCAAGTTTTCATAAACATGCAATGCTCGTTAAAATTTCTAAATTACACAACTTAAAAATTAAAATAGTTTTCACGTGGTATAATTTAACGAATAACCACCTTTAAAATAAATTCCATAACAACTAAAAATCCAATCCAACAATACCTTATTCCGAGAGTAAGCACAAATAATCCAATGATCACAAGCAATAGGAAATAATTCCTAGGAACTAGCTCGTTGTGGGTCCCAGGTACCTCAAATCTCTGTGAGAGTTACCATCACAATATTTGTTCTCATGCACATGAGCCACTCGTAGGGAGAATAAACATAACCTAGTTTTTCCCAGTCATCATCATCATAGTTTATTTAGTGTTTTAAGAGTCAATCGTGTGATGTGAAACTGAGGTGAAACCCCACGGATTCAGTAGCGTACTATACACCTCCACCAACCTAGATACTCAGGTCTCCCTATGATTCTAAATCAAGTTCAACAAGCTGAGAAATACAGTTTTCACATGAAAATATCACTTCCACATCACAAATTATCTAAATAGACCCATTTACATCACACATGTCACAAAACCAACTTTTCGTTGAAATGAATTTTGAAATCTAACTCACACCAAAATAGCCCACAACACATTATGCATAAATTTCACAATCCAACACATCCTTTAAAAATTTTATAAAATCTTTCCAAATATGATAAACATAACATAACATCCCACAAACTGGTTTCATAAAACCCTTTTTAAAAATCAAAATCTATTTTTCACATCACACTCACACAAAAATCCCACATCATGGTCACACCTCTTTCACATTTCAGCAAATCCATAAAAAAATTTGTAAAACATTTCCAAGAGTATAAATATCACATGACATCCCCATTCACATTTAAAATGGAACATTTCAAAATATACACAATCCAAAATAGTTTTCTAATATGGTTTCACCTCTTAAAAAATCATTAAACCATAAAAAAATTTCACAAAGCAATTCAGAGAAGTGTATCAATGATTTTCACATAAAACTCATTTCAAAACAATTTTAAAGGACAAAATAAAACCAATAAAAATTAAAAACAACATTTTATGCTTGAAAATCGTTTATTAAGAAACCCCATGTTCTATAAAAATACCTCACACAATAACACAAATGCTCCTCATGAAAAACACATATTTTCAAAATCACTTTCAAGAAGTACAACATAGTTTTACACCATAAGCCCATTTAAACCCAATTTTAAACCCCAATAGAACACCAAGACCCTACCAATTCATCATTTGCTGCCCAAACAATATTTATTTAACCAATTTCATATGTTCTAAAATAAACCCAAATAATACCACAAGTGTTACACATGAAAAAAACCCAATTTCAAGATAAAATGAAACTATAATATTAAACACTTAACCAAATATATAATAAAAAGTTTTTTCACCACAAAAAACATATGATGAATATTATTAATGCGAAAATACATCATTATAACTCATAAATAAATTTTTACACATGAAACCACCTACCGAAAGTGTCAAATCCCTCAAATCTTGGTGCGAAACATCAAGCACACCACCTCCGCACCATTAAGAAGTGAACAGAAACCTAAAATCTCAATATTACACCAAAAAGAAACCATGTGAAACTCTAGATTATAATAATATTTTATGGACCCTTTGGAACATCAAGAAAGAGGGATGAAACCCTAAGGAAATGGAAGAAAAGGAAGGGAGGAACACTTACTAGAATGAATCTTGGAGAAATCTACCTAAATACACCAGTATCTGAATTTTAAAATAGGAAAACATTCAATGGAGGTTTGAAAAAGGATGCAGAGATCACTTAGAAATTTTAATTGGGGGAAAATAGTGAAAATGATGGAGTTATTATGGAAACAAATTACCTTAATAAATCTGATCGAATTAAAAAATCTTAAGAATTTTTGACTTAATCTACAAAGAAAATGAGATCCAAAGAGGGGAGAAGATAATGGGGGCACTCCTTGATTTAGTGGGCTCGTGTTAGATGTGGAATCATAAAAATATAGATAAAATTTAATAGGTTATTAAATAAACAAATATTGTTTTTAAAACATGAAATGGGCTTTTGGGAAGGCCCAAATACTTAAATAAAAACCTAAGTCCATCATTACTATGGATTCCAAAAGGGTCTGAATTACAATGGTGGTGTTAATATGTCAGGGTAGTACATTTATGAATGGTAATGGGTGAAAAATATTAAAAAATGAGAAATCTATAAAAGAATAAAATTGGTTTTAAAATCTACAAATGGGCTCACGATTTGGCCCAAATCATAAAAACTCACCCTTTCCTAAATAAAATAACAAAACCCCCAAAACAAAGCAAGAATCCTATGAAAAAAAAATTTACAATAATTCCTAGATGTGACATGGTGGGTTTTATGTTTTCTAATGATCTTTTGCAACCATTTTTCATGGTGGTTAGAAGGTAGTGTTGATGTAGTTATGAATGGCGGTAGTGAATAATGATGGCTGGTGATAGTGTGATACTGGGGATCATCAATTACGGTTCACAGATGTGGTGTTCTATTTGAATTTTGAATTTTTAACATTGATATAGTTTTAATTTTGGTTTCCTATTGGTATGTAGGTTGCCACTAATCTTTAAAAGTAGATTTTGGAAAATTAAATAAAAATCTAATTTTTAGTCATTATGACAACGGTGCCTAAGAATTTAAGGTAATTATTTTATCACTAAAAATATAAAATAATCTAAAATTTTATATAAATTTTTTAAGGAAAAATATTACCTTTAAAAACCAATAATATCTTTTTATTGTCTCCATAACCAAATATTATAGATATAAAAATTATGAAAGAAAAAATTTAAATTTTTATTAACTTAAAATAATATAAATGTCTTTATCAAAGACAAATGGAACCAAATTTCCATATTTTTTAATATATTTAGGGTTTGTTTGAATTAAACTATTCGAACTTAATATATCAAAGTTAATGGATGATTTTAAATCCATATTCTACCCATTTTACGTTCTATGTGTTGACAACAATTGTACCAATTCTACTATTCGTTATAACTAAAATTAAAGTTATTATATTTACAAAATTTGAAAATTATAACTAAAAATATAGATTTTATTATATAAAATTGAATCCTTATTAATTTTATATATTAATTTTATAACAATCCATCAAAATCGGAATTAAAATAGTTTTCCAAAAAAATGAATTTTTATGTATAAAATAATTTTAATATCTAAGTTAAGAAAAATTTCAAATAGAGTGAAATTAATTGGATTTTGTTTAATAAAAAGTAACTAATTAATATTTAAAATTAATTAAAAAAAATATTACTTTGTAAATACTTGAAAATAATATATACTTTCTATAAAACCTATATTTTTCGCTATTCATTGAAAATATTATTTTTTCAAAAAATATAAAACAATTTCACCTTAATTAAATTTTACTATGATGATTTAGAAAATTTGTTTATTATTGAAAAATAGAATTTTTAAAGTTTAAAAAAATTAATTTCAATATTTTATCAGAAAATCTAATAAATACAAATTTTGAAGAATTTGTTTTTAAATTATTAAATTACTTCACTATAAATTTATTTCTAATTTATTCTAAATTAATATATAATTTTTAATTGAGTAGGAATATTATACATATATTTTATAATGTGTATACTCTTATTCAATCTTTAAAATTCAATTTCAATTTTTAATGATTATATTTATAAAATAACAATTCTGAATCATTAAAACTCATTATTGTGTGTCTTATATTATATCAAACAAATTATTATTTTAAAATATAATGGAATCACATTATACCACATTAAATAAATTTAATATTTTATATTTTATCCATTTATTGGTAATTCAAAGGATTAATTTTTAAAAATATCATTATTGAAAACAAATATCAAACAAAGGGTTAATAAAATATTTAGTTGAAATGAGGGGAATATAAATATAAAATTTATCTAGAATAATACATAACTATGATTTCAAATTGGAGAACACTTTTGGTATGTGAAGGTATTTATATGGAGGAGAAAAGTAATATCCAAATAATTTTGGGGAGTGATAAAGAATGTGATCATGAAGAGTGAAATGAATAAAAAATAATGAAGTGATAACAGAGAAAGAAGACCATATACTAAGTAGAAATGTTTGTAAAAAGATATAATTTTTAATTTATGAAGGATTATTTTATTATTCTGACTAATAACATTGGAAAATATACTCACTTTACCTTCTTAAAATCCATATATATTATTTAAACATTTTGTTTCATTTTTTAAAAAGTATCCACCTCTATCTCATCCCATATTCCAAGAAATGGATATCCACGATTAATATTTCTTATTCCAAAAGAAAAAAAAGTTTACCATATCACAATATCTTCGAAAGGATATAAAATAATCCTCACATATTTTAAAATTAAAAAATTGTTAGCATATGTTAAGATAACACCCAAAATGAATAAACAATTATATGAATAAATATAACATTTAACTCCAAAATTTTCACAATATCTCTAATTCTTCAACTAAGATGATTCTGTAAATAAATAACCCTATATTTAAATTAACCTTGATAACCTATAAAATAAATAATGTTTAAACCTAAAATATTATCTCATTCATTTATTCTTAATGCTCCTAAAAGGTAACATCATTCTTCCTAAAGAATCCCTCATCTTAAATCACATGATTCACTAATGGTTTACTTTTAGCACAACCTAATCAAATATTGGGAAAGTGTTGAAGAAAATATTTCATTAAAATTCCATCATTTCTGACATAAAAAAATAATAAAATTTTTGTTACTAATGAAGTTACATTGAGTAAATTTCATAATTTATTTATATTAGTATTAATATGGATGAAGCATTATTTCCAAAATATTCTGAACATTTTAGTGGAGCCTGGAATCACTATTCATAATCCTACTTTTGATGTAATCATTACAATCAGGAGCCCAACTTTTAGAAAGGATTTTTAATTTAGTAAAACATACATTTAGTATAATAAATGGTTCGTAAATACTATATTTGGAATCAACCGAACATTTTCAACAATAATTTTAAAGATTATACCTAAACAATGAAACCCAAAATATGACATAGTAATCTATAAGGTTCAAAATTATGGATTATTTCAGAGATTTTTTCTAATTTTTCACTGGTGTAAAAATCTCATTAAATTACATTCATATAAATATTATAAGGAAATTATTAAATGGATTAAATCATCCCTATTTCTTAGGGAAATAATGATTTTAGTATTCATTTAAATCAATATATCAAATGTGATGAAGTTTTTTGAATATCAAATTTTTCTAGTGGTATTTATGTATATTATTTACCTAAATGAAAACATGATTCTTATTAAATACCATAAGTTGGATCATTAAAAAATGAATATAAGAGAACGATGAATTTAGTTATCTAAATAGATACAATTTAGATACATAAATGCTTTGATCAGTTTCAATTTGATCATCTTACTACTGCTTTTATATCCATTGATAATACTTTTCTATAGTTCAGTGAGGTAGTTTACTGAGCAACATTTGGATACATACATGTTTATCATTTATTAAACTTATAGCTAAGATATAATTTTTTTGGGAATAAAGTGCCACAAAACTGATGTTCGATATTTTAAGAGGAGATATGTTTTACTCTGAACATCAATTATTCTCTCACTATATAACGAATAATAAAACAAAGACATCCTGCATCAAGATGATGAATATTATCCCACTAATACTCAAAGTATTATGAATCCTACATGACATAGAAGATTTCATTGTATTCTACTATGTGACTTATTAAAGAGTATCTAAATCTATAATTTGTTTCTGTAACAGTGATCTGAACTAGTATTCATCCTCTATATATCATCTTTTTTCTCCTAAAGTGTCAACTAATAATACTTAGTCATAGTGGAGTTATATATTTTCATACTAAGATATGGAATTTGAGGTTACCTATAAAAGCACAACAAGACCTGAAAAAATCATTATTGTAAGGTGTCAATTACTTACACTCAATTATAGTGGTTTCCTGAAAAAAGAACCTATATTAAAAACACCAAGCTCACAGAGAGTGCATTGGTGTACTAGAATAGGGTATTTATAATATACACCATGAAATTTTAAAAAGAAACACTATACTAAATATCATATAAGATATGCCACATCAATATTACACAAACCAATAGTTGAAATACCGGATTTAACATCAATGCAATGACAATTGTTTTTTTCTAAACCGATGCCAATAGTATGTGGGAGAAATTTTTGGCATTTGTTTTACAAATAAATGATGCCAAAAAATTTTAAGAGTGTTTTTTGGAATTATGTTTTTGTAGAAACAAGGCCAAAAACCTTGAAACATATTATATATGGCGTTAGTTTCCCAAAAACCCAACGCTGAAAATAAAATAAAATGTTTGACGTCTGTTTTTACAAAAATATACGCCATTAATTCCAAACTCAGAATCTTTTGGCCTCAATTTTTATAAAATTTGATACCATATATTAAAAAAAATTACATCATTGGTTTTTCAGAAAACTGATGAGATAAATTAAAAAAAATCAACGTTGGTTTTCCCAAAACCCAATGACGAAATTTTTTTTCAGACTCTTCAGCATTGGTTTTTGTAAAAACAGATGGAGAATATATTTAAAAATTATCTAGGATTAGTAAAACCTATTGTTGTTGGATGTTAAAAAGGTGAATCGTGACGACTCCTCTTGACTCACGATGATTTCGAAGGTGTTTTTTTTATATTGAACCACCATTATTATCTATTTTCTTCTATTTTCATGATCTACAGTTTTATTTTTTGATTATCTCTCCATTTTTCATCAACTATTGGGTTTTTTTTATTTGGAATCTTATTTTTGGAAAAATACACTTACGGTTTAATTTTAATTTATTTTTCATCTTTTTTTTGTTTTTATAATCATTTTTTATATAGATCATGCAATTTTTAATCTTCAAAATCAGTCAATAGAGCAATGTTCTGATTTAGATCAATTTTCATATAAAACGCCAATTTTTTTCTGTTTTGTTAATTTTGGAAATAAATTAGTTAGTATTTAATTATGTTTTTGATTTTATTAAATTATTAGTTTATTGTTTATTATTAATTTTTTGAACATGGTTAATATTATACCTAAATGTTATCATCCCATATAAATTTACATTATTTTTGTTTAATTTAGTTTAGTCTAATATTATTCAAATTGGTTTAAATATGATTGAATCTATTTAGGAAAAGTTAGTTTGATTTGGTTTAATTCAATTAATCTCTATTTGTTTAGATTCCCACCAATCATAAAATTTATATTTCATGTACCTCATGCATGTAAAATCAAATGAATTGAGTTTTTATTATTATGGAATATTTCATGTGTATAAATTCAAATCATATTTTTTTCATTTTACTACCTTCATACATGTATATCTCATACTGGCTTATCACTATTCTCGTTTTATTTTAACACTGCCAAAATTATTAATAGTTTTATCACTCAACTAGATGAATTCACACTACTCTTCTTCCTTCAATACATAAGATGTTCACTTCCATAACTACAATCTCTCTATTAATGTATGCTTCATGAAAACACATAACATTTTTTCAACATCACGTACACTTTTGGAAGACACAGTCATTATTCATGATTCTCTCATGTAAACCCAATCACACATAATTTATTTTGTGTAATTCTCTCTCATGTGAAATATTCACATAATCATTAGGAATACATATTGTATGCATCAAGATTTTCTCCATATTTGACATGAGATTTCATGCTGATTTTACATGCATGATTTTTTTATATAATGTCTAGTAATTATTAATTTATGTATCTATGAAATTTTACACTTATTGCCTCATAAATACCCCTACATTCATTATTCTATCAAGCAAGACACAATTTCACTGTGTGTTCTTCCTTTACATGATAGAATCTCATATTACCTCTCAGACTCACATTATGTGCATATAATTTAAACAATATCTCTCCACAAGAACATAGTCACCATTCTTCACACAATAATATACTCACTATTAAAACCATTGAACAAATATTTGTTTCTATCTTTTTAAAGCTCATCATAATGAACAATAAAAATTTTCACTAATTTGCGGTTTCTAACAAAATTATCACATAAACTAGTGAGTATTCATATGAATATTGAATATTTAAATTGCATCATATAACTCAGTTCATCGTGAAGCTAAAATAGTTTGATAAATGAATATATTTTTCTCATGACAATTTTTACTCCTTCTTTGCAACAAACTTGTATAGATCTCTGCCTTTAGCAATCCAGGGATGATCATGAAAACTCAACAATACAGAAAATTCAAATCTCTCAACCACATAGTATAAAAAAGGAAAATGCTCTTAGATTTACCAATGTAGTTATGTATTTAATTCCATCATTAATAATTTCAGGAGTAATATGATTGTTTTCACTTATAATATGAACTTTTACTATAATTATTATTTTATATTACTAATAATAAGTAATTCTTCATCTATTAAATTCATGCAATTTTTAATACTTTTGAGACATGAAACATCAAAATAATACAGATACAACGTAAAATGAACTAATGAATTTTGAAGATTGATATTATAATTAAATTATATTATCAATATAAAAATTTTATATAATATGAAAATAAAAAGTTTACTATTTGTAAATGTGTTTCATATTTGATGTTTTGTATCTGATTATCAATAGTTTTAATTAATTGTGTTTTTATTCGAAATTTATCTATCTATATATATATATTTAAATTTTTAAATATTTTAATATAATCACCAATTATATTGTTATGTGTTGTGATGAATGAATCGTAATTGGATACATTTACAAAGAACCACTAGTGACTATGAAAAAGGCGTTGATAAATTCATGGAATTTTTTAAACAACATCTTCAAAACATTGATTTTATTTTTTTCCATTTGTAAAGTGTTGGAATTGGATAATTTTAAACTCCATAGGAAGAAATTATCATCTCATTTTTCATGGTTTTATCCTTAATTATACATTTTAGTTCTGGTATGGTGAAAGAACTAAAAATTCAACACCCATTGTGGATGGAAATATTCACAATGAGGCAGAGGATTGTATTGAAGAATTAATTCATGATTTAGGTGTCGAAACCATAAAAAACTATTGAATGATTTAATGTATATTATGAGAAACCATTATTCCCATGTTATAGTAAATATATAATGTTATTAGCAGTTTTGAGATTAGTTAACTTAAATTAAAAAAATGGATGGAGTTATAAGATTTCTCCAGCTGACTTGAGTTTTTAAAAGATATACTTTCAAAAGGAAACGAGATTCCTGATTCCAATTATGAGGCAATGAATTAATTATTCCCAATGGGATTGGGGTATAAAATGATACATGATTTACCTAATAATTGTGTACTGTATACGTAGGAATATGATTATTTACCAATTTGTCCAACATGTGTGACATCATGCCATAAGATAGATGGGAATGTAAACTCATATTCATTCTCATGTACTATCATCTAAAATTATGAATTATTAATTATGTACTTTTTAATTATATCATCCAATACTTTTTTCATACAATTCTGATAATTCAACTATGATTCATTCTTCGGTACCAGAATGAAAAATCATGGGAATAAAATTTGGTACCTTCCAATAATTACGCCTTTCAAGAGTCTATTTATGAATTCAATTGACACAAAAATGTTAATATGACATTCATATGAGCACATCTATGATGGTATCTTATGTCACCCTGCTGATTCACCACAGTGGAAGAGTATTGATTAAATATTTCGTTATTTTGGAAGTGATGTTAGAAATATCAGAATGCAATTTTGTACTGATGGAATGAATTGATATTAGATCCTAAGTATCCAACATTATTCATGGAATGTTTTTGTAGTATTTTATAACTTCTACCCATATTTATGTATGGAGAAAAAATATGTTAGGATGAGCATTATGATTTCTAGACCAAAAATACCGGGAAAGGATATTGGTGTCTATATTTCACCATCTATTGACGATTTGAAACTGCTATGGGAGGATGATGTTAACATTTTTGATTTATACAAGAAGGAGTATATTATTTTGTGTGTAATGATAATGTTCAATATAAATAAAATTATTATATATAAAAACATAACTGGATATAGTGTTAAGGGACATAAATAATTTCAAATTTTTGAAGAACATACATCATATTATCAGTTATATAATGGAAGAAAAAAAGTTTATAATGGACATCAACAATTTTTTTGAATTTACCATCCTAATCGTAGATTGAATAAAATATTTAATAGTTTACTAGAATACAACCTTCCCCCTCATCCATTGATAGCTAAAGAATGTTATTAAGGGCTTAAAAATATTGATTTGACATTTAGAAAGAAAAGAAGTTCTCGTTTTCAAAGAAATATGTATAGGAAGAATTATATTTTTTCAACTACCTTATTGGAGATTTTTAGAGATAAAACATAACATCAATGTTATGCATGTTGAGAAAACCATATGTGACATTTTTATTGGAACTTTGTTATACATAAAAGTTAATACAAAATATGGATTTCATGCTAGATTATACTAAAGATTAATGAGAATATGTTTGGATTTAGCTCCCATAGTGAAAGGAACCAGAAAATATTTACCTCATGCTTTTAGTACATTAAAGAGAGATGGAAAATATAAATATTTGTCAGTGTCCTCATGGTATTAAAGTGTCCAGTGTTTGTTCTTAAAATTTGATTAATGTGGTGCATTAAAGGATTATAAATTAATAGGTATGAAAACTCATGATTTCCATGTATTGATGCAATATCTTCTACCAGTATTAGTGCATAGTATATTGCTGATAGTAGTCTGAAATACTATCATCTAGTTATATTATTTTTTCAAATCCATTTGTTGTAAATAAGTTTATAAAAATTTGTTAGATGTGCCGGATATAGAAGCAACTCTTATTCTTTTTCAACAAGAAATGTATTTCCCACCTACATTTTTTGATATAATAGTTCATCTAATAATTCATTTGGTGCGTAAGATAATAATTTTTGGTCCTGTTTATTTATGATGGATATATACTTTTGAAAGATATATGAAAATTTTGAATGGATATGTTAAAAATTCATACCAAAAAGAGGCTTCTATTGTTCAAAAATATGTTTCTAAAGAGATAGTTGAGATATATTCTATTTATTTGTATGAGGTAGAGCATATCTGTCTCCCTGTATCTCAATATATGACACTTGATACTGACTTTAGAGGGTTTAATGCTTACAGTTAATGTTTATTCCACGTGATAAAGTGATACAAACACATTTATATTTTTTGAACAAAAATGATGAGGTTCAGTCATATATATCATCACATGTTAATGAATTAAAGTTACAATATCAGAAAAGAAATTAATGGTGGTTTATGATTGAGTATACGATTAAATTTGTTTTATGGTGTTATGAGAAATTCACCATAGATATATCTTCATAAAAAACATTTAAGTGGTTTTCCTGGGGTCCATCTCTCAATGTGACCACATGGTCTAGTTTTCATATTAATTGTTACACATTTTACACAATAAATCTGGATGACAAGAGTAACATTAAGAATAGTGGTGTGATGGTTTTCGCTGAAGCAATTCATTTTTCGAGTGCCAATGATAAAAACCGAATTTCTGCATCAACACCATATTTTTAGAGTTCTTGAAGACAAATGGGAGTTTGATTGTTTTAAACTTCGATTCACTATTTTTAAGTGTAATTGGGTTGGTAGAAAGAGAGGTTTTAAACATAATGAATATGGGTTTAAACTGATTGATTTGAAAAGATTTAATTACAATGAGGAACCAATTATCATGGATATGCATGAAAAACATGTATTTTATGTCATTGATCCATAGGATGATTTGGGGTCCATCATTTTTCAAGGTAAAAGATACCATTTTGGTGGTGAGGATGATGCTGATGATGTTATTGATTTGCATGAGCCTTATTCATGTATTACACAATTTCCAAATGATTACAATGAGTATAATACTAACATAATGCATAAAATACCAAATTATACTGATAAAGCATGTGAGAAAATAATAAAATAGTATCCAAATTTTTCTTGTAAAAATATATATTTTTATCTTTTTTTAGACTTAAAAATAAATGCGTTTTTTTACTTGTTGTTTTCTTTTTTGTTTTAAATGTTCAGTTTTATAATGATATGCGGGTACAAAAAATTTCATTACACTTTATAATAGAACTGTCAGATAGAAAATTAATAGAAAATTAATCGGTTATTATGTATATATTAAAATATTATTTAACTAAAAAATAGTTTTAAGACAATCCATTTAGGTGTTAATGGATAGAGAACAAAAACTATATTCCCATATTTGATTAACCATCATAATATTGATAAAAATTTCATTTCATTGAATAAGTGGAGGTGAGAAAAGACATGGATTTGGGATAGTCAGTGAGAAAAATAACACACCATATATATATATTTATCAAGTTATCTTAAATTTATGGATGAGGGAGGTTAGGATAAATTATTAAAAGAAAAGTAATTAAGAAAATTACATCTTGAATAACACCTCCTTGATAGACCATTGAGGACCTTGGATTTGGTATTTTGGTGAGTCCATATGCAGTTGGATGTGGGGGGAGTGAGTAGGAATGGTTTGGGCAGATATTTAAGGAGCTACAAGGCTTTTTGGGTCGAAACAGGGAGTTGAAGGGTGGAATTTTTAATTGAGTAGAGGTGGTACCAAGTGATTAAATTATTGATTATTTATATTTAATGAAATCCACATTGAGGTGGGATTAATTGTGACAAATTAGATATTAAATTAATGGCTTTTAGGCTGGTTAGGGTTGATCCATACCTCAACCAGCCATTAAATGTCTTAATTTTCAAGTATGTTATGCATTTAAATTTTAACTTTAACCCTTTTCAAAATTTTACCTATACATTGGTAAATAAGTTTTTTTACCATTGTAAATTTTTTATTCCTAAAAACAAAATTGACCTTATGGCCAAAATTGAACTTTTATATACCAAATATAGAATACTTTTTACCTAATTCAGTTATTAGAATTATGAAAATTATATTTAAAATTAATTTCATAGAAAAAATGAGAAAGAAGGTTTTAAATTTGAAATGTTCAGAAATTTGACATTATAAATCTATGAATGTTCTAAAAACTAGATTTTAAAAGGTCTTTCCATTAAAAGATGGTAAAACTATGTTGATAAAAATATTCTTCAAATTGGTTATATTATTATCCTATGATTATAAAATATATTGGATGATTATCAATAATATTTACATTGATATATAACATATATATTACATTAAATTATATAGTAATTGTAATTAATTTAATTTATGTGCATAATAATAGTTTTCTAAAAAAATTCTCCCTTTATATTCAATTTGGTTCTTATATAATTTTTAACTAAATAATTCATTTAATATTTTTGTGAAAATATATATTTTAATAAGTTATTCCATTATATTCATAAAATCAAATTTAATGGATAGGTTATATATTATTATGTTTTTTATAATATATTATTGTATAGTAACACTTGTTCATCCATGTTATTCAAACCATCAAGGAATGTCTCTATTGCATGTAACATAAGCTAACCATAGTATTTTATATAGAGAAAGATACTATTTATGTTTTGTGTAGTGCATATAAGACTAACATAGTTCTTTAATATAAATTATTTTCAATGTTACATGAAATGAGAAATATCAAAAATATTAAATTAAATCAAAAAATAATAATTCACAAAATCTTGGAGTGTCACAATTTTAAATCATACATTTATTCTTAAAATAAGATCCTTATTTTTTGTTATTTTGGAATTGAAGATGGGTTTTCAATGAAAATTGTGTTCTTGTAATGAAAATGGGGTTTTAAAGAAAGTAGTTTTTTGATATGAAAGTGTTTTTTATATGGGATTGAAATATATTGTCAAAGGTTTTTATGATTATGGGGTTTTACTCTTGAAGTGGTACATAATAATTTTAAGTTAAATGGGTGATAATAATACAACATTTATAAATTTTTGAGCACCATTATAACTCATGGGTGATCCTGATATAGCTCATACAAAGGGTTGAGCTCCATTATATCTTCGAAGTGAGCCTGATATAACTTATACAAAGGGTTGATCCCCGTTGTAGCTCACTAGTGAGCCCAATATAGATTATAACAAGGGTGATCCCCTTAAAGATATATAATACATTGGGTAATATTAATATTGTATGTTTTTATGTAATTATTCAAATTGAAAGGGGTTTGATTGTATTTTTTTTATATGATGATTTAAATCTCCTAAAAAAGTTTTAAATTTATTTTTATGAGTTTTAAATTATTTAATTTAGAAAAATGTGACTGTGTGATTCATGTGAAAATGTAATGTTTTATTTTCTCAAATAATATTAATTTTTTTTCTTGATTCTCATCAGACTAATATTTTTCTTTCTTTTTATATCCCTTACAGAGATTTATTTTCTTAACCCTAGTTTTAAAATTCTTTTCATAGGATTAATGGATGAATAGGGACAAGGATGATTACGATATTAAAATTGTAATGTTATGTCTTGTAATGAAACCATATTTTATTTGAATATTTAGTTAGGTGTAAAAAATTGATACTGAGTATGTGATTTCTAGATTTAAAATTACTATAATATGTAATATTTATGGTTTAGAGCATACCTTTTTTCCCAAAACCACTATACGTCATCATGTAAGGTTCTTTCATTTATTCATTTTCAAATTATTTTTCTTCATTAAGAGATAATGAAATAATCACTTTAATTCAAGAGGTGGTGAATTATATCCTTTTGTAAAACATGAAAAATTTGTATCATACCACTTGAATCAGGGATGAAGCAGGTAATTGGGTATTTAGTTATATTGTACTGTTTTACTTATATATGCATGCTTCCACACTACTATAGTCCAATTACACGAGCTGGATGTTATAGACACCATTGGTGGTGGCCCACTGATCCGTTTTTCTCATCCTACACCTTTGACTATCCAAACTGTTGATCCCAAAATAACTTTTTAATCATGTATGTTTAATATAAATTTTTGTATTCTATCATCTTTCCCTCTATTTTGGACCCTTCAACACCAAAACTTATTTACTAAGTGTCTTATTCTATATTAAATATTTTTTTAATCTATTTCATACATTATTTTTTAATTCACGAATGAGGAGAAGTATGGATAAACACAACATTTATTTTATCTACCCATAGAAGTTATAATTTATCAGGTTTCCATATTTCTATGATTTGTTTATAATTTTAAGGGTAAATTTGTATAAACCTGAAATTATTTTGACATCGTTTGCCCGGATGACACTCAATGGGTGCCCCAATCTCTGTTGACCACATGGAATCAAGTGCATCCCCCCGAATTCTGGAGGTTGTAGACTAGCAGCGAGGGCTGAGGGTGTGTTTATGGGGACACTATGACCTCATTACAAATGTTAAGTGAATCAGACAATTATAAATAGGGGTAAATAATGGGAGTTGTATATGTAAACAGAAGGTACAACAGAAAATAGAGACAATAGTAATAATAAATGAAACAACTGGAATATCATTCAACAACTTATGATATGTAATTTTATTAGAAAACTAGAAAATATGGATAAAAGATATAATTAATAACATCATTTAGAAAAGTATAAATGAAATCAATGATCGTGTCAAGCATCCCAAGCGCAGCCTCAGTCATCTGCTATCATGCTCCAACCTAAACAGTAACCAATCAAGTTTTTAAAGTCATATGCTTCCCTTTGTAAACACCATAAACCATGTAATATACACCAGGTACCAAATTACACATAGAGAGGGTGTGATAAAAATCTATGTGGGCCACCACCAATAGTGTCTATAACATCTGGCTCGTGTAATTGGAATGTAGTAGTGTGGAAGCATGCATATATAAGTAAAACAATACAATATAACTAAATACCAAAGTACCTTCTTCATACCTCAACCAGTGTCATAACATTAACAATCCCTTAATTGTATATTACCAGATCATAAATGAGTCACATTTTACAATAGTGAAGGTTCCATGTTATGACAAGACAACCTGTAATGACATTTAATAATGATGTTCCAAGGAAATAACCATGGAAACGTAGAACCCTAGGGTCACCAAGTCAGAACTAATTATATCTTGGCATGGGGTAAGAGTGTAATACAAGGACATAGTCTAAGACATTCAACAGTGAGATGCCTACCAAGTCCAAGGAGTTCATCCAAGGTAAAACAGGGTGAGGCAATTACTAGGCCTAAGGGGCTTTAACCATGGAACCTACTGGTCAATGATGGATCCTAGGATTGTACAAAAGTCACTATATGATGATATTGAATGGATCCTATGGTGTGGTGTAGGTAATCCATAGAATAGAAAAGGATTAGGATCCAAGTGGGTCTCAACCTAAACAATATAAATCCTTGAATTAGAATGGTGTTCCCAAGCGATCAAGGCCTTCCATGATAAGAATCCAAGAGAACCCGATTTATGCCACTCTTATTTGATTATGAAGTAATATAATATTTCTTTTGGTTCAATCCATACCTTTCATTAGTGTGATAAGGTCAAATAGCATGAAACCTTTTATTCAAGTCATAATTTATCAATAAGTCCATTTGGTCCAATACATTTTTTTCATTAGTGTGACAAGGCCAAGTAGCATAAAAAAATTATTAATTTTATTTAAATCATATTTAATAATTAACGTTTATTCTGATACCTACAATTAATGTTGTAAGGGGTGATATAGACATATTACCTATTAGTCATTCATAATTTATTTGGTCAAGTCATATACATAGTTCATTAGAAAACTTCCATTTCACATTTAATTATCAATTAAGGAAATTACCTTAGGAGGTTCAAGTGGTGAGCATACATGGTACATTCCATTATAAAATTCATAGTATAAATGAAGCCATTTAATATACAAAAACTTACTCTTATAAGGGTAAAGAAATGTCACACCCGAACGGTTGCTAAAACATGTCAAATACTAGAACCCCAATTAGGGAATAATATCCTAAAATGTATGGATTGAGTGTTTGACATATCCACCAAAAATTAATAATATATATGGTAGTAGTATAACTATATGATTCCAATGATTATAAGCCTGCAAAAAATATATATAAATGACATTAGATGTAATTGGTTGGCCCCACACGACAATCCAAAAATCAATAAACTTGAGGGATGATTTATAGACCATACTCTATAGGGTTTTATAGATATCCTACTTTGGTATCAGTCATTTATTTGGCTTGTATCATATTATATCTATGAAAAAACTGATCACACCATGATAAATAGGTCAAGAGAAAAAGAAAAAGAGAAAGGCTTAAACAGACTCAAGTACTTACTATTGCATATCTAACGTTATAAAAATAGAATCCCATATGAAGAATATCTCTTGATACCAAAAATTGGCCTTCAAAAAGATTCAATTTGAGAAAGAAATATATTAATTCCATAATAACTCATGTTAGGAGGAAGAAGGAGGGTTAATAGAACATTAAGAGAAAATTTGTAAAAATACCTAGAAACTAATCCTATGAATTGTTTGTCCACACAATTTGAAAAATACTATGCAAACTGTGTATGGTTACCTGGGAAAAAGGGGAAAATTCATGGCAATGCTGCACTGCTATGTGTAAACCATGAGATATGGTTCAGTTTTAAAATTTCCTTCTCCATGGTGATCCAAACCATGGGCTAACCCTGCGACATAGCCATTTCATCCAAAAGGAAGGCTTCTGAGATCCAACAATTCTTGATAAACCCATGAGACCTTTTCTAACTCATTAGGAATTCGTATTAGGTCCAAAAAAAATATTTAGATTGAAATTAAAAGGATATATACATGGGTGGAAATGAGGTTCTTACAATCAAAACCCCTTAAAAGAACTCATCCCTGAGTTCACCTTTCAAGGGTGCTGCAACACTGTCTGAGAAATATTCTGTCCACTGATCATGTATTTTGGCCTCTTATTCCCAATCCTTGTCATGTATGTAGCCATGATTCTAAAACACTAATACTAGAGGGACATACTGACATTGTAGAGCCTTCATGATTTGGTCAATGATGCATACGGGATGCTCCTCAGAGGCATCATCATCATCTAACTCAACTTACTTATGATCAAGGGTAAGATAAAACATATCATGAAATTGGAGAAGGTGTGAAACATGGAAGACGTAGTACTTGGCACGGTACCCTTGGGGCAGTATCAACTGATAGGGTACTTTCTCATGTCTCTCTCAATCTCAAATGACACTATGTATTTAGTAGAAAAACGTCCCTTATATATGTAACAATTTAATACCTATCATATGAAGTAACTAAAGGAATACATGATCCATGACTTCAAACTCTAGAGATCATCGATGATGATCATTATAATATTTTTTTCTCTGCGGGGAAATAGTCATATGGTTTCTGTTCAGCTGAACCTACTCTATCGTCTCATGAACTAGATGAGACCCTAGTGGGGCTACCTCATCCACCTTTAGCCAACATAGGGGTGAACGGAAAGACCTACCATATATGATCTCAAAAGGAGACATCTAAATTGTTTCATGAAATATATTTTTAGAGTCAAATTCAATGATGGGGATATGATTCTCCCAAGAATCACTAAAATCAAGGATACATGCTTGAATCATATCCCCTTGAAATCGTATCTTCCATTTTTATTGTCTGTCAGTCTGAGGGTGAAAGGGTATTGATAGATGAACATGTTTTCCCATAGCATTCCCTAACCCCTTCTAGAAACATGATGTAAAATGAGCATCCCTATCTAAAATGATAGGACCCAAGACCCCATGGAGTCATTTGATTCCATAGACATATTGTTTCCACATCTCATCGACTGAGAAAGTCTCATGAATAGTAATGAAATGAGATACTTTTATCATTTTATCAATGAAAATCCATACAACATCACTTCCTCTAGGAGGAATCAGTAAAATGACTATAAATCCCATAAAAACATCTTCCCATTTACACTCTATAACTGGAAGTTATTTTAACATTCCAATAGGTCTCTAGTACTCTATCTTCAACTAATGATAGGTGGAACACTAAGTGATAAATCCTGTTATCTAATGTTTTATCCTAGGACACCAATACTGGAGTCATATTTCTCAATAAATCTTCATGATTCCAAGATAAACTTCCCACTGAGAGGCATGGGTCTCTTTCATCAAATCCACTCTCATATCCATAGGGACCCTAAAATATCCATGAGTACCCAAGACATTATATCTATCCACATACCAATCAAGAGCTAGGTAACCTCCTAATATACTGTCACAAAGAACAAAGTCTTACAGATCTGAAAATTTTATAATATTCTCCTTCACAATGAATGAAGAGGTAACCGTGAAGGATGAAAGGTAAGGCTTTTTCATGACTGTCATGGAACATCATATATAGCTCATAATATAGGTTTATTAACATCCATTCATCACTTGATTCCCATACGACCTGTGTTTGAGTTTTTCAACTCAAATCATCTGCAACTACATTTCCCTTCCCAAGCGTATTGGCAATATCAAAATAAAAGGATTTTAGATATTTGACCCATCTATGATTTTTGAGGCTAAAGTCATGATGTGAGAATATATATTTGAGGATATTGTGGTCCATGTACACTAAAAATCACTCACCCAAAAGTTAATGTCTCCATAAAAAAATGGAATGGAAACATACTTCTCACTCAAGGTGGTTCACCATATTCATCAGAGCCATGAAAACTGAGGATGTATTGGTAAGGTCAAACGACATATAAAGGTATACATACGAACCATACCCATTACAGAAATTTTTATGTGGAATGTATAATGTTCAAACTTGAACTTGATAATAACCCAATGTCAGGTCGATCATAGAGAATACCTTTTTTCTTCAGATCAGGTCAAAGAGATCATCTATTCACGGTTGTGGATACCCATTCTTGATTGTATGTGGGTTCAACTTTCTCTAATTCATGCATAGATATATGGTTTCATCTTCCTTTTTATGAAAACAAACTATGAGTGAACCCCTTTAGGATGTACTAGGGCATATAAAACCTTTGGCCTCTAAATTCTATAATACCTAGTAATGCTCCTGAAGCTCTGTAGAATTAATATTATATAGAGGAATGGACAATGGAGATGCTTCAAAAGAAGGTTTATTGTAAACTCTACCTCTCTTTGAGGAGGAAAGCTAGGAAATTCATCAGGAAATATTTCCCAGAAATGATCCACTACTGGTGGGAAATCAATTTTTCTAAACCCTGCTCCTCCCTGATTAGATTTTTAATCTAAGAGGTTACTCTAACTAGAATTTGATGCTCTGGTCCAACTCCACTAGCCTGTACGTCCCACTCACCCTAATTCAGAGAATTTCTACCTTCCGATGATGTAAACGATATCCTGTGATCATAGATGTCTACAAAATCCTGATAGTTAACCATATAGTCCAGCCCAATTATGACATCGAAAACCATCATATCGAGTACAAAGAGGATCCATTGAAAACAGTAACTGCCCACCTCAAGGGGCAGTCCTTACACTGGTGTATACTCTCTGTTCTTACCCTAAACAACTTATATCTAGTCTGGGACGTTCCAAGATATATACAAAGATAAGATATTTCATTGAACCTGTATCAAATAAAGATGATACAATATTTGATTCGACAATAATTGTACATAATACTATAGATAGTCCCAAATACAGATTATCAGGTATCGCGTATAGTGAAATAAATGGACAAGATCGATGGATCTGTTCAACAGATGGAATACCATGATCATAACTACTATGTTGGCACAAATGGTGATCATGGTTCTGGATACCACAGCCATGAAATACTCCTCATCTAGACCTACTAGTTTTATTACCACTCACCTATTGACATGGAGTAAAAAACATACTCTTAATTGTGGAGCTAGTGAAAATCCTTTTCCACTTGAATCTAATGGAATGGTCTTATTTAAATGCTTGTGATTCCCCATACAACTACATTCCAGATAGTACAGTGGGTATCTGTCACAATGAGGGTTCAAATTCTCTATCACCCACACTGATAACACACTTTAGAGCTATTGAAATAAGCATTTTTATTATCCTTACCCTGATGAGAAACATTTAGGAAAAGTTTCCTACATACGAAATAACTACTGGCCTATCGTGGTATAGATCCACCGTATGCGGTACTATTTTTGTCCCCCAAGTTGCACTCAGTGATAATAGAATGATTTACAATATTAGAAAAATTAGGAAGCTAAAATACATTCATTTATGTATGAATGGAATACTACAACACTTTTTCAAAGTGTCTAGCACATGAATTCTTATAACCAGCTAGAAGTGGTGAAAAGAACTACAACTCTAAAAAATGTGCTGAATATTCCATAACTGACATAGAACCCTGATCAATATGCGTGAAATATTTATCTCTATTAGCTCTCAACGTCTGAGGAATGAACTAATCATAGAAGAAGTCCATAAATAAAACAATAACATTTGCTAATGATGATCAGCCTGGGAGATCACATCCCACCAATGCTTGGCCAAATCCCAAAGAATCTATGTGGAAATCTTGACCATCCACTCTAGAGGCATCTCCAAGATCTCAAAGATAGATGTGGTGGACTCTATCGAAGACTCAGCAGTCTGCAGCACACTATCCATTGAAAATGTTGGAGGATTATTCTACTGGAACTCACAAGTCATAACATCCATGAAAAGTGACATCCATGGAGCTCCATGCAAGAACTACCTTAGACATAGGAAAATGTCACAAACTTGGGTTTCAATGCCCAAATCAGGTATAGAACGTGATGCCTCAAGTGGAACTCTTGGAGGTAAGACTGGATTCTTTGGGCCTACCACGTATAGAGCATGTTCGTCACAACCTTTGTGGCATATAATATGAGGAAATCGTGGAAGTATTAGTCTAAAAAATCCAAGTACATGCCTTAGAACAAGATTAAATAGAAATATAGCATCTCTAGTAGAAGTGGAACGTAATAAAACTCACTACCCATGTTATACTATGAAAAATACCTCCTTATACCACTAGGTATCTATAAGTTCTCATGTATAAGTTTCATTTAATTTTACATTTAATTTCTAGGATAACTCATTTACCTTTAATAAACATGACAAGGTTGGATATAGATGTTCAACCAATCCATGTTAGATGTTATGATTCACTTTATAATGGATATCCATTTCTAGTGAATCTGTTACCATACACCTATCACTAGAAATGACCCTGATTTATTTATAGCATAATGGCTCGAATCAGTAAATTACTCATTCCAACACATGAGAGTCTATACACCTCATGAACTGATACTTGCAATCAATTAATGAAAACCAAGAGTAATACAAGAATAAGCATACTATCACGACATCATTCAACAATCACAAGAATATCAAGGAATGAAAAATAGTGAAAATAGCCTATATAAAATTGCGATATGCATGAAATTCAAATTGTAGGTACCTATAATGAGGCATGTTATAATGCACCTTTCCCTTAATCTTAGGGCCAAGGATGAAAGAAAATCCCCAATCAGAGTGTTAATAAACAATTCCACAACACATGTGTGCCACCCAATAGTTAAATAATATCAATTGTAATAAGAAAAATTAGAAAAAAAATTATAATTATGGAATCTTGGTTGTTACCCCGAACATGGGTTCATGATGCCCAAGAAACACTTGTGAGCATGTTCCCAGTGCTCCTAATCTCTAATATATTGTCTCAAAATAGTAAAAAAGAAATGAAAATATTCTGATACCTCTTTGTGATGTCCCATACCTAGATGCCACATAATGGGTTACTTGATCCCGGTGGGCCTCATGGATTCAAGCGCATCCCACCAAATTCAAAGGCTACCAACTAACAGTGAGGGATGAGGGTATGTCTGAGGGGAGACTATGTCCCCATTTCCATAGTGTAGCAAAGTGGATGATTATAAACAATAGTAAATAGCGTAATCAATATAAGTAAACAGAAGGCACAATCGAAAATAGAGACAATAATAATAATAACTGAATCAATTGGAATAACATTCAATAACTGAGGATATACCATGTCACTAGAAAACTGGAAAAAATGGATACAATGTAGCATACATAATATGTTATACAAAATTATTATGTAAATAAATGACTATACCAAGAATCCCAAGCTCCGTCTTGGTCATCCGCCATTGAGCTCCATCCTAAACAGCAAGCAATCAAGTGTTTGAAGCATTGTTCTTCCCTTTTTCAACGCCTTCAACCTTTTAATATACTTTGGGTACCAAACGATGCCTAAATATTGTGTGAGATAAATCTCATTGGACCACCACCAATGGTGTCTATAACATTTGGTCCGTTTAATGGAAATGTAGTACTGTGAAAGAATACATATATACGTAAAATATTACAATTTACCTTAATACCCATATACCTTATTCATCACTTAGCTAGCATCTGAGCATAACCATTCCATTATTTGATTATCTCTAGTTCATAAATTAGTTACATGTTACAATAGTGAAGGTTCCATGTTATGATAAGGCAATCTGTAATGACATTTAATAATGAATGTACAAGGTAATAACCATGGAAATGTAGACCCTGAGTGTCACCAAATTAGTAATAAATGTATCCTAATATAGAATAATCACGTAATCCAAGGATCATAGTCCACAAAATTCCACTATGTGATGCCAAATAAGTCTAAGGAGTTCATCCCTTGTAAAATGGGGATATGCAATGATTGGGCCCAATGGGATTTAACCATGGAACCTACATTTCAATGATGGATCCATGGAGTGTATCAAAGGCATCCTGTACTAATATTTAAGGGATCCTCTAGTGTAATATCGTGCATCAAAATAATAGACAAAGATCAAGATCTCGATGGGTCTCAACCTAAGTAGCTGAATCCATGAATTGGAATGGAGTTCCTGAGTGCTAAACACATCCCCCAATAAAAATACAAGGTGAATTCAAGTGAGTATACTTATATTTGATTGTTTAGTCATGTAATATTCCATTTGGTTCAAACCTTGACTTTCATTAGTGTGATAATATCAAATAGATTTCTACATTTTCATCAAGTCAAAATTAATCAGAATGTACATTTGGGAAAATCCTTTCCTTTCATTAGTTTCACCAAGAAAAGTTGCATGAAACCATTTTTAATTCCATTTAAATACTATTTAATAATTAAGGATCATTCTTCTACCTTCCATTAATGTGGTAAGGGGTGCTACATACATGAAACCAATTAATCATTCACAATTAATCTGCTCATGTCATATACATAGTATAATTTCCAAATTCTATTTAACATTATTTATCAATTGAATCTCATACCTTAAGTGGGTCAAGATGTGAGCATACATGGTACTTTACATTATTCAATTTACAATACAAACCAATCCATTTAATATAGTAAATCGTTCTCTTAGAAGGGTCAGGAAGGGTCACACCTGAATGGTGGCTCAAACATGTCAAATACTAAAAACCCAACGATGGAATAACATCCTACATGGGTTTCATGGAGTTGAAGGATAACAACAAAAAATTAATCACATATTTTTAAATATCATAACCCCACTATTCTAATGATAATATGCATGGCATACAAATTCTATAAATGACACCTTTTGAAATCCATGGTCCTCACACAATAATCCCAAAATCAACAAACATGAGGGATGAGTTATAGACCACCTACCTTACGGTTTTACAACTCTCAACCTCTAGTATCAGCCCTTGATTTTTACTTGAATAGGAGTAGATATAAGAAAAGAGGAAAATTTCTCACACTAAGATAAATAAGAGGAGAGAAAAATAGAAGGAGAAAGGATTAAATGTACTATAGTTCTTATCATTGTGCATCCAACATGATGACAAAAAGCTCAATCAGATCTAAGAAGAATGAGATCTATTGATCCCATGATTTGGACTTCAAAAAGATCTGATTTTAAGGAGATATGGGATAATCCCGTAAGAACTCATATTAGGAGGAAGAACGAGGGTTAATAGATCATTAATGGAAATTTTTTAAAAATTGCCTAGAAAATTATCATGTGCACGGTTTTTCCACATGGTTTTTCAAACTATGTGCAAACCCTGTTTGATTATCTAGGATGAAAGGGTATATTCATGGTTAGGCTATAGGACCATCCACAAACTGTGCGATATGGTTCTTTCTGAAAATTTTCTTCCACACAGTTAGCCAAACCATGCACCAACCGTGCGCTAACCATGCGCCATGTCTACTTTAACATGTAGAACGTGTTCCCGGCTTTGAACATTTCACAGACACCATTGAGACCATTCCTAACTCATTAGTAATCCATATCAAGTCGAAAATAATATTTAGATCAAAATTTAAAGGATCTATACCCAAGTCAATAAATGAGTGATTACAATTTTCATTTCTCAAACATTAAATATATATTTTTGTCTACTTAATCATTAAAACCAAGAATTTTTTTGTTTATATTTTCAAATCAATTTCTATTTTTTTATTATCATCAAAAGGGGGAGATTGTTGGGAATGTGTCAGCCCAATAAGTTGATTGATTAATCATTGATTATGATGACAAAAAAACCCACATTTTCGAATATAATGAATTTACATTAAGTTAATTTCACGATTTTATCACATTAGTGTTAATATGGTAGAATAATTATTTCAATAATATTTTGGGAATTTTAGTGGATTCTAGAATCACTATTCATTACCCTACATTTGAAGTGAATTTTAGGATCATGAAACTAATTTCGGAAAGAAATGTTACTTTTGGGAACCTCAAATTTGGAATAACTTACGGTTATTCAACCTAACATTTTAATTCAGTTGTATATTGTCAACCACACTTTTGAAGATTATCCTTACCTAGTGAAACCCTACATTTGACTTAATTGTTGATTATTTTTTAAATTACAAATTATTTCAATGATATATAGAGTTGTTTACCCGGATTAAATATCCCATTAAAGTTGTTCGAAGAGTGATTCAAATGCCCTTATTCAATATATTAAATCATTATTATTTCAAATGTATTTTATGATTAAGTATACACATAAATTCAATGTTTATACAAGATAATGTTTATTTAATACCACATTTTATCTTGGGATATTTTTTTTTTTTGGACCTAAGGAAAAATAATCATCTTGTTAAATATAATAATTTCGATCTTAATAAAATAGAGAAGCAGATGATGTCTCTAGTTCTATGAAGATCTATACATTAGAAGAAAACATCTTTTCATTTGTTATTATTGGATCATAAGGTACTGCTGTGATGTACCCAATTTTTGTATACATTTCCACATAAATTATTGAAAATAATAACATGTTTTTAGAAAATACCTACTACTTAGTGGATAAAAACATTGATTTCTATGATCTTGTCCATTTTCAGGAAATTTCTCACCAAACATACTAACCGGGGGAAACCTGAGAAAAATTTCTAACTACATGGATTGTACATATATACATGTTCTATACATTCAGACTCAGACACGGTTTGTCTAGGAAAATTAAATAACTATGTTACCCGAAGCATGTACACACCGTGTATGGAGGATACACGCCATGTATAGTATTCTAGAAGTGTTTGAAGGATGAGAGGAAGTCTACATGCCCATGTGGTCGGATGCCATTTACACAACGTGTACATCATCTATAAATATTGTCGCTCCTTTCAGAAGTATTTGGTTGATGATAAAATAATGTCCATGCCCTGTATGGTGGCGCTACATGCCTTGTATCTCCACATACCAGGAAGTTCCTTGTTCCATGTCAAAGACAACATTTTAGTCCACCCACCCATGGATAAAAAGATGAAAAAAATGCGTTGATAAGATTACATGGTGTGTACTTTTGCCACACGCCGTGTAATTTTATTTTCTATAAATAGAGGTATTGACCTTTGGTTCAAAAAAGGAGGGAAGATCTGAAGGAAAAGAGGTTCTTCATCCCTACTATTGTTCTACCATTATTCTACTACTCTGCCATTCCACCATTCTACAACAGAACACATCTATCCTCAAAGTTTCTACGATGACCACATCAAGTATCGAGGGTCCAATTTTCATATTTTCTACTATGTGTAACTAAATGATCACTGTGTTGGGGTTGTGGGTTATGAAAGAGTTTTAATTCGACATAGTTTTTATGAATGAGTTTGTTCATTTTAACATCTTTTTATTATTCTTTAATCACTTCATTTCGTTAAAGAAACTTCTGCACCAGATCAAGAGAATAATTTTTAGGGAATCAAATGAAGAATAATGATGAATACGTTCATGACCATTGGATGTATTCATAGACTCAAAATGGACTAATAGGAATAAAGAACTATGAAACATTGACTACCAGACCAAGGAGTCAGTTCCCTCTTCTCTAGACATAAGTTTACCGGACCAAGGAAACCTTATTACAATTGAAACCCATAGTGTTAGGTTATTATGAGAAAAAAACCTCATAAGAAATTTAATTATTAAACAAACTCTTAAAAATACACAATCCCAACTAAAGAAATTTAAATCCAATTTTATTTTCATCCAAACATCAAAAAGAGACTCTTAATTTTTTACACTTCACTAAGTCAAAGTAAAAACTATATAAGCAAGAAGAAAATAACTTCTTTATCCTTGTTGATCAACCCCTTACTAGTACTATACTCGATAAGGTAAAACAATTTGGGACACCAATAACATAACTTCGGTGAAACAACTACCAAATTTGGCCACGGTTTCTAGGGATTTAAAAAGTTAAATTTTTATTTATTTAAATTAAGTTTATATAACAATTTTAGTGTAACTAAAAATCATAAATTCCAAAAAAAAATTATTCTCTAATCTCATTTCTATTTATCTTTCTTCTTCCTCATTTATGCCTGGTGTGTTTAGTATTGTGTTGGTCCGTATGTGTGCTAGCGGCAACCTCACTCATTCTAAGAATGCTGAGTCATTAGGGTTTTTCATAATTGACCCAGAAATTGAATTGATTATTTTGAGGTGATAACAAGAACTCATGAACAAGCACAACCCAATCAATACCATGGCACATAATGAGGAATGAAATATAGTTGTTATCCTAGGATCTAGAAAACTGTTTGGTCTGAATGAAAACTGGAAGCCACAAGATCCACTTGCTCCCGAGAATGGCCCGCAACAACTCTAATAGTTCCAAATGGAGTAGAAGACATTTTTATAGCTAGGCCAAGGGCCATACATAGACCCTCAAGAATAATAATTTAGGATGCATCCAATCCCTCATCATCCACCTCAATTTCATACTCGAATAGAGTATGAACTTACATCTATCCACAGAGCTGACATGGGGATCGTCCATCCACTGGTTCAGGCCCAACAATTTGAGTTCAAACCAGCCATTATGAAGCTGATCCAAAACATCGTTCAGTTTGACAGCCTACCAAGCAGGAACCTCAATCTAATCTCTCCAATTTTCTAGAGGTCGGTGACACGTTCTGCTACCACGGAGTGTCCAAAGACACCATTTTTCTTTGAATCTTCCCATTATCTCTAAGGTATAAGGTGAATGAGTAGATTAATTTTTTTGCTGCATCAATCTATCCTAACCTGGAAGGAACTAGACCACGCGTTCATATCAAAATAGATTCCACCCACGAAGATAGTGACTTTACAGAATGAAATACACAACTTCTAGCAGCATGAGTCAGAGGCATTATATGTTTCATGGGAGAATTTCTTGGAGATGTTGTGGAAATTCCCACACCATGGGCTCCAACATTGGATTCAAGTCCAAACCATCTATGGAGGACTGATGACGAGTACAAAGTCTGTGGTGGATGCTTCTAATGGGTGTATAGTTATGAGGAAGTCCCCTAATGAACTTTTCAAACTACTGGAAGACATTTCTACCAACAGCATCTAGTGTAATTCTGAGCGAGGCACATAGAAACTAGGTATGCATAATATTGTTTCCACTACTATGCTCACTAAACTGTTGGATGATGTGTCCAAAAAGATTAGTGTGCTATATCTTATAGGAGAGTTACAAGTACATGCGGAAAACCATCTGATGTGTAGTGAATGTAGTGATAATCACATCATGGGAGAATACCTCGAACCTACAGTCATCCATTTGATGAGAGATGTGAGTTATATTTCTCAAAACCAAGGGCCAAACTAATAATAGCAGTACCAGAACCCGGTATGTGTGATCACCAGAACCCAGGCTGCGGCCAACAGCATCAGCAATATCCTCCGCCCAACAACCACCCAACTATGGCCAGCCTCCATATCAAAAATAGTACCCGAGGCAATAGTCGCCCCAGTAGGGCTCTTATTAGTAGCAAGGGTATCAAAACCCTCACCTGTAGTAGCCACAACAGCCACCACCTCCACCAGATACATTTCCTCCTCAGTAGGAGAACACCTCAAGGTTAGAGGATATCATGAACAACATTATATCTACTTTTGAGACCAGATTTCATGATCACAGGGCTTCCAATCAAGGACAAGAGAACCAAATTGGCCTGCTGGAAAACCAACTCTTAGGAATACAACACAATACACTAATCGTTAAAAATGAGAAGAAACTAAGGGAGGAGGTCCATGCCATTACACTACGAAGTGGATGGGAGTTACAATAGAATGAACCTGCATAGCCAGGTGCACGTACCCCCCACCCCACTGATGAAGAAGGTACAACTAAAGACCCCTCTTCATCCCTGATCCCACTGAAAGAGGCTTCACAGAGTAATGTAAAGGTGGTTTTCAAACCCAAAGAGCCTACCTTACCCTTCCAGAAGAGAATGAAACAGATAAAGCTAGACCAGAAGTTTGGAAAATTCATGGGCGTGTTCAATAAACATCATATCAACATGCCATTTTCTGAGGGACTAACACATATACCCACATATCTGAAATTCATCAAGGATTTACTCTACAACAATAGAAAGATGGAGGATCTAGGAATTATTTCTCTAACCAAGGAGTGCTAAGAATTCGTACAACATTCCTTTCCTCCTAGGATCCAAGATACAGGTAGCTTCACTATCCCATATATTATTGGACAAGGTGAGTTTGGGAAGTCCCTCTACAACTTAGGGGATACTGTCAACCTAATACCCTTCAGAGTTTTTAATAATGTAGGGCTCAACAACATGAATCCTAGCTAAGTATACCTTCCTCTTGCTAACCAATCCTTCAAATATCTGAAGGGCTTAATGGAGGATGTGTTGGTTAAGGTAGGTAGGATAATCCTTCCCATATATTATATCATCCTCGACATGGAGGATGACTAGGAGGCACCACTCATTATGGGAAGTGCTTTCCTAGCCACTGGGAAGGTACTAATCGACATATACTAGGGGGAGCTAATTTTCAAAGTAGGAGACGAAAGAGTTTCCCACAATGTCCTCGAAGCCGTCAAGCAACCATTATTGTCATAGCATGAGGTCTATTTGGCAGTGACCACCGTGGATGATAACTTGAGAAGATAAATGAATGATATGGTATGTTCTTTCACATTAGATAACTTAGTTTTTTTAGACATTCTAGTTGATGAAGCACAGGATAACCTTCAATTTCAAGAAGGCTAGGGTGGCCACTACTAGAATCGTTCTGTTACACCTAATATTCCAGAGGGGGAAGAGGTGCAACCACCTGTACCTTTGATTCTCAAGTATCTTAAACTAGAACTTAAGGATATTTCATATTCTCATGAAGTATGTTTATTTGGGAGAAAATCAAACATTAACTATCATACTTCATGAAATACTATCACAAGAGTAGGAGGATTAACTTATGCAGGTTTTTCAATGACAGAAGCATGCTGTTGGGTGGAGAGTTACAGATTTGATGGGTATTAGCCCTACCATTTTTACCCAAAAGGTGTTTCTTGAAGAAGGAGTAATGAAATCTTGGAAACTAGAGTGATGTCGGAACCCCCCATACTGGAATTTGTGAAGAAATAGGTAATTAAGTTGTCAGATGCATGCATCATTTATCCAATCTTGGATAGTCTATCGGTAAATCCCCTGCATGTGGTTCTCAAAAAGCGCGGTATCACTGTGATTGAAAATGCCAAGATTTAGCTCATCCCTACACACACTGTCATGGGATATAGAATCTTTGAGGATTATGGAAAGCTAAATAACTCCATGAGGATGGATCATTCCCCCTGCCATTAGTGGATTAGATTCTAGAGAGACTACTACGGCACAATTTGTTTTTCTTCATTGACGGCTATTTTGGATACAATTGGATTTCCATTGCTCTAGAGGATCAGGATAAGAGCACATTTACTTTATCCTATGGTACATTTTCTTAAGGAAGGATGTGATTTGGCATGTGTAATGCTCCTGCCACCACCCAGCAATGCATGCTGGCTTTCTTCCATGACATTGTGGAATAGATCCTAGAGGTATTTAGGTATGATTTTTTTGTTTACGGAAAATCAATCACCACTTTCTTATGTCACATATAGATATTTCTGGAAAGATGTGAGAACAATTACAAGGTACTGAATTGGGAAAAATTTTATTTCATGGTGTAGAGTGGCATCTTCCTTGGCCACAAAATCTCAATGACGAGGATAGAGGTGGACGCAGAAATAATAGAAGTCATTTCATGACATCATATTCTGACTCCCTTCAGAGCCATCCATATCTTCCTAGGGGAATCTAGTTTCTATAGGTTGTTTTTCTATGACATCTAGAAGATAGATCTTCCCCTCACCAACCATCAGATCAATGAAGACATTTTTAAGTTTGATGAGACATGCACCACATCTTTCAAGCACTTGAAGAAGTGCTTGGTTGAAGCTCCAGTGATGGTTTCTCCCATCTGGGAGGAACAATTTGAAGTGATGTGTGATTCCAACGACTACATAGAGGGATCAGTCCTAGTCTAGCGTCTTGAAAAAATATTCTAACCCATTTATTATTCTAGATTAATTCTCAACGAGGTATAGATGAACTACCCAACCACATAAAATGAGATATTAGCAGTGGAGTTCATGTTTTACATTTTCCATTATCACTTAGTGCTATCTAATGTTATTGTTAATAATGACCATGCAACACTAAAGTGACTTCTGTACAAGGAAGATGTGATGCCACGACTAATCCAATGGGTAATCATCCTATAATAATTTGATCTTGAAATCCAAGATAAGAAAGGGATTGAGAAAGTGGTTGCTGATCATCTATCTAGCCTAAAGATTCCTCACATAGAGAATGAGGAAGATAGAGAGATCATGGAAGATTTCCCCGAAGGACACCTCTTATTAATCATATAATCTCCTAGACCTTGGTATGCTGATATTTCAAATTTCCTGGTTACAGGTGCCCTCCACCCTGACCTCTCCTTCTAGAAGAGGAAAAAACTTTTCTCTGATGTCAAGTGGTACATATGGGATGATCCTCTTCTATTCCGATTCTATGGGGATGGGGTGATCCGATGTTGCATCCCGGAAACTGATGTTCATGGAATCAAGGAATTATGTCATACCTTACTCATTGGGGGACATCATGGGCCAGACCGTACAATAGAAAAGATCCTGCAATCTAGGTTTTTCATTCCCACCATGCATAGAGATGCCTGGAACTATGTTTCCCATTATTATTGATGCGAAATAACTAGTAATATTGGACGTTGAGCTGAGATTCCCTAGCTCCCCATCCTGGAGGTCGAGATATTTGACGTCTGGTGCATAGATATAATGAGACCATTCCCCCATCTTTCGAGAATACCTACATCCTGGTCTATGTCAACTACATCTCTAAATGGGTATAATCCAATATATAACACATGACACGACCATGGTAGTTGTGTTATTTTAATAGAAACACATTTTTAGAAGGTTCGGTGTTCCTCATGTACTGATCAGTGATATAGGGACCCAATTCGACAACACATTAATAAAAGAAGTACCGTTGATGTATGGAGTGATGAATTATATGGGGATTCTATATCATCCCTAGTCTAGTGTACAAGCCAATCTCTCCAACCGTGAGCTGAAGAAGATTCTAGAAAAAAACATTTGACACTTTGAGGAATGACTAGTCCAAGAAGCTAGACGATGATTTGTGGCAATATTATACCGCTTTCAAAACACAACTACTAATTTCCCCATTCCACCTCATCTATGGAAATACCTTCCATATGATAGTAGAATTGTAGCAGAAATCCTACCTGGTCATCAAGGTCATGAATTTGGATTTGAAGGCTGCTGAAGAAATTGTATGTTCCAACTGTCAGAACATGATGAAATCCAATTAGAGGTGTATGATAACGCTAATCTATACAAGGAAAAGATGATATAAATTCACAACTCTATGATTTCATTAACATCATTCAAACTCGGTGACCATGTACTTCATTTTAAATCCCATCTTCGATTATTCGCAGGGATGTTAAAGTAAAGATAGTCGGGACCATTTTGAATCATATGAGTATTCCATCATAGAGAGGTTGAAATTTTTGGGGGGGATGGTCAACCATTCAAGGTGAACGGACTACGACAGAGGACTTACCATCACATGGAAGACATAGTGGGAACATTTTCCATCATATATCTCAAGTAAGCTGAGGTAAGTCTGTCAAGCCAATGACCTAAAACAATGGTTCTTCCTAGGAGGCAACCCAGTGGATACATGCAGTGTACCACCTATATATATGGAGTTTAATTATTTATTTTTTTATCTTATTACTATTATAAATACATAGATTAACTATGTAAATACCAGGGATGATGATGGTGCCAATGTCAAGGTCCCTAAGGTTTATTCAAGCCATCACTGGTTAGAATCCCTCCTAACTGACCTTCGACACGAGGGTAATCCTTTTTATTTTCATGTTTTATTACATGATGTGTGTGGTATTTTTCATATTCTAGACATATTTTTTATAAAAAAACCCATGATAAGTATGGATCAGTTGGCCAGGGTCATAAACCGGTTCTAAAAGACCTGGGTTTGAATCCTGACAACCGCCCTATTTACCTCATTTGTCTTTTTAATAAAACCACAGAGTGGTTCTATCTATATAAGTTGTGTGAAACATTTTTTCATTACTAAACTGAAAGGGTTTTCAAGAATAAATATACACATGTGAGTGAATCTGGGGGATTGGCAGAGTCTCAACCACGGATCCAAAAGACTCGGGTTCGAACTCGACTAGTCTCCCCACTTCATCCATTTTTTCTAATTAAAAATCTTACACAATGAATTTTTTTCCTCCCATGTAGTATAGGCCTTATACATTAAATATATATAAATAATAAATAGGAGAAGTAGTATAACATTTTCTCCAGTGGTTGAGGGCTTCTTTTCGGAATGACCGATTGCCTGTTCAAAACTCATCCCTGGCACAAGACCCAAGGTTGTACCTCTCTTTTTCCAATTTTGGAACACACAAAATTTATTTACCGATACATTACATGTATAGGTTATTTTCTTGGTGAATTATATATATATATATATATATATTATTATAATTATAAATATTAATTATTATATAGTTTAAAATAATAATTATATATATATAAATACAAAGTGTGTCTACCAGAGTACACACCGTGTACTATGGCTATAAAAGTCGCACCCCACCTGGCATGAGACTGTGTTGCGCGGACCCCCCATTTCATCCCTTATACACCATCCGACCACTTGATTTCAAATCCATGAATTTATACCATTTTAGGCCTAGATTTCTTCCCCATTACAATCATTATACTGTGTATACCATTTGAAATCCTTTATTTCATGTTTTTATCAGAGTTTTGGGTGTTTTTTGGATCATCCAACTATTCACCATCTACAATACATGATGACGATACCATGAACACACACCTTGTACTCTTATACATGACCACACACTAGATCATTCGGAATTAGAAACTACAGGGTGTGTATGTTCTGTACACACCGTGTACCATCAAGAATCATGCTTCGGTACCTTATTCATATGGCTACACACACACACCATGTTTGTGTACACAGTGTGTATGTTTAGTAAACACCATGTGTACCATTTCACTATGCCATCTGGTGTTCTGCACTCCATAGATCCATATGAACTACGTTCTTACACACATCGTGTTGTATCTGTGCACATTATGTGTACTGCATTTTGGCTCTACTCAGATAGAGGATGTGACTTTTATAACACATGACCAAGATCACATTGCATGTACACAACGTGTATGTTATGTACACGCTATGTAACCTTACTTGGTCTGTTCCCTTCCCACTTAGTGTGTCTATCCAGAGAACATGGGATGCTAACCAATTCCACTACATGTCGTGTACTCTGGATATACATGTCATGTACTTTTTTTTCTTTTCTTTGTTCTCACATTTTTCTTATTTTTCATTTTCTTATCTTTTTATTATTTTTGTTTTGTTATCCTTTCTCTTTTAGGATATGGATGATGGAGACCCTTCACATGGGAAGTGGCCTACCTCCTCTACTGAGGGTGAGAGGCCCACTTTTCTCTGCATATGACACTATCTCGTGGCAACACCAGCTACGGACTTCCCAGAGTACTCGCCTCCTCCATTTGAAATCATTCCCCCACTCACCGCCTTAGAAAAGGATTGACCTAGTGTCCCACCACCTGAGCCCTCCTTAGTCACAAAAAATACATCATTGACATCCCCACCAAGTCGGCCTTTGTCTATTGCAGCCACCACCACCAGAGCCGACCCCAGATACTGTACCACCTGGTTCATAACCCTGCAGGTATTCCTATTCCTTTCATGGTGTTCCTGGTTACAGAAATGGAACATGACAAAGTCCGACGCTTCTCTCACCATCCAATCCTGTTGAGTAGTCATTATCTCAACAGTAGTGTGCCACAATAGCTTTGTATCTAGGGGTGTTAGAGGATATCCTCGGGAACAAACCATTACTCAAGATCTAACCAGTCATCAATCCTATTTTCAAATATTTATTTTTGTTGTTTTCTTCTTCCTTCGAGTTCGACGGGCCCGAGTACTGGGAGATGCCTGGCGATGCAGTTCTGGTGGTCCACTAGCAGCTAGGGGGTCAAAATTTCTCCCTTAATATGAATGATTTTGGCCGAGGGTGTGGTTTTTGTCCTCATCCCATCACCCTACCCCCTTTTTCTACCCTTACCCTGCATGAACGTTTTGATCCCATTACCATGTGGCCTGATATTGCATGGTCTAACCACCGCTACCCCCCACATCCTAGAAGAGTACCATAATCACTGACCCTATCCTTCACTTCACTAATCGGTTCTTTAGTGCCATCATTTTTCCCCACCATGAGGATATGGGGGTTGTGACTGGACATGATGTGAAGCTCCTTACCTGTGTCATCTGGCAGGACTATCCGAACCACCCTTACCTTGCAGACTCCTATTTCCATGCCATGTTCACCGGCTGTCTAGGAATCTATAATGGTGGGTTTTTCTCCACTCACCTTTCCCATCACCTTAGTGTTTTTGAGCCTTCCCTTCCCCACAATCGATTTGGTTCCACCCTGTAGATGGAAATTCTCATGCTTATTCGAATGGTGTTGGTCTGGAAGTAGGAGCACCTATGTCTTTTCCAAGGCCCCACCACCACTAACTACTTCCCATCCTACCCCGTGGATGCCCCTACCCCGTGGCTGCCCCTACCCCTCATTCACCACCAACCCCTCCTTATAACCATCCTTAGTCTTCCTTCATCCCTTATTATTACATTCCTTTTTCCACCCAAACCACCCACAGCAACCTCGGTCGACCTCTCCTTTACCCTCTTCCAAGATAAGCTGGAGCGCCGCCAGGATACTACGGATCAGTGTCATCAGCAGCTCAATCAGATGTGGAGGATTCTTATTGCGCATCGTGGTATCCCACTACCTCTAACACCTACTCTTCATTTAGCTCCTGGACCTTGTTCGGAATCTCGGTCGCCGTTTACTGCCCAAGCCACAGATTCTGTTTTCCGCTCTACTACTGGACAAGCTTCTCCTACTATTATTCCTGGTCTAGAGATCATTACCAATCCTTCTATCATAAGTTAAACTCCAACGGCTCCGGATACTACAGCTTCTCTTCTGGGTACCATTTCCAAGCCTCCAACTTCCATGACTTCTTATCCTTCTGTGAAAACTTCTTCTGTTCAGAATAATGCCTCCCCTGAGGTGACCCCTGACTGGTTTTTTGGAACATTTTTTCTATTATCTCTTCATATTTTTGTGATATCTTGTTCTTTTCCTATATTTTTCCTGTTTTCAGTTTTCTCTCTCCATGATTTTCATAGGTACTCTGGAATGCTATGGGCTGATCTTCCCCACCACATCCCATATTTATGTACCAGGGCACAAGGGGAGTATTGTTTTACAATTTTTCATTTTTTTCATTTTCTTTCACGTTTTAATTATTCCATTACTTCCCCTCACCCTGGTCCATTGTTGTGTCCCCACATTCCCTTATCTACCATTCTATGGCACTTGAGGGACCATGTGTTATATTTAGTGAGGGGGAGCTTCTCTAACCTACTCTGCTCTTTTTCCCTCAAACTAATCTGGGAGGCATCATTAACAGATGAAATATTTTAAATAGTGGAAAATTTTTGATTGATTGTTATTGTAAATAATAAAGGCATAGTTGAAAATTTATAAGTTTCCTACTTATTTTAAATTTTTGATAAAGTATTTTAAAATGAATACTGATATGGTTTATTTTACAACATAAATTTTTCGCTATTTACATTTATTAAACATTTCATTTTTATTCGTGCCATGACTTGATTTAACCATTATATTTTTCTTCATTCCCAAGAGGTATTCAAAACCTTATTGACATATTATTCTTAATATACTCTCTTTCTTGAGAGATTCCTTGGATATAAAGGACTACAATAATTTGGATGTTTTATTTTGAATACATGAAGAATTTTTGAATTACATTAAAATGTTTAAGGCATTAGATTGTTTCAAAAACTTTTATCTTGAAACATACCCAACATTTTATCTATGTGAAGCACTTAGATACTGTGAACAACCTTGATAAGATGCCATATTACAAGCCTATTTACCTTCCTAACATACTTTATTTATAATTTTTATGATTATTCACTTGATCTTAAAAGATGGAATTGGCAGTATATGGAACATTTTTATGAATCATCATTAAATAAGTGTGGGGGAGAGCCTATTGTTTATTAGGTGTTGAAAGGGTTCGAAACCTCTATTTTTGGAATTTCAATGCGGTCCCCTTTAATAAAAAAATGATGCAGACAATGGTACTTTATACTCACGTATTGGTTTGTGAACCCTACCTAACTAGGGGAGATTGTGGTGAAGAGAGAATTTGACAGAGATTTTTGAAGATTCATTTACATTGAGCTCTAATATTTGAATATCATGAACTATTGTTTATGAATTTAGACACCCTTTTGAGGCCTCTGTGATTATTTTTTACATTACTACCAACCCACCCTTGACCTCTGAAACTATTGAACCTTGTTGAGAGCCCTCATGATTTTTGCGATTAAAAATTTTGAATGTTGATAATGAGAGAACATTCAAACCAATGGATAGAGTGAATATACTTAATATTTTGATCAAATATATTAAAATTATCTTGAGTGATGAGAGTATTTTTTTTGTGAGGTAAATCATCAAGTGGCATGTGTAATTGGGAAATTTGGAACAATGTGTACAAAAGATAATGGAATTTTCATAATTAAACTATAAAGGTTGCCTGATTAGAATTTTATTTAAATTTGAAATAGGATTTTGTGCCTTTATATAATCATATTCTATGCAAATAGTATTTATGAGTTTAATTTATGTTGCATGCTTCCCGTTTTGGAATATTGATTCTATTGATTAGATGTTGAGATTTTGCTTGAGGACAAGAAAATGACTAAGTGTGGGGGAGTTTTATGAAACTAAATTGTGTATACCATTTATAATACTTTATTGAAAATAAGAACATGTTTTCAGAAAATACCTACAATGTAGTGGATAAAAACATTGATTTTGGTGATCTTGTTCATTTTCAGGCGTTTTTTGGCCAAACATACACACCGGGGGAATGTTGAGCATAATTTACAACTACACGGAGGGTACATATATACACAGTAAATACATTCATACTCAAACACATTTTGGCTAGGACAAGTACTTGACCATGTGACCATTAGCATGTACACATCGTGTATAGAGGATACACACCATGTATTGTCTTCTTGAACCGGTTGATGGTTGAGATGAAGTCTACATGCCCATGTGGATGGATGAGGTTTACACACCGTGTGCATCATATATAAATCGTGTATCTTCTTATAGAATCAATTGGTTCCTAATAAATGAAAGTAAACTCTGTGTATGGAGGCGCTACAAACCGTGTATCTCCACCTACTAGGCAGCTCCGTGTTCCTTGTCAATGACGGCAAGTTAGGCCACGCACCTGTGGAAAAAAAATGACAAAAGATTTTTGAGAAGACTACATGGAGTGTACTTTGGCCACATGCCATGTACCTGTATTTTCTATAAATATAGGTTGTGGCCTCTCATTCAAAAAAGGAGTGAAGATCCCAATGAAAATAGGTTCTGCTACCCTGTTGTTGTGCTACCATCATTCTACTACTCCACCATTCCACCATTCTACCATGGAACTCATCTCTCCTTGATGTTTTTGTGATGACCCCATTAGGTATCAAGGGTCATGTTTTAAACTTTTATACTCTGTGTAACTAAACCCCTAGTTTGTTGGGGTTGTGGGTGATGAAAGAGTTATAATTTGACTTTGTTGTTATGAATGTGTTTGTTATGTTTAACCTATTCTTATTCTTCTTTAATCACTTCATTTTATCACTAAATGTTTCATGCCAGACTAAGGGAAAACGTTTCATGGACTCAAAATAAGAATAACGATGAATACATTCTTGATCATTGGATGTATTCATCGATTCAAAAATGGAATAATCCAAATAAATAACTATGAAACACTAACTACCGGACCAAGGAGTCAGTTTCCTTAGCATTAGACATAAGTTTACTAGACCAAGGAACCCTTGTTATAATTTAAAACTAGAGTGCTGGGTTATTATTAACAACACACCCTCATAATCAATTTAATTTAATAAAAACCTCTTAAAATCCAGATCCCCAAGTCATTTCACTCCATATTTGCATAAAAAAATTATTATTTTCCATTATCAGTTAAGTAATATATTAAGGAAATTTAAATCAAATTACCTTTTTATACAAACATAAAAAATCGACTATAAATTTTGTACACTTCACTAAGTAAAAATACAAACTAGATAAACAAGACAAAAACAACTTCTTTTTCCTTTGGATCAACCCCTTACTGGTACAATACTCATTAGGGTAAACCAATTTGGGACACCGATAACATACCTTTAGTGAAATGACAACCATTTAGTTATATTCATTGTTAATATTTTTCTATATTTGACTGCTGAAATTTACAAAGCTAAAATTTGGAAATTTTTTTGTTTATCATCTATGAAAGAGTCGACCTGAGGTGGAAAAACATTATAAAAAAAGTGCAACAAATTTCTTATTTGACACATAAATAATATAGAAGTTTTTCTATGAATATACATTGTTATATCACTCTACAATGAAGAATTAGTGGAAGAAAACTAGTTCCAAAAAATAAGAATATTATCAAGTTTCTTTATAAATAAATAATACTCTTTCATAACATTGATGATTTATTTTCCTACTGTTGTATGATTTATTGAAGATCATCTACACCTGTCAGTTATTGTTGTAACTATGATCTGAACCAGTATTAAACTTCAGCATATCATATATCATACTATAGTTTTTATTTCTCATACTTAGTTATGATGCATTTTTATCTGCTCTTACTAATCTTTGGATTTGGAAGATCCCTTTACAATAACCAAAAGGACTTGTAGAATACTTGTAATAATGTGTCAACTATATTTAATCGGTTATAGAGGTCCTTGAAAAAATTAATTTCTAGTGAAAATAACCATGATCTTGAGGAGATACTTGGTATAGTGGAATAATGGATTTATGAGATCTAAAGCACTATACATCATCAAGTCATATAATTTCTGTTGTTTATTTTCAATTTCTTACTTGTATTTAAGAGAGAATGAAATAATCCACTTAATTCAAGAATGAAGTTTAATTTTTTTTATGATTTTTAGAAGGACACAATTCACCTTCCTATTGTGACTTTATCATAAATATTTTGACACAATATAAAATTTCGTCCAAAGTATCATTAACCACTTAAAATCCAATTATTAAAACATTAAGAGGTGTGCCTATGAATTTGAAATTATGATCAAAACTAAACAATTACCCTATAATGGTAATCATAACTCTTTAGTTATCTTATAATAGTAACATAATATTCTCCAAAGTTATATTAACCCCACTTTGATACCATCTATAATAGCCCTGAAACCTCACTACTGGATTGGGTGCTAAAAAACATAATATTTACATTTATGTATTTGATAAATATAAACATTTTCATATTTTATATAAAAAAATATATATATAATAAAATAGAAATATTTGATCATTTATATCCATAATTATTTTTTAGGTTTAGATTTTTATATAATTAGGAAAAACCATTAAATAAAAATACCAATCTCTTTAAGTTATCTTTTTCTTAACATACCCCAGATTTATTATTTTAAAATTATTGTTCCACTTATCCCATAAAATTATTAATAGATGAAACATTTATAGACAATATTAATTTAACATAAATTATCATAACTTGGGGAAATGGATAGCATAAGAAGGGTGAGTTCAAACACACATGAAGGGAAAACACAAGTACTAATAATTGAATTTCATCAGTGAGTATAAGATGAGTATATATGTAAGATGACATAATTAAAGTGAATGAGTATGACATAAGAGAACTCATTCCCCTAAAAATTTAGATCATAAATAATAATACCTGTTATAAAGATTAAATATAAGATAATAGTCATATAAGTAAACAAGAATGAGAAGTTTGAAAATAATCCATGAGTAAAGGACCCATTAGAAACTAATAGTAAGAATTGAAAAGGCATGTTGGTATCTTGGAATATCCAAAAATAATCATGGAATAAAATAAATAGATAATTCCAATTTCGATTTGAAGTAACCAATAACTAATAGACCATATCATCTCTAAAGATTAACATATAATTACTTAACTTTTTCCTCTCTTAGGAGTAACATAACCATGTAATCTTTCAAACGTAACTACCATGTCGTTAACTCTATCTCATTTCCCAATACATTGGAGGGATATAAAAAACCCAACCAACACATGTTAGATATATTCCCAAAATTATTTGGGTTTACTCTCTAGTAATACTTTCATCAAAAATTTCAAAGTACCATATCATGAAACAAAACACATATATTATTTCATTTCAACAAAATTGTCATTGCTAGATTTTCTAATGAAAAATAAATGTATTTCATGATAATATATTTAAAATATCATCATGAACCATTCAAATAAAGTAATTTAATAGTACCATAAGATAATATAACCAATAAATCAGACTAATCCTTAAAGGTTTTTACATATATGAAAATACCTTTAAAATAAAATTTAAAATGATTCACTGAAAACTAGAAAAAATGACATTTTCTTTCTATACCTTGAAAAATAAAATTTCCTCAAATATTAATAGTAGGATTTTGTATTAAAATAATATTTTATTCTTGTAATATAAACTTTAAAAAATAGTTATTATGTTGATAAATTCCATTTATGTTTTACTTGTTAAAAATAATAATTCATTCTAAACTTTTGTGAAGAGAGTCAAATGTTAACCATGTAAAAAATATTAATAAATCTTCTTATTAAATCCTTTTAAATGAAGGAAAATAAAAATATAAAATAACTTTAGGAAATAATTTATTTTTATAAAACAGAATTATTTAAATTAGATAATCAAAAAATGATGAAGAGTTTGATTAATAGCATTTAGAACATTTAAAGTTATGATTTGAATGAAAAAAAATTATTGTCTTTAAAAAACAAAAACACTTTCAAAGAAAAAACATAACAAGAAACATAACATACCATGAGAATAAAAATATTCATGATATTTTATGTTAACATTTAGTATATATATTGTATAAATGAATAATTTTACATCAATAAAAACATGTCTCAGAAAAGAATGTTTGTTATAAGATACACTTGAATCATTTGTACTTCAGAAATAATAAATCCATTGTATGAATAACGTTAGTATGATTCAGTAAAATAAATAATTTCGTTTCATGGAAATGTGAAAAAATATTCAATGTAATGTATGTAAACCATATAATATAAAACATGGTTCATACGATGAATTATATCATAAATAATTTAAATTGATAGCATGAAAACCCTCACATTTTTATAACATTTGAATCAATATCTCATGAAATAGTTATCTTAAATATTACATCAATTATCACGATCAAATATTCATTCATGAAATAATATCTCAACATATAATGTATACAACTAATTAAATTATGTTGGTTCACAATACAAGACATACCTTAATTAAATAATATTGTGGTGAATAACCCAAAATATGATCATATCAATGAAGTGAAAATTAATCATTGATGTGATTATGATTAATAATTATAAAACCACAAAAAAAAGTTGAAATATTATGTAATTTAATTAGAGTTCATTTTGTAAGATCTCATCTACTCCAAAGTGTGTTCTTATTTATGTTTTGCTGGAATTATTTAATTCAATAATAGAGGCCAATTATTAGATTAAATCTAGGAATTAGAGGTGTTTGGGGGGGGGGATTCTGGGTTAGTAGAAGGAAAAAAGGAGTATAATAGTGTTGGAGGAACATCTTAGCCAATAGATAATCAGTGTAATCCACTGGATAAAAAGTGGGATACCCATTATCAAGGTAAGGAAATAATAGTTCAACTAGCTTATTAGTGAGACCACTGAACAACCAGAAGTAAATTGGCTGAAAGGGTCCCCTTTAGAAGACCCAATGGCTAGTCGATGGGGTATTTGGTTGTTTGGACACACTTGAGGACACAACTAAATACCTAGCAGTGTTAGGATGTGCCATTTAAATTAATGGAATACATATTCCCCCCAAATCCTATTTTATACACCTCTTAAACTCTATTTCAACCCAAATAGTAGATTTACAAATTTGGATGGTTTTATAAAGATCCCATTAATTATACCATTTCAATATCAACCTCTTTATTCATTCTTATTTCCCATGATCCAAAATTTTGGATCCTTGTGTTGCATGTTGATTTGGTGATTGATCTTAATCGCATTCTTCTTCATTTGATATGGTGTGTGGTCTATAATAACTCCCTAATGTTTGTTTTGGTTTTATAGTATGTGAAATAAGTTTATCACACTATTAAAATATATTTTGATATAAAATAATTGATAACCCACTGAAATTCAGTAATTTGTATGCTTACACCTCCATTGGATGCCATTGAGTCCATTGGGATTCTAACTAGGACTTGAAGAGACTCGAGAAGTGTTCTTATATTCAACCATATGTTAGATAATGTATTGGTTGAGACTAGATCCCTATGATAAATCATGAATTGTTATAGAAATTGTATTAAAATGTAATTATATTAACTTATTTACCTTAATAATTGGATTGAAAAAGTAGCAATTGGATTGAATGTTATTATTTTGTAATGTAAGTTGATAGGCATGATAAGAAGATTGAAAGTGGATATAATGGATTGTAAATGGGAAAATTGGATTAATTTATATGCTTAATGAATTGTTAATATTATTATGATAATTGGTAACTTTGTTTGTAAATGTGTTTTATCTTTTCATTGACACTTTAGTTTGAAACTATAATATGAAACTAATCATGAAGGATCTATGAATAAGAAACACAGAATAATATAATAATAGTTTTATTAATCAGTAAATTTAAAAATTAACCAATATGGTGTATGATAATATGTTAGGAATGTTATTTGGTTTTTATGATAATTGTATTACCTGCATTTATATATTTTTATGACTTGATTATTTTTTATTCCTATGGGATAGGTGCATGAATAGATATCACTTTATTGATAGGTACATAGATATATACCACAAGAGGGATGGATGCATGGTAACATACTACCTATGTTCTAGATGCATGTTTACATACTACATGAGGGATAAATGAGTGGTAAATAATTCCTAAGTTATAAATTCATGTGTATATACTGACTGAGGTCTAGATTCCTGGTTACTGGATGTTTGAGGGTGATATGTATATTTATATTTGATACTTGAGGGAAAGATGATTGGTTACTTAATTTCCTTAGGGAAATAGACAACAATTACTAATTTATTATATGGTATATTCATAGTTAATAGGAGGGTATACTTGTTTTATGAGTGACTCGACCAAGATAGTTGAATCCACCAATTGATAGAAATATTCATCATTGTATTGAAGTAGGTTTGGATGACCTCAAGTGTCAACCCGAAGCTCAAGTGTCAATGGGTTTTTTTCTTTTCTAAATTAATTTATGAATTAATTAATAAGAATATATTACTATTTCATATGCTATTTAATTATAAAATATTGTTTATACACCATTATTGTCTGGCTAATAAGTTATACTCGCACCCCTTTAGGCTGTTGTTTAGGTCCCAAGAAGATTTCATGGATGCAGTTCTAGAAAAGGGAAAGGGACCCTATATTTTATTTCTATATTTATTGGATGATCTTGGAGAATTCATATAGGATTGAGAATGGGGTTTTGGAGCATGGTTAATGAGTTTTTTATTTTTGGAATGAATTTTAGTTTGCTTGTCTATCATTCAACATGACATTTAGTTGACATGCAGTATGGAATGACATGGTTTATTATTAGTATTTGTATTATTCGTAATCATATTTTATCTACATGAGTCATAATACATGTTTTATTTGTCCTTTTTATGTTTTCATTGTTACTTTATTATGAAGGGTATATTTTCACCACTATATTCCTTAGACCCCCAATGCTCTTTAATAACCTCTGGCGTACAAGGAGGCATGCTTGAAATTGTGTAACTACCCATATCGGTCACATTAGGAATAATTGATCTACATACATTGACGAGTGGCATTTTAACCTAGGTAGTTTCAATTTCGTCACTATTTAGGGAAGGTAGACAATAGACTAGGATATGTTAGATCGTGGTAATGATATCTTCCATAAGAGTAGCTAACCCATATTTGGGGGAAACCCAAGTACATAGGTACGAGATTATAGTTCATGGTATTGGTTTGTTGCTATTGTGATGTTATTTAACCTTGGATGATTTACTTGTTGGGCAATGTTTCTATTTTATGAAATATTATTCATGGTTTAGTATGACATGAGGTGAGCATGCATGAATCATGGTTGAAATTTAAAGAAACTTTTTTGAAATGCATTGTTCATTATAGGTTAATATTTTTCACATATGATATAAATATAATTATCTAAACATTGAAAAGAGTTCCCGTTAAATATCTAGTAAAAATAAAGGAATGGAACATTTTACAATATGTTAAATCAATTATTAAGCCATGTTGTGGAGTAACAATATTTTAGTGGCTCTCTATTGTAGTCTTTTCCTTTTATGTTTGATATTTTTGTGCATCCAATGATCCAAGGAGTGTGTAACCATGAATATCCTAGTATTTTGGTCTAGAAATGTTTAGTTTGGATGTATTCTCAATGGAGTGAATTTGAACCCATGTATTGGGTGATGCACTTTGAATCTATATATCAAGGAGATTCTGTATCTAACAAGGATCATTGTGATTGCTAAATTTGGTAGTGTTTGTGATTGGTTGTGAGGAAAATTGGTACGGAATGTGTGTTTAGGATTAGAGGTCTATTGATCAAAGATAAATAACTCTATTGGAGTAAAGAGTAGTATTTATGTTCTTTTATGGGAAACATCGATGTGTGAGAAATCATGTCATGTTGTATGAGAAAAATTGATGTGGTGGAAGTAGGGTGTTGAGTTAACCATTACGAATGTTTCTCGTTATTATTATGAACCCAAAATATCTAAAAATGGTAGGTCAATGAAAATATTATACAGAGTCACACATGTGGTTAGAAACCTATATTTGGTGATAATATCATAGGTATTGTCTTACCGAAGGATGATCTGTACATAAATATCCTTTTAGAGGAATATAACATCATAATTAGATAAGGTTAACGTTATTTAGTCAGCCATAGTATTCCATCTGATAAAAATTTCATGGATTAATTTAATGTCTTTTGTGGGGAGATGAGACACATCCAGGCCATAATCTATAACCCACTCATAGGTTGTAAAAGATCAACTTTCACATCATAAATGGAGTAGTGAATGTAGTGTACAAAATTTTTTATATCTAGGTGTGAGCAAAGATTAGTTATTTCTTGATAGATGGGTATAAAATGATGATCAAAATTAGTTAATAAATTCACTTACAGAGTAGTTGGGGAGTAGTTAGACTAATATAGGTACCTTGAAGAGATAATAAGGGTACTCCTATGGTGGGTCGCATCAAATTAGTTTCATATTAAATGACCATTCATATGGGGATGTCTATGGCCTATGTAATATTGGACATTAAATGATCATGGTGGAATGCTTTTAGGATGTATTCTGGGAGATTTATTTAGATTACTACCCCATGTGGTATATTTATTTAACTCTTGAGTTTGTGTTGGGAGCTAAACATGTATCTATACCACTGTACTGGATGGAACCAATAGATATTATAGTGTGTAATGTCCATCTCAAAGATCTAGGATATAAGGGATTCATAAACCTAGTATTTAAACATGGGGATATTTTGTAATTTTTATCAATAAGTTTGATGGGTCTTTGTGATTATGTGAGTATTAATGGAGACAAAAAAACTATTGTAAAGAATTAATATCCCATTCTATACATCAAAAATATCTTCGATAAGATAAGAGGTGCATGGATTTTCTCCAAGATCAAATTGAGGTTCAGGTATAATTAGCTGATGTTGATACAATTTTGAAAACCCTAGAATGATTTTAGGGGCATGTATGGCTTGTATGAGTTCATGGTGATGTTGTTTGGTCTAATGAACACACTTTATATGTTCATGTACTTGATGAATTTAATCTTCCATCCATTCCTAGATTAGGGTTTTTTTTTATTTTCAATGATGACATATAACTGTACTACCATCCTAGAGATGATCATTCTATACATCATGAAATCATACTATGTAATATCCAAGAGAATCACATATTCCCATACCTATATAAATACAACTTATAAATTGATAAATTGTACATCATGGGTCATGTTATATCAGAGGTTGGAGTGTTAGTGGACCAAAAAGCTGGATACTATTGTATCTTGGGAACAACCGAAGATCAACTTTGAGATTCCGGTATTTCTAGCTTTATCCTACAGTTACCTACAATTCATCTAGGAATTATATAGTGTAGTAGAACATATGTCTAAGAAGTCCAAGAAAATAGTGATGTTTATTTTTATTGATTCTTGTGAGAAGGATTTCAAGAACTTCAAGAGAATGTTGATCTCATAACTAATCATCTCTTTAGTTGAGATGGATAATGAGTATATTGTGTACCACGATGCATCACAAGTTAGACATAAAGTAGTATTTATGTAGGAGGATTGAATCATTACATATAAAAATAAATAGTTCAGGCCACAAGAAGGGATTTACCCTACTCAAAATATAGAGTTAGGTACGATAGTACACACATTGAGACACTGGGGAAATTATATTTTGGGTGATAGGTCTATATAAATAAAAAAATCCTTAAGTACATATTTTCATATTGGGACATAAACCTTTTATCGTGGAGGTTGGTCAGGTGTTTAAAATCCATTGAAATCATGTTTCCATACAATTTAGTTAAGGGAAACATAATTTACAACACCATTAGTAGGAATATCTATACATAGGAAGTGTATGAATCCTATAATGAGTGGAAATTGAAGGAAATTTTTTCTAATATGAATCAGAATTCTTAGGAGTCCCAAGGATGAGAAACTCAGTCTTTGACATATTTTTTTTACATGATCCTATAATATATTATAATAGGGTAGTTATCATATTTTAGGGGCTTAGCTATGAGGGATATCATATATGGTGGGGATGAACCCAGAGGTTGGTCTCCTAGAACAAGTGATATTCCTCTTGTATATGTACATATCAAGGTTTGTACGAGATTACATGAGGAGATGATGAGACAGTTTCCAACTTATTAATGGGCGGTATAACCCAATATTACAAATATGTATCATTATCTTATTAGGATGTTCCGAAGAACGTGGATGAAGAAAAAGATAATCCGTTTTGTTTTGGAAATACGCTTCACCTATCAACTAGTGAAGACTAAGCACTAAAAGCCTTCTCGGTTATTGAAAACAATTCCAATTCTAGAATTGAATTTGGATTATTTATCTATGGAAATCATGATATGATTACATGTGAAACCTAAAAAAATAATGTAGTATGGGTAATCCTGGATCAAATAATGGAGGTATCTAACTTCTTACTAACTTGGGAGACCATCAGAGTTGATGATATAGGTAGTCTCTATATATGAGTGATAATTCTATTTAACAATGTTCAAATGAGTATCAATTTTTATCATGATCCTCCTTTCAAATAATTCTTCTGAAAAGGCCTTTATAAGGTGTTGGGAACATAGGTACAGATGAGTACAACAAACCATCCTCATACTGATAGAAAATATTATTCAATGAATCATATTCTTGAGGATATATTTTCATACCATGTTTTAGACATTGTTTTTTCTAAGGAGTAGCATATAGAATTCATGGATCGTTCTTATAATAAAAAACTGTAGGAATTTAACCCAATTATTTTTTTGAAGGATTTATATTGAAGGTTATTCCATTCACCTTTATGCCAGTTAGAGGTTGGCGAGTTAGTTATTTTTGGACCTAGTCTTGTGTAGGAGATATTTGGGTAGGATCATATGATCAGAAATAGGTTTGTAATTGTATAGGGTAGACATAAATATTATGATTACCATTAAATATAACATTGGTATTTCAGGTCCAGTCACTTGGTTTTTCTTCTAGTGTCTCTTAGGCTAGTTCAACCAATAATTTATAAGTTGGTAAAGGTAGTGCCCATGTTCATTAGACTGTTTGAGATAGTGGATAGGTTTGGTTTAGTGGAATATCGATTAACCATTCCACAATGATACAGTTCCATGAATGATGGGTTTCATATGTCAAAAACATTACAGATATCAAATTGAATCTTCTGTTGATATAGATGTTCATAATGATGATCTTGACATTGATGTGTCCTTTAACTAGAATCTGATCCATATCATGGATAGTAGAGAGAAGAATCTCAGAGTAATGATTGTTGCTTTATTGGGAGTATAGTGGAAGTATGGAAGTGTTCAAGAGGATACCTGGGAGTGGGAGTTTGATATAAATCTGAAGTGCCTAATTTTTATCCAATATACCTCAATTATTCTTTGGATAAAAGATCATGGATGAGCTATTATATATTGGGGAGATTGTAAGATCCCATTTTTTATCAAGAGAGTTCATCTTTATGTTTTGTTGTGATAGTTCTGTTTGGTAATAGAGTAAAAGTATTAGCTTGAATCAATATCTTAGAGGAATTTAGGGGTTTCGATGATCCATGTTATCAGAAGTCTTTAGTTTTCTAGCTATACATGAGGTACTTCAAGGCCATCGATTCACCAGTGTAGTCTACTGGCCAGCCAGTGGGATACCCAGTTTCTGAGTAAGGATATACAATTACTAGTCGCTAGTTGATGGGAATCTGGCTGAAAGAGTCCCATATATGAGATCTATCAACTATCCAGTGTAGTCCCAATAGAAAACAAGCATAGAATCTATCTATACAGACACACTGTTAGATAAAACTAGTTACCCGGTGGTGCCCACCTACAACATGAGGGCTGAAAATACAGGTTTTTTAAATTATGAGTAAAAATATCTTCCTCCTTGAAACTTATTTTAATGACTTATTAACCCCTAATTCACCCATAACATGGGATTTATGAATTTTTATGGTTTTATAGATCTCCAATGACTTATACAATTCTGATTCTCAACCTCTTGATCCATTCTTTGATATAGTGATCAATGATTTGGATCCCTATGCTGCACATTAATCTAGAGCTCATTCTTGGTTTCCTACAACTTCATTTGTTAAGGTGGGTGGTCTATAATGAATCCCAAAATTTAATTTTTATTTTTTATTATATGAAATAAGTGACATCACATAGGCATGTTGTGACTGTGACCTAACCTAATTCCTAACCCACTTAAATTGATGATTATGCATGTCAGAACCTCCCTCGGACCCCATTGGGATTTATACTATTCAAATTTGGACATGAGGTTAACTAAGAGGAGTTCCTTCCATTGAACCTATGTTCGATTTAGGATTGATAAAACATAGATCCCAACAATTAATCAATAATATTTATTTTAATTAGAATAACTTAGTAATTGTGATTATTGGATTGAGAATGTAAAACATATCTTGAAAGCTATTATTTTGGAAAGTATATTGAATGTTATTATAAAAAGATAAAAATTGGATAAAATTGATTATATTTAGGAGACTAGATTAATTTATATGTGTAATGAATTTTTACAATTGTTATGATAATTTTTAAATTGGAACGTAAATGTTTTTGGATTATCTTTTACGCTTTAGTATAAAATGGTAAATGGAAACTACGAATCAATGATTTGCGATTGAAAATCAAAATATAAATGAATAAATGGGTTATTAATTTGTAAATTAATGAATTGAATTATTTGGAATATGAAGTTATTTTAGAATTTTTGTATTTTAGTTCAATAATTGAATCACTTGGCTTTATATCTTTTTATGACACATTATTATCTCAGATTCCTATGGGTTAGTTGAATTATTATATACTAATTTAGAGATAGGTGTATAATCACATATTTCCTTAGGGCTAGATGCATGTTAACATACCACCTGAGGGCGAGATGAGTGGTTAATACCTCCATAGGGCTAGATGCAATATACATACCATGAAAGGTATAAATGCATGGGTACATAATGTTAGAGGGGTAGACGCCTGGTTACATAATGCCCGAGGGTGGGATTTATATTTATATATTATGTTTGAGGGAAATATGGATAGTTACATGATTTATCGAGGAAAATTGAGATGGATTATTGATTCATCATATGAGAAATTCATCCTTGATGGGGTAATCTACTGGTTTAATTGGTGATTCCTCCTAGTTATTAGAATCCACCAATTGATATAGATATCAGACACTATGTCGAAGAATGTCTGAATTACCCCAAATGTCAACCAAAATCTCAACGTTTAGTAGGTTATTATATTTTCTATATTAATTTATTAATTAATGACCATTTTTATCACACTATTTCATGCTCTATTTATTTAGATTGGATCAATTAGACACAATGTGTGTCGGCCAATTGAGCAACAATCACACCTTATTTTGGCCACCATTTGGTACACAGTTAGATTTCATATATTCGATTCGAGAAAAGGATAAGGACCCTATAATTTATTTATTTTTCATTTTTATACTATCTTGAAGTACAGAGACTGTACCGGGCAGGGGATTCAAGACCGGGTTTATTGAACCTTTATTTTTTGTGTCCATTTCAGTTTACTTGTATGAATTTCCACATGACATTTAGTCAGCATGCAGTATTTGATTATATGTTTTATTATTATTATTTACATTTATACTATTAATCTACTATATGGATGAGCTGTAAGTTTTGTTTTATTTATCTTAATTCCATTATGTTTTCAACATTGTTCCAAAGGGTATAGTCTCCCCACTATATTTCAGAACCCTCGATGTTAGTAAAAAACCCATAGAGTAAGGGGGAGGTGTTATTGAGGTCATGTAACCACCTATCATGGTCATGTGAGGGGGAATCAGGATTGTAAAATTAAAATTTCCCCCATAATCATGGCATTATATAATACTTGAAGAATAAGTATAACCTAAAGAATGGAAATTGATTTAAGTAACCCCTTTTCTTCAACTTGACACATGATATGTATGTCTGTTAAATATTTTATAATAAAATTATAATAATTTTTTTAATTGTTTAATAAAATTATCATTTTTATTAATTTACCATTAAACCATTTATTTTAATTACATATTTAATTTTTTAATTGATGTAGTTAAGATTATATGTTTTAAGGATGTTTAGTTCGTAATCCCAAAACAACATTGGTAGGTTGACTTTGGTCAAAGTTATAATTGAAAATTTTTCCCTAGAATACTAATCAAAACATATTTATAAATTTTTCAAATTAAATACAACTTTATAAGAAACCGTAAAATACATACTTGAAAAAAATCATATCATTTCGTGGAGGTAGTAATCCACATGTATGCACAAACGATGTTGTCACTTTAAAACAGATGGAAGGGTAATAAAATAAATGGTATATTATCTTTAAATAATTATAAATATTTATTAAACAATATATATATATATATATTAAATAAATTAAAATAACCATCAATGAATGGAAATGATGGGAAACAAAATTCTTATATTCATGAGGTTGGAGTTCGCATGTATGCACGAATGATGGTTTCATCTATACTTTATTATAAAAAAGTGATGAATAAAGATATTACATTAAAATAAAAAAATCTTAGTGGATTATATATAATAATATTTTTATATTTTAATGTGTTGGAAATAATTTGAGGGGTATAAAAATAACACAAATGAAAATGATAGGATGAGATTATTACCTACTCTTTATAGAACCTCATTGGGATCTCTCCTCAAAGACTATAAGGATTTTATTTTAAGAAGCAAAAGACCTATAAAATTTATCTAAAATTGTTAATAAGTGTTTTTAGGGTTTTGGTAAATATAATTTCCTCAATAAGTGTATGGAAGAGAGGAGAGATGGTTTTCATACATAAGAGTGGATAAGGGCACCCTTGGAATTTAAGAAAGAATTAAATTAATATATTAATTTTCTTGTTCAAGGGGCAAACAATTCATATATTTATAATATATGATGCATTTGAGTATAAATAATATCATTAAATATAACTTAGACATGTTTTTTATGTTTTAACACTTATCTATTTGTTTTAACACCCTATTAACCCTTTTAACAATCACCACATTAATGATTATTTTTCCACTATAAGGGTAAAGAAAGGTTATATATAAGAAAAATTAACCCCTAAATGGAACATTATTTATAATTTGGACCATATACAATTAACTTGGAAAATTATATTTCTTTATTAATTTTAAATCATTTATTAAAAATTTATTTTACATAAAAAACAGTAATTTTATTTTGGAGACTATTTAGATAAATGACTTTATAAAACATCATGTTAGAAATTTCATTTGAATATAAAATTCTTACGCAAGAAAATAAAATATATATATATCTAGAAAATTTATGTAATATAATAAATCATCCAACAAATTATTAAATTATATGTTTTTAAAATCATTTAATTATATTTTTGTTTTTTTATTGAAAATCATTGAGTCGATGTTGCATATGAATTTAAGGTAATTATTTCAACACTAAAAATTAAAAACAAATTAACAAAATAAATAATATCTATTAATATTAAAAATTAACTTTTATAAACATTAATAACCTTTTTTATCCGTGTAAAAAATATTAATGATCATAAAATGTTGATGGAGACATTTTGGAATTTTCCTTTACATAAAATAATATAAATTTCCTTATCAAAATAAAAATGGAAATAAAATTCAATATTTTTTTAGTTTAAAATGGTGTGGTAAAATTAATCTAATACATTTTAATATTTGATTGTTTATTGATGATTGTATCATATGATTTCATATTTTTAACATCAATTTTCTAGTTTCACCATTACCATGGAAGAACTAATTTTATGAAGGTTGCTATTTATTATTAAAAAATTATGATGAACCATTTACCAAATTTATAAATTATGATTCAAAATATGGAATAAATTTTATAAAATTATATCCTTTTATGTGGTCGAAATTAATTTTCTAATAATCATGTAAAACATTATGAAAAATATTTTTCCAGGAAAATTCATTTTTAGAGTAAAAAATATGTTTTTATACCAAAATTAAGCCTAATTTGTATTGAAATATCATCAATTGGATAATTTTAAAAGAAAATTAAAGAATTAAATTTATATACCAATGAAAATAAAATGGTACTTTTTAAACACATGAAATAACAAGACATGTTTTTAAAGATGACTTTTTATTTCCATTCATAAAAAAGGTAAACCTTTGTTGCAAAATCCTAGAACTTCACCATAAGATAATTATGATATTTCAATTTTAAAAAAATATATCATTTTTATAAAAAATAATTTAAAACCTTTACTAAAATTAATTATAATATTATCTCCCAAAAAATAATAAATACCATTTTTAAAGAAAACATATTTTAATGAAAAAATGAGTTCACTAAAAATCGTGTGCATATTTCTTAATTGTTAATCAATATATTTTTATTGAGTAGAAAAAATTTAAGAAAAATTCATAATGTTCTTACTCCTATTCATATCTACAAATTCATGGACTAGGTACTAATTTTTATTTTGAAATAATAATTCTTCACATTCATTAATTCTCAATACTATCTGTTTTATAAGCAATCAAACATATTATTTTTTAAAAATCAATCTATTGGAATTAAACTCATCCTACTGACCCATGTTCTTTTTCCAACCAAAGATCCAATGGATATCCCCAAGGAAAATGAACCTTGGTAATGATGTTCAATAAATAATGAATATTAACCAAACAAAATTCCAAAATCAAAAATCAAATTCTGATTCTCAGGGATTCCCGAGGCTAAGAAAATGAAGGAGTTATAAAGAGTATCTTGGATCATAATTTCTGAGTTCCAATGTAATCTTCTAACTCAATCTTAGCATGATACCATAAATAACAAAAGGGATACCCAAGAATGTCGACCCATAATACATAACCTTGGATCTGATACCATGTTCAATGAACCATCCTAATTCATCCATCCATAATATGAAAAAAAAACAACCTTTGACATACTTGAGGCATATTCCTGATCCCCACAGGTTAGAGATAATCACATGGGAATCAGAAATAAGTATTAGGAGAAAATTTACCCTTTAATTAAAGTTAATACAGAAATATATTTCTATCATAAGTATAGGATGAACTATATGAATCTTTGATATAAACCGAAATTAAATAGGAAAAAAATAAGAAATAATAGTAGTAGAAATATGAGTCTGTTAGCTCATCCTTTATACCCCCTCCACAGAAATAGCTTCATCCACTTACCCCCAAAATCTACCAACACAACATTGCTTCCAAATCCCCAAGTCTCCCTATAAATAATCAAAGCCAGTAACAACCATCACAATAAGTATTAAATATCTCATTTAAAAGGACACATAGTTGACATTCATTAAAAATATAATCTTATAATATAAAATTTTTTAATAGGACACATATTCTAACTCAAATAAATAAAACTAAAAAACTAACCAAAAATATTTTTAGTCAATCATTTCTCCAAGTGTTTTCAATAGTCGTGCTAAGAACATATAACTGAGATATGAGAATAGTCACAAGAAAAAACATACATAGTAGGCCACCACCTGCCTTTGGAATTTTTTTAATTAATGATCAATATAAATATATTTTAATATTTAATTTTAAATTTAGTTTCTATATTACATTTTCAATAAAATACAACATAATGTTCCCCAGTTCTTTATAAACATTATTTCATTTTAAATGACAATATTCACTTAAAACAGTTATTGGGTTTACACCCATTTTAATTAAAACAACCATTTCAAATAGAGTTCCAAATTATCTTTATAAATAAACTTCATATTAAAACTTCTTAATTTTTTTAAAATAAAATAGGATATATAAATAATCAAATATAAATGATCATTATGGAACCATATAAAGAATCAGACAACTAATAACGATTCTATAAGTTCTAATCAAATATTATAATAGAAAGAGAGAACATTCCATAATTATAAAAGGCTATTAATCAAGGGAAATTAAGAAATATCTCATGAGGTGAACCTAGGCAGACTCGGTTTATAACCATCTATAGGGGATGCAATTCATCCCATCGGGACTTGATAGAAACACCTATCATCCCTTAATAAAACTCGAAGGATCCACACACATGTCAATAAATAGGAGTTGATCAATCCAGTTCATTAATATATTGAAAGTAGATAATCACATTTCACCTCCTACTCCCTTGCAAGAAACCAATCTTTTTACTTTTTAATCACAATAAATAATATTCCCTTAGGATAAAAACCATAAAAACATAATAAAAAATAGCCCCTCAGGGTAACAATCAAGAAATGTCTCCATATGGTCTCATGCACACACACACACACACACACATTGTCACAATATTTATATGTCATATATAGGTTCCATATGGGAAATTATACAAAGTATCATCAAATTCTATTTTTTTGCAAATTTTTTTTAAAATATCATTTCAAACAATTTTTTAAAATTTTATTTTTTGAAATCTATTTATATAAAATTTTGATAAAAACATAAAAATAAACCATCATTGAAAATTACATTTGATATCAACCATATTTTATAAAAAATATTACAAATCTTCAACAATCATTCATTACTTTTATTCCACGACCTATATAGGGTCGAATCTTTTTTCAATCATTGCAATTTACATAAAACAACTATTTAAATAAATAGTCAATACCAAGATTTTTAATTACCACATTAAATTATACTTTGATTAATTTAAAATATTAATTTATAAACCCAAAATTATTTTAATACGTTTTTATAATTTTTTAAAAAGTTATCTCAAAAATTAGAAAACCATCAAAAGAAATAATTTGACGAAAAGTTAGTTTTTAATAATTTTTTAAATGAGTAAACACCTTACACTGACGTAAAAATAATGTAGAACGTAATTTTACCTTAAAATAATATTTAAATATATTAAATACTATCATTTTTGTATTTAAAAAAATTAAAATTCAATCAATCAATAGTTATAAAATTAATAGTCTATAACCTGAGAACACCTACATGGAAATAGAAACAAGAGATCCGAAAAGTGCTCCCATCGATTATAAAGGATAAAATGAGGTTGAAATTAATCCTATAATACCTATAATCAATAAAATGTAAAGATAAAGATAATATAATTACCCTATGTTTCAACCAAACAAGGTACAATTACTGGGAAATTGAAAATGGGGATTATATTATTTATAGAGGGAGGAGGAGCCCTTATCTTGGAGATCTAGAAATGAATCACTGAGGAACCTAGATTAAATCACATGAAAAGGTGAGTTTACTATGGTAATAGTTGTATGATTAGTTATGGGTCCAAAAGGGGGATGGTACTTTTCCCTTTGGGTTGTGACATGAGAGGTGTCATGAGTGGAATGGCCACTCAATGGAGGACAGATGCCAATAGGGAGGCCCTGACATGTAGGGGATCTTGACCATGGGAGGAGGTCATGAGGAAGAATTTCATATTTTAGGATTCCATAAAACATTAGTATGGAGGAAATAGGAGAGAAAGGGAGATAAAATAAAGAAAAAAGAAACAAATAAAAATTTAATAAAACATAGACAACCTGCACAGTTTTCTAAATTGTTTGAAAACCATGTTTCACCTAGTGGACACCCAAAAACACTGATGCATGGTTACTACTAGGACACTACATGAATTTACTAGTATTTTACTAACTATTAAAATGGTACTTCACAAGGATGAAGGAAAACCTCTTGGTTTAATAACGGTGTAGGCTAATTATATGGCCCTTTAAATCATTATTTTTTTAAAAACCATTCATCCCAAAACTCTTAAAAAATCATGATAGATCAAAACCAAATAAATTAATATAAAATAATATAAAATTGAAACTACAATAAAACATGGTTGTTACACTATCACCTCATAATTCTTAGTAGTATGACAAAGCGATTATCTGGATTTAGGATATTCGACCAACCATATAGAATACCACACATCTCATACCAACCATTGCATTTCTTAGGTCTCATTATGTTAAATTTGAGGACACTTTTTATAATGTTATTCATATTTTCTCCTATGATTTATCATATGACATAATAAATTTATCAATGTATATAAAATATTTATTAATCTTCCTTTTTTATATTACATCTCAAGAAACACATAAATAAATGATATCTAATGTGGAGTGTTTTATAAAAATACTAATTCCTTAATGATTGTTTGTCAATATTCAAAGGAAATAACATCTCATAAATTCTAAAATACCACCAAGAATTGATCCTACATATTCTAATAATATGTTTAACATATATATCAATGTACATTGTATTAATCATTTTTTAAGCCTCTTAACCCTATGTAGTATAAACTTTAGCTAATATCCCATTAAATGATTCCAAGTGGCGAGTTTAGAACTCACCATTTTTGGGAAATAAAATTGATGAATTTGAGGCTATTAAATAAAGAGTTTTTGTGGTTGGTTTATTTTTCTAAATTTTATTATGAGAACAATAATACAATGAAATTATACATTTCAAATAACACAAATATTGATTTCCATTTAATTTCATACATAATTAATACTGGTAAGAGAATGATTTTCATTTTCAATATCAAAATATATTATACAGTAGACATGATCTTGATCCTTTGGTTTTAAAATTTTTCTAAAACATGAATTTATATTTAGGAATATCATTTCCATTATTAGATGTTAAATATGTAATAGTGGCTATAAGAGGCTCCTCTACTACTCTCCCATTGACCAAACTTTATGGTTTTTATAATGATATTATCTAGATCTTGGATGGTGGTGGTATAGTAGATTTGTATGTATCATGAAGTTATGTATCCTTTCATACTGTATATAGGGGTCCCACATCAACTATTAATACCAAGAACTTGTTTGACCCATTATAGGAGGATAAATACGATTATGGGATGAGGCTAGGGACACATAATTCATTATAAAATGAGGTAACTGTCATGGAAGATGATTATTTTCACTCTAGCATAAATAAAGGGGAAAAGTCTCCTATCAATGTTGGTGGCCTATCATTACATTCAGGGAAGACGTCCATATATAGTAAGTAAAATTAAAATTTCCCAAAACATATAAAGTCTTGCTCAGGGAAGGAATAATTTGGGGTAGTTATTTGTGGAAAAAAATATTAGGATAAAGTTTTCAAATCAACGGGTGAGTCCTATCAAAACCTTTTTGGGTCTTGGGAGTATTTTCAACCTATAATAGTGTAAGGTATAATCATATATATTTTTAAAATCATATCCATCAGTATAAAAATTCTTTTCATTAACATGAATCCATAGGAGTATTAGAAGTTAGAGTTCTAATAAAATCCACAAAACCTAATGAAAAACATGTGATACTGGTCAAACTCCCAACTTGATGTTTGTATCATGAGATTAGATGATTAAATATTTTTCTTAAATTATTTTATTCATATTATGATGTTCATTTACAGTAGTACAAAAGGATTATATTTTCCTTCACCATTATCATGACATCAAAGGAATAACATGGAAATAATGGGTCATTTCTATAGAGTCGTAAGATGACCATCCTCTACTGGGGTTTATGTGTTAATTTTTTATTTATATTTTGACTGTACTAGTTGTGATTTATGGGTTTCCAATCAACCAAAAAGGTGGTTTTTATTTAAATGAAAAATATTGATTGATGGTATATAAATTTATATGTATTTATATGTGTTTATATGTGTTAGGTATGACCATGTAGTAACCATTTTATGGATAAGACATTATAACTAATGTACAGAGAGATTATGGGAGTTAAATTTTTTATGATTTGGCAGAGATAGTGGAGCATCATCTAAAAATAATGAATGTATGGAAGAAGGTTGACCAGATGATGGTAGTCGAAACAAATAATTAGAAATTTCACTTGAAAATCATGAAGGGATATGTGTAGAGATATGATGGACTTGATTAATAGTAACTATATGGATCCATAAAAGTCTTTATGGTGGATATGTGAGGTTATTACCGTAGTGGTTTTATGAAAAAGTAAATACATAATGGTCTATAAGATAATAATTACAGTAAAACCATGATTTTTTCCAAAGTGTGCACTATTTATTAAAAATTCTGGTTTAGGTGGTGGATATCTATGAACATGTGATGGTGTTACAATAATGATATGATATGAGTGGACACACTATATATTAATATTTTAATATATAATTATTTGTTTCACTGATTGTACTTTAATTAAAATGCATGGTGGGCTCACTTTTCAACTAGACTTATTATGTTATAATAAACTTTTTATTCTATAATAAAATATATCATAGAATTCCCCTCGTGGTTTAAGAATAACATTCAAACAATGTAAATTATTGTCTTTTTTTCATCTATTTATTTCAATCATCATCTTGTGAAGTTTATTATTTGAAATTTATTATTAAATTTTTTGTTGTGGTTTGGTGACTTAGGTGTAGCGTTTCATCTAAATTTTGATGTAACAACTGTGTGGGTCTGTTGTTGAACATTTTTTTACACATAAAATGTTATAGAGGTGTAACTTTTGGGTTTTTAATGTTACATTATACCAAATAAGTGGTATAAATAAATTTGATGAACAGACCCTTGAGAATATTTTTTAGGGAAGGATTTAGTAGCATCATTTTTCACATATCCCCATAGGATATTTATCTTAAGAAGTTATGAATACCTATAATATGTTTTGGAATTCATTATAAGTTTACTATATCTAAAAATAGTGGTTTTGGAAAAGGTTAAGGTTTGATTATAGAAGATTAATAAAAAGGATATCATATTTTATAAGATATTGATTGATTTTTTTCAAATATAGAAGGATATTTATCATCCATTAATTAGTACAAGGCCACATGCGATAAAAAAGAAATAATGGGATTGGATGGATAAGAAATTATTTTTGGTGATATGGATGTCACATTCCTAAAATAAGGATTTTATCATTTTCGAGGTGAAGATAACTAATCAAATTATGAATACTATTACCTATATATTAGAGAAAATGATTTTAATGAACAAAGTTTTCATCTTGAGGAAAGATAATTTTAGAAGGGAATCCAATAGATGATCACTTTAATAAATTCAACATCATTTATAGTTAGTGTTAATTGATAAAGGTGTTCTACAATGATATAGAGTAAGAAATTCTATTACTCTCATCACTCTTAGAATCATGGGATGTGATGGTTACCATAGTGAGTAACTTAAGAGATATGATATAATTAGTTCTATTATGTGTTAGGGGAATGATTATAAATTAGTAGATTCATTAGAATGACATCCATATATTTATTACAAATGAATATAATGTGTATATTAGGGTACTTTTTTTAGTATGAAAAAGTTACAAGGAAGGAAAAAGTGAATTCAAATCAATAGTGGCTTGATAAAAGATAGCAACAGGTATTGGAATTTTGATAAAAAAGGATATCTAAATAGATATTTTAGTGAATAAATAATCAATTTTATAATATATTCTTATTTAGGTGAATTTGAAAATCCTATATCAAAATATATGACTGGTCTTCTAAATAGTACTTCTTGTTCATTTGAGTAATTCTATCTAAATATGAGAGAGGGTATGGGTAATCATACATTCTAATGATTTAAAACATTCACTATGTGGATGGTGGAATTTCCAATATTTTCATTATTGGTGATTTTTTCATGTAGAAAAATAATGGAATCTTTTGGGAATTTCAAGGAGGGTATCACATACCATGGTTAAACAAAAACATAATATTTGGTAAGATAATAATATTATGTTGGTTTCTATATAACATATATGGTTGGATAATGTAAAATCAGATGAGTTTCAATGGTGGTGTAAAAAGGTCTTATGGATGGAACATATACCTAATGGGAGTTTCTAATGTTTCAATGCATTCTAGAATATGTTCTGTAATGTTATGGCATAACCATATAGGTTACTTTAGTGGGAGAGGGTTGAGAAAAATAGACACTAAAGGAATTATAAATAACATAATAACGGAGTAAAAATCATGTAAACAATGTATCCTTTTAATGTAGTGTAAATATTCCTTCCAAATGTTTGGTAACATTCCCATGTATAGGAAGATATTTTTTTCAAACAGATGCATGGGGGGTAGCTTAAGTTCGTTCTCATAGAGGCTAACTGTAAAAAGGTACTTTCATCAATAATGTGACATGAAAGGTGTATGTTTTATTTATTAATAAAAAGTTTTATGCATTCATAACCTTATTCTAAATGATATCCATGGTGGGAAATGTGACTAAAATAAAACTAAAATTTTTGAGGTCTGATAATAATATGGATTATAGAAGTAGTATATCAAAGGTTCTTCATGTGGAAGAGCAGAGAGTTTATGAATACCATAACATGAACTCCCAAATAAGTGAATAAATTGAGAGAATAAATTATATATTTTAAATAAAGAAAAGTGTATGAGTATTCCCATGGGTTTTTCGAAGGAGTTTTTGGTGAAAGTTAAAAAATGTGACATGTATTTATTAAATAGATGTCAGTCATCTATGTTTGTGTATGAACTAATGAATTCCTATTAATATGAATGAAATATAGAAATATATAACCTAAATTCGTTTATATCTCTCATCTACATCAATTTTTGTTATACATAAAGGGAGAATCTGGAGACTAAGTCTTTAGAATTCTACTTTTCATGGTATGGAAAAAATTGGATTTAGGATCTTGAATAATAAGTCCCTAAATGTGTTTAAAAGATGGAATATAATCATAGTGAAGAGATAATATTGGAATATTAGAACAAGAAGGATGATTCTAATGAGATTATATTTTCATCAAATTTTTTGGTTTGAATGAATTTATTTCAAATGTTATAAGTGTTGTGGAGAATTCAAAGAGTATCCCAGTTTTGAATACCCTAGACTACCAAAATAAAGTTACAGTTGATTCGTAAGTCCTAATGTTGTTTCCATGATCTCAAGTAATATAAATTTTAGTGATAAAAAATCTTATAGAATATATATAAGAGGATATTTACTTTAGGTATTGGGTATGGAAGAATAAGATTTTCATGGATAGTTTCATCGTTTCACTATGATTTGATGTTTGGTGAAGAGATATGGAAGATATTTTCACTATTTTAATCTCATGAATGATGGAGAGCATTAATGTGGAAGAAATTATTAAATACATAAACTATGGGATCAAGTAATGAGGGGTTAAATTTATTCCTTACTTTCTTCATAATAAGTGAGTTAATCGATCATTCGACTAGTAAGGGAGAACTTTAAAATAAAATGGTTTATCAGTTGAAGTGTGAGTCAAATGGTCGATTGACATACAAATAATGGATCTTAAAGAAGGGATATCAACAACTAGAAGTTTTACTTTTCTTATATTTTTTATATATTTTTATAAAAAGTATATTCATATAGTGCTCAATATGGCTTCCATGTACATGTTTCAATTGTATCAGTTATTTGTGAAAAGTGATTTTCATCATGTGGAAATAAATAAATAAATTCACATTGAGAATCTAAAAAGTTTCTTGTATAAATAAATCTTAACTATATTGTGGAATCTTAATCATTAGCTTCATAGGTTTAAGAAATAACCAAGGTAGTGGAACCATATGTTCAATTACAATATTGTGGAATGGGATTTCATCTTGAGAAACATTGATCATTGCTATTACCCTAATGTTTTTGATTATTGGAGGTTCATCATCCCACTTATTTATGTAAATAAAATTATTCTTGGTAGACCAATAAATTAAAAGATTAATTAGATGAAATATTAATTGTAAAAATGTTTTAATATGAAGAATATTATTACATAAAACAGATCTTATTGATGTAGACAGTATGGGACATAAAGTCCAAAAATGTATTATTGGATCAGTATGACTTCATCTTAAAGGTGGAAGGCCACTTTAGGATGAGTGATGTGATGCTTCTATCTAAACCCCTAGATGTAAAATTTAAATTGATTAAGGATAAAGTACCATGAATGATAGTAAATGTTTAGCGCATGTAAAATGTCTTCTTTTTCAGCAATTATAAGCTCGACGTATGTCTTAGTTAGTACAAAATAACACATTTTATAAGTAGTGGGAGTACTAAGAATATTCATGTAAAATACACTAAGATGGAAATCAGAAGCATTAAAGTGGATCTATTAGTTTATAAATTCTTAATATCTAATGTCTTTGGGTTTTAGGATATATTAATTGATGTGTGTGTTTGTAGTATCAAACATTAGGTGAGATACAAACACTCGAAGGAGAAACACTTATTATCTGCTTACATACTAAGGCATAACTATGATCTAGATGCCTAAAATTAAATGAATAGTTTTAATATAAATGACCTAAGAGGATTATATTAAATTAATTCAACATGGGAAGGATTTGATCTTTCTAAAAGGTCTAATTAGAATTCATTAAGTTGTTGTGGCCTTATTTGGATATTATTTATCCCACATCAAAAGTATTTTAATAAATAATATGATCATGGTTTAAATAATAAATTATATGATATTTAGATTATATAAAATGTTTACATAATTGAAATTGTATTATTTTTTTTTATAATTCATTAATTATCATATATATAAAATAGAATTTCATATAATGGATAACATTAAATACATCACATTGGAATTAATATAAAATGTTTATGTTTAAAATTATTGAATGACCAAGATAACAAAAATGATTAATTTGTTTATAGTTATCTTTTATAAATTGTTCATAAATAGCAATCTCAGGTTTTAATATCTAAATTACTCATTTATTTAAATGGATATTCCCATTTTTTTCATAGATAAAAATTTTTTATATTAGAAATGATGTATGTTTTAATATAATTATCAAACCGCTTATATTAAACTAAACCTTCCATAACATGATTGGTATGAAATAAAATTTTATTTTACATCCACGTTTACCAAATTGATGTTATGAACATGTATTTAGTTTTTGGATATATTTTATCCATATTAACTATTAAATTCATCAGGAATTGAATTATCTTTTGATTATAGTCTCCCTTTCTAGTGGTACTTAGGGTCAGACCAGTTACTAACCAAGAGGCTTTTGCTTTGTTTAGAAATATAAATGGTGCTGGCTCTATATATTTTTAGGATTACTCATGTACATATTTCCAATATCATATAACTCTCTACCTTTAATTTAAATGTTCATGTAACTTATTCAGTTTATGTATTCATATATGTTAGAATATAATTGACTTCTTATTTTTGGAGAGTAAGAAGAACTTGTGGGTTGTGTAAAGAGTTACATGTTAAGGTGGTTTGAAGATATTGGTTTGGTATAGGGAATAGTAATTCAAACTAAATAACTAGAAGAATGCATAAATATATGGGTATACCATTAGATAAGACTATGAGAGTAAATCCCCTTAAAATATAAAGTGTTAGATTCTTTATAAATAAACACTTATATATACGTTGACCATCAAACCGGGTATTGTAAAACCCTACATGATTATCATTGGATTATATTATGTAATGAATGAAATTTAAAAGTGACCTGATATTATCTTATTGTGTATTTTAAATCTCATCATGATTAGACCTTGATTATTCTTTTTTATCTTATTCTTGGAGTTTTATTTAGGTTACACTAGTAGGAAATTCCAATGGTTAGGATAACATAGGAATGAAGTTGAGTTTATCCATATGATTGATTAGATAAATAATTATCTACTCAAAAATATTAGAACTGTGACTAGAGTTATTAAGATGATTCCTTTACAAAATAATAATGTCTTATTTAAATGAACAAACTAGTATAATTTGTTTAGAAATATATATCATAGCCCATTAATGGATAATATTTTTTATAATGGGGTAATCATTTTTCTGGGACCCTATTTAATAAAATCCTTTATTATGTGATTATAAAACATGATACTCAGTTTATAAAATCTTATGTTATACTTAATAACATCATTATCTTCAAGATAAAAATTGATATTAATCACTGGATGGTGAAGCTTAATGTATACTTATTCTTTGATTGGTAATATAAGAAATGTTCTTTAAGAATGACTATTGATTTAAGAAAATATTTTAAAGAAATTTATATTTTAATAAATGTTACTTCATTAGTAACCATGTGTTTAAATTTTCCAACAAGTGAATATTGATTGTAAAGGAAGAATATACTTATTCATTTATGGTTTCAAAAGATGTTGAGGCAAATGACCAAATAAATCTAATATACTTTCTTGTAATCAATATGATTGGATACTTTATAACCTCATGGAATTTTACTCATATATTCCCAATATGATGGGTTATTCCAAATGGAATTAAGTATGATTGAAAATTATAATGACTCAGTGAGACTAAAGGTTTTCTTAAAGCTTTATTGGTTATAAAATCTAGTTATATTGTTTAATAAAACACAATATCAATAGTATGATTTTCAATTATTTTTAATATGAAAATGGTACGAAAGAGAAATGAATTGAAGAGTATAGCTTGAACTAATAATTAGAAGAAGTTACTACATCGATAACTACTATGATTCATGATCCAATGAAATTATCATATGGTGTTAAATATCCCATTTTTTTATTGATTAGAGAAAATAAAAAAATTGTTTAATAAATTGAGATGGTTTTTTAATTCATATAGTTTGTGGGTTTTAATTCAATAACATTATTTAAAGGGGGACTAAAATATTTTTTTTATTGATAGGGAATTCATTATATTTCTATTTGTGGAAATGTTTCTATATTGTGAATTAATTAAGTAAAATTTTACCCATTAACCAAAAATATTTCAGAATAGATAAAATATGAATATGAGGTTTTGGTTCTAAGTCTTGTATGGTAAGTACTCATGTGTAAATGTTTAAAATAGAAAATAAAAAGTTTATTAAATAATATTCATAATTTTTTAACCCAAACAATGTTATTGAAACATAATAATTTCATGATGGTAAAGTAATAATTCCATATATTGTATTATATAGAATACCTGGAGGAGTTTGGGAATATTTATGGACTTCCCATTATAGGTATATGGTTTATAGAGATAAATTAATTAATTTTGATGGGTATGTTATTCAGAATGAATATTTTGAAAGTGTTTTAGATATTAATTCTTTTCAAATAGAGGTAAGAATTGATAGATATTATAGTTTTCATTTAAATAATGTATAAAAAAGCAACAATGATAGGTATTGGATTGAAAATTATTTTATCAAGATCTAATGAATATATTTAAAGGATGTGTATCTTCACCGCATCTCTCTTATATGATAAGAGAAATGGTTCAATAACAAATAATTATTTTGCAAAATATTTTAGATTATTGATACTATATATATGGTTTATATTCATACGTTTCTATAACTTTTTATTTGATTATAATAAGGATAAAAGTGTTTATTGAGGATAAATCATTTATCTATCTATTTAATTAAATATGATGGTGTAGTATTCCCAATAACTAATGGTGTATTGTAATGAATAAAATCTTCATTTCAAGTAAAAATTTATTATTATCTTTATGGAAAGAAGTTTTGGACTCTAACATATTGGGAGGAAGTTGGGGAGTGGAAGTAGATGAGACATGTTCTTATACAAGAGATGATAGAGAAGTTTCAAACCATTCAATATATTTTCAAGTCCTTACAAATATAATTTAAAATACATTGATAAAATCATGAAATTGAACTAGAGATTGGGGTTTGAGATAAAGTGTTCCTCTGTATATATTTGTTAAAGAAATTCATGAGTTTTGTGATGAATAGAGAGATTATTTTAAGATACATCCCACCTTTTAATGCATCATTTCATCCATGTTGTGTCCTATATTTTAGCACTACCACTGAACCTATATGAAGTACATGTTGTGTTCCATATATCCTTATTGAGGAATTATATACTACACCCCTCACATGTATTGAATCCAGAGGACGAACCCTTTTAGAGTGAAATTTCATATGAGGAGGATTTGGTGAAGATCTTTGATCATATATGCCATGTTTAACAAAATAATACAATTCTCGTGGTCAAAGTATTGTGGTGGGAACACAATTTTGAGGAATCCATTTGGGAACTGGAAGTAGTGATGAAATATATGTTCCCTCATCTATTATAGTGTTTGAAATTAAATATCATGGGTAAAATTTCTAAATGTGGTAAGAATGTAAAGACTCAAACATTGATAAATAAAAATTTATTTTTAGATGAATATATTCCACATTAATAAATATAGTTATAATAACACTATGTTGAATTTTTTTTTATTTTACACCCTTATAAGTTATATCCTATCAAATTTAAAAAACCATAAAACACCATAACCATTGATAATATAATCATTTTAAAATGAATATTATGATAATTTTATAATAAGCATTGTGATTAAGTCTAATTAACACTGATGAAAGAAGCAATAGCCTCAACTAGTGGGATATTACCCTATCAATCCAATTTATCAGATCCTCTAAGGGAGATGTCATCAAAGGGATTTTCCCCTGACAAATCCCATGTTGAGATTCAATTAAAAATGCATGAGTTAAACTATTTGTGGTACAAGTATAATCATATTGACATCATAACCAATACCATGTTTTCCAAACCACCGCACTAGTGTGTCACCATTAAACACCTTACCCTAAGATAATACACTATTATAACTAGTGGTAATGTATCTAGATCCTTGAAATTTAAATTTTTATACTTTTATTATTAATAAAATAGTGATTATATTTACCCTTATTTATTATTACTGTATAAATGATTAAATACCTATTTTTATAAATCTTATATTTTGATATGATGAAAATAAAATTATATTTTTGGGAAATATATAGTTTTAATAAATACCTTATTTTTCACGAATTCAATAATTTTGAAAATAGATTTTATCTTAAAAAAGTATTCATATTAATTAATTTTCATTTAAATATATATGATAATATATTTTGATGAAGTAAATGTTATTTTTATATGGTTTAGAAAACTATTATCATTATAACAACCAGTTTTTTTTAATAAATACGGATTTTTTGTTTAAAAAGTTTAAATTATAAAATTTTATAATTATTTTGATGAAATAAATATGATTATGGAAACCATCATGTTGAAATAATCCAACAATGAATTTTTCCCGATTTTCTGAGATGATTAAATTTTTGGGTAAAAATTTAATAAAGTATAAATGTATAATATGAATTATTAAAAAATAATAGCTGAATAGTTATGTAAAACATACAATAAATATAATACAAGGGAAAAATTATATTTCCCCTTTAAAATAATGTGATTTTAAACTATTGTATTAATTTTATAAACCCTTAATGAATCCTCCAAAACCTATATTTTATTTTAAGTTTTTAAAATTAATTTTTTGTGAACATGAAGAACTTATTCATCACAAAGGGTATTTTTTAAAAAATATTTTATTCATTAAAATTATAAAATTATTAAAATTACTATTATTTGGAAGAAAACATGTGAAAAACATGGGAATATCTTTGGATTTATTAATTTATCATTTAGATTCCAAAACATATGTTTTGAAATTAATAAATAATTCCTCTATTTTTGTTTTAAAACCCATATAATCCTCCATTAATCATAAAAAATTCATTTTATCATGAAATTAATCTCACCTTAACACTATATATACCAATATAAGTGTTCCTAAGATCTTAAGAAGCTCCTTCTAGGCTTTTAAAAGTGACCTCTCAATGTAAGGGATCCTTTTGTTGTCCCCTTTGTTCAAGAACTGTATTTATATTCTGAATTTTTATTTCCAATTTCCTATATTTCCATATGGTTTTATCCATCCATCTTATGTTCATTGTTATTTTCAAGTGATAATATACCCATTTCACTCTAATTAAACACTTCTATGAATCTTTATCTACCCCTATTATGCTTCTAATAATATCCTGCTATTTTCCATGCCAAACATTTGTGTGGTGAATACAGATCCCTATTAACACTCAAAATTATTCATCTGGATATAAATATCCTTCATTTATAGGATAATTACAAGTATATAATCTACAATCATTATTCACAGTATTAAAATTGATAAAATAAATCTTAATGTTTTATTATATAAGTGAAACACTTATGAAGGTACGTGATCTGAATTTTGTAGTTAGGTCAAAAATTCTATAGACATCCAATACATTTGGTAATGTTTTTATCCCAGGATAAACCATGTATGTTTCATGGTAGGTTATCGTATGTACACTATGTTATGATATCTCTATGGTTATATTTGACTTATGTTTATGATGTCATGTTTTATGTTTTTCAACATTTCCATGTTGACATTAAATTATCTTCTTATATCAGGATTCAATTTTCTAGTGTATTATTTAAACCATCTTATTTTTACTTGATATGACTATTTAATCACATATACTTCTTGATATTATTCTAATCTTTTATTACTCCCTTACTTGGTTTTATATCTTAACCATTTCTTATGTATTTTCCATGTTATCCAGTGTAGTTAAAGAAGATCAAGGGAATTTAAGAGCATGTTATAGAGTTTTAGTTTATAACATTGTTTTTATATTGAAAGTTACTATTATCTTCACACAATTTCCCAAAAAAATTATGCCTCATGATAATATGATATTTTATTGATTATATCACTATGTAATTAATCATGAATTAATGTAAATTAAAATAAGGGTTTTCATGGTGAATAAAGGTTCATGGAAGGGATTAATGAGAGTAAAATATGGTCTATCATTACTTGGGATTCATAAGGAGAGTAAAGGGTTTTAAAAAAACATTCAAATAAAAAAAATGTGAAACTAAATATCTTAATACCAAGAAGGTGCATTAATTGAAGAGAAAGTGGAAGATAATCCCCTATTTGAGAGGTTGCTTTTAAAATATTATGAGGAATTTATTATGAGATTATGAAATAAATAGGGTAGATTTAGAGAGGGATACATAGTATAAATTAATGTTCAATTGGTTTTAAGAGGAAGGAATGTGAGCTCCTCTGCCAAGTTCAGTCAATGGTAACTGAACCATGTTGGTCACATGACCTCAAGCGTACCTCCCTGAATGCTAGAGGCTTCTGACTCGAAATGAGGGTCCACAGTGGAACAAGAAAGAGAATATACCCTCACGAAGAGAGTGTATCATAGTGGTATAATCATATCAATAAATAGAGGAAGAATAAATATAACTGAATATTGGATGTGTAAACATTTATTATATAAATAACCACATAATCACATTCATTAATGTCATATTAAAAATAATTATCATGGAATGCTATACAAAAAAAGGGAAATGTAGGTGAAATATAGGAATTGTTATATACAACATTCTATTTAAAAAAAATAACAGAATCCCAAGGATATCTCTAGTAGAATCTCGAGAAAAGGTTGGGTCCTCTACCCCCATTCACCATCCATGGTCGGCCTCTTTCACTTATCCCTACCTATATCAATAATGTTTTTCTTTGTACTAAATGATGTCTTGAATTGGGTCTGAGATATTCTAAGTTATCCACCACCAATGGTGTTCAATATTATCGAGTTTATGAGTGCATAATAAAATTTTTTCAGATAACATTAAATGCTATAAATAAAATTCGGTAAATAAGTAACCCATATAGGTTTGTGTTCACATATAATACCTTTTACTCAAATAAAATTTTCATCCTAAGGCAAAATTTATCTGAGTAAATATTTAGTTATTATTTTATTTATAATTAAGTATTAGGACCTAACTAATATTCCAAGAATCCCCCAAAATCCATATTTGATAAAGATATGAAAAATATGGTCATCAATAAAATGTAAGTCTCTAACTGAATCTGATATATTTCATTATCTTAGTATAAAAATAATATAATTAATTCATTATGACTGAAAAGAATCCTAATCTCATTAATTTTATTCGAATTTTGGAACCCTGGTATATCTCTAGGTATAACATGATCCCATCACCTTATAATCTTATCACAGGCATTCCTCATAGGAACCCTATATAACTCTAGGGGTGGTATAATTCCACATTACACAATTTTTTCCTTAGAGTTACAAAGAAGGAGCCAAAGTGTCACTCGTGGAATGTATAATTCTATTCCCATTAATTCCATCATTAGAAGTCCACATAAGGATTCCAAGTATCACTTGTGGCATATATAATGATGTTCACTCAAAATCCATCACTGGGAGTCCACATGGGGACCCCAAGTATCACTCATGGTGTATATAATCTAGATGTCAAGTAATTTACTCCACAGAGTTCATATAATAACCACTGTTTCAACCAAGACACATGATATTCCGTTTTAAATTTATAACTAATTTAATTAATTAAGCATGATGAGTTTGTATATGGAATTTCACTTTGGAACCCATGGGTCTCTCTTAGCATGGTAAAATGAATGGTCCTAGTCCGGAAGTCTAACCATTACTTTTAATATAAAATTTAATTCAATTATCCAAAAATTTTATAAAATAAATTTATTCACCACAAAATGTGTCCCAAATCATGGCCTAGGAATAGAATTCATAACATCCCACAAATCTCCCCATTTATCTTAGTTTGGAATTCTAGTTTTTAAGAAAATCTAAAACATAAGTGATAAGGGAAATGTCTAATGAATAGTGACATGGTCTTCCCACACATAATTTATTTCAATTTACTTGTCATTCAATTCATTTAATATCCCATAAACAAGTGGTAAAAGGAAACAGAATTAATGGAGTGTCTAGTACATGGTACACCCATGGTGGATTTGTTAAATTGAGAAACACACACAAGGGGTTGTTCAAATCAAGTTCCTTGACGTCCTTTAAGACAAAAATGAGTCTTGTGAGTTACATAGGTCATGCCTAAACATTTAATTTAAGGTAAATTGCATTTGAAAATCATTGCATAGAGAATAAATTGGGTGGAAAATGGTGTAGTATATAATAACAAATAGATTAAGGGAAGGGCACGAGACCTCATACCATAGCTTGGATGACTAATACTCATTCGTTGTTTGCCTCTAATTTGGGCCTGAAAAGAAGAAATAGAGATAATAGAAAAACAACATGAAAATGGTTAACATTATCACACACTAAAATAACTATGGATATAGTGATATAATTGAAAAGAGGTTAAAGATGAATAGAGATATTACGAGTACATATCCAAAAAAGAGAGAAGAAAATATATTCAGTGTTCGGATGATATAAAAACTTTAATCAATGGATTTAGTACTAGAGGAAAGCTTCCTTGGGAGAGGGATACTATGCATGGAGGGAGAAATAACATAGAGGATATAAATAAATATAATATAGGTGGAAACAGTAATTTATACCTTTTAACAGAATTTCAATGATTTAATTCAAAATTGGCCAACCCATTTTCTGACCGTACACCATGAAATGTCTGAGGACAACCCTCACATACGGTAGAAGAACTATTTGAGAACCTCATATATCCTTATAAAAAACACTCTATAAAGAGTTATATAGAACATACATGACCATATGATATTGGTTACATAGTTAGAATAAATCACGCAACTCCAGATAGAGCACTTGACCACCCAAATATTTTGAACTAACCATGCAGACTGGGATGCATAGTTACTTCTAACAAGGTAGCCCACTATATTATTTAAAAATATTGGGAATCAGGATCTATATAAGCCCCATACACCCCCAAAATTCTTTTTAAATAATTAGGGCTTCCATTAGGATAAAACTAATGAATTTAAGTAGAAATAAAATTGTTTCATATATCAAAGAGAAGCTGATTTCTTAAAATATTCCCCTATTAAATAAAATCATCCATGAAAAGTCTTTACAAGAATAGTAAATCATCAGTAAATAATAACTTTATCCACTGAGCACATATTTCAGCCTCCCACCCCCATGTTTTATATTATACATATCCATTCTTCCATATCACCCATACTATAGGGACAAGTTGGCCTCAAAAAACCTTTTTAACCTACTAAAATATATGGATAGGGTGATCCCCAGGGATGAATCAACCACCAATTCAACCACATTTGGATAAAGAATATGAGATGGATCAGAATGATATCAGTGATGTTGAGATACTGTATGACTTTGATCATTTATTAGTATTTCCCACGTAACTACTACTTATAGGATACCGATCCACCATTCTCTAAAATCTCAAAGGTCCCAATGTGACAAGGTGATAGCTTCACTTGTTTCAGAATTTCATTATGCCCCAGTATAGGCGGAACAGATATGAAAAAAATAACTCCACACCTCAACTTCTAGTGGTTTACTACGACGATCAACATATGACTTATTCTTAGTTTAAGTTGTAGATATATTTTCCCTATTAAGAAAAACCTAATATGAAGTGTCCTAAATGATATAAGGACCTAGTTGTGCTGCCTATAATACTTCTATGTAGAATGAGAGTGAAAGGAATGGCCTACTATATAGATCCTTATAAGGATCCATCTGTATGGTTTCTGGAAAGTTTCTATGGTAAGAGAAATAAGTGAGAGATTAATTAATATCCCATGAACCAATAAAATCAATTATTAATTATTAGATAATATCCTCCAAAACATATATCATACAATCATATTGAATTTTAGTCAATGGGTGATATGATGTGCTCACCATATCTTATGTACCTTATTCCCTCAACAATCCTTTCAATAATCATGATGTTAGGGAAGAATCTCTATCTGATACGATATAATATAGAACTCTATTGAGGAGTATGATCTCAAGAATATAAAGCCTCTTGTGATCATCCACTGAAAATATCTACTAAATAGGTAGAAATGAGATACATTTTTTCCATTCAATGATCAAACACACAGAGTCATAGCCTTGAGGTTATATAGGGAATTCTATCACCATAGAGATGTCGCCCCACATCCACTCAGGAATAGGTAATGACTGTAAAATTGTTGATAGTGTCTTGTGTTCTGTCTTCACCTAATTATATGTGGAAAACCAAGTAATAAACGTAGATATCTTCCTTTTCTCTCATGAACACTAGTTTTGGTTGTATAATTCAAAATACATCGTGGATATACTAAGATATAATACCCAAATAAGGGGCACAATACTATCATATCAACAACTCTCAAACATATATGAGATCCTATGATTTTCATTGAATGCCTAAGATCTCATTCAATTAAATGACCCAACCATGTAGTGGTTCATCACCTACAATATTCTTTTGTAGGACCAATTTTTCAACATCTAATAGCTTCTTTATCATAACTCTCAACTAAATTAAGGAGTTCCCTAATAAAGATGCAACCATATACTATCCATGATAGTCCTGAACCTCCATGTGTATCTCAAAAATATGGTCCACACGCTATCACTCGCTACTAGCCTCCTAAAACACATTTATCCAAGACTTCCTACTCAAGGAATCAACAACAAAATTACCCAACCTAGGTATATAATAAATATCAAATCCTAAGGAATGTTTTTATTCAAACCAAATCAGTTTAATTAGATCCAGCTCATGTTGTAAAAAATATGTAGTTGAGTATTTTATTGTCCAAAACCCCCTAGAAGTATCTCCTAGTAAATAATTCCTCCTATAGTACAAGGGGAGGAAGACATGTGGTAAAACAAAGTCATAAATTGAAGAGTTATTATCAAGTGGACTCAACTAATGAGACCCATATTCCATGAATTTATCCTTCTACATCATTAGTTCTCCTATCCTGATGCCTATCATGTCACAATAATATTTGATGATTTTATCTGGAGTATGATGAATCAAGTTCACCACTGAAGTCATTCTCCCTTTATGCTCCAAAAAGGATGTCCCCTAAGATTTTGACCATATGATATTTATAATATTCTTATTCCAGACCAAAAGAGCTATATTAGGAATGAAAATCACTTAATGATGTGCCTATAATAATCATCATTACCAAATTAATTGTATATATCAATGATGTTATTGGGATTATCCCAGGGAACTACACCTCTCACCATTTCCGGGGAAACTGATTCTCCTATATCAGATTTAATGTGATCCTATAAATGAAATTTATCCATCTAAAAGTGGACCTTCATGAGTGTATAATATAATAGATACTCCCTTAGTGTTTTCAACATAGTATTATGATGTTAGACATGGATGTGTCATGTATGATAATAATATAGTTCATCATCCTTTTAGACCTCTACAAATAAATCCAAATATAGTTGGAAAATCTAATTCTTTATTTCCTTTAAAATATCCGGAGTGTTTGTTAGACCGAACAACATGACCAAATACTCAAATAAGCTATATCAACTATGGAATGTTTTATATACTACATCTATCGGTCTAACATGTAACATATGATATCCCTACCTCAAATCAGTCTTATAGAAAACCCTTTCCCCCATACCTTGTAGAATATGTCATATATATGAGGAAAAGGATACCAATTCTTAACTATAAGTAGGTTTAACCTATAGAAATCCATAAAATGCATGCGGGTACCATCAACCTTATTTGAGAAAAGGACTGGTGAAACCCATGACAAGGAACTGGGTTATATAAAACTCTTAGCTCGCAAATCCTCTAGATTCCTCTTTTCCTCCTACAACTCAGAACTATCCATCCCCTAATAATGAATTTACACTAATGTAGATCCAAGAATTATATCGACCAAAAACTCCCCATCTCTATCAGTAGTTAGTCCTATAATTCCATCCAGAAAAATACCTAAAATGATCTATCATTTGAATTAAATAAACCTAGACCATTCATTGATCATGTAGGAAAAATCATTCTATTTTTTCTATCAATCCAACCATCCCATGATGCTTAGTTCTTGTTCAACTACCAAGAGATCCCATTCACCCTTGTGAAAAAAAATTCTCCCCTATGGTTATTTTAAATCCACCCTCCAATGATATTAATCTATATAAAAAGGGAACCATCAAGAAAGTCATGAGAATGATGTAAAAAATGACATTTAGAGAACCAAAAGGTCCCATAAGAAGCTAAACATACCTACCTCAATTGGGATCTCCCAAAACTAGTGCAAACACTCCGATCAAATCCCAAATGAAGTATCGAGTGCCATACCATCATTGAAAAATTGAACATCAAGCCTAAGTCTCTCCACAACATGAAAGAACATGAATTAATGGGAATCACATGTATCAAAAAGAGAATATACTAAAGGAGAGGCAATTAGAATAGTACCTCATATCATAGAATTTCGGACGCTTTTCTCCTCAGGTATCGGCTACACTGTATATATCTAGCTTTATTATCAACCCTCAGACATAGCCTAATTACCCTGAGTAGGTATGAAATAATGGAGCTATAAGTCTACTGTATGGCTACCTTGATCATGACCACCATCCTGATTTGATGACCACATTCCATCCCTCTACCTGACGATAAGCTACAGACCACACTTCTGAAAATATAGTTAGTGAAGACCCTCTTTCATTGGCCCCAAAAGGAAAAGCTATACTATAGAATTTATAATGACCCATATTTCTGCACCACTAAAATTCCACTGGTTCCCTGGTATATTGGGACTTCGAATATCCCACCCTTCCACACTAATATAAGATCACCTAGGTACTTAAGTATTCAACATGAATACTAATTTCTAGATGTAGAAGATCTAAATGAAACTTCCTGTAAAGACCCGTAAAATTCAAGGGAATTTTTTTTTAAATTTATTTGGGATTTTACAAGAACGCGGTTTCTAACGGCACTTGATTCCAAGGCCCGGTGTGCCTGGAATTTTAATCTGATGTTTAGCTCGGGTATGTTCAGTGAACGAATGAGCGGGTTTTTTCTATCTTTTGAACCGGTGCTCAGAATCGAATTTTGAGGGTACCGATGAATTCGCAGCGCCGATATTTGCATAGGACCACCTTTTTCGGAGTTTCGTTTTCCCGAGAGGAGTTGTTAAAAATTTGTGGAAGATAAAATAAAAATTGAGTTACAATTTTTATTTCTTTTAAGTGGTTTATCCATTGATTTGAAGTTGGGGTAACCACCCAACTTCCCATGGGGGGTTATGAGAGTGGTGGGTCCCACACAAACCCCACCCCTTCATCTTCCCTATCCTTCCATAACCCTCCATTTATTAAGTCAAGTTGAGTTAATTAACTGAGGGAATTAATTCAACTTTTGAAATTCAAATGCTTAAGTAATGTTTATAAAATAAGTGATGAACATATTTTATTTTGGTTGAAATCTTGTTGTGTGAGTCTTTGTAGAAAAGATGAGGAGCTTGAAGAACTTCTTCTTCTTCGACGAAGAACGCGAAGAACGCGAAGAACGCCGGATTCCTTGGAGATCGACGACGCGACGCCGACGAATCATTCCTCCGCGACACGACTCTCTCCTTTCATGACGTCTTCTTCCACGACGGTTATTTCTGAGATGAACCCTCGCTCAATGAATTCGACGAGGTTTGGGTTTATTTAAATTGTTGTTCCTGATTAATTATTTTGTCGTTCTTCGTGAAACATTTACGATTGCCATCGATTAACGGGAGGGGGTTGGACTGCACAAACACGGCCGACCCTCCTCCATTATTATTTTTGTGTTGTTGTGGTTCGAAGGAAAGTGATGCGGTGCCATCGCACAGCGCGGGAACGAGCGGAAAGGATGCGTGGCATCAGAAAAACCCCAAGACACAGAGGCCGGTTCAGGGCCACTGGCGTCGGAGCAGGGGGACCGGCCCTTGCCGATCCCGTGGCGGCAACAGCCGGCCGGCAGGAGCGGGCCGGACGGACAGGGAAGAGTTGGGGGTTATGAACCCCGACTAGCCAGTATGAGCGACCCCATAATGGGGGCCGTGATTACTAAATGGGGGGAAAGGGACCCCCCCCCCCCCCCCCATCTGCTCGGCCGAATGGCCGAGCCACCTGGCTGGTGCCAGCGCGCCGGGCCGGCTGCACAGGTCGAGCTGCTCGATCGGACCGCCAGGCTGGGCGGCGCCCAGGCCGGGCTGGGCACGCCAGCCAGGCCGCGTCATGCCCAAGTGGGCCGGACTCGGACCCGGGTCGGATCGACCCGGTTCGGGCCGACCCTGGGGGTACCGGGCTGGGTCGGACCGGGCCCAAACCCCCAAATACCGGACTTTTTTGGTCTGTTACCCATAACATGGGTTTCAGACCTCCGATCGATGCACCATCAGTTTCATAGCGATCCTTGGATTGAGACGGTCGTTCCGGTATAATACACTCAGGGTTTCGAAGAACTTTGGGTCCGTCCGGGTTGGTTCGTACACGAAACCAACCGGGCCCTCAGAGCGAAAACGCTTATAACTTGAGCTCCGGACATCCGATTGACGTGCTGTCGACTTTGTTGGATTCCTCTTAGTGAGATGGACTTCTTGGCTTACTCCGCTCAAGATTTGGACACAGTTGGAGTATGGTCGGGTTGGTTTTGACTTAAAAACTAATTGGGCCCCAGAAACGAAAAAGCCAATAACTCTCAGACCGGGCGTCCGAATGACGCGTCGTCTGTGACGTTGAGTTCTTGTTGACGATACGGAAATTATGGATACATCAACTCCAGAAAATGTGTCAGTTGATGTATCCGCCCTTCGGCTCATGGAGCGGACCCTCCCAAACGAGCTTACTGTGTGCGGGAACCCGAGAGCTGGCTATGACTGTGACGACAATGACGACTATACAGAAATCCTCCGTGGATTAGACGGTGACGACTACAGCACTCAGCGATCCTACGTGGATCAGTGCTACTGATCCTCTGTGGGTCAGATTCTATGTGGGTTAGCGCTCAGTGGTCCTGTGTGGGCCATCGCCTATAGATCTTGTGTGGGTCATTGCGGGGGTTAGTTACCTATCGATCCTGTGTGGGTCATTGTGTGGGTTAGTTACCTATTGATTCGTTGTGGGTCATTGAGGGGGTTAGTACCTATCTATCCTGCGTGGGTTCGATGGCTTAGATGAATCAATAGCAATATCTGATCATCTCTATAGTCTTACGAAGAAGTATACCTGTGTGAGATGAATCTAGACTTTCAATCCTTATCTTCGATAAGATTGACTTGTTATCCTGTGTGGATTACGTTATACTTTCCTGTGTGGATTTGGGTTGTGATTTCCTATGTGGAACGAGTTACATTTTCCTGTGTGGACTGGTTCTACTTGCTCTTGGATGTTGGAGCTGAACTGGAATTACGAACATAGGTATATGTATGGGCATATACCAAAGCTGTGTCAGATGTTACTTCATGATTGTATCGTTCCTTTGTGGATTATCTTTTGTGGAATCAGGGAGTCCTTCGGGGGTCTCGGGGTCCCTACTGAGTATCTTATACTCACCCCTGCACAGTCTATGACTGTACTACGTTGTGTTGGTTACAGACAATAGACAACGCTGATCGTGGTTGAGGCTTTCGGAGCAGGATGGTACTTGGAGGTGGACCACAAGGCGGGACGTACTCGGAGCGGACGGCTGGACCCGAGGAGGTGTGGAGGCTATATGTACCCACCCTTCAGGTGGGACTTCCAGTGGATGGCTCGAGGCTGCGGCTTTACTTTCAGTTTTAGTTTTCCCTTTCCAGTTGTACTTTACTTTCAGTTTGGGTTTGTATACTGGCCCACTTACTTTTCTGCACTTACTGTTGTACCCAGTTTTTACTTAGTGTTTACTTCTACTGCATGCTTTCTCTATGGTGTTTTTTTACTTTACAAAGGCAATGCCTTCCCTTTTAATCGGGAATTACGCCTTGGTGCTAGTCGCCAGCCCCTGGACTATGGAAGCCGGGCTTGGGGTAGCCACGGCACGGGCCCCGAGGACGGGTCGTGACAAATTGGTATCATAGGAGTTCAGTTCTACCACAGAACATTGGACTCTGATCTTTCGTCTATGTGAAGCAATAGTGTTAAGCATATTGGGTGTGGTTATCAGTCTAGGGAGTCCAGTGTTGGTGCGGCAGCCGACGTATCCGTACACCAGGACCCTGACTTCTGATTTCCGACATAATACATGAAAACATTGATTGCATGTGTGATTCATGTTTTATTTGAGATTACATTATTTCAGCTCACCAGGTATACTGTTTGACCATGGAACACCTTTTTATTTTCAGGATGGCCACACGATGGTAGCCAGATAGGGTTCTGAGAGTTGTGCGTGATGACAGCCCACCGAGCGACAAGGCCTCGGTACAGGGCCCTTTGACAGCAAAGGCACCGGCGGTACCGCTACCCTCCGAGCCACCGATGATACTAGCCCCAGCCGTTGACGATGCACATCGCCTAAGTGCACTGCACGAGTTTCAGTGCCAGCGACTGCCCAGGTTTCATGGGGAGACGAACCCTCAGGAAGCTGAGGATTGGCTGGAGGCAGTTGTACGAGTTTTCAGGGTAGTGAGGACACCATTAGACCTCATGGTGTTCCTCACAGTGAGCCTACTGCACGCGGCATCAGGCAGATGGTGGAGCATGATGCTCCAGGTGCATGACGAGGAATCTCTCCTCTGGACAGACTTTGAGAGCCTCTTCCACTCAGAGTTCATTCCATCCACCCTCTGTGCGGTGCACATCTAGGAGCTTCTACAACTGCGGCAGGGCATCTTAACGGTCGCCCAGTACTCGGTGAGATTTACCGATCTCTCACACTACTCGACAGACATGGTATGGGACCCATTCTTCCGGGCCCGGAACTTTGAGCATGGATTGAGGCATGAGATTAGGGAATCGCTGATCTACCTCAACATTCCGACATAGGTAGGGGTACTGGAGCGAGCACTTCTCATCGAGATCTTTCTTGCTGAGTCTACACCAGCGGCGAGACCTACCGCAGGGTGGCACGTAGATGAGTCTTCTATAGCCGGCAGTAGACAGATGTCGCAGAGGTCCAAGCGGACCAGGCCATCAGGAGGACGGCCTCAGGATACTGGCTCAGAGCTGCGGCACACACGCAGTAGAACCAGTCTTACGAGTGGAAGACAGTGCTAGGCATGCGGTGGGCAGGGCCACATGGCTTGTGATTTCCCGACCTGCCATGAAGAGGAGAAACAGATGGTTTAGGAACCACCCAGGCAGAGGTAGTTGTTCGATCATGGTGGTCTACAGGGAGTAGGTGGACGATGCTGAGGAGCTGGTCGAGCGGAAGGTTGTAATGCCCCGACCCTAATTACCTAGAGTCGGTGCATTATTACATAACATTGGCATGATCATGAGAAAGATCAAGTCTCTAAAGACCGATTAGTTTAGTAGCCTTGGAATAACTAGATACATCCATAAATTTTTACATTACATCATAAAAAAAACATCTTGTCTTCATATCCCCTCATACTATCCCTGCAGGTCATTCATAAATTACTTCTTCATAATCCTGGGAAAAATAAAACATTGAAAGGGGTGAGCTCGGATGCTCAGTAAGGATAACATTATAGCAGAAGCTTTCATAAATAAGCATAAACACTTAAGGCAATTTATAACTAAAACAAAAGCCTTTTAAATTTAAACTTCAGCATAAAATGGCGAAGGTAAAATGAAATAATCCCATTTACTTACTCACATGGATATTCTACTAGTCGAATGATCACATGCAACATCAATAACCACTTTCATAATGATGGAATGCATAATGCCAGACTATCATAACCACATAGCCAAGGCCTCGTGCCAAGACTACAAATAAGATTTTGCCAAGGCCTTGTGCCAAGACACTAGTTTGTCTCATGAGACCTACCGATGCATCGAGGAGCTATAGCGGGCTCCACCCGTCACTTATTAAGTCCAATGCATTCCTCATATTAATAGGTTTAGGCATAAAATAAACATTCGTATTAAAACTAGCATACGAAATGTCAATACTTTAACCACAAACCATGAATGGTATAAAAATAGAACATCCACAGTCAAACATAACTCATTTGATACAATATGAAAGATTGTATTGTATCACATTAACCTCAATCATGAATAATGAAGGATGTTGACATAGATGAAAATAATCATCATAACTATTTGAGAGAAATATCCCCCTTTTCTTGAAAACTTTTAAAAGTCACACTATTTGTCAAAAAGCCATTTAAAAATAGATTTTTGAATCAAAGTGTCCCATACCACTTTGAAACTTTTTAAAAGGATTTTTAATTTTAAAACTTTAATGTCCATATAAATAAATCCTTAAAACCATTTTTAAAATATGGACATTAATGAGCATGATTTAGAAGAATAATTCTTTAAAACATTTTAAAATGGTATTTTGGTTAGATTTTCTAACCAAAAGAGAGACACTTGAATACAAATAATTGAGGTAATCAAAACATTTTAATATCATGAGAATAAAGGAATTCATGATATACTATGTCAAAGTACATTATATACACCACATAAAAGTGATTTGGTGTATATCATCAAAGAAGTCTCAATGGAATGTAAATTGAGATGAAATCTCTCATAAAGGTTGTATCCTTTGGTTAAGGATAAATCAACGACATAATTATGTGTGACAAATATAAATACACTAAATATGATTGGATATTCAGTGTAAATCAATCAAAGTATATTCACACATATTCTTGTAAAAACAATACCAACGAATTGGATGTTTAACTCAATATATGGAGAATGAGTTAAAATTACTCTTATCAAATTCATATCAATGACTTGAGAATTATCAATGGAGTGATTATGTGTATCAAACTTATATCCACAGGAATGGGAGTGGAAATTATGACATAATCAAATGAATAGTGATTCCACACATAATCTTGGGGTAATATAATCAATGAAATATGCGTAAAGCCAAATGAGTGGAAATTGAAATCTCAAATTCCCTTATTGATCAGGTAACTTAAGAAACATACACCCATGAAAGAATTATCATACCATGATGATGTAAATACCCATAAATAAAAGTATATAACACAATGAATACAATCATGGGCAGTACACATACACCACATGCAATAATTTAGTGGTGATCAATGGAATTCTCAAGGAATTAAAAGTGAGATAAGAAAATCCCTTACTTTGTACTTTTTCCTTGGTCGATGGTAGGTTTACCTCCTGTATAATGGTGAAATAATTGTTATTGAATAATACAAGAATAATTTACTTTAATATGATATCATATATGATCTTTTAACATTGATTTGTTAATAATATCTTAGTATTAACGCCGTTTCGGGTGTTAACTTACTCATTTTCTTTTATATGTTTTGTTACATAAGTCATGTTTGTTGTATCTTATTCATATCCAGAATGATATAAAGTCCTTAAACATAATTTTTAAATCATTAAATGATAATTATACTTGAATGGATACGATGGAGAATGAATCTCATCACGTTCGTGGAGACGGTAGTCCGTACGTACGCACGAATGCTACTTCCATTTAATTTTTTATTTTAAAAGAATCGAATCCCAATGATACATAGGTATATTACTATTCCAGTATAATATAATATTTTATATATGTTACTTAAGTTCATTAACACCATACTTTATTCGTTCCATGTGTGGTATGAACGAGTCATATCATTTTAAGGGGGCGGTAGTCCGCACTTCCTCAAATGAAATTATCGTATGTATATACGACATGAAACGAATAATGGTATGAAATAAAATGGAATTACAGAAGATTATATATAAAATATATATCATTAATATCATATTTAATTACAGTTCCATCATAATGGCCACCATGAGAGGTGGTAAGATGTTTTTGAACAATCATCGTTTCGTGAGGCGTTAGTTTGCCATCCACAGAAACATTATGTTCATCATCCATTAGATGAAGTTGTGTGTATGTGTAGTTTGAATACTTCTTATAACAACATCCTAGTATATTGAGGATACTGGTGTTGTTACAAAAGAAGGGAAATAAAAAGAGTTTGGGGGTTGAAGAAGCAAAATAAATGAAAATAATTTAAGAGAAATCGTTACCTTTAATTTAGGTAACTCACTTTGGTCGGAACCAAAGGACTTGTTGAAATGATTTATGCCTAAGGGGAAGCTTCAAGGAGGAGGGGAGGGATGTGGGGAGCTTAGTTGGGCAGAGTTTGGACGAGCCAAGTGGCTTGAGAGGTGTGAGGAAATGAGAAGGAGGAGTGCCCTTTTATAAGAGGGGTGAGGGGCACCTTTGGAAAAGCTAGAAATATTAATTTATAATAAATTCATATTCGGTTTCCAATGGCTCCAAAGTTGACTATTCAAAGGTTGAGGTGGGGATAGGTCGAAAAAAACTCATCCAATAGAATTTAGACAGGTTTGGGTACTTATATTAACCTTATCTTTAAGTATTAACTCTAAGTTAATTAGTTTCACTTTTACAATGTCTCTTTGTATTTTTATATAATATGGTTAATAAACTTACTATATACATCCAAAAGACCCCCAAGTGGTCCATTAATGATTAACCTATCATAATATAAGTCTCTTGGCCGAACCTTAGATTTTTAGGAATTTAATATTAATTAATAATATAATATTTGTTTTAAGAACTCTTTTATGTCAATTTTGACACTATTCACTAGTTGATTTTTGTGAAACTCATAACAGATTGATTACTTCGAAAAAAGTCAAATAAATCAATCCTAATATATCATATTATCCTAGAATTCATTAAAAGTTTCATGTTATAATTATTTGGGTATTTATAATATCAATTATGTTAATTTTTTACTATTTTAGTAATTACTGCATCATCATTGTGTCATAAATAAAATAAATTATTTAATGTCAAAAAATTATAAATAAAATATAATTATGTAGGAAATCTTTTTATCTTTCTAATTAATATTTATAATCTAAAATCCAACATATATAACCCTATGTAACAATTGTTTTTCTAAAAGATATATGCTTGTGTCATTTTTGTATTCATTTTAAATTAATTAATATAAAGTGTCATTATCACTTACAAGTGGATCCATGGGGTCCCAAAATTGACCCAAAGATGCCCATGGTCGACCATGTATCAACAAATAGGGTTAAGACACATTTTAGGGTAATTTAGTATTATTATAATATTATTTTTTTAACCCTTATTTACCGGATTTACCCTTAACCATGGTAAATAAAATATTTACCGCAGTAATTATTCAAAATGTCTAAAAATAAAAGTTACCTATTTACACAATTTGGACATCCTGATTCCAAATATGGAATCCATTTTTCTAAATTCAAAACACAGAAGTGGCAGAAATTAATTTAAAATTAATTCCCGCTGTCAAAACCAAAAGCATGTTTTTAAGAGATAATAACTATCAAAAGATTGACATTTGTTTATGTTCGGTTTAATTTTAAAATTATGTCCAATGACCAAAATTATATTAAATGGTAAAAATATATTCTAAATATATCTTAAAACCACTCAAATTCACAATTTATCACTATTAATTATTTTGATTAAAAAAGTTGTTTTTAATTAAAATTTAGTAATTTTCACTATTCATCAAAATATGAAAGTTATCCGAAAAGTACCAAAATTTCATCTTAGGCTAAATTCGATATTCCGAATCCAAAAATGAAGTCCATTTTGAAATATAAAATATATATAATTTCAAAATGTAGGTATTACTATTCATAACGGCTAGTTTGATTGGTTGTGGTGTGTTAAAATCTCGAAGTTGCGTACAATGCACGTCATTGAATTATTCGAAAGGAAACATACCGAGGAAGCTTGGGGTGTTACATTCTCCCCTCCTTCAATAAATTGCGTCCTCACAATTTTTAAAATTTTGCTTGGGAATATAATGGAAAGTCCCACATCGGAAAAAGAGTCAATAAAACTATCACTTTAAAAGAAAGAAAGAGAGGTATAAGGGTCATCCAAGATAACCCATACTAGGATTCCATGTAAGAAAACATGGATATGGATGATAAACTAAGTGTCAAGTTCTGATGGAGAGGGATAGAAATCATGATCAGGAGAAAGTTAACAATGAGAAAACCACAAACTTGTGTTGGGACAAACGACCATTAGTCTCCTAGTAGGAAAGTAAACGGACAACATTTTTTTTTAAGTTACATTACATAAGGAAGAGGAATTCATTTATGATATTGACTAAGAACATTATGAGATATACATACATTTTAAGTAGATTTTCATTCTTTAATAAATTTCCACCACTAACTCATTTTTTTTAAACGATGAGTATTCAAGAAGACTTGGTCACACTTGAAGAGATAGAATAAACTTCTATAGAATCACATGATCCATGAAGGATAAACCATATATTTACATTGTCTTTGAAGATTAATCAAAACCAAAATGGTCAGTGAATGATCTAATGATCCCCCAAAAGGATATTCATTGAGATAAATATGCACTAATCTTAATTTCTAAAATTAAACCAACAATACCCCAAAGTTAAATAGATACCATTCAATAACCAATTGTCCTTAAAATACTTTAATATAATCCAAACTAATATTGAAACCCAAAACATAGAAGAATTTGATTATGTAGTCTCCCATGATAAATTGTATCTCCAAATGACATCAGATACTCTTAAAGTCACATACTCAAAAGTAATTAACCTAATCACATATTCTCTATTATAGGTTAATCATTTCCATAAATAACCCAAATCACTATAAATCCACAATAAAAACGTAGATAAAAATCTATCATTACTCCACAAATGAAACCCCATAGTATTCTATTTTCCTTGGGCATATAGTGTTCCCAACAAAGAGAACATCTTCCAAAATAACATTTATCACTTAATCACCAAATCATTTTCCTATACCAAGGGTATTCTTTTGATATGAAATAAGAACCCAAATCAACTTATTATTGATCAATAAAATCATTTAACTAAAAAAAAAGTCACACTAACCAGGGACTTCATGTAGTCCAGTGGTAGGCGATAAATCCCAATCGCACTTTGGTTGTGGGTTCGATTCCCATAGCTTTGTCCGACGCGACGGGTTGTCACACGGTCTACGTGTTGTCCTTTTTCAAAAACTATATTTTATAATATTACCAAAATGAGATAAATTCCTCAAAATACTATATCATAAATTTAACCACAATGTTATATCATACCTTGAATCTTCATCCCAAATTAGAATAACTTATAATTCTCTCAAACCCCAATGATCATATAAATCCAAATGGTTATTTATACCCATATCCACAAGAGAAGAGACAATTCTTCCTCAAATATCATTCTCACATGGCAAACTGCGGGGTTACAAATACAAGAGAAAATTATTCCATAGTACCCATCAACAAGGAGTGCTAATACTTTTTAAACATTTCTCCAACCATTTATTCCCACATAGCTTCTTCTTTGACCAAAAAATATCCTATAGAATAGGACATTCACTCGGGTAATGGCCAGGTCCCCTACATTTACGGCAAATGACTGTAAATGGACTCTTGGGACCATTTTTATCTTCTTCCATAGTACTCTTCATTTTTCTTCGGCAATTCTTTACTTTATGTCCTTCCTTCCCGCACGTAAAACATTTCGTTGTCCCATTGAGACACTTTCCTGGGTGTCTCTTTCCACATTTCCTGCATGATGAAAATTGAGGGTTCTTTTCTCCATGGTCTCCATTGCTGGAGCTCTTATCATTTATCACCTTTCTCTTCCTTGTTGAGTCTGGGAGTTGGTTAATATATATGTTGTTGATCATATTTTTGGAAAACTGATTTGGCATAAAGACGATATCTTTTACGCCTATCAACATTCCATTTTGTTGCTCATTGCCACCACCGTTCCCATCTTGTACATCATTCTCAAAGTCACTATGACTTCCTTGGAATCCAGCCATTGACTAAAACCATAAAGCATTGTGTGAGTAATAGTAGTCGTAAAATCATTTAGAGATTAAAATGTCACCATATTCTCAATTTGAAACATATTAGGATTAACCAAGGTCATTTACTCTCATCTTATATATATATTACATAAATTGGTTTGTAAAGAAAATGTAAATTATCCTAAGCATATCCCCCGGGAGTGTCGTAACCAAGAGTGCAGCAAGGCCCGTTGTCGTGCACCAGTTCCCGTTCGAGTCTAGCTCAAAGCGGTTTTTTCGGGTTTTACCCCTAGGTACATCTGTGTCAGAGCCGCCTCTACCTGCTCGTATCCAGACAGGGATGTATTGCTCGGAAAACTCACAAAATCTCTACAATACCAAAATTCTAGGAAGTTCTTTTATACTAATCCTTAAAGTTCATCTTAGGTCTACGTGCTCTAATCAGATTTTATCTAAATCTAGCTACCAAGGTTTTTACTAAACTTCCTCTGATACCAACTGTAATGCCCCGACCCTAATTACCTAGAGTCGGTGCATTATTACATAACATTGGCATGATCATGAGAAAGATCAAGTCTCGAAAGACCGATTAGTTTAGTAGCCTTGGAATAACTAGATACATCCATAAATTTTTACATTACATCATAAAAAAAACATCTTGTCTTCATATCCCCTCATACTATCCCTGCAGGTCATTCATAAATTACTTCTTCATAATCCTGGGAAAAATAAAACATTGAAAGGGGTGAGCTCGGATGATCAGTAAGGATAACATTATAGCAGTAGCTTTCATAAATAAGCATAAACACTTAAGGCAATTTATAACTAAAACAAAAGCCTTTTAAATTTAAACTTCAGCATAAAATGGCGAAGGTAAAATGAAATAATCCCATTTACTTACTCACGTGGATATTCTTCTAGTCGAATGATCACATGCAACATCAATAACCACTTTCATAATGATGGAATGCATAATGCCAGACTATCATAACCACATAGCCAAGGCCTCGTGCCAAGACTACAAATAAGATTTTGCCAAGGCCTTGTGCCAAGACACTAGTTTGTCTCATGAGACCTACCGATGCATCGAGGAGCTATAGCGGGCTCCACCCGTCACTTATTAAGTCCAATGCATTCCTCATATGAATAGGTTTAAGCATAAAATAAACATTCGTATTAAAACTAGCATACGAAATGTCAATACTTTAACCACAAACCATGAATGGTATAAAAATAGAACATCCACAGTCAAACATAACTCATTTGATACAATATGAAAGATTGTATTGTATCACATTAACCTCAATCATGAATAATGAAGGATGTTGACATAGATGAAAATAATCATCATAACTATTTGAGAGAAATATCCCCCTTTTCTTGAAAACTTTTAAAAGTCACACTATTTGTCAAAAAGCCATTTAAAAATAGATTTTTGAATCAAAGTGTCCCATACCACTTTGAAACTTTTTAAAAGGATTTTTAATTTTAAAACTTTAATGTCCATATAAATAAATCCTTAAAACCATTTTTAAAATATGGACATTAATGAGCATGATTTAGAAGAATAATTCTTTAAAACATTTTAAAATGGTATTTTGGTTAGATTTTCTAACCAAAAGAGAGACACTTGAATACAAATAATTGAGGTAATAAAAACATTTTAATATCATGAGAATAAAGGAATTCATGATATACTATGTCAAAGTACATTATATACACCACATAAAAGTGATTTGGTGTATATCATCAAAGAAGTCTCAATGGAATGTAAATTGAGATGAAATCTCTCATAAAGGTTGTACCCTTTGGTTAAGGATAAATCAACGACATAATTATGTGTGACAAATATAAATACACTAAATATGATTGGATATTCATTGTAAATCAATCAAAGTATATTCACACATATTCTTGTAAAAACAATACCAACGAATTGGATGTTTAACTCAATAAATGGAGAATGAGTTAAAATTACTCTTATCAAATTCATATCAATGACTTGAGAATTATAAATGGAGTGATTATGTGTATCAAACTTATATCCACAGGAATGGGAGTGGAAATTATGACATAATCAAATGAATAGTGATTCCACACATAATCTTGGGGTAATATAATCAATGAAATATGCGTAAAGCCAAATGAGTGGAAATTGAAATCTCAAATTCCCTTATTGATCAGGTAACTTAAGAAACATACACCCATGAAAGAATTATCATACCATGATGATGTAAATACCCATAAATAAAAGTATATAACACAATGAATACAATCATGGGCAGTACACATACACCACATGCAATAATTTAGTGGTGATCAATGGAATTCTCACGGAATTAAAAGTGAGATAAGAAAATCCCTTACTTTGTACTTTTTCCTTGGTCGATGGTAGGTTTACCTCCTGTATAATGGTGAAATAATTGTTATTGAATAATACAAGAATCATTTACTTTAATATGATATCATATATGATCTTTTAACATTGATTTGTTAATAATATCTTAGTATTAACGCCGTTTCGGGTGTTAACTTACTCATTTTCTTTTATATGTTTTGTTACATAAGTCATGTTTGTTGTATCTTATTCATATCCAGAATGATATAAAGTCCTTAAACATAATTTTTAAATCATTAAATGATAATTATACTTGAATGGATACGATGGAGAATGAATCTCATCACGTTCGTGGAGACGGTAGTCCGTACGTACGCACGAATGCTACTTCCATTTAATTTTTTATTTTAAAAGAATCGAATCCAAATGATACATAGGTATATTACTATTCCAGTATAATATAATATTTTATATATGTTACTTAAGTTCATTAACACCATCCTTTATTCGTTCCATGTGTGGTATGAACGAGTCATATCATTTTAAGGGGGCGGTAGTCCGCACTTCCTCAAATGAAATTATCGTATGTATATACGACATGAAACGAATAATGGTATGAAATAAAATGGAATTACAGAAGCTTATATATAAAATATATATCATTAATATCATATTTAATTATAGTGCCATCATAATGGCCACCATGAGAGGTGGTAAGATGTTTTTGAACAATCAGCGTTTCGTGAGGCGTTAGTTTTCCATCCACAGAAACATTATGTTCATCATCCATTAGATGAAGTTGTGTGTATGTGTAGTTTGAATACTTCTTATAACAACATCCTAGTATATTGAGGATACTGGTGTTGTTACAAAAGAAGGGAAATAAAAAGAGTTTGGGGGTTGAAGAAGCAAAATAAATTAAAATAATTTAAGAGAAATCGTTACCTTTAATTTAGGTAACTCACTTTGGTCGGAACCAAAGGACTTGTTGAAATGCTTTCTGCCTAAGGGGAAGCTTCAAGGAGGAGGATAGGGATGTGGGGAGATTAGTTGGGCAGAGTTTGGACGAGCCAAGTGGCTTGAGAGGTGTGAGGAAATGAGAAGGAGGAGTGCCCTTTTATAAGAGGGGTGAGGGGCACCTTTGGAAAAGCTAGACATATTAATTTATAATAAATTCATATTCGGTTTCCAATGGCTCCAAAGTTGACTATTCAAAGGTTGAGGTGGGGATAGGTCGAAAACAACTCATCCAATAGAATTTAGACAGGTTTGGGTACTTATATTAACCTTATCTTTAAGTATTAACTCTAAGTTAATTAGTTTCACTTTTACAATGTCTCTTTATATTTTTATATAATATGGTTAATAAACTTACTATATACATCCAAAAGACCCCAAAGTGGTCCATTAATGATTAACCTATCATAATATAAGTCTCTTGGCCGAACCTTAGATTTTTAGGAATTTAATATCAATTAATAATATAATATTTGTTTTAAGAACTCTTTTATGTCAATTTTGACACTATTCACTAGTTGATTTTTGTGAAACTCATAACAGATTGATTACTTCTAAAAAAGTCAAATAAATCAATCCTAATATATCATATTATCCTAGAAAATTTGTTTAATTCATTAAAAGTTTCATGTTATAATTATTTGGGTATTTATAATATCAATTATGTTAATTTTTTACTATTTTAGTAATTACTGCATCATCATTGTGTCATAAATAAAATAAATTATTTAATGTCAAAAAATTATAAATAAAATATAATTATGTAGGAAATCTTTTTATCTTTCTAATGAATATTTATTATCTAAAATCCAACATATATAACCCTATGTAACAATTGTTTTTCTAAAAGATATATGCTTGTGTCATTTTTGTATTCATTTTAAATTAATTAATATAAAGTGTCATTATCACTTACAAGTGGATCCATGGGGTCCCCAAATTGACCCAAAGATGCCCATGGTCGACCATGTATCAACCAATAGGGTTAAGACACATTTTAGGGTAATTTAGTATTATTATAATATTATTTTTTTAACCCTTATTTACCGGATTTACCCTTAACCATGGTAAATAAAATATTTACCGCAGTAATTATTCAAAATGTCTAAAAATAAAAGTTACCTATTTACACAATTTGGACATCCTGATTCCAAATATGGAATCCATTTTTATAAATTCAAAACACAGAAGTGGCAGAAATTAATTTAAAATTAATTCCCGCTGTCAAAACAAAAAGCGTGTTTTTAAGAGATAATAACTATCAAAAGATTGACATTTGTTTATGTTCGGTTTAATTTTAAAATTATGTCCAATGACCAACATTATATTAAATGGTAAAAATATATTCTAAATATATTTTAAAACCACTCAAATTCACAATTTATCACTATTAATTATTTTGATTAAAAAAGTTGTTTTTAATTAAAATTTAGTAATTTTCACTATTCATCAAAATATGAAAGTTATCCGAAAAGTACCAAAATTTCACCTTAGGCTAAATTCGATATTCCGAATCCAAAAATGAAGTCCATTTTTAAATATAAAATATATATAATTTCAAAAAGTAGGTATTACTATTCATAACGGCTAGTTTGATTGGTTGTGGTGTGTTAAAATCTCGAAGTTGCGTACAATGCACGTCATTGAATTATTCGAAAGGAAACATACCGAGGAAGCTTGGGGTGTTACACAGGTGGTGGATGACGTTTTGAGGCTCTACCACCAGCACCACCAGGAGATCCACCCCGGCCTCAGGAGAGAGCACAGCTTCAGCCAGCTGAAGCTTACGATCATGGAGCTCCGAAAGCGGGTGGAAAAGTGCAGGACTAGCTCCAGGCATAGAGGCCTTTTCCCATTATTCCTCTAAATACGTTGTTTGTGTTTCCTTGTGTCCTTGTACTTTGAGTTGAAGTAATAAAAGATTCTTGCAATAGTGACTTTTGATTTCTTTTATTTTTTTGTTAATACTAAGAGGTGCCGGTTAAAAAATGTTTTCTTAACCCTCACTTGCGAGATTCTTACTGGAGGAGACCCAGTGACCACACACTGATACCGACAGTGTGACTCAACCCTTGGAGGCGAGAGTAACGGTTGGATCTCTTGGTATCAGTGTCGAGGCCTTACGACGTCATCCATGCCATGAATTAACAGTTCATGATGGAATTGACTGTATAAGGTAAGGAACATGGTTCATCCATGGGATGAGACCGAATTTCTCTTTTCGGGAAAGGAGAAATCTATGCAGTTTTGCAGAGCATTAAGGAAGAAGGGAAACACTTCATGTGGTTAGATAGATGTCAGCAGAGCTTCCTGGAGCTGAGACAGAGATTGAACAGCGCGCCTATCATGAGGCTACCAGAAGAGGGAGTTGGGTATGTAGGTTTCTGTGATACATCAGGGACCAGACTTTGATGTGTCCTGATGGAGGAGCGGGTTGTGATTACGTATAGATCACGTCAGTTGAGGCAGCATGAGCAGAACTACGCTACTCATGACCTGGAGTTAGCAGCAGTGGTCTTCGCTCTGAAGATGTCGCGACACTATCTGATGGGCGAGCACTTTATAGTCTATTGTGACCATCAGAGTCTTAGGTACATCTTCTCTCAGAAGGGCCTGAACCTAAGACAATGGCGATGGATTGAGTTCCTATAGGACTATGACTTTGAGATAGTCTATAATCCTGAAAAGGGTAACGTGGTAGCCGATGCTCTCAATAGGAGGATGGGCATTCAGATACTTGGGGAGGTGACAAAGCAGCTAGCCGCTTTGTAGATATCCTTCGTGGATAGATATGGATCAGCTTTTCTTCAGTTACTCATAGTCACTCCTCCACTACTGCAGCGGGTCATAGAGGCATAGCATGGGGACGCCGACTGTGAGACGCAACGTGCACAGATATCATCAGGACAGGAACCTGATGGATTCTCTTTATGAGTAGATAACGACATCCTTTTTAGAGGATGTGCCTTGTTACCAGTTGCTTTACGGGAGGAGGTGCTGAGAGAGTTTCACACTTCTCCTTTGGAGGTACATCCTGGAGTGGTGAAGATGTACCAGGATCTCAGACGACAGTACTAGTGGCCAGGCATGAAGAAGGTTGTGGCAATGTTCATTTCTCGATGCCTCACCTTCCAACAGGTGAAGGCAGAGCACCAGGTTCCAGCATGCTTCGTACAGCCCTTGGAGGTCCCGGAGTGGAAGTGGGACGGGATATCTATGGACTTCGTGACTGAAGTTCCATTAACTTTTAGAGGTAACGACTCTATTTGGGTGATTGTCGACTGACTCACCATGTCGGCTCACTTCTTACCCATCAGAGAGCAGGGCTCAGTGAAGATCATGGGACATCTCTATGTTCAGGATATTGTACGGATTCATGGTGTGTCATCATCTATTGTCTCCGATTGAGATGCTCTCTTTACTTCCCGGCTTTGGAAGGGGTAGCAGGAGGCATTCGGGATGCAGCAACGTCTGAGCACCGCCTTTCACCCTCAGACAGATGGTTAGACGGAGAGGACCATATAGACTCTCACGAAAATGCTCCGCGCATGTGTCCTCGACTTTGGTCACAGCTGGGAGGACCACCTACCCTTGGTGGAGTTCGCGTACAACAATAGCTACCACTTCACCATCGGTATGGCACCATACGAGGCATTATATGGCCGACCCTGTAGGTTACCTTTGTGCTGGACAGACCAAGGGGCGTCAGCACTTGTGGGACCAGAGATGGTCCAGGCCACGACAGAGAAGTTCCAGATCATCCAGGAGCGGATGAGGACAGCTCAGAGCCAAAAGAAGTCTTATGTTGACAGGAGGCAGAGGCCACTTGAGTTCGAGGATGGCGACCACGTCTTCCTGCGGGTCTCACCTCGACGTGGATTACGGAGATTTGGCCAAGGAGGCAAGTTATCTTCGTGCTTCATCGGACCTTTCCAGGTCCTCAGTAGGGTTGGTGAGGTGGCTTATCGCCTGGCTCTACCACCTCAGATGAAACGGGTGCATGACATCTTCAACGTATCTCAGCTGAGGAGAAACGTGCACGACCCGACGCATATCATTGACCATGGGGAGCTGGACGTTGATGATGGGGAAACTTTTGTGGAGGTCCCAGTGGAGATTGAGGATCGACAGGAGCAGGGCCTAGGTGGATGGTTGATTCTTCTAGTGCATATCAGATGGCAGCACGTGAACCTCCAGGAGAGCACTTGGGAGCGGGAGGCTCAGATGCGTGCCCAGTACCAACATTTGTTTCCCTAGTTATTGATGTATCTTTACGAGGACGTAAATCCCTGAGGTGGGAGTAATGTAATGACCCGTAAAATTCAAGGGAAATTTTTTCATAATTTTCTTTGGGATTTTACAAGAACACGGCTCTTGACGGCACTTGATTCTGAGGCCCGGTGTGCCCGGAATTTTAATACGAAGTTTAGCTCGGGTATGTTCAGTGAGCGAACGAGCGGGTTTTTTCTAACTTTTGAACCGGTGATCGGAAACGAATTCCAAGGGCACCAATGAATTCGCAGTGCCGGTATTTTCTTAGGAACACCTTTTCCGGAGTTACATTTTCACGAGAGGAGTTGTTAAAAATTTGTCGAAGATAAAATAAAAATTGAGTTACAATTTTTATTTCTTTTAAGTGGTTTATACATTGAGTGGAAGGTGGGGGTAACCACCCAACTTCCCATGGGAGGTTATGAGAGTGGTGGGGCCCACAAACCCCACCCCTTCATCTTCCCTAACCTTCCATAACCCTCCATTTATGAAGTTAAGTTGAGATAATTAATTGATGGAATTAACTTAACTTTTGAAATTCAAATGCTTAAGTTATGTTAATAAAATAAGTGATGAAATTATTTCATTTTGGTTGAAATATTGTTTTGTGAGTCTTTGGAGAAATGTTGAGGAGCTTGAAGAACTTCTTCTTCTTCTTCGACGAAGAATGCGAAGAACGCTGGATTCCTCGGAGATCAATGACGCGACACCGACGAATCATTTCTCAGCGACACGACTCTCTCCTTCTGCGACGTCTTCTTCGAAGATGGTTATTTCCATGATGAACCCTCGCTCAACGAATTCGACGAGGTAGGGGTTTATTTAAATTGTTGTTCCTGATTACTTATATTGCTATTCTTCGTGAAAATTTTCTGCTTCCTATCGATTAACGGGAGGGGTCTGGACCACACAAACACAACCGACCCTCCTCCCATATTGTTTTTGTGTTATTGCAGTTCGAAGGAAGGTGACATGGTGTCGTCGCACTGCGTGGGAACGAGCGGCAAGGATGTGCGGCGCCGTCGCGCCGCGCATTTGAAAATCGAACCAAGCCGCTGCGCCGTCGCACCCCACTGGAAAAACCCGAAGACACCGCGGATGGAGCGGGGCCGCAGTGGAGGGGCGCGGCGCCGTTGCGTCACGCTAGACGAACCAAGGCCACGACCATAGGCCGCAGCGGAGTAGGGAAACCGGCGGCCGGTTCCGGGATGCCGGCGTCGGAGCAGGGGGACCGGCCCTTACCGTTCTTGTGGCAGCAACAGCCGGCCGGCCGGAGCGGGCCGGACGGACAGGGAAGAGCCAGGGGTTACGACCCCCGGCTGGCCAGCATGAGCGGCCCCATAATGGGGGCCGCGGTTACGAAACGGTGGTCAAACGCCCTCCCCCCCCCCCCCCCCCATCCGCTCGTCCGAACGACCGAGCAACCGAGCCGCCAGACCGAACCGCCAGGCCAGGCCGGGCCGCGCCAGCCGGGCCGGGCACACCCAAGCGGGCCGGACCCGGACCCGGGTCGGGTTGACCCGGTTCAGGCCGCCCCAGGGGGTACCGGGCCGGGTCGGACTGGGCCCGAACCACCTAATACCGGACTTTTTTCGGTCTGTTACCCATAACATGGGTTACGGACCTCCGATCGACGCACCGTCAGTTGTGTAGCGATCCTTGGATCAAGGCGGTCCTTTCGGTATATTACACTCAGAGTTTCGGGGAACTTTGGGTTCGGCCGGGTTGGTTCATACACGAATCCAACCGGGCCCTCGGAGCGGAAACGCTTATAACTTGATCTCCAGACGTCCGATTGACGTGTCGTCGACTTTGTTGGATTCCTCTTAGTGAGACATACCTCTTGGCTTACTCCGCTTGAGGTTTGGATGCAGTTGGAGTATGGTCGTGTTGGTTTTGACTTAAAAACCAACCGGGCCTATGGAACGAAAAAGCCAATAACTCTCAGACCGGGCGTCCGAATGACGCGCCGTCTATGACGTTGAGTTCCAGTTGACGATACGGAACTTTTGGATACATCAACTCCGTACTATGTGTAAGTTGATGTATCATCCCATCGGCTCGTGGAGCGGACCCTCTCGAACGAGCTTGATGTGTGCGGGAACCCTAGAGCTGGCTGCGTATGTGACGACGATGACCACTGTACAGAAATCCTTTGTGGATTCGACGACGACGACTATAGCACTCAACGATCCTACGTGGATCAGTGCTACCGATCCTGTGTGGGTCAGATCCTGTGTGGGTCAGCGCTCAGCGGTCCTGTGTGGGCCAGCGCCTACAGATCATGTGTGGGTCCGATCCTGTGTGGGGCATTACGGGGGTTAGTTACCTATCGATACTATGTGGGACATTGCGGGGGTTAGTTACCTATCGATCCTTTGTGGGTCATTGCGGGGGTATGTTTCTATCGATCCTATGTGGGTCCGACTGCTTAGATGAATCAGTAGAAATATCTGATCATCTCTATTGTGTCACGAAGAAGTATACCTGTGTTAGCTGAATCTTGACTTTCAATCCTTATCTTCAATAAGATTGACTTGATATCCTGTGTGGATTACATTATTCTTTCCTATGTGGATTTGGGTTGTGATTTCCTATGTGGAACAAGATACGTTTTCATGTGTGGACTGGTTGTACTTGGGCTTGGATGTTGGAGATGAACTGGAATTAAGGACTTAGGTATATGTATGGGAATATACCTAAGCAGTGTCGGATGTTACTTCTTGATTGTATCTTTCCTTTGTGGATTATCCTTTCTGTAATCTGGGAGACCTTCAGGGGTCTCAGGGTTCCTAATGAGTAGCTTATACTCACCCCTGCATGGGCTATGCCCGAACTACGTTGTGTTGGTTGCAAACGACGGACATCGCTGATCATGGTTGGGGCTTGTGGAGTAGGAATGTACCAGGAGGTGGACCACTGGGCGGGACGTACTCAGAGTGGACGAATAGACCCGAGAAGTTGTGGAGGCTATCTGTACCCACCATTTAGGTGGGACTTCCCGTGGACGGCCCGAGGCTGCGGCTTTAATTTCAGTTGTTGTTTTCCCTTTACAGTTGTACTTTACTTTCAGTTTGGGTTTGTATACTGGCCCACTTACTTTTCCGCACTTACTATTGTACCTAGTTTTTACTTAGTGTTAACTTCTACTGGTTTCTTGCTTTGTGGTGTTTGTTTACTTTACAAAGGAAATGCCTTCCCTTTTTTCTGGGAATTACTCCTTGGTGCTAGTCACCAGCCCCTGGCCTATGGAAGGCGGGCTTGGGGTAGTCACGACATGAGCCCCGAGGACGGGTCGTGGCACTTCCTACCTCTAGTTAATGTTTTTATCAGTCTAGGAGATGAACTACAATGGCTCCAACCACTAGAAACTCCTAGGCTACACTCTGTGATATGTTCTTAGTCCAATATCTTAGATACAATAGTAAGCTAAAATACATTCACCTGTGATCATATTTCATACCTTTGTACACCCTGAAATCTACTATATTTTCATAACTCATTATTTGAAAAAATAGGCATGAATCAATAGAGATCCAGGAAGTGGGTAGAATATTCCATGACTAAAAATTTACCTCAGTCCAAGAATATATACTCTTTGGATCTATTGGACCTCAATGAATTGGGATAGAAATATTCATTGAAGTACATATGAAAATCCCTCCATGTTGTATCCTGATGATGATCTGTCTAGGTAATAATGTACCACCATATCATGGAAGAAGATCGAAGCAAAATCATAGTAAGACTCACACTCTTCTTGAGAGATGTAATGATCATCCAATTCCCATTGGCTTGATAGTAAAATGAATCATTACAAGGCCTTAAGAGAAATCCCCAATATGCCAATGGATGGCAATAAATTCCGAAGGGTTTCAAATACAAGTGGGGGAAAATTTACCCTTCAAGAAATAAACCAATAAAACTAGAAACCATAACCAAACAGTCAATATATGATGCATGAACCAATGGAAGATAACTCAAAAACTTCATGCACTCAAAACACCATCAAAGTAAGAAACAACAGAAGGATAACCAAGTATTAGAGTACACAACGGATAAACTTTACAAGACTCTTCAAAGACCTCAAGACTCCATGCTCCACATGCTCCAAGATCCAAAATCTCTAAACATCCCTACATCACAAGGTAGTGCTAATCACATGTGAAACATTTACATTACCCCTATCCCAGAAGATAGCATCTGGAAAAGCACCAATGTGCCAAAGCATGGGTGAGTACGAAACTTTGTTGGGTTTCCCTAATGACTTCCCTACTCATGCCACTAGGATAAAAGAGTTAGAAAAAATTATATAAAATGGTTTATATAAGCAAATTTCTCAAAAGCAGTTTATATCTAAATATAAACAAGTTTCCAAAAACATTCATTACCCAAACCATACAAGTGAAATTGAAACCAATTTTTCTACCAAGATATTTTTCCAGAAAAATAACCAAACAATATTTACAACCATTTCCCAATATCACTATATCGTCATACCCAACCATTACTCAAACCCATGAAACCAACCATGCATGTGACGTTATGAATGTTCTGTACTCATGAGAGGTTTCTCGTCGATCTACCAAGTCATCACAACGTAATTGTTTCCCATGTGCCATTAATCCTTTGGCAGTGAGCATAAGGTCATATTTCAACCAAGCCCCATATATGCAATTTCCATGTGCCATTAATCCTTTGGCACTGAGCACAAGGTGATATTTCAACAAAGAACTGTATATGAAATATGAACACAAAACAAATATTCCCAACGATCAAGCCAAAATAAACCTTTCAATAAACACACCTTTTTATTGGAAACTATTTCTGTCAATAACATTTCAATGCCAAACCATTTAAAATCCAGAACTTTTTTATTAAACATTATTTTTATTGAAAACCATTAATATAGAAAACCCCCTTTTCATCATCCATTTAACAATTCCAAAAAATCCACAATTTGAAATCATTATTTTAAATTAAACACCCTTTTAAAAAACTTTTCACCAAGATCACGCAATATCAAAAAAACCATAAATCATCAAAAATGAATATTTTACCATGAATTTAACAATAAAAAAACCAATTTGAATCTAATAAAATCTATTCTAGAAAGAGTAGTTGATAGAGACTTCACCTACATTTAAGGTTTTGACGAAACCTTAATAGAAGACGTAGAACACACAAGGAAGCGCGTCGATTCTTCAAGAGAAACCTTAGGTCTCTTATAAAACCTTAGGTCTCTTAAACTAGAAATATCATGACTCAACATTGAAATATTTGGAATAAAATAAAGTATATATACCCACTACATGTTCATATCTTATAAAGAATGGATATTGGAGAAGTAGACCTAAGAAGATCTAAGAAAACATGACAAATCCGTAATGAATGGTGATGTACCTCAAGAATCGGACTCGAAATCACTAAGGGAAGGCTCAGGAATGGCATATACTCAAGTGAGTAGGGTTCTCCAGACATCTAGGAAGAGTAATCTCAAATTAGGGGTGATTTGAAGCCAAAACTATATAAATAGAGAAAACACGAGTAAGATCTTAGAAAATAGGATCTCGATTTGACCTCTTCGCAAGATTTGACCATACAGTTTGTGCCAACGGTGTATGGATCATGAAACCTTATTTTTTGTCCCTAAACTCCTTAAGAACTCCAAAATATTTCATCCTTCACCTTTACCACATTTTTATGGTAACATCCAAATTTATTAAAACAACCCACTTTACGGAAACTATCTATATTTTGGAAACTGTCTATTTTATGGAAACTCTCTATTTTATGGAAACTCTCTATTTTATGGAAACTCTCTATTTTAATGGAAATACAAACAAAGACACATCAATTTAAAAAAGTGTGGAATGATGGTTATGTAACCGAAACAGGGGGTACTATATTCTCCCCACCATTGGTCTTTTCGTCCTTGGAATGTTGAAAGCCCTTGCTGGCCAAAATGAGTTCCATCCACTACTTTTTCATTTATTTATAATGTTCCCAAGAATCTTCTTGAATCTGACCATGTTTCCATAAAACCCACAGAAGGCCAATGATTTTACAATGCAAGACTTTCTCTTGTCTATCCATGATCCGTAATAGAATATGTACCAGTGATGCATCCAATTCTAGATTAACTTGATCTCATCTGATCACATGGTCAGGATCGGGGCGATACTTTTTCAATTGGGATACATGGACCACATTTTTCACCGAAATAAACTATGGTGGTAATTTAAACCGATATGCCACCTCTCCACCACATTCAATTATCTTAAAAGGGCTAATGTATATAAGAGATAACGTTCCATTCTTCCCAAAATGATGATGTCCAAGCCTTGGAGTGATCCTCAAGAAGACATGATCACCTAGAACGAACAAAAATGGTATTTAATAGTGATATGCATATGATTTTTGATGACTCAAAGTTGTCTCCATCCTATTTCTGATCAACTGGATATTCTCAATTGTTTCTTGGACAAGGCATGGCCTGACTAGTGAAGTTTCACCGATTTCCACCCAGCATAGTGGAGGATGACAAGGACGCCCATACAATGCTTCAAACGGAGCCATGCGTATCGAGGCTTGAAAGATATTATACTATGGGAACTCTAATAAGTGTATATTCTCCTTCCATGAGCCACAAAAATCCATTACACAAGACTGCAACATGTCTTCCAATGTTAGTATCGTTCGATCGAATTGCCCATCCGTTTGAGGATGATACGCGGTGCTCATAGTCAACTGAGTTCCAAGGGGTTTCTGTAATGATTTCTGGAAATGATATGTGAACCTTGAATCTCTATCTGATATTATTGAAAGTGGTAAACAATTTCTCATTACCACTTCATAGATATAGGTTTTTGAAATATCCTCCACCATTTGACTTTCACGAATTGGGATGAAATGGTCCGATTTGGTTATATGATACACTATCACCCAAATGGAATCATGTTTACGGATAGTTCTTGGAAGACCTATAACAAAAATCCATTGCTATTTGATCCCATTTTCACACTGGGATGGGAAAAGATTGTCATATACATTCTGGTCTCTAATGATATGCTTTAACCTGCTGAAAAGTTAAGCGCCGCAAGACAAACTCAGCCACCTTCCTTTTCATGCTGCTCCACCAAAACTGTGCCTTCAATGGCTTATACATCTTCATTGTACCTGGATGTAAAACACATATTGAAAGGTGGTAAGCATTGTCACGACCTGTCCTCGGGACCCATGCCGTGACTACCCCAAGCCCACCATTCATCGGCCAGGGGCTGGCGACTAGCACCAAAGGCATAAATCCCGATATAAGGGAAGGCATTTCCTTTATATAAGAAAAAAACACCATAGAGTATGCAAGAAGAAGTAAACACTTAGTAAAATGAGTACAAAAGTATGTTTTGGAAAAGTAAATGGGCCAGAATACAAACCCAACTGAAAGTAAAGTACAACTAAAAGGAGAGTACAACAGCAGAAAAGTAAATTAGCAACATCGAGTCGTCCTCTGGAAATCCCACCTGAAGGGTGGGTACAAATAGTCTCCTTCACTCATCGGCTCCAGCCGTCCGCTCCGTGTACGTGTCATCTAGTGATCTACCTCCAGGTACCGTCCAGCTCCACGAGCTCCTACCTCGATCAGCGTTGTCCGTCATCTACATCCAACACATTGTAGTGCGGGCATAGCCCATGCAGGGGTGAGTACACGCTACTCAGAAGGGACCCCGAGACCCCCGAAGGTCTCCCAGAATCCACGAAGGATAATCCACAAAGTAAAGATACAATCATGAAGTAACAACCAGCTCTACTTAGGTATAAGCCCATATATATACCTATGTCATCAAATCCAGTTCGGATCCAACATTCGAGCCCATGTTCGATCTAGTCCACACATGATAGCACAATTAAATCCACACAGGATAACACAACCCAATCCACACACGAAAGCAGAACAATCATATCGAAGATAATGATTGAATGTTAATACTCAGCTCAGACAGGTATACCTCTTTGTAAGATTATAGTGATGATCAGATGTATACACTGATTCACTTAAGCAATCAGACCCACATAAGATACAGGACCAGCTAAGCCGTTGGGCCCACAAATGATACAAGTCTAGATACTCTTCCGGACCCACGTATGATACAAGAATAGAGTCAAATACTACTGGACACACAGAGGATACAAGAACAGTAGTACTGTAACGACCCGAGAAACCATGTTTTTATTTTTTACAAGTTTGCTTTTCAAGGTCACCAATTAAGTGAACCAACAATCAACTTATAAGGTAAAAATAATAATAAAATAAAAAAATGCATCAAATGAATGAAAACTCCTTTTATTCAAATAAGTAACATCTCGGCTACAACCTCCACTAACCGAACAAGAAGATAAATTAACCAAAAATCCCAACTAAGAACCCGGTTACAATAATGGAGAGACCACTTAAAACCACCAAGAGCCCAAGAATGCGGTAGTGGTTTCAGGCATCCATCAGAATGAACATGAGGATGGCCGAAGCCACTGCAACTATGCTGAGCACCAAGGGAATCACATGAACCATCTCTTCTTCTCTCCTTTAGTCACTTGGAGTGAGGGACACCCCGAGACCAGACCCTTTATAAGCACACTAATCCGACCATTGAACCCAAACGGCTATAAATATGACCATTGGTTTCTCCTATCCTCTATGTTTTGTTTTTGACCGTTGGAAATAAGAATGGATTACCCCTGGAAGGTTCAGAAAATTAAATATGTAATTTTCCTTAATGAAATCAATAATAACTTAATTAATTTATTTCCTGTTTTCCAAAAAATACGAATTATGTTTTATGAAAATTAATATTATTATTCACTACACTTATTTTATTAATTTGAGCAATTAAAAATTTTATGTTGTAATTATATTAAAGCTTATGGGTTTTTATTTTGTCTAAATATTTGCTAACCATTGAGTTATATATATATATATATTACATCAAATTAAATGATTCTTTTTCTCTAAATTAAAGTGCTAAGGTTAATGCAAATGTTTATAACATGGATAAATAGTTTTGGAAACTACATCAAACTATGATTTATTTTACTTATGTGTTTCATGGTGATGATACTTATATCAACACACTCTTATGTGTGATTGAATGTAGTTTAATTAATATTAAACTTTAATTAAGAAAAATTAAGGTAATTGGCCAATAAATCAAATTAGAACATATATATATATGAAATGTTTTGATGTTTTTAATCATTGATCTTCATAATGTAATATTAAGTAATTAGTAATTATGGTTTAAAATAATAATAATGATAATATAATAAGGTTAATAAGAATTATTGATGTTTTAAAAATAATATATATATATATATATATTATCATATGTTTTGATTGAATACATATATTTTTATTGACCAATGACCTTATTTTTTTAAAATAATAAAATTTAGTTTAATAATTGAATTTTTCTTATAATAAAACCAATGATTTAATAAATTAATGAAGATATTAATAAAACATGTTTTTTAAAACCGAAGACCCGCGTGCTGTTATCTTTTTTTCACCACTTCAACCGGGGACCGTCTGATCCAGCCCACTTCGATCACAGCCGTCCATCCTTTTTAATGTCGCGCCGGTTCCAAGCTGTCCGATCTCTCTAGTTTAATCCCGGCCGTCCACTGTTTTTCGCATCTCTCTCCCCGTGGCTTCTTCTTACCCCGCGTCTGCTTCTTCTTCATCGTTGTGTCACTATACCAGTAGACTAGGGAGGCTCGTCTTCTTCGTTTAGGCCGGCGAGTGGACCCGCTTTGCCCCTCTTTTCCACAGGTTGACACCGAATTCGCCTCGGATACCCCGGGTCGATGTCTTCATGTTGAGTTCTGTGTTTCTTTTAAAACCCCATGTTGCACCGAAGGCCGGATGTTTTGCACCCGACTTCTTTGATCTCTCCGACCAACGGCCTCGTCGCTGCTTTGTTTCCTTCCTTCTCCACCTCTCTGAGCTAATGTAGGGGAGAAGTCTTGTTGTGGTTTCTGTTTGTGTTTCATTATTTTATATATATACATATATACAGGTTATGTGTATATGTACACATCCTGTGTTATATATCCGATACCACTTGCCTCTTTTCCGCATCCTTCTCACCTCCTCTCCAAGCTATGATAAGGGGAATGTTTTATTTTTGTTTAGTTTTGTTTGAGTTTCGGTGTATATAAATATATATATACATGTTATATGTGTATATATTTTCAGTATGTATGAACCTGGTGCAAACCTAGATCTTTTGGATCTCCTTCTCAGCCTGGAGAACCGAAAAGGAGATAGGGGAAATCCTCTCCTTCGTTTATTGCTGTTTTTATAAGCTTTGCATAAGTTATATACACTTGTTGTATAATTGTGTATAAGAATATATAGGACCATATAAACCTGTTTATACCCGTTTTACCTATTCCTAGGACTGAACCAGAGAAGGAGAGGTCTTCTTGTTTTAATTTGTCACCCACTCCAGTGAATATACACAAATATATATATGTATATATACCTCGTGCGTATGTGTATACATAATTATATTTGTATTCGTATATATATAAGATGATACATGCATATGTACACCCTTATTCCACATGTTTATAACCCTAAATTTCTTTTCGCCTATGAAAAATGGAGTTGTCGAATAATTGCATGAACATGTAAATCATTCAATTACATGGACCATAAAGATGTATATTTACATGTAATCATATATATGTACATGTACATCACTGTGCATAAGGGATGAATTTGGCTCTTTTGTTTGGTACAATATATTATGAGGATTTATTTACTCAAAAGCATATTATTTCATGAAAAATACCCAAAAACCATTTATATACATATTATATATATGATGAAGTTTAAGGGTTTTATGAAGGTTAAGTTCATTTTTTAAATATAAAAGAACCCCACTCGGGTTGCCAAACAATATTTTTGTTTAATGTATAACTTGGGAAATGCTTTTGATTATGGCTTATTGTGGTAAACCCATGCATATGTACTGGTATTATATATCATCATGCCGTCTTCAATTACATGTTTTTTATGGTGTTTATAAACATTATAGAGAAAAGGGGTCATGTTGTTTAAAGTGCTAATAAAAGATTTTTTACACAATTATGTACATGGTTTTCACAAGATGGACTTGATTACACACATTGTATCCCCAACTACATGTAGTAAACATCCATAATATCCATTTATCAGCATATGTGTAAGTTATGAATGAACTTGTTTTAACTGGGTATTATGATGTTATGGAATGTTAAGTGATTATGTTATTTTCCTTAAAACCCATGTTTCAATTGTTAAGACAATTTCTTATGTGTACGAATTTAGCATGCATGTCTCAGTTTACTTATGATTGAACTGTCTTCATGTTTTGAATAAGTATGTAAAAAGGGGGTTGATTAAGAATGCATGAAACCCTATGAATGAATGACCATGTCAAGATATGTGAGGGATGTATAGGACTTACATGTGACGGGTGCGCCCGGAATTATATAGCACAACCAGAATGATGTGACGGGTGCACCCGAAATTATACAGCGCTCCAATGCATTGGGTAAAGCAAGAGTCTCATGAGACGTTATGTGCGACGGTCTTGGCAGTTAGTGTTGGCTTGTGCTACCATGTAAACTGGATTGGCAGTGAGCCTTGACCCGTTAAGTATGTTAAATGGTCTTGATGAAAGGTCTTGACAAAGTCCAGTATTATACATTCCCTCTGCATGTGATGATAATTGGTCAACCAAGGGTTAGTTCACTAACAGGACAACCCCTAGTTGAAAACTCCCATCACTATGAAAATGTAATTTATGTGTCAAGAACTTTTTTTCATGTGGTAAACTATTAGAAGAACTGTATATTCTCATGAACCATGTTATGAACGATTTCCCTGTTTAGTCACAGAATTCTTTTTAGAATTTAAGTAACCTTTCTTGATTATTATACATTGTTTATTCTTCTTATGTTGTGCTCTCTGATCATTTTTACTTTGAAGTTTATTTTAAGTACGTACTTCTCTGTGCAAGTGGTTTTAAAAAACGTTGGATTTCATGAAAAGAAAATTTCTCTCTTTTAGAAAAGTTTTTTATTCTCTTCAAAAGGACTGATTTAAGAAAGAGTTTTCTTAAAATGTTTTTAAAACCCCTTACTGGGCATATTTTCTCACCCTACGTTTTTGTTTAAAATTTTTCAGGCATGGTTGGTACTAACGAAGTTAATCAGAAGCAGATGGTTTCCCAGAATCCTGAGCCTCGCGATCTTCTGTAGTAATGGGAAATGATATTTATGTTGTAATGATGTAATGAAATGTTAAGAATATCATGTCTCATTAGGCACCCTGGGTTTGGGGGTCGCTACAGTTGGTATCATAGGATGGGTTCAGGCAACTCTAGAAAACCAGGTGATATAAATGTATTACTATGACTGACTAAATAAAAATGTTATAACTTTTAGATGGCTGATGAAAATGTACCTACCAACCTACTGTCACTTCCGACTGAGGCTCTAGAGAACATTATATCTCTAGCTAACCGTGAGAACTTTCTGAATTATTCCCAAATTCGCATGACGTGTAAGCACCTATATGATGTGTCAAACTCGCCTAGGGTGCTTAGTCTTCACCGGGGATTGGGGATGGATTATCTCCTAATGATGATGACCCAAATTCACTCTTATGCACGTTGGGGAAGGTATCACTAAGTAATATTCCGAGTGTTCACAACTGGCGAGGAATTTGTCACAATGCTTGATAAACCCTTTCAAGAAGCTACTGTTACTGGAGACCTCCAAGCGGCTTACCTGTGCCAGATTTTGCTCCACGGATTCTGGGGCCAGTTAATGGACTTTGGAGTGTTGGAAAATGAGTCCACCCATTTGTCTCTTAGGAAAGAAGTGCATACCGATGTTTCCCAACTCCATACCCCTCACACTAATCTCAGGAGGCGTTATAAATGTTCCCATGAGTTTAGTCCTGTCTGTTCAGCCTGTGTGTGGTTTGAAGAGTTAGGATGTTTTGCCACTCTTTGTGGCGTACGTCCTGTAAACTCAGGCTTTGCCATGTAAACTTTTGCATAAATGGAAGTTTCATGTTTCATTTCATGTCTCTACCTTATCAATGTTGTTAAGAGTTTCCTTTCTATGTCTGTTTACAGATGGCTGGTCAAATGAACTTCTCATGACTACCCGATGAGTTAGTAGAAGTCATCTTGATCAGGGCATGCACGGTGGATTATCCATCCTTTCTCCACCTGCGAGGGTCCTGCCAGCATTTTCTTGATTTAGAAAACGGTCCAGAGATCTTTTGTTTATGTCAAGATGATGACCATGTTTTTCAACTCATTGCCACTGCTCAACTCCCCTACTACAGCCGAAGGGGAAGATACTTTGAAGTCCTCTTCCAGTGTTTTACTCTGGTACATAACTTCTCTGCCAGAGCGTGCTTCCTCGTAGCCACCCAGGATTACCAGCTAAGTGAAGCCTACATGTTCCATGTCTTGAATCTCAGTCTCCTCAACCGCATTATCCCTCTCGACTACCTCGAGCATGATGTGTCCAGAAGAGTTATCAAGGAGTTTATCTACTCGGAAGTTTCCGATCTTTGCATGGCACGAGCCACCCTTTGGAAGCCCGTGTGCAGTACGCATGAACAAGAGTACAGGATGTACTGTTCAAAGTGTATCTAGGCTAGGGAAACGGATGAGCTGGTTTCCAACCTTGGTATCCCGTTAACCGAGCCAGATCCACTGTTTCGGTAATGCTGTACATTTGGGGTTTCAGTTTTTTTTTCTTATGATAGAATTGCGAGGGTGCAATTATTTGAAGGGGGAAGTAATGTAACGACCCAAGAAACCATGTTTTGATTTTTGACAAGTTTTCTTTTCAAGGTCACCCGTTAAGTGAACCAACAATTGACTTATAAGGTAAAAATAATAATAAAATAGAAAAATGCATCAAATGAATGAAAACACCTTTTATTCAAATAAGTAACATCTCGGCTACAACCTCCACTGACCGAACAAGAAGATAAATTAAAAAAAATCCCAACTAAGAACCCAATTACAATAATGGGGAGACCGCTTAAAACCACCAAGACCCAAAGAATGCGGTAGGGGTTTCGGGAATCCATCAAAATGAACATGAGGATGGCCGAATCCATTGAAACCATGCTGAGCACTAATGGAATCACATGAACCATTTCTTCTTCTCTCCTCCAGTCACTTGGAGTGAGGGACACCCCGAGACCAGACCCTTTATAAGCACACTAATCCGACCATTGAACCCAAACAACTATAAATATGACAGTTGGTTTCTCCTATCCTCTATGTTTTGTTTTTGACCATTGGAAATAAGAATGGCTTACCCCTGGAAGGTTTGGAAAATTAACTATGTAATTTGCCTTAATGACATCAATGATAACTTAATTAATTTATTTCTTGTTTTCCCAAAAATGCGAATTATATTTTATGAAAATCAATATTATTATTCACTACACTTATTTTCTTAATTTGAGCAATAAAAAATTTTATGTTGTAATTATATTAAAGCTGAAGGGTTTTTTATTTTTTCTAAATATATGCTAACCCTTGAGTTATATATATATATATATTGAATCAAATTAAATGATTCTTTTTCTCTAAATTAAAGGGCTAATGTCAATGCAAATGTTTATAACTTGGATAAAAAGTTTTAAAAACTACGTCAAACAATGATTTCTTTTACTTACATGTTTCATGGTGATGATACTTATATCAACACACTCTTATGTGTGATTGAATGTAGTTTAATTAATATTAATCTTTAATTACGAAAAATTAAGGTAATTAGGTAATAAAGGAAATTTGAACATATATATATATATATGAAATGTTTTGATGTTTTTAATCATTGATCTTCATAATTTAATATTAATTAATTTGTAATTATGGTTTAAAATAATAATAATGATAATATAATAAGGTTAATAATAATTATTGTTGTTTTAAAAATAATATATATATATATATATTAATATGTTTTGATTGAATAAATATATTTTTATTGACCAATGACATTATTTTTTTAAAATAATAAAATTTAGTTTAATAATTGATTTTTTTATAATAAAAACAATGATTTAATAAATTAATGAAGATATTAATAAATTTTTTTTTTAAAAACCGAAGACCCACGTGCTGTTTTCTTTTTTTTCACCGCTTCAGCCGGGGACCGTCTGATCCAGCCCCCTCTGATCGCAGTCGTCCATCCTTTTTAATGCCACACCGGTTCCAGGCTGTCCGATCTCTCCGGTTTAATCCCGACCATCCACTGTTTTTCGCATCTCTCTCCCTGTGGCTTCTTCTTCCCCTGCGTCCGCTTATTCTTCTTCGTTGCGTCGCTATACCAGTAGAGTAGGGCGGCTCATCTTCTTCGTTTAGGTCGGTGATTAGACCCGCTTTGCCCCTCTTTTCTATAGGTTGACACCGAATTCACCTCGGATACCCCAGGTAGACGTCTTCATGTTGAGTTCTGTGTGTTTTTTTTAAACCCCAAGTCGACTTCTTTGATCTCTCCGACCAATGGCCTCGTCGCTGCTTCATTGTCTTCCTTCTCCTCCTCTCTGAGCTAAGGTAAGGGAGAAGTCTTGTCGTGGTTTCTGTTTGAGTTTTTTTTTATATATATACATATATACGGGTTATGTGTATATGTACACATCCTGTGTTATACATCCGATATCACTTGCCTCTTTGCCACATCCTTCTCACCTCCTCTCCAAGCTAAGATAAGGGGCATGTTTTATTTTTTTTGTTTTGTTTGAGTTTCGGTGTATATAAATATATATATACATGTTATATATGTATATATTTTCGGTATGTATGAACCTGGTGCAAACCCAGATCTTGTAGATCTCCCTCTCAGCCTAGAGAATCGAATAGGAGTAAGGGGAAATCCTCTCCTTCGTTTCTTGCTGTTTTTATAAGCTTTTCATAAGTTATATACACTTGATGCATAATTGTGTATAAGAATATACAGGACCATATAAACTTGTTTATACCCGTTTTACCTATTCCTAGGACCGATCCAGAGAAGGGGAGGTCTTCTTGTTTTAATTTTTCACCCATTCCAGTGAATATACACGAATATATATATATGTATATATACCTCGTGCGTATGTGTATACATATATATATTTGTATTCGTGTATATATATATAAGATGATACATGCATATGTACACCCTTATTCCACATGTTTATAACCCTAAATTTCTTTTCTCATATGAAAAATGGAGTTGTCGAATAATTGCATGAACATGTAAATCATGCAATTACTTGGACCATAAAGATGTATGTGTACATGTAATCATATAGATGTACATGTACATCACTGTGCATAAGGGATGAATTTGTCTCTTTTGTTTTGTACAATATATAATGATGATTGATTTACTCAAAAGAATATTATTTCAATAAAAATACCCAAAAACCATTTATATACATATTTATATGTATGATGAAGTTTAAGGGTTTTATGAAAGTTAAGTTCATTTCTTTTTATATAAAAGAACCCCACTCGGGTTTCCAGACATTATTTTTGTTTAATCTATAACTTGGGAAATGCTTTTGACTATGGCTTATAGTGGTAAACCCATGCATATGTACTGGTATATATATATCATCATGTCATCTTCAATTACAAGTTTTTTATGCTGTTAATAAACTTTATAGAGAAAAGGGGTCATGTTGTTTAAAGTGATAATAAAAAAGTTTTTACACATTTATATACATGGTTTTCCCAAGATGGACTTGATTACGCACATTGTATCCCCAACTACATGTAGTAAACACCCATAATATCCATTTATCAGCATATGTGTAAGTTATGAATGACCTTGTTTTAACTGGGTATTATGATGTTATGGAATGTTAAGTGATTATGTTCTTTTACTTAAAACCCATGTTTCAATTGTTAAGACAATTTCTTATGCGTACGAATTTAGCATGCATGTCTCAGTTTATTTATGATTGAACTATCTTCAAGTTATGAATAACTATGTAAAAAGGGGGTTGATTACGAATGCATGAAACCCTATGAATGAATGACCATGTCAAGATATGTGAGGGATGTATAGGATTTACATGTGACGGGTGCGCTCGGAATTATATATCGCAATAAGAATGATGTGACGGGTGTGCCAGGAATTATACAGCGCTCCAATGCATTGGGTAAAGAATGAGTCTCATGAGACGTTATGTGCAACGGTCTTGGCAGTTAGCCTTGGCTTGTGCTACCATGGAAACGGGATTGGCAGTGAGCCTTGACCCGTTAAGTATGTTATACGGTCTTGACGAAAGGTCTTGACAAAGTCCAGTATTATACATTCCCTCTACATGTAATGATAATTGGTCAACCAGGGGTTAGTTCAACTAACAGGACAACCCCTAGTTGAAAACTCCCATCACTATGAAAATGTAATTTATGTGTCAAGAACTGTTTTTCATGTGGTAAACTATTAGAAGAACTGTATATTATCATGAACCATGTTATGAACGTTTTCCCTGTTTAGTCAAAAAATTCTTTTTAGAATTTTAGAAACCTTGCTTGATTATTATACATTTTTTATTCTTCTTATGTTGCGCTCTCTGAACATTTTTACTTTGAATTTTATTTCAAGTACGTACTTCTCTGTGCAAGTGGTTTTCAAAAATGTTGGATTTCATGAAAAGAAAATGTCTCGTTTTTATCAAAGTGTTTTATTCTCTTCAAAATGACTGCTTTAAGAAAGAGTTTTCTTAAAACGTTTTTAAAACCCCTTACTGGGCATATTTTCTCACCCTACGTTTTTGTGTTAAAATTTTCAGGCATGGTTGGTACTAATAAAGTTAATTAGAAGCAGCTGGTTTCCCAGAATCCTGAGCCTCGTGATCTTCTGTAGTAATGGGACATGATATTTAATTTGTAATGATGTAATGAAATGTTAAGCATATCATGTCTCATTAGGCACCCTGGGTTTGGGGGTCACTACAAGTACTGCCAGACCCACACAGGATACAAGAATAGTAGTCATCTCCATCGAACCCATGGAGGATTTCAGTACGGTCGTCGTCGCCGCCGAACCCACAGAGGATTCCAGTATAGTCGTCATCGTCGTCGCAGTCGCAACCATCTCTAGGGTTCCTGTACATAGCATGCTCGATTCCGAGAGGGTCTGCTCCACGATCCAAGGGGTTCGATACATCAACTGATACGTAGTCCGTATTTTATGTATCCCAAAGTTCTGTCTTGACAAAAGGAACACAATGTGACAGACGGCGCGTCAATCGGACGCCCGGTCTGAGAGTTATTGGATTTTTCATCCCCGGGGGCCGGTTTGTTTTTAAGTCAAAACCAACTCGACTGTACTCCAACTGCATCCAAACCTCGAGCGGAGTAATCTAAAAGAACCGTTTAACTAAGAGGAATCCAGCAAAGTCGACTACACGTCAATCGGACGACAGGAGATCATGTTATAAGCGTTTCCGCTCCGATGGCCCGGTTGGTTTCGTGTTCGAACCAACCCGGCCATACCCAAAGTTCTCCTAAACCTTCATTGTAATATACCAAAATGACCGTCTCGGTCCAGGGATTGCATTTCAACTGACGGTGCGTCGATCTGATGTGCGTATCCCATGTTATGGGCATTTGAACGAATCTGTTCGATTTTAGGGGGGTTTGGGCCCGGACCGACCCGGACCAAAACCCCCTAGGTCGGCCCGAACTGGGTCGACCCGACCCGGGTCTGGGTTCGACCCATTAGGGTGCGGGCTGGCCTGGCTGGCGCGGCCCAGCCCAAGGGGCATGGCATGTTATAATAAAATAAGAATAACTCTTATTTATTTTGGGGGTTGTTTTGTTGTGTTGGGGAATTTGAGAGAGGGAGAATTTTTTTCTCGGAAGAAGTTCATCATCCTCCATGAAAAACATGAAGAACACTGACGTGCCTTCCTTCATTATTCTTTCCGTGTTAAAGGAAGGGAGATTCTGTTCCTCCTCGGATGATCTCCATCAATGTGTACAGAGCCTCACCCCGCGACGCTGCTTTCCGCGACACTCATCGATCGTCAACTCGTTATCGAGGTAGGGGATTGTTTTATGTTTGTGTTTATTATTTTGGCGTTCTTCGTTAAATATTTAGCCGCTTGCTATCAAATTTACGGGAGGAGGCCGAACTGCACAAACATGGCCGACGCTCTTCCCCTTTGTTGTTGTTCTTCATTATGTTTTGGAACGGAGGTGACGCGGTGCCGTCGCACCGCGCGGGAATGAGGGAAACACGGCGAAGGAGCATGGCGCCGTCGCGCCACACTATTGAGGCCGAAAGAGGTCGCGGCCGGAGTTGGGCCGCGGTGGAGGTGTGCGGCGTCGTCGCACCAAGTTGGTCAGACAAGGGCTATGGCCTAAGGCCGCGGCTGTGCAGGGAGGGGAAGCCGGAAATCTGGCCACTACAGCAAAGAAGGGTGAGACCCGTGGGGGTCCCATAGCGGCACACCGGCCAGGCAACATGGACGGAAATTAGAGAAGTCTAGGTGTCCTATCCCCCAGTGGCAGGCGACGCGACCCCTCAACGTGGGGGCTTCCATTTCACCATCAAGGGGTGAAGCTCCCCCCCGCTTTCTGCTCGGTCAAAACGGCCGAGCCACTGGACACGTGGGCCGCGCCCGCGCCGTACTAGGCCGGCCATGCTGGGATAGACCGCCCGCATTGGGCCGGGCCGCCCGCGCTGGGCCGGACCCCCGCGCCGGGCCGAGTTGCGCCGACGGAGCCGGGCCGCACCCTAATGGGCCCGACCCGGACCCGGGTCAGGTCGACCCAGTTCGGGCCGACCTAGGGTGTTTTGGGCCGGGTCGGTCCGAGCCCAAACCCCCCTAAAATCGAACTGATTCGTTGAAACGCATATCTCTCAATTAATTTAAGTGTTGGCATGATTTAATGGGAAGAAGGAAGTCACATAATTTAAAACAAGGGGATTCAAAGGGGAAGAATTAAGGGGGTTATGGGGAAAGTGAAAAGGTGGGGCTCGTGTGGGCCCCACCTCACTAATGTCCTAACCAGATGATAGGATCACATAGTATAGTGAAATAAAGTTGTGACACAATTTAATTTTACTTAACACTTAAAACACATAGTAATGAAATAAAAATAAAATTGTAAAACAATTATATTTTTATTCCTCCCATTTTTAACATCTCCTTCTGAGCAAATGCACCTTCGTAAAAGTTGTTCCTAAGAAATTACCGGTGCTGCGGTTTCATCGGTGCCCTCGGATTTCGTTTCCGAGCATTAGTTCAAAATTTAGAAAACCCCACTCGTTCGTTCACTGAACGTACTCGAGAAAAATTTTGGAAATTGATTCCTGGCACACCGGGCCTCAGAATTAGGTGCCGTCAGAAACTGCGGATTTCTAAAATCCCTAAGAAAATTAAGAAAAAATTTCACTTGAAATTTACGGGATTTTACAAGAATGAATGAGATTTCCTGAAAAACAATATGTACAACCAACCATTCTATGAAATACAAAACTGAACCCCCATAAAGATTCAATCCCTCAATGGTCTCCCCACCATTGTGTTTTGAACATACATCTAGACATTCTACATCAAATTTTTGTGCCTCATTGATCATTTTTACTAAATCATCAACAATCGTAGAAGAAAAGGAAAATGAAACATCCCATCGGTCTTCACATTCAATATGCATGTTGGTGAAGACCGACATCAAATTCCATTCATCTAAATATTCTTTCGCCAACTATGAATATGGATTTCTACTTAATGCATATTCTACAGAATTTCCTTTCCCTGATGTATACATGAAGTCAATGTCAAATATTTGGAGATACTCTATCCATATACATTGCCTCAGATTCAAATCTCTCTGTGAGAAAATGTGTTTCAATATATTGTGATCTATAAACAGAGAAAATTTCTCACCAAAGAGATAATGTCTCCATGTTTTCAAATCATGAATGAGTATAGCTATCTCCAAATCTTGTGTTGGGTAATTCTTTTCAAGCAACCTCAACTGCCTTGAGCCATAAGCAACCATGTGATCTCTTTGCATGAGAACACAACCCAACCCTGATCCTGAAGCATCACAATACACTACATAACCATGTCCTGATTATGGAAAGATCATGATAGGTGTCATTGTAAGCCAAAATTTTAGTTCCATGGATGTCTTCTTACATTCCTCCATCCATTAGAATGGATCAATCTTCTTTGTCAGAGCTATCATTGGTGAAGCTAGTTGTTAGAAATCATGCACAAAGCATCGGTAGTAACCAGATAGACCATGAATTCTTCGTTTCTCGAAACCATTATTTATTGGTTGACCAGAGATAATGGATTCTATCTTTTTAGGATCAATCGAAACGCCTTTCTCTAAAATGACAAGGCCAAGGAAATTTACTTCCGGTATCCAAAAATCAGACATTGATAAATTTAAAAACAAAATATGATCTCTCAATATTTGTAACATTATTTCTAGGTTCACCTCATGATCAGCCCATATCTTTGAATAGAGAAAAATTTCATCCAAAAGACCACAACAAATGAATCCAAATATTTTTGAAATATTCGATTCATCAATTCCATGAAGACTACTGGTGCATTAGTTAGACCGAAAGGCATGAATGCATATTCATAGTGTACATATCTAATTCTAAAAGTTGTCTTTGGAATATCCTATTTCCAAACCCTCAATTTGTGATATCCTAATCGCAAGTCATTCTTGGAGAACCACAGAGCTCCCCTTGATTGAGAGAATATATCATAAATGCATAGAATTGGATATCTATTCTTTATCATAACTTGGATAAGCTTATGATAATCAACACATAGCCGAAGAGTTCCATCTACCTTCTTCAAGAACAAAATCGGCGTTGCCCATGGAGACGTACTTGGTTGAATGATACCCATTCATTCAATCTCCTATAAAAGAACTTTCAATTCCCATAACTTGATTGGTACCATCCTATACGATGTAAGAGAAATAGGGCTGGTCCCCGGAAGAAGATCAATCTTAAACTCCACTTCCCTTATAGGATGTAACCCTGAGAAGTTCTTTGGAAATACATCTAGAAATTGAAACACAACAACATGAAAACTATTTTCCTCAATATATTCCATTGATTCAAAAGTTAATACTTCCAATTGGTAAGATATCGTTACCACCATTGGTGCCAACAAGCTCTTTTCATCTTATATTTAAAATCCTCTCTCCTCTAAAGAGATGTTCGATGTCGTCCTCAGTCATGAAACTAAATATTCTCCTATAACAGTCGATTTGAGCCTTGAACATTGTCAGCCATTCCATTCCCCGGACTGCATCATGGACATTCATATCCAACATTGAGAAGTCCCATTTTAGCTCAACTCCATCAACAGATATAATACATCCTCTACAAAAAAAGGCTTGGCATTCTCTTTCACCAATAAGAGTTTGCGATTTCAAAACAGAAGGCATCATTTCCATTTTTAAACATAGCATGTCAATATAACAAGAAGAAATGAAGGAATTTGATGCACTAGTATCAACCGAAACTTTCAAAAAGATAGAATTCAAATGAATCCTACCTCCAACTGTAGATGGTCCGACCTGATCATTGGAAATCATCTTCTCAGCTCCATACAATTTTTATTTCAAAATAATGTTCTTCTTTTTTCTTTACTGAGGTTTCCCTGGTTGTGGAGTCATGGTTTTTCTAGAATCACCATGCCTAGCTCTGCTCTTCTGAAAATACTGATTTGGTTTTCCTCATCTAGGCGAACCATACAATGATTGTGATAGATAAGAAGTATCTCAAGCACCTGACCTTGGTACATAACGATAATAGCACTGAAGATGTCCCATCTTGTTATAGTTATGACATGATCTAGGTTGTGCTGTACAATCTCTCTTTATGTGGTCAAGTGAACCACATTGAAAACAACATGCTTTGCTATGGATTCTTAGAGGAAGGTTTACTAATCCAACCGTCGGGTTCTGATTTCTACTTGCACCAAAGAAATAGGTGTCCATTTTCCTCTTGTTCCCAACGGTTGAGTTCCCACCGTTTTCTGTAGGTATTGTCCTGTATCCTCCCATAGATCCCACGATATCACATTCAGCCACAGTCACTCTATTCACCATATTTGTATAGTCTATAATACAAAGTACTACAATCTTTGATCAAATCTTTTGTTGTAGCCCTGATTCGAAGATTCATACCTTCAAAGAGGCACATTACACAACTTCGGGTACAAAGCGCACTATATTCATGAACATACCAGCATACTCTGTGACAGAGAGATAATCTTGTTTCAGGATGGAGAAGTCTGTCATTTTCTGGATCTTGAAAGTGATAGGATAGAATTATTGGTTAAACAATTCCTCAAAATCCTCACATTTAATTCCTTCATTCAATTTAGCCTACACCGCTAATTCCCACCCCTGACGTGCAAGATCCTCGAGCACATACATCGAAAGTTTGACCTTTAGCTCAACTAGTGTGCCGATGAAGTCGATGATACGATTCATCCTACATAACCACAACTCTGCCTTCTCGGGTTCGGAATCACCCTTGAAATTAGGTGGATTCTGCTTCATGAATTGGATGGATTGATCCACATTTTGTGTCTCATTACCCTAGTTCCATGTGTCCACAGCTTGAAAAGCATGGATAATACTCTAAACCATCTCTTGGGTCACACATAGTTTAGGTGCAACCACATTCTCCGCAGCTTCATTAGGATGGTTTCGACAATGCCTACCAGGTGCTATTTTCTATACTAACAAAAAACTCCGTTAATATCACTCTCTAGAAACTGTTGTCTTAGAATTAAAATTTTTATCACATGAACTATCAAAAAATTGTTTTCCAAATCATCCTTTTTCCCATGTTCAACTATTTTTGAATCCACTTCGCATGCTTTTGAAAATTAATCCATTTTCAAAATATAATAAACATTCACCTTTTCAAAATCATTCATTTGAAAAACAATTCCATACTTTTCAAAAATGATCATTTCTCGAAATTATGTATGCACTCCTAGTAGGAAGTCATTCCCCTATAATTCATGTCATGCTCATCTCATTTGATAAACCCCTGACAATGAGATTTCAAAATCATAGATCTGTCTCGAAACACCTATTTACACAACTCTCTAGTAACATGAGGTTCATCATAAAGGGGTTAGTTACATCCTTTTATGCTATATATTTCATGTTCCAACAATCCTACTCCTTTATAAGATTCCCACCCAAGGAATAGACAAGAAGGGAGTTCATCTCCAAAACTAAGAATATTGATGACTACTTGTTAGGCAAGGACTGAATAGGATGAAACCATTTGTAATGACCTGCCAATTCTCATTTTCATGAGGGTAAAACAAGTCAGTATGAGGCCATAAGAAACACCCCCAAGATGCCAAAGGCTGGAAATAAATTTCTAAGGGTTTCAAATACAAGTGGGGGATGATTTAACCTTTAGGAAATAAACCAATAAACCTACCAACCATAGAAAAACATTCACTATATAATGCATGAACAAATGAAAGACAACTAAACAACTTCATGCACTCAAAACCACATCATAGTAAGCAACAACAGAAGGATAACCAAGTATCAGAGTACACAGCGGATAGAGTACACAAGAATCTCCAAAGACCTTAAGAATTCATTCTCCACATGCTCCAAGCTCCAAAATCTCTTAACATCCCAACATCATGAGGTAGTTCTAAACACATGTGAAACATTACCATTTCCCCTATCTTGGAAGATAGCATCTGCCAAAGCACCAAAGTCCAAAGATGGGGTGAGTATAAAGCTCAGTTGGTTTTCCCCAATGACCTACCTACTCACACCACCAGGATAAAAGAGTTAAAAATAATTATATTAAATGGTTTATATAAAACATTTTCTCATAGGAATTTTATAACTAAATAAAAACATGTTTTCAAAACCATTCATTACAAAAAACATACAAGTGAAATTGAAACCAATTTTTCTAGAATGATATTTTCCAGAAAAATAACCAAAAATTATTTACAACCATTTCCCAATATCCCTATATATACATAACTAACCATTAATCAAACCTATGCAACTAACCATGCATACTATGTTATGACAGTTCCATTCTCATGAGTGGTCTCTCATTGATCTACCAAGTCATCACAAGGAAATTGTTTCTCTTATGCCATTAATCCTTTGGCACCAAGCACAAGTTCATATTTCAATGAAGCCCTGTATATGCAATTCCCATGTGCCATTAAACCTTTGGCACCGATAACAAGGTCATATTTCAACCAAGCCCCGCATATGCAATGTGAATATACAACACATATTCTCAATGATCATGCCAAGATAAACCTTTCAATAAAAACACATTTTTATTGGTAACTAATTCCTTCAAAAACCATTTCAATGCCAAACCATTTCAAATAAAAACCATTTCAATGAAACTAAATTTTTATTCAGACCCATTTCTATAGAAACCCTCGTTTTCCTCAACCATTTAGAAATTTCTGAAAATCCATAATTTAAAATCATCATTTTAAATTAAACCCACTTTTTCACAACTATTCACCAGGATCATAGAATTTCACAAAAACCATAAATCATCACAAATGAATATTTTTCCATGCATTTCACAATAAATAAACCAATTTTAATATAATCCCATCAATTCTAGGAAGAGGAGTCAAGATATAATCCACCTACCTTGATGGTTTTGACGAAACTTTAACAACAAATGAAGAACACAAAGGAAGCGGGTCGATTATCCAAGAGTGGCCTTGGATCTATTATCCTAGAAAGATATTGACTCAACATTAAAATATTTTGCATCCAAAAATGTAGATCTACCCACTATAGGTTTAGATCTGAGAAAGAATTGAGACTAGAAAAGTAGATCTATGAAGATCTAAGAAAACATGACAAATCTGTAAAGAATGGTGACATATCTCAAGAATCGAACTCGAAATCACTAAGGGAAGGCTCCCGAATAGATTCATCTCATGTGGGGAGGGTTATCCAGCCTTCTAGAGAGATTAATCTCGAATTAGGGTCATTTTGAAGCCAAAAAAAAATAAATTGAGCAAAAACGAGAAAGCTCTTGAAAATAGGATCTAGATTTGACCTATACGCAATATTTGAAGACAAGGTTTTGTGCCAACCATGTAGGGATCATAAAAACATACTTTTGGACCCAAAACATCTTTAAAACCCCCATAATCTTCCATCCTTCACCTTTACCCCATTTTAATGGAAGCATCCCAATTTATGGAAACACCCCACTTTGTGGAAACTATCTATATTATGGAAACTCTCTATTTTATGGAAACACTATATCTTATTGAAACTCTCTATTTAATGGAAACCCAATCAAAGAAACACCCTTTTAAAAAAATGCGAGGAAAGGGTGTTATGTACTCGAAACCAGGGGAACTACAAGAGGTGTATTGAGATGCTAAAAAATCAATATGATGGCCACTATGCATGAAACTGTATCCTATAGACTAAAATACCTTGAAAACTTGGGTTGATTATACTTCAGAAAATCACATGAACTCTCTTCCATAGTCATGGTAGGTCATGGGCATCCCTGAATAGTTTTCATAAAGAATTGGAAATGCACTCAAAATTAGGCATCAGTTCACATGTAAGGTATGATAGGTGGTACCTAATTTGGTACTACTGGAGGTTTTACTAGGGAATAGGGCCCAACACCATTAGAACATGGTCATCACCACCCTCTTGGATCATGACATGGGGACATCATGGTTGAATGTATCTATAATATCCATGAACATGCCTCAATATATGATTTTATAACCTCTATAATCTTAGATATATTAATATATCTGGTACAAGAAATTATAAAAAAAGTGTCACACCACTCTACCTACTGCTAAAGCCAAGTGTGGGTGACATAAAAATCATAAGAATTGTAAGATACATTGCCTAATTCCCACTACTAAGGTCTGGTTACGGTCATTTTATATACTATTAGTCAATGGCCTTGGTATAAAAAGTGTCAATTGAATGTTATACATAATAAAAACCTTTAATTTGAAATTTTTTCCCATTTAATAGTTAACGTTTTATCCCAAAACTAAATTAATTTCAATTCAAACTCACTTATATAACAAATATTTTTAAATAGTTAAATTAAATAGACCACCAATTCAATTTTACCAAGGCCCATTCAAATTATAAATTGAAATTTGTTGTCCATTTAATAGAAACCAATTATTTTTCAAATCCCTACACGAAATGTTAGAATGATTCCATGGAAATAGAAATCAATGCACCAAAACACACTACATGTAATTACCTTAGTAATATAAACTTGAAATAGAATATGAATGACATTTAAATCCTCAAGTGCATATAATGATGAATAAATAAATAAATCCTTACCTTATCATCACTGGATAAAAATATAAAATCATAAGTAACATCAATCATGAAGTGCTCCATCCAATGGTGATGTTAAGGAAACTATAATACGCACCGTCCAAAGACATCCTTTCCCATCCTGGGTAATTTGGATTTTCATTGTATGTGGGTTAGCTACTCCCATAAATAGTATCATGAACAATCCCTAACATGTCCCATTTATACTCCCAAATATACTAATTATAAAATAATTAAATGTAAGAATATTAAAATCCTCTGATACCACGTTGTGATATCCGAGTCCGGATTCACTCAATAGTAACCATGCCTATTTGAACATATGACCTGAACTGTGCCAACCCTTATTCTAGAGGCAGTTGAGTAGTAGTGAGGGTCCATGATGTAATAATTGGGAGACTACACCCTCATGATAAGAGTCTATAACAATTTTATAATGATAATAATGAATTGAGGAATCCTAAAGATAATGAAACAATAAAAGAATAAACATCAATCATATAAATAACCAAGTAATCGCATCCATAAATGTTATATAAAACAATGATGATCATGGTATTCTATATTAAAAAAGTAAATACAGTGAACTAGGGGAAGATGAATATACAATATACCATATAAAAAATGATCCTAATACCAAATAATGTCTCAAGTAGCATCTCAAATATTTGTGAGGTCCAATAACTTTGTACACCATCCTAGAAAGGTAATCAATCATCCATGGAAAGTCACATTACATTATCCCTACCTTCATCCATGAAGTCTATCTGGGTAACCAATGGTGACCTTAAAAAGGAATGGGATATATTCGGTAGCCCACCATCAATGGTTTATAATACCATCAATTCTATGAGTACATAATAAATAGTTTATAGATAATGGTCATGGTTGTAAATAAAATTTGGTAAATTAGAAACTTGTATAGGTCCAAGTTCCAATTGAACACACATACTCGGATACCTACTTCATTATAATAAAAAAATGTCTTTGAGTAAAGACATAATCATTATTTAATTTATTTTGTTGTCTCAAGTCCTATCTTGTCGGACAAGTGCCTCCATTGAACCACATTTGGGGAATATGTGCATATTAATTACTTCAATAAAATGTAAGGCTATGAAGGAATCCAATATTATTCATCAGCATGTATGATGCGTATTATAGTAAATTCATTATTATGGAAAATAAATCTGATCCCAACCATGGAATTTCCAATTCTGAACCCATGTATCACAACATGAATAACATAAAATCATCACCTTATAATCACATCTTAGTAATTCCTCATAGGAACCCCATATCACTCTATGGGTAGTATAAGTTCACCACCCTATGAGTTTATCCTTGACAATATACAAAGGGAGAAAAACTATCAATCATGGAATATAAAATGATCTTCACACTAATTATTTACTTTGTAGTTCACATAGGGACTTTATGTATCACTCGTGGAATATATAATCATTTTTAATAGGATTCTATCAATTTTTTCCATATGGGGAGTCTAAGTATAACTCTTGGAGTATATAATTCAACTGGAAAAAATGTTTTCCCATAGAGTTTATATAATAACCCTTGTGTCACCCACAATGCATTACAATTACATTTACAAATTATAACTCATTTAATTAATTGTTGTCAATGAGTTTATTTATGGAATTCTTCGAAGGAACCCATGGTTCACTCTCCGTATGGAAATATGAATAGTCACGCGTGTAAATTCTACCCATATGGTGTTTCAAATCACACCCTAGGCTTGTAATTCCTAGCATCCCACGAATCATCTCATTCATCTTAATTGGAAATTATAATTATTAGGAACATCTTAAGCCCATGAAATAAAGGATATTATCCAATTTATATGGACAAAGCCTTTTTATTCACAATTTTATTTAATTCAATTTACATGAAATTAATTTCATTTAACAACTCAATAGAAATAGGTAATATATAGAACCTTTAAAGTCATAAAAATTATATAGGCCACCCATGGTGGTTTTATTCAATTCAGAATCATACCCAAGGAATGGTATAAATAAATGAACATGGTCTCCTTTAAGAAATAACTTGGTCATGTGAGTTACATAGGTCATGACTATTCATTTAAATTAATAAAAATTCCATGTAACAAGTGTCACTTAGAGAATCTAGAACTCAGAATAAAGACAATGTATTTAAACACTAACTCATTAAAAAAATAATGGGACCATCTATCTTATATATGTATTGGATTCCTTGTCCATTGTTGGCCTCTAATTAGATCAATAATGGAATAAATTGAAAAAATAGAAAAATTACATGATAATTTGGAATATTAGATCACACAAATATTACATAGAAATAAGAAGATAAATGTTGAAAGTAGAAATGGGAATAGAGATATTATCGATATGCATATAATGAGACTGATAGAATGTGAATTAGAGTCCAGATGGTGGATATCCTTTAATGCCTAAATTTAGGCATGGATGAAACCTTTAATTTAATATGGATGTTGGGTGTAGAGGGAGATATAAAAGAGTGGGGAGGAGTAAAAATAAAAAAGAAAAATATCCATTGATTCCCCATTTTTAAATGGGTATTTGGTTTAAACACATATTTTTCCAAATTTTACTCCAATCGTGTGCTATAAACTAATCCAAGACACCCCTAAAACGATCATGGTGGAAAATTTGACTAACTGTGAACTTCCCATGAAAAAACCCTCTATAATGAGTTATGTATCACTTGTACTTTCATGTTTCTATGATACATGGTTTGAGGAAACTGTGCAGTCCATGATAGAGCACCGAACCACCATAAAAGATTTTATCTATCCATAGAGGCTGGGTGGAACAATTTCTTCTAACCATGTGACCAAACTTCTACTTTATAAGGTTTGGGCTCTATGATCTGTGCAAGCCTTAGACACCCCTGAAACTCACATGATTTTATTAGGAACTTCCTTTAGGATAAAACATAAGAATTTAAATGGAAATTAAAATATTGTGTACCTTATGAAAATATGGGTTCTTAATTGCAATGGTAGTTTGGGTGGGTACTTATAAGAAAATAGATTATAATTATTTACTATTTTGTACTATCGGGAATACCACATGTTTAAATAGAACTACTTATTTATTGAAAACTATTTATGTACAACACAAAAATCATTATGAACCTTATAAAAAATTACATTGGACTTCATTAAATTACATTGACATTTATATTCATATAAGTATTCATTAATAAAACTATTTTAGGAATATTTCATTTATTTAAAAACTCTTATATTTATAAAAAATAGTATTTTAATTGAAACTATATATTAATAAAAAATTAACTTTACATTTATTTTTTATGAAAAATATAATTTTTATGAAACTAATCATATAATTATATATATATATATATATATATCTAAATTAATGATGAAATGGGATAAATATAATAATTATTTTATTAAAAATAATATAATAAAATTATCACAACTAGGGTCCAGATACATTACATGTATTTACTGCCATGTACACACTATGGGACAAGTGTGCAATGGTAGAACATTCTTAGGTGGTTTGGAGAACATGGTTTGGGTGTTGACCCCTATAAGATTAAACATTCCAAAAAAATAGCTTCAGTCAGTTTTCATCTATTCAATATTTGATTGTTCATGTTCAAGGGTAATTCTTATTGATTCCATCTCTTTTTAAAGATTGATAATTGTGCATCATAGGGAAAAATTCTTCTGGTTGAGGCCATCACTTCTTCCTTCTATATCAATTATATTTTATTTTAACCCATAATTTTTATTAATATCAATAGTAAATATATATTGGATATATTAAAAATGGTTGTGATTCATAATGGTCATTTATGTTCGATAGAAAAATTATGGATATATTTTTAATAGCCCCAAATAAAAAATTAAATATAGTGGATTTGTTTTCTATAACAACATTACTCAATATGGAAATTATTCATTAAGAAATAAATTTTGTTTATAAATGATTGGTTCATTACATTATTCCCTGATTCAGAAATTCTACCCAATAAATTTCACATCATACACTAAAAAAGATGAAGGTACTTATGTATCATCTCATCTTCGCATTCCCATGTTTCCTCATAAAACATGTGGTTTCACCACAAAACATTGATCAGGTGAGTTGTATTATTTCACAAAAATGTTTCTCCATACTAAAAATATCATCATTTTATTCTCCTCATTTAAAATATAATTTTTCATAGGTACCACTTATTGATTTTATACATTTAATGGTTATTGTATGTACTTACTTAAAATGGATATATGGAATACATCATGTACTTGAGATAGTTTAGGTGTGAGAACCAATTGATAGGACAAAAATATTATGTTATCAATAATATCAATGTGGCTAATGTATCTTAGACTAAACTATCACTTCGTCCCAAATATCATGAAATTATTCTATGGTGATATATACAGGACTATGTTATCTCTAACCTCAAACTCTTTGAATCAACTATGATTGGTTGTGTATATTTTCCATTGACTTTGGTTGTATTTAATCATTTTTATTTTTTTTACCTTATCTATCATCTCATATATAATATAAGTCCCCATTAACTTCTTCCCTCAAACATCATCACAATATGTCTGAATCTGAAATCATATCCCATACTGAGCTACATAAGGTGTCATTAGAATTGTTGATTAGAAAAAGTTATTATATGAGAACTAAAATAAGGGAAGGTATTGACCCCTATATCATTGGAAATTAATTATACATTATCTCATTATATTCTCCATTGTTTAAATGGTTCTATTAGACTGAACATTTGATAGAGGTTGATAAGCAGTGCTGAAACATAGCTTGGTATCCAATGTTTGATGAATGATTATCTAAAACCATGAGGAGAAGTTGAAATCTAAAATATTTGTAATTATAAGTGGTACACCAGGATTTCTTACAACATATATTATTTATATCCTATATATTTATTCAATAGAGAAATATTCTGAGATAGTAAGGAAATGTGATAACATTTTAAGGTGATCGGCTTCCGCAAAAATAGTTTAATGGCCTCTAGACATCCTAGGGATTACTAAGAAAAAAATCCTAGGTAATATTTTCCCATTTAGATAACGGTATGGGAAATGGTAACAGAATACCATTATACTTATAATATTAAACCTTTATTTATTTTTATAAAAAACATCATGAGGCAAATTCTATAATCTCCCTCATAATTTTATTCGAGTAGAAATTTTTCTTTTGATTTCAATACATATTTTTTTCTTAAATGAATAGAGAGGGATGATCTTTTTACATTATCTAGATATTACTTATTTAATTATGGTTTTAATGTGACATATATATAAGATAAAAAGTTTATGAATCCATCTTTAAAAGACATAAACACTATAATTATATCAACATTTCAATGTATCTCCTCAATGACGTTTTGGTCCTCATTGATCCTCTCAAGAATTGATAGTTATGTATTTATTTGTGAATTATTGGATGAAATTACTTTTATTATCCCATGTCCATCCTTCTCATTTCCATGAATATTATATCCCTTTTAATCCACATCGTGGATATGGTCTGGAATATTTTCCATTCATATCATCTGCCACTTTATCCACCTTTATGGGATGATAAGAGAATAAATAGGCATAATCCTTGATCAAATATATCCACATTCTTTAGAACATAATTATCTCTTTTTATTGGATATAAACTTGAGGAATTATGATTCATAAATATTCAATGTGAAGATCACAACAACTAATTCCATATCAGGAATTGGGTAGTTATTCTTAGGTTTCATTAATTATTGGGAGGAATATGATAAAACATTCTTATTTTTTCATGATAACAGAACAAAAAACTTTTTTAGATGCGTCACTATAGATCATAAATCCTTTCCCACTAGGGTTAATGTGATAAAAAAATGAAATGAATTTCCTTTTTTTAACTTTTTAATGCCCTCCAAGAATTCATCAGTCTAGAAAAACATTACTCCCTTATGAGTTATATTGTTTAGTGGGTGTGTAAATCATGAAAAGTTTCTCATAAATAAAAGATAGTACCCAACTAATCTTAGGAAACTATGAATCACCACCCAAAATTTTGTCTTGAGCCATCATCCATATTTTTACTTCTCTGATGTATCAATATATTGACCACTTTTGGTGATAACATTCCCCAAGAATGGTAAATTCTCCATCTAGAACCCACATTACTATACTTCACATATAACTATTCTTTTCATAGGTTCTTCAAAAAAATATCCAAATGATCCTTATTTTCCTCTTTACTTCTAGTGTATATAAGAATATCATTTATAAAGAAAAAAAAATTATTTTTGAGGTGATATATAAATAATATAGTCATTAAGTATATGAACATTGATGGGGAATTAGTGATTCCAAATGGCATCAAAATGAATTCATAGTTCCCTTACCTTTTAAGAAAAGAAATCTTAGGGATACCCTATGTATTCACCTTTACTTGGTAATATCACAACTGAAGATCCACCTTAAATATGTACTGGGATCCATGTAGATATTTAAACAAGTCATTAATCTATTTTATATGATACTTGTACATTATCAAGATCTTATTGAGGTCATGATAATAAATTCAATGGCACATTGATCTATCCTTTTTCTAAACAAAAAGGACCCACATTCCCCATATTAAAGCACTTGGGAATATAAAAATACTATCAAGATTTAATATTTGTTTCTTCTTTATTTATTCATGTTAAATTGTAAATAATTTATATAGATTATTGTATAATTCAAAATATTTGGGTAAAATAATATTTGAGAACTCATCCTATTTGGTTGGGGTAACACTAGTCAATTTTGGGAAACCAATGATATATATTTTTACAATGGGAATGTCTCCAAAGGATAATATTTTCCTTAGTTTTAATCATTTATGTCAGATATTATTACACATAAGGAAATAATTTCCATTCTAGAGATTATTAATCCAAAATATATCCATCCTAATAATTACACTTGTATATAATCAGAGAGCGATTCACTATGCAATGGTTGATTTCCTTCTCTTGATGTTTTTGGTTATAAATATACTATGAAATCCAATTCATACCCAAAATAACAATTAATTCCAATAAATAGAGGATCAAAAGGATTTTGGTGAAATTCATCCCATAAATATTGAAAAGGGATAAGATATAAGTCTAGGATAAAATAATTTTCCGATTTTCTATTTTCATCTATAACATGAATTTTAAATTTTATGTTGTTGTTTTAATTGTTATAAAAAAATTCATTAATATGAAAGAATTAATAGAAACACTATCAAAAAATATGTTTAATATTATTGATTTAATAACTAGTATACTCATCACTAAATAATTTTCACGATCCACCTCTAAAATTGTGATGGAATATGACCATCCTTTATCTCTAGGTCATGTAGGTTGTTGTCACTCATTATATTTAACATAGATTTTCACTAGTTTACATAGTGTCCTTATTATTTATCATTAAAAAATTTAACCATTGGATAAGTGTTTATTTGAACTTCACATTATTCTATAATACTGGTTTTATTCTCCTATTGGTATTCTCTATCTTGTTTTCCCTCTTTACCATACCAAAATAATTTCCTTTTCTCTTTAGGAAATTTTTGGGATACTTCTTCTTTAACTTTTGACATGCGTGAAGTTGTACATTCTTAACACCATTATATTTATCAATTTCTCCCCCAAAATGAAACTCCATTCTATAATTATTATCTATAGTCCTATCACACCATTGACATTCAATAAATCTATATCAACATTGTGGGGACATTAGAAAATTTCATCATATTTTTCAATGTCTCAAATCAAAAATTATTTTCATATATTCAACTATGTTATACTAAATATGCATTAAACATTCATTTCCGGGTTAATATTAAATTCAGAGGCATATCATTCATTCTTATGATGTTTTTCTCATATAACATAATGGATTTATCTTCTTTTTTCATGAGTCCAAAGTGATCCATCTCCATTTTATATCAGATAAAGCGATGACAATATGTACTAAAAAACATTTTTTTGAATTCTTCATATTCAATTTAAATGATTAATTTCATGTGTTTTATATTCTTGATCAATTTTTATGAATGAATAGCTTCATCTAAAAAGTGTCAAATAGAAAACACATTCTTGATTCATTTAAGGACATAAAATATCTTTTCAATGGTGTTGATCCATTTCATTATGATTAAGTGATCATAAGATCATACAAATGGTAGTGGCCTTTGTCACATAAAGTTTTCAATTAAAACATGAAATTTATTTGGATGATTTTTGTGTTCCTCCTTATTAATCTTTTTATTAAAATCACAAGTTAACTATTAAATTATCTTTATTATATTCTTGGCATGCGCTCTTATCCTATTGAGAATATCATTTGGGTATCTATTAAATTGCCCATCACACTGGGTTTTCATACAGTTCCAATTATAAATACTCATTGACTAAAATAAAGGAAAAATAAAGTTGAAAATTTTCAAACTATAAACTATATAAAAGGTGGATAACTCCTAAATGACATGAAATACTTAACCCCTAAATATTTATGATTTAATATATGTTTTCCACAAGCAATTTCTATATATTAAAATTTCATAGGGATTTTTTTCAATTTATAATTTTTTATAAAAGGAACATGATTAACCAAATCATATATCTCAGGAGTTTTTGGATAGGTTTTTAGTCTTAGGACTCTTTTTCAAGCACTTGTTACATGTTGAGTTAATACCCAACATATCCATTATGAGTTATTATTTGGAGGTACAATTGTTTCAAATGAAAAAACACATACATATATCTAGATAAAGAGAAAACCAGTAACTTAAATCTTTAAAAAAATTTAGGGATTTTCATAGATATTTAGTCTTATCCATACGGTTTGCACTATAGTTTTCTAATACTAATTCCCAAAGTAACTATATCTTCTCCAGATACCAATTATAAAAACCCAAATAATTTTTATACTTTATTTCATGATTTATTCCATAAAGATACACATAATACAATCCAAAAATATTAAGAGGCCAACTGTCATTAAGTAATTAGATACATAGGACAATTAGTTGAAATATGGATACAAATAAATTATTTAAAAACTCTATAATCTTCTCTTAAATTCCATTTTATTTAATACTAAATGAGATAACTAGGGGATACAAATAAGAAATTGGTGAGTTATAAATCCTTTTAGCTGAATAACCATGGAAAAATATAAATAAATATATTACATGAGATTCAATATACAAAACATGGATACATAAACTGGTGAAAATCATAATCCTGAACATAAAATAATTATATAATATGATACATCAAGGAATAACAGGAATATGGAAACCACATAAAAATCTCATTATTAGCATAATATGAGGCTAACTAAAAATAAATCATAACAAAATGGGATTCGGATAACTAAATATTCACTATACACGATATCTTATGAGATGAAAACATTACCCAATGCATTATAGGGATGTATAATTCATGTCAAACCCATCATAATCATATTTTATACATACATTTGTGTGCTATATAGATCACACAATATAAGAATGTATTTCATCACATTTAATCGTGTGATTAACGAGTTTTAGTTTAATACATGGTAGTAAAAATTAAATAATGAATACAAACAACTAGGTGATAACCTTGAGTGGAAATGGGGATGGGAATTCAAAACACAAAAAATTGGCATGGAAAATTGTGAAACAGTATCAGTCGGATGAAGGGTGTACATAAAGATTCATAAAGGGGATTAATGGGAGTCAAATAAGATATCAAATTATTAGGTAATAATAAATATATTAATGGTATGTTTAAAAAATCATGTCAATATGAATAGTTGGAAATAAAATGGCACGATACAAAGAAAGTAGTTAAATTGAAAAGGAAGTGGAAAAAAATATGGTACATGACAGGTTGCTTCTAAAAGCATTGGAGAACATTCATAAGATCTTGATAAAACTTTATTAAGGATTTATAGAGGAATGGGGAGAGGAAATAAATTTTAAATGTGTTTTTATTGAATAGTAATGGTATTTTGGATTGTTATTCATAGAAAAATATTGGGAAATTCTTGATTAATTTCTAAACATAGGCTTTAGACTCTAAGTAATAAACGAATCAAGACCACAATAATTAACATTGGGTTTTAACTGGTTTCTATTGAGGAATATATGGTTAAAAAATTTAATTAGGTTAACAATAGAACTCATTAAAATAATAACATTTAAATGTGGAGGTGAGTCATATTCATAAGGAATAGTTTTTAAAACTGTAAAATATTATATAGGATTTGTGGGATTCATTATATGTCTGTAAAATTATTCAAATAACATTAAAAATAGATATTTTAAATGATTGTTTTATATTATAATTTTTATAGTAATTATTAAATATATTTTGGTAATAATTTAATCATAATTCGTTCTGTATATTTATACTATATTTAATTTTTAACCAAAAACTCTAGTGTCTTATAAAAACATAAAAAATTCACCAAGGGTAAATTTCGATATTTGGATTTTAAAAATGGTATTTATTTTACCAAAATAATTTTATAAATATGGTAATTTTCACTTTTAATTAAAAAATCCTTATTTATTCAAAATACTATGTTTAAGACACACACTTTCTGACCCATATAAGCAATTAAATGTCACTTCATTAAATTATATTTAAATAGTTATTATTTAATAAGACTATATCTTGAAAATTAAATTTATTCTATAAGTATGACATTTATAAAAAATTGTGTTTTATTTTCATATATATATGGCCAAAAAACATAATTTTGTGTTCTTTGTATGAAAATATAGTTTTTTATCAATCCTATAATATAAAATAGTATATATATATATATATAAAGTAATAATGAAAAGTGGTAAATATAATTTTTCTTTTTTTAAAAGAAAATGAAAAAAAATCATAGTACTAGGGTATAAATACGTAACCCATAATTACACCAGTATCTTCCAAAAGGGTTAGGTCTGCGATGGTAATATTTTAGTAGGGTACTTTAATGATCATGGATTGGGGAAAAACTCTATAAAATTTAATTTCTCCCATAAATGGGTTTTCTTGAGTTTTATTTGTGGAATAATTTCATGAGAATCATAAAGGGAAAGCGTCGTGAATCCATGTCCCTTAGAAGATTAGATAAATGGTCTTTATAGGGTACAATTCTATTGGTAGAGGAAATCACTTATTCCTGCTCTGTCAATGATATTTTATTATAAAGAATACTATATAATAGTCTTAATGGTCATTTCATAACCACTATATTAGAAATTTTTAGGACTCTTAATGGTATTTTAAGCTCAATATAAAAATTATGGCTATTTTTAATATGTTTCTAAAAAAATTGAAATATAGCATGTTTTTTATCTTGATACATTACTTAATAATGAATTTATTCATTTTTAAGTAAATTTCATTTATAAAAGTATAGGTTGTTAGTTGTTTTTTATATGAAAAAATAGTAGTTGAAAAGGAAAAAATTGTCTTTGAATTTAGTATAGGTTGGAGGTTATGGAAATATGACCTAAATTCTAACATATATAATAAGAATTCATTATTATTTTACATGAAAATTATGATTTTCATGAATATTAGGTAATTTTTTTTATACGGGTTCAATATTTGATCAATCATCCACATTTTATTTCATTTGTTATGAAATTATATGTGATATAATCAAATATAGGAGAAGTATTCATATGTTAAATTCATTGTCTGTATCATTTATTTATGCACTATAACACATGAATAGATGCAACATCAACCAAATAGTTTCCTCAGGGGATTATATAAACCACTTTTACATGATGGTATGTGTATGGATGTTTTCCTAAAAAACCTTGATACATGAATCATTATTTTTACTCCTTCTTCACACTATAATATGCCAACACGTCATGGAGGATAGGTGAATCCCACTCAAATGTAAAGTGATTAATTTTTCACATGGATGCCTTTCTTGGAGAGACTTACTTTAACTTCTTCTTATTTAATGATGATCAAACACATTGAATGAATATCAAGAGGTTTCATCATCTTCTTCAATGTGTGGTACATTAATATAAAATATTTATTGATTCCATTAATTATATAGTTTTCTTATATCATTCATGGGAGATCCTTAGTAAGGGATTATATATTTTCAAACTTTATCTAATAAATTTCATTATTTTTTTGAATCCCAACTTGATTCACCTAGCCATGTATATTATATTTCATTCTAGGTAAAAAAATATTATGTTGAAGGATAAAATCATCTTAATGTTTTCAGAGGGAAAATTTATGGATCCACAGAAGTTGTATAGAGATTGAAATCTATAATATATGATGAATAAGGTGATATTTAAATATATTTTAAGGTGATTTGGAAACAAAATAATGATATAATGACAAGAAGATTGTGGAGGATTCATAATTCTATAAACTATGTTTGGTAGTTGAATTTGTTTTCAGATGATGACATAAGACCTAATGGTGAATCCTGAAAAATGTTTCTGAATTGGGTGATTGTTATGTACGACCACATGAAAGCTATTTCCCAACTAAGAAATTAGAAATAATGGAATGATAGTTTCTAATAGGATAATTCATGATTCTCTAATGAAGATAGTGGTGTGGAAACTACAATAACATAAATAATAGAAGAATGAGGACCAGATAAAAAAAGAAGGAAAAATTGAAAACAATGTTGAACCCTCTGATATCATCATTGCTAGAATGAAAATTTCAATGTGAACCACCTAACATGAGTGCCCCACTCATGGGGGAAAACATAAGAAAGCATTACATGATGGGATCCTCGATTAAAAATAAAATCTTCACCATCTAGCTAATATATCACCTAGGAGTATAAATATTACAAACCCCTCTAATTATCTTTGAGTAAATATAAGAAACATAAAACTAGAATCCAGTTCACCCCATTCCTTTCTTATTAAATAAAATATAAATCAATTAATGGATGGTTATCTTTTTGACTTATATAATAAATTAGGAGTCAATAAGATAACCATAAAAACTATGGATTTTTATATTAGAAAATAATAAAATATTTAGAGAGAGTTATCCTTAACTCTACCATTATCATTGAGGGAAAGTAAAATATGAACAAATATATTCCTACTAGGAAGGGATTACCTCTATCATAAAGAAGTACTGACATAAATATTTCTAAAAAGGAAAACTACAATACTTGAAAAGTCAGGCAAGGCTTTAGACGTTCCCAATTTCTTATAATGTACATCATAAATTTTTAATATATATTTTATAAATTTTATCCCTAACTTATATGTGTATAGACTAAATGTATTATATTATTTCTGAATGATATGAACCTTATATATATATATATAACTGTTAAGGTAATTGAAAAATTAGCCAAATAAATTTTTTTTAACATGAATAAAACAAGTAAATATAAGTATCAAAATACCACTCAATAATTACTCATTCCATGTACCATTATTTAAGGGAATAAGTATGTTTTTAATAAAACATATTATATATTTGTTAATAAAAAACAAGCATTTTATGAAAATATTAAATGATGGAATTAACATTTTAAATATATATTATTAAAATTGATTTCTTTTTTAAAATTAATACATTGGGACTATATAGTTGTGATGTTTTGGAATTTTTTTAAATAATGAAATATAGAGGTGAATATTGAAATATGTAAAGATTTAATGTTTTATAATTAGATAAATGTGTGATAAAAAGAATTTTCCCTGATATATGGATGGGGAAAGAAATATTTGGATTCATATTAAGGAAATATATTTCTGTATTAAGTCACAAGAATCAATACAATTCATTGTCTTATGAAACATTAATAAATTATTAAATCCTTTATTAAAAAACATCCCTCTCCTTCCCCAATGAATACCACACTTCTTCACCCTTTTATTATTACTTTTATAATAATTTATTCTTCCAATGATTTACATAAAACACTATATATGGTTTATTAAACATGTTGGGGAGTCCCTTTTCTCACAAAAGGCCATATTTGGATGCCTTAAGTTTATTACTGTAGGAGGAATCTCAAAGGGAAGTTAACAAAGTCTTATCCAAACTCTTTCATTTTCTTATTTCCAACACAACTCATAAATATAAATTATTGTTATAATAATTGGAAATAAAAATTATAATTCAACTTCAATTTAATTATAAAATTCAAATATTGGTAAATTCCAATTATTTTTTATATTTCTTAAAAACATAAGGCACACCATGAAAAATTTATACCACATATGAGGATGATGATGTTTCATATTCATTACTACCGTTCATGTACGGAAATTAAAAATTTCAAGAAATTTTAGTTTTAGAGGGTGATTTTTCTAGGATATTTTATTAATTTAACACATAAGGGGTAAAATTAAAATTTAATCATGTAACTACCCCATAATTATTTTGATGGTTCCAAGTACAATGAAATATTTTTTACCCTATTATTCAAGTTTCATATGAATTTCAATATTTTTGAGCCACCGTACGTCTAATAACTAAATAATTATTTATTTAAATTCTGACACAAGTATTTTTTAGTTTTAGAAAAAAAATATATAATTACAATATAAGATGATTCTAGAAAACGTTTTCTCATCATACTATTGATTTTATAATGTGGTGTTTCTATTAATGTGAATTTTTGGAGGGATTCATAAAACATTGAATTTCCATGCATTTTTAAATCAGTAAAAAAATTATATAATTAATTAATTAAAATGTGATGTTATTATTTAAAATGCTCCAAAATTAAAAAAAAATTGTAATTCACTAGTTTTATGATTCTTGAAGTGGTATGTTTCCATTTTTTGTAATTTAATTTCATGTCAGGCTCCCAGACAACCTGATCTTGACTCAATCATGTTTTTATATAAGTTTGTAGTTTCACTCCTCTAGTCATGTTGTTATCATATTGATTACGCCAAATTAATCCCATGTATGAGTGGAATGATCTTATTATCATAGGAAGGATCACGAACACGTTATTGATCTCATTTATGTATTTTAACATTATCATGGTTAAATCAATTATTTAGTTAATTATGTTATCATTTGAATAATTCATAAAGGATTCATTCAATTGTAGTTATCTTAATATAATAATAATCTATGTTGGGGAGTTTTTAATTGGTTGGACAACTAGAGACAATAAATGAACACTTGGGTCTCATATATGGCTTCAACAAATGTGAAATCTCCAACACTAATCATGGTGGAAACCAGTGGTGTTAAAAAAAATGAGGGAGGGAGGGATGGTGAACATAGTATACACCATGTATGGGGATGGATTGTAAATTAAAATAAGGTAATGTGGATATGTTAATCTTGGGTACCCTTAATATAATGAATGGACAATAGGTCTCACACTATGGCATTATGGGGCTCATCAAATTAATGTAGACTCTATGAATGGGAGTCTTGGTTTTGGTGGAAATTTAGGTCTAGAATGCTGGGATGGTTGTTATAATAGCGATTAGTAATGATGAGGTGAGGGTGAAGGTATTATTAATTTGTGGATTCTGGACTCATAAGATAAGGATCCATGACTAATGGTATTTTTTGCAGAGGTTCATATAGAACCTGGTCAACTAATTGAGTTGTATGGGAGGAGGAAACCACATCGCCAAATGACTTTTTGAGTTTGTGTCTTATAACCAACAACATGTAGTTATTATTAGCTGAATATACATGTTCATGAATATTAAAAATCACTACATCACATAATAATTTTTATACCATGTAACTTTAATGTGAAAATGTTATTGAATATCAATCACATTTAAAAGGTCATAGTAGTTACCTACTATGATGAGAACCTTGTAATGCAATGAAAATATTCTAAAATATATTTCCTATGGTTTCATGAAATAATTTGATTGGACATAGATGATAGAGACTATTAGTTGTGAGTAATTTTAAGGAGATGAGACAACAACTCTTGAGCTTCACACAAAATGATCTTAAAGATTAGAGATTATGAGGACTAACCCGAGTAGGAATTCCATATATTAATGAATCATTATATATTACTATTTTATGAGTATGTTCAATGATAATTTTACTATAATGATATTACTAATATATATCATGCCTCATGTTCTTGGATGTATTGACCAAAATCAGGACACCCTATGTTTGTGGGTGGTAAGGTACATTGGGTGTTTCATGAATGATATATTATCAATGAATAGTTTTTGGAAGGTTTTCTCTCTTCCATATTTATGGTAGTTGATATCTCATACCTTTATTGAAATTAATTTGTTTAACTAAATTTTATGGACTTGGTGTATGGATGGGTTCATTTAATATAATCAAATAATGACATATCAATAATATAGTATGAAGAACCAAATTTGAAATTTTCTTGATGAGATATAAAAAAATTGATTATATTACAAAATTAGAACTCATATACATATTTTTTATTTTATTTAATTAACATCATTCTATATTAGTTCCTTTACTTGTTTCTAGAAGCTAATATTGATATTTAGGAATGTCCCCCTAATGACAATAGGGAAGAGGCTTAGAGGATTACACACATATTGTTTTCGTTGATCTCAATTAAATTCTCTTTGAATATAAATGTGGGAGTAAATGTTATTCTCTAGAATATGGAATAATATTTATTCAGAAATTATGGAACAAAAATATCCTATCACAATATTTAAATGGAAGTTTAATATTAAATTAAATATTTATTTGAAAGACCATAAATATTGTACGAATTTATTTATTAATCTAATGAATAATATTTTTTATTCAAGGTTCTGTAAACGTAGAAAGAAACATATGTACTATGTTATTAGATTTAGTGGTAATGATATATAAAATTTCATTCAGTTTAATATTAATTTATTTATTTAGAGAAATGATATTAATTTTATCCACATGTTTACCACATGTCATGTAAATAATAATAATAATAATAATGTATCATGGTTTTCACCAGTAATTAATATAATAATAAAGGGATCATGTTAAATTATTTATTCTCTATCCTATAGCTATAAACAAATGGTTTTATCATTTCCTATAGTTAGAAATTATTTTGAATAAAAAAATCATTTTATAGATTCTCTCATCCCTAGAGAGGATATTCTATATAATTACATCATGAATTTATAACTGAACCTTCCTCCTTCACTATTGAATAAGATAATATGAGTAAATCCTTCAACCCCAAAGGATTGTGAAAAAATCAGATGGAGTGATGCAATATGATTAGAAACCTCACATTAACACCTAGAGTGCCATTGGAGATGCTTGAAGATCTTATGAGCATATGTCGATTTTGTCTAGAGGGATTATGATTTGGATATTATTAAAAAAATGTTGATATAATAAAATATAGGATTGTAAGATAAAAAATTTCATTAAAAATTTATTCTAAATACCACATTAATTTTCTCTATTAAATTAACTATAATTTTAACATTAAAATATAATATCTATTGGTTTTGGACACAACAAAAACTTTTTGGGTTTTGCGTAACGCAAATTTTTTTGGTTTCAATGTTTAATTGGAAATATAAATTATTATTAATGTCATGATCACCAATTAAAATATGATAAAGGTTTATTTATTGAATTTGATACCCCCATTTCTCAAGAATAAGGGAACAAGAATCAATCAATCAACCTTGAAGTGTTGTGTGTTGATTAAATGTTGTAACATAAGATGATTTGTATCGCATCCCCAACACCTAAAGTACCATTAATGATGCTTTAAGATCATAAGAGGACATGTGGATCACTGTTATATAGGTTATACATTGGATCCTCTTAATGGAATGATGGTATAATTTAATGGAGGTATAAATTATCAATGAATTCTTTGAAGGATGAATATCATTATTGGGGTAATTTTTAATTTAAATAAACTATAAATTTTATTTGAAAAAATAGGTTTTTGGTTCCAGATATATTTTCCAATATTTATCAGATCTAATTCATTGGACATGACATTTATTATCTTGTACAATATGTATGATCCATTGAATCGGAAAAATGAACAGTTTGGAATGCCTTAAATAAGTGACTATACTATGCTAGAACCTTTAAGTGGTATTATGGTAGTTGTAATCAAAATTTTAATTTTCTATTAATCCTTAAACATTAATAAAACTTTACCTTATTTTTCATTTAAAAAAATATATTATTTGACTACAATCTTTATGAAATTTTCTTCTTCATCATTGTTCACCTCCTCATCACATGAAAATAACTATAATACACAAAAGACATATAAAGAACACATCCAAATGTGTTGATGACCTAGATGTATAACACAATATTAAACATATTTTTCTGAAGGTACATTCCATTTATTCTAGTTCCTTACATCAGGATGAGGCACAAATTTATTTCTATGCATCCTATAATAATCCACATGTAGCATAAATACATGCCACATATTGACAAACCAAATTAGCATAATGATTTCCAAACATCATCCCATGCACCACATATACATGTCATATAGTCCATGTGTTTTCAAAGTGGAAAAAATAGCCAAATATGCATCGTGTATTTATTAAATGACATATGTGATTAAAATACTTGAAATATCTATGTCACAAGACATGTAGAATATTCATATTTCATGTTCTTTATAGATGTACACAACAGAAATAAATTTCTAGTACTTTGGTGTGTTCCTCATACATGGGAAGAAGTCTTTACAAGATGTATATTGACTATAAACACTATGTCACCCCTAACTATCTATATGAAGTACTTTCCAAATCTAGTTTTATGTCATGTAATTAATTTGATGTGGAAAGAAAATTAATTGTGCCACTAATCCTAATCAATATGATTCTATGTTCCATTAGTTGCTAGCACACTCCATGTGATAGGTTATTAATAATATAAAATTCTAAATTAATTTCAATGATAAATTCATAACTAGAATCCATGTGTAATGAATCATATTTTTCATGTTCTTTTAATATTATATGGATTCCTTTCAGATCATGGTGTGGAGACATCATGATATTTGGAGGCCCAATGTGCCTAAAATTATATTTCGAAATATACTAAATATATATACATGTGCAGTTTTACTAAAAAAGTGGAACAACTTATAAATGGAGACTCAGTTCATAAATATAAAGATTTCATTGAGTTTAAAGCATAAGTTTTACCCTCAGAGTGATATTACCTGTATCATTTTGAGTATTTGGGTTAATGTGCAATTGTGGGTAGAAGCTTAAATTAAATTTATTGAAATAATCAATTTATTTTTTTAACTACCTAACTTAATAAAATTATAAAAATTTAATTATATGGTAAAATACTAGGGTTAGCCACCTCAAAATGGATATTTAGAGGAGTTATTGGAGGAACTTCCATGGTTAAATGAAAATAAGATCAAGGATCTTTGATCAGTGTGCTGTGAATTTCAATGATATCACCAATGAAAATGGCACAAAAATGTTCTTCCCCAGTGATTGATCCAAATTGTGGTAGTTTTTTTGTTTTATATAGTTATATTCCCATTTTTTATCCATATGATTAGTGAAAATCAAATAAAAAATAGTTTGATTCATGGATCATGTGTACTATGGGGATTGATATGTTTTATTTGAGAATTGATAATTCCTTTTTGGTTATTTTATTATTGCTTTTTTCATTATTCTAAGAAAAATGAATCAATTCAAAAAGAAAAATTGGATGAGGTATGATCCTTGTTGTTGTGGTTTTTTCATTTTGTTCCCTGTTATTCATTCATCACAGACAAATTCTTCATCACAGTTCAAAAAATACTGGATAATCAATCATTACACACTAATTACATGGAACAACAGATTGTTATCATAGATCAAAGCTTGGTATGTTGTGGATATTGTGTGATGATTGTAACGATGATTGAATAGAATCAAATCAGATACATATTGTTTGAGAGGTTCCTCAAATGGAAATAATGACAAACAATATCTGATTCACTTATGAATCAGAAGGTATGGCTCTGGTAGGAGATGACAAGAAGGCTCGACCAGATGTGTTCCTGGTAAACAATAATGATTCAAAAAATGGGGATTGGAATAAGAAGAAGTCTGAACCAGATCTCAAAATCTATTAATTTATGGGTTACAAAGCATGTGTTCTAGAGAAACACAAAAAGTGGGACCCAAACAATAGCTGCATGGGTTTTTGTACGGTGTAAAAAATCACACGATGTGTGTCACCATTCAGATGGATTATGACCCATCAACTATATCTTTTCCTGTATCATGGAGCATATATGACTAGATATATATGGACATGTCTAGCTGTATACAGACACAACCATCGGGACACGGGCATGGCCTGGAGTACACGGGAAAAAACATGTCATGTAATTAGGCATGGGTAGAGACACAAACACATTTTTCATTACAAAGATAGAACATGTGGTTTATAGGACACAATGTGTACTACAATTATATGTTGTTCACCCCTTAAATTTTTTTGGGTCCCATTTTCTCTTCAGCTAGGACATGTTTTATTAGGGTGCAAACCCTTGATCCATTTCTATGAGGGTTAGTATAGAATTTCATCCTACACATATGATGATGATCCTGTTAGTAGGAATTATTAGATTGAGTTGTTGCAATTCTTCCATGAGGCCCAATGTGAGATCCTCTGTCACCATGTTTCCCTAAGTTGAGTTCTTGTTATTTTCATGACGAACACTATGTGTGAATAGATCCTTTAGATAGTGGGTTATTTTAGAATGCGTTATTGGTATACCCCATGGATGTATGTGTGATAATCATTTGTGTATTGTTCTCTTCAGACTTACTATGTATAATTATTATAAAGAGACCCAATGAGAAGTACATCTCAGATGGAATCGATCAATTATATATAACTCATGGAATGTGTTCTCTTATATGAGTTCTATGCAGAATCTACGAGAAGGATCCATATACTGGAATTATGGTGGTCTGTTTACTTTGTGAATATGTGTATTTGTTGATTATGTATAGATATTCTTGTTATATGTATATAGAAACATACCTATGTTGAGTACACTTTTATTCTTGTGGTTATTTTCTATGTAATTTTGGGGTGTTTTGCTGGGTATTTTTATACTCACCCTGTATGGTATTTTCCCACACATGTCTTATCTTATGAAAATGATTGAACTTTTTAAAGATTCCTAGAGGGACCAGGATTGGGTAAGACATATTGATCTAATCATACCTAGGTGTATTCCAAAAATTACCTTAATAGTATTACCCTTCTATAATATTAGGTTGGACTTGTTTTCAGGCTCTATGATGGGAATTTATTTTGATCTTATTTATTTTAGCACCAATTTTCAAACTATGATAGTTGGATTTTGATTTATGGATGCATGGTTTATAAGTTGTTTTGACATTCAATAATTTTATGGGATTGGATATGTGTGTGTGTACATGTACATTAGGTTAAGGCCTCCCATGTGGGTGATATGCCTTCATGGTGATAGTCACCAATCCTTGTCCTATTTGAGGTGGGCTTGGGGTTACTGCAACATGGGCCCCATTGGGATGGTTCATGAAATAGTGGTATTGGATAATTCACTTCTACTTTAGTACGAAGGTTTGTGAGATTGGTTTTGTGTGAAATTTTTATGTGTTTTCTATTTTTATTTTTGGACAAGGACTTTAGTATTGGTGTGGCAGACGATGTATCCATATATACGAACCTTGATCACCTACCCTTCAACTTGGTACATGTTGAAACTGGTTGGAGAGAAAACATTTGTACATGAATCATATAGGAATTGAAAATTTTTTCCATGTCCATATTCAGTCAGTTCTCCCAATATACTCTTTAACCATGGTAAATATTTTCCTTTTTAGGATGCCTCCATGATATAAGCTGCCTAGTATTCAGTATCCAGATCAACATGATGATCCCCTTAGGTGAAGGACATCCTAAATCATAGCTGGATGAGGATTTTATTGGGGCAGTTATGTGCATTATTCATCTTGATAGGATAGCGGTGGATCATATGGTGGTCTGGGTAGCAAGCCATCTTGTTGGCTCTGAAGGACGATGGTGCTGTTTAGTTACTTAGTCATACAACAAGGAGACTCTATCATGGTTATATATTGAGATTATTTTCATAAATGAGTTGTATCCAGATACATAAAGGGTTTTTGACATCCAATACCTTATAATGGTTCAGTAGGATGGTACTAAAGTGGATGAGTTTTCATCGAGTTTCCCCAACCCCTCTAGGTAATCGATTGATATGGTTTATGATCACTTCCATCAGGATCATACCTTCGAGTGAGGACATCCTAGTGATATATGATTAATTTTTATACCTCTATGTAGTTATAAATATTCATGGGTGTTAAAATGATCTTTGGTGGTTTATAGTTTCCTAGATTATAATACATAGATAGTTGTTGCTGAAAGTGGGCACACTAGAGTAGAGACTTTGACAATAGGTAGTCGACATGAATTATGGGGACCGGGTTGAATGTGTCATTTTGGGTGGAGATCCTAGGATAGAGTTTAGGTGGGTCAGGGCTCACAATATGGATCTATCCATCATAGGAATAAGATATGATACTTTTTTTATGGAATGGGACATCTTGAACAAGATTACCCCCACTCATATAGATAACAGAGATATAGTGGATGGGCTTACTAGGAAGAGGCATCAGTATGAGAAGAAAAGTTTAAAAGGTTTTTTATGTGTAAGATTAGCTGAGAGAGAAGATAGTGGTGTTAGTTGCATCAAACTTTTACCACATCCACCCCTTGGTGGTCCGTGCTTGGCCTTGGGAGCTAGAGGACAGGGGTGTGGGAAGCTACAGGTAGTCAAGGATTATGACCTAGAGGTTCCATAGATGATACCAGGATTGATATTCTACTTTTATACATTATCTAAAATATTTTTATACATATGTTCTACTCATTCCTTTATTTTTACTTATCTGGTTTGAGAATAAGAGATTTTAACTGAGCCTTTGGCTCAACCCTTGTGATTAGAGACTCCAATGGAAAGTGAATAAATAATCAAACACATACACCAATAGTGTGGCCTAAATCTTGGAGATGAGATTTAATATTAGGATCTCTATTTAGTAGTGATGATGCCTTATGACATCGTTAATGGTAATTAATGATCATTTACCATTCATTCTTAGATAATCTATTTCATGAAGAAGATGTGGTGTGTCCACAACAAAGGGGAAGTTTTCCCTTTTTTAGTGAAAAGGAATCGTGGGTAGTTCAGGATAGATTCATACATAGGATGGTGTATCTTATTACTCATTAGTTGGTTAGAATGACCCTTGTTGTAGTGTATTCAAAGAGTTTTAAGTTCCCTGTAGTGGTGGAAGAATATGAGGATGCATTTATTGATGATGTTACATGCTTACCTATTTGATAATATAGAGTCTTATTCAGTGATATACCCCAAGGTAAAACTCTGATATTTGTACCATCATATTAGATGGATCCCATAGACCCTCGAGAGATTAGGGTGTAGTTGGAGGACTTGTAGTGGAAGAGCATTAATAGACCCAATTTCTTACCCTGCCGTCCCCAATTTTGTTTCCCAATATGGTAGACAAGAGCTTGAGTCTATGTGGGAAATTTTGTTTCCTAAACATGGTGACTATAAAGAACAATTATTCACTACTAGGTATCAATGACCTCTTTAATAAGTTCAGAAGGTCATGATGGTTCTTGATGCTTGCCCACGGATCAGGCTGTCGGTAGTTGTGAGTATGGGACAAGGATATAGAGAATATGAACTTCAAATATCACTATGGTCACTATGAGGACTTGATGATTTCCATTTTTATAAATAATTCCCCGAAACTATTCATGGGACCCATGAACTAGATATTTTATCCCTTTATAGATAGATTTTTGGTAGTCTTCATTGACGACATCCTAGTGTACTCGATATATGATAAGGATCACATGATATACATGGGGATTGTTCTACACATACTATGAGTGAATTAAAATTATTGGAAGAACTCAAATATCCATTCCTAGATTCCAAAGGTGAACTTTCTAGGAAACGTTATCTCAGTAGAAGTTGTAGTAGTTGACCTGATGATGGTCGTGGGGGTGTTATATTGGGTGCTTCACAACAGTGTGATGGGGGTGTGTAGATTCCATGGGTTGGAGAACCCCATAAAATAATAATTCCTAGTTTCTATAGGATATTATCTCCTTAAACAAATTTTACCTAAATAGAAAAGCCTTTAATGGGGAAAAAGCGGTGTCAAAATGCTTTCTATGAGTTAAGACAATGATTGGCGAGTGATACAATATTGAGATTTCAATAGGATGGCGTTGAGTACATTGTGTTCCCTAATCCATTAGAAACAAGGATTGGTTGTGTTATGATGTAGAGGAAGGTGGTGACTTCCTATGGATCACATCAATTGAGTCCATATGAGAAGAACTACATGATCTTGGATCTTGAGTAAGCAGAGATAGTCTCCTTACGGATGATGTTGTGACACTACATGATGGGTGAGTGATCTATCGTCTATTATGACCCCAAGAGTCTCAAGTATATCTTCTCTTGGAAAAATCCTAACATGTTAAATATGTAATGGATAGAGTTCCTCCTGGATTATGACATTTACATTTTCTATAGTCAAGGGAAGGGAAATTTGGTATAATATTCTCTCAATAAGAGATCGTAATTGTAGTTTTTGAGTAAGTCGTCAAAGTAGGAGACGTCATTATAGACATCCTTTTTGGATGGGGATGGAAAACATTACCTTCATTCGATGGTTTTTACAAGTTTTTTTTAAAAATTTTCATTGAGGAATAGATTGGGGATACCAACTGTGACACCCTATATACTCAAATATCCACTAGACATGCTTCATAGAGATTTATGAAGTAGGAGATAATTTCAATCTTTTTAAAGTACAAAAGATTTTACTAGAAATGTGTGAGCAGGTTGTTCTGAGAGAGTATCATAAATCTCATTTCATGGTAAATTTAGGTTTATAAATGATGTTCCAATACCTATAATGTCCAGTTTGGTGGGTATGGATAAATAAGGGTGATGTATAGATTTTCTCTTGATGTCTTACCTATCAGAAAATGAATCTTGATCACTATATTCCAGTGCGTTTAGCTCAACCACTTGAGGTTACAGATTTGATGTGGGATGGGATATCCATGGATGTTAGGATGTCCTTACCACGTATTTCTATTGTACATGATTTGATCTAGGTAATCATAGTCTGACTCACCAAATTGGATCATTTTTTTATCTATTTGAGAGAAGAGTTTATTAGAGAGCATGGGATGCCTTTATATTCAAGAGATATTTCGATTCAATGGAATTATCTCAATGATCCTTTATGAACATGATTCTCTATTCATGTCATGGTAATGGAAGGGGTTTTTGGAGGAATTCAGGACTCAGTTTCATTTGATCATGACTTTTCACCCCCAGAATGACGGCTAAACTGGATAGACCATTCATGTTCTAGAGGAAATCCTGTGAGATTTAATTTTGGAATTTATTAATATTTGGGAGGATTACCTACCATTTTAGTTGTTTTAATACAACAACAGATACCATTCCACCATTGGTATGGAACCATTTTAGGCTTTGTATGGGTGAACCAGCATGTAACCACATTGTTGGACTGACCCAGGAGAGTCAACACTTATGGTTCCCATGTTTTTTAATCCATTATTGAGAAGGTTCAATTAATTCAGGTGTGGATTAGTAATAAATAGGGACATAAAAAGTCATATGATGACCAATGTAGGAGGCCATTTTTGTTTGAAGATAGAGGAAATGTTTTCCTACAAGGATTATTTCTACATAAAATATAGAGATTTGGTCAAGGTGACAAGCTATCTATGATATTAATTTTATGTTTCCAAATATTATATAGATTTCAAAAGGTGGTGTATTACTTGGATCTATCTCTATAGCTAGACCGAGTACACGATGTTTCCAACATGTCACAGTTGAGGAGAAACTTGTACAATCTATCTCATGTAATCAACTGGGGAAAGATGGTCATCAAATATAGAGCTAAATTTTTTGAGTACCCAATGGAGATCAAGGATTTGTAGGAGAGTATATTTTTTGGGTAATCTATTTCCATAGTGCGTGTATAGTGGAAGAAAGTGAGTCTTCAATGTAGAAGTTCATAGTGGGTGCCATAAATGCATGATCAATACCCACATCATTTTGTGTAGCATTTTGTTTTTTATTACTGGGATGTAAATCCCAATGTTGTGGAGAATTTATAAAATAGATTATGTATATTTTGTTTTGGAATGTTAGATCAATTATTTTTGGATATAGGTGTTGAGATGAAGTGATATTCTGAGGCCCGATGGTCCCATTATTAATTTCAAAAAAAATTAAATTTATTAAATACACACACATGCAGTTTTTCAAAAACGATGAATAAGTTATAAACAATGAACCAAAAATATATGAGGCCACCATTGAGTTCATAGTGCGGCTTTTACCCTAGGTTCGATGTAACCTTCGAATGTGTTAGGCATTCAGGTTGAGGTGCGGTCATGGGTAGATGTTTAATATAAATTAATTCAATGATTTAATTTATTTAATTAACTACCCAACCTAATAAAAATTTATAAATATAAGGCTATGGTAAAATACTTGGGTTATCTACAAAACCCTGGAGAATTAGAGGAGCCATTTGGGGAGCTTCTATGGGGGAACATCAACTAGATTGAGGGTCATCAATTAGTTAGAAATTTAAAACAAGGATCCATCCAATGACAATGAAACAAAACCATTATTCATGAGTGATTGATTCCAATTGAGTTTAAATTTTAATTTTACTTGTATATATTCCTATTTTTTTATTCTATGGCTGAGTTAAAATCAATCGACCAATAGATTCATTTTAGGATCGTGCATATTGAGGGGACATGTTAGATTTATCCAAAAATTATGAATTTTTTTTGACTATTTTAATATCTCTTCATTATTTATTTTAATAGAAATGATTCATGGACAACCTGAACATTGGTCAAGTTTCATTATTTTTGGTTATGTATTGTTTATTTCATTCCTCAATCATCATTAATTGTGGGAAAAGTATTGTCTGTGGATCAAAAAATACTGGATAAACCATCATTTCACACCTATTTCTTTGCAGAACAGATTTTTATTATAGATATAGGCTTAATGTGGTGAGAATATAATATGAGGATGGTGTAAATGAAATCTTCATAGAAAAATAAGTGGATGAATATGGGGCATGGCCCCAATCTTGAAATATATAAATCTACAGGTTACATGGAGTGTGTTTTAGAGAAACACGCCATGTAGGACACCTATAATAGTAGTTACGGTTTCTGTGTGGAGGTAAGTACCTCACAACATGTTACAACTACCACTTGAAGAGTGACCCCTATCATGTAATTTGGGATGTATCATGGTAGATACATTACCAGAAATACATAGACACAACTAATCGTACATGGACATGGCCTTCGAGACATGGAAATAGTTATGTGTACATGGGATCAAACACAACATGTAATTAGGAATAGAAAAAGACATACACGCAATCCATTTTACATAGGCATAAACCAATATCGATAGAATTAACATTGTTCCCCTTCAAATTTGTCTTGGAGACCATGAACTCTTCTACTTGGAAAACTTTCATTAGTCTAAATACCCTTGATCCATTTTCTTGTGGGTTAGTATGGAATCACATCCAACAAATATAATGGTCATCTATTTAGTAGTAATTTTAGGATAGTGTTGTTGGAAGCCTTCCATGAGGCCCATAGTGAGATCCTCTATCATCATCTTTCCCAAGGTGGAGTTCTTAGTATCATTATGACTAACACATTATAGGCATCTATCCTAAACTTAGCGGGTTATCCAAGACAGAGTTATTGGTATACACCATTTCCGTTGGAGTGTTCCTCATCTATGTATCATTATATTCAGAATTATAGTGTATACTTCTTATGGAGTGACCTAATGAGAAATAATTCATGAATGGACTCCATCAGCACTATCTGGATTTTAGAGTGTGATATCTTGCACATGTACTATGTGGAATCTACGAGCAAGGTCCCTATAATGTAATTATGGTTGTTACTATACTTTGATACTATGTGTCTGTATTGAGTATATCTAGATATTATTTTTATATAATTTGTAGGTATATAAACGTGTTAAGATGACTTTCATTCCTGATTTTATATGCTTATTGATTTTGGGGTTCTCCTACTAGATATTTTTATACTCACCCCTACATGATAATTACCCACACATGTCATGTACTATACAGATTATCATCCTTTTGATGAATTCCTAGAGGGATGAGGACTAGGCAGAGCATAGTTTTCCAGACTGACTGAGATTTATTTTGGATGTTACCATGACAACAGTCCCCATCTATACTTTTCAGTTGGACTTTTTTTCAGACTCTTTGTGGTGGACTTTTATTAGTACCTTTTTTTATTTTCGTACTTTTTTTATAATCTAATAGTGGGATTTAGATGTATTCATGCATGGGTTATCAGTTTTTTTTTACAGTTTATCATTTTATGGGGTTGGAGATGTGTGTGTGTGTGTAAATGTGCATTAGGCTAATGCCTCCCATGTGAGTGATATTTCTTGATGGTTCTAGTCCATAACTACTAGCTTATTAGAGGTGGGCTTGGGGTAGTCATGATATGGGCCCCTTTAGGATAGGTCATGACACTGTGTATAGTAATTACATGCTACGTACTCCACATGCATTAAATTAATTATACACCATGTAATTTAAATATTTTATTGATTCATTTATTGAATGTATATGTTGGGTAAATATATGACATGTTGGGAATGATAAATGATTTTTGAGTGAAAAATAAACATTGATTACCATACCAATTAGTTTAGATAGGTACATTCCTTGCTGCATCTATGTATACATTGTGTACATAGTTAATTTTATAAAAAAATTATCTTATTTTATTTGATTAAAAATATAGTGGATGAGAATATCAAGGACTATTTGGATGGATATTAATATAAATGAATGAATTTATTAATAAATAAGGTTTATATATTCATGTGTGTTTTTTAATTAAGAATTATTGAAATGAATTCTAGCTTATTAAATGTGAATTTTTTAAATGTGTGGACTATCATGAGTTTAATGTGTGTTCATTTTTATTTTAAAAAGGTAAATATAAATATTTGTGATTGGAACATTCATGTGATAAGAAATTATGATTCTAATAGTGACGGTCATCCGAACCTGATAAAATAGAGCAACAAAAATTAAAATTAAATTATTTCATCTCACATAATTCGATAATCAAGTGATGTACTAATAATATGATTTTATATTGTTATAGTAAAATGTAATATTTTTAAACCACATCATACCAATAATCTACTATAGATAAATGTAATATTCTATCTTTTATTATAATTCAAGAGTGGTATAGTGATTTTCCTATTTTATCATGCCAAGAATTGATGCTTTACGTTCCAAAGGCCCAAAATCTATATAAACATTTTAAAGAGGTAAGTGATAAGGAGTTCAGTATCTATGAGAAAAATTTATATGAAAAACGTGATATCAAGTGTTTCATGAAATCATACATGAATAAAAAACCCCTAAAAGTGAATGAGAAAATGGATACATTTTTCATGGTAAATCATCTCTATGATTATTATTAAGAGAGTGATAGATAGGAGCAGTTTGAGACCTCGAAGGAACTCTTCATGGGATAACATAGACAATGGGTGACAGATGGACCTCACATAGTTAATCTTATTGTCTACATTATGTGTCTATATATTGTAGGTTTTAAACTACATGATGAATGGTTCACTGAAATTAAACAGGATCACTTCCTTAGATATTATCTAAAATTGTTTTAAATTTTAACATGAAAACATTTAGATGTTTGTACCAGACCTCCTCACACTACTTCACCAAGTTAATAAGTTCATAAACCATGATAATCTATATAATCACATGTTTAATAATATAAATGTAAATGTGAAAAATCACAAATACTAAAATGAAATCCAAGGATTATTCAAAACACCCTATATATGGAAGGAAATCAATGGAAACGAAAGGTAATGTGACACTATCTATATCACCTATGGAAATATGGGACACTTGAATAAGCGTTTCATCATCAAAAATAAGAAAAAGGATGATTCACGAGCCTTCGTTATTGATTAAAATCTGTCTGTTTGTAAAACATGGGTATTACATACATATTTTGCTTCCACATTTGTATACAATTATAAGAACCAATTAGATTCCAAAGAGTTTCCCATGTTGATGTGGATATACGAGCCAATAAATGATACATGGTACATGTAGTATCTATTCATGAATACCCACCCAAATATTGTTTGGAATGATATTCATATTAAGGAATTGTTGTTATATTACATCTATCAACAAATACATCATTTCCATGTCTATTATTGATTCAGATGTATTTATTTTTAAATTTAGGTATAAATGTATCTTCCTTTATAAAGATAACATAAGTTTTCATAAGTTATACTTAATTAAAAATATTTAGGTGTTGGATTAGCCAAACCTAGTGATTCAAAATTGATAACAAATCTATTTCACATGAATCATTTAACAATGAACTGTTGAAACACCACATTGGTCATGTACACTATAGGTTCTTGACTGAATTATTCCAATATGAATATTTATATTATTTTAAACATAAACCAAATCGCATTTGACATGGATGTTTTCATGAAAAAATGGCCAAATAATAGTTTGGTGGAAAAGATGAAAGGTTCACATAGATTATGTAATTAGTTAAGAATGATATGTGAGGACCATTTATATTGGAATAAAGTGTTGGATTATCATAGTTTATAAATATTAATAATGAATATAGTAGATACATATTTTTATACTGGATGATTAATAAGACATATTTTATTAATAAATTCAATGAATAAAGGAATGAAGTTGAGAATAATATTGGTTAGAAAAAAAACTATTATTAAAACATGATGGAGAATAACTTAACCAAGAGTTCACTGATTACCTTTGTTATTTTGGGATTGTATGTCATCTTAATACATTTTTATACCACAATGTAATATTGTAAATGAAAGGAGAAACCGCAGTATGTTGGATATAGTGAGATCAAGGATGAATCGTGAAAGCATTCCATTATCCTTTTGGGGATACACATTTTAGGTAATGCCCTACTTACTAATCTATGTATTAACTAATCTTAAAAAATATAGTCCATATCAACTCTAGAATGAAATTAAACCTATGTTGTCAAATATATGATTGACGGGTTGAAAAGTATTTTTAAGGAATATTTAGGTAAGAAACATACCACAAGAGGCACTAGAAAAATATCAGTAGTATATCCTTTGTAAACTAGAGGATATTACCTATATAACCCTTTAAATATTGATGTTTTGGTTAATATATGTCCTACCATTATTGAAGGGGACCATATCTCCAATGTAGATAGTTGGAGATTGATAGTCATTTATGAATTCATAACTCAAGATACACAAGAGTTTATATATGAAAACATCCCTCAAATCCCCCAAGAAGAGGATTTTGTAGATAAATAAGTACTACAAAGGAGTAAAAAAGATGTTAGATAACCTGAAAGATATTTTTTAATATTCGTTGATAATAATAATCTTATAACATATATGGAAGTAGTATGTCGAATATCAGAAACCAAATGGAAACATTCTATTGATTCTGAGATGGATTTTATATACCAATAAAGGGTTTGGATTTTGACGGATCCTCTAGTGGATGTAAATTTTATTGGCTGAAAATGGGTATTCAAGAAAAAAATATTCATGGATGGAAAATACAATACCAATAAGGAACATTTGTTTGAGAATTATTTTAAATTGTTACCTGTAATTGACTATTATGAAACATTTTGACTAGTTTTTAAACTAAAATCTACCAGAATTCTACTTTCCAATGTTTATCACCATGAAAATAAGTTTTTATGGATGGATTACCAAATAAATTCCCCTAATGATATTCTTTAGAAAGATTCCTATAATACGTAACCCAAAGAGTTCATGACTCCAAATAATGATAATATGATATTCAAGTCACATAGATCCATTTATATATTGAAGAATCCATCCATGTATTAGAGTATTCAATTTAATGAAACTATAATGGAAATTTTTTTCGTAAGAAACAAATTTTATCCTTTTATCTAAAAATTTTGTAGTGGGAGTGAAATTATTTTTTTAATAATATATTTTGATGACATATTAATGATTTGTGATGATACACCAGTCCTGTAGATGGCTAAGACATGGTAATACCAATGCTTCTCCATGAATTACTAAAGTTAAGTAGCATATAATCTTGAGGAAATGATCCATTGTGATATATCCAAGAGGTTATATAGACAAATTCAAGGTATATATATTTACATGATATAAAAGAGATTCAGTATGGAATAATAAAAGGGGGTATTTTTTCCAATGTCACACGATATTCATATTTTCATGAAAATGATTCATTGGGAACAAGAGGAGATATAGAGAATTCCATGTATTCTATAAATATTATCTGTTGGGTCAGTCAGGTGTTCTATGATATATACTAAGATATATATCACCTATTCCTTAAGTATTAAATAAAGATATCAAGATAACCTATTTGAACGCCATTTTATGGAACTCAAGACTATCCTTAAGTATTTGAGGTGTACTATAGGTATATTCCTAGTTTATAGAGGAGATGATGTACTAGTAGTCATTGGATATATTGATTATAATTTCCAAGAAGATTAAAATGATCTTAAATCACAATCATGATATGAATTTAATTTTAATAGATGTTTTTTGAGATGAAAGATCTCAAATAAATTTTTGGTCACTGATTCTTTATTAGAATGTAAGTATATTTTGGCTTCTGGTGCTGTTAAAGAAATGTCTTGGATATAAATATTCAACCGATAATTTGATGTAGTTACTACTATTAAAAACCCTATCACACTCTATTTTGATAATAATATTGATATGTGTCTTATAAATGGGAAAATTCATCATAATTGGATAAAGAATATACTCTATAAATATTACCTCTTTAGGTATTTTTCATAGAGAGGTGATTTCTCAGTAAGATGAGTTTACATCATTTGAAACATGGTAGAACCATTGACTAAATCCTATCATAGTATAACTATGAACATCATGTGAGAGCTAGAAGACTAAAATTCATTAGCAGTTTTCTCTAGTCCATCTAGGATTTGATTAAAGTTGGTGTCCTAGAACCAACTAATTTTTACTTTAAATTATCGGTATATATTTAAATATATGAATATTAATTACTAATTTATCACATGTTTAAGGTTCTCAAATTAATCTTCAGTATGATAATATCATAGAGTATCTGTCATATTGAAAAGTTCATAAAAATTTTCCCTGTCACAAACCAACCCAAATACCCTGCTACACTGATACTCGAGTTGTCTTAGACATGGTTTAAATGGCATTCTTGGTCCCCGTGGGTTGGTGACTAGCACATGGCATCATACAAGAAGCATGTGAGAACATTTTTTCCAAAAATTGTAGGAAGATAAAATCTACAAGTCAATATATAAACACTCTAGAATTTTAATGCACTATAAACAAAAAGGAAAATCAATACCCAAAATAATGAAACAAAAGGATTAAAACATTAGTCAATATGAAATCTCATAAATCCCTTGTAATGGGTCGATCACATCTCCAGAAAGAATATCTATCACTTTGGGTCCCATGGTTCAAAAACATCCAAGACCTCAAAGTGGCACATTCCCTTTGCTAGTATCTAAAAAAAGATAATCTACAAATATCTAAAGGAAAAGGTAGGGTGTGGTCTGTAAATCCTTGTAGAGTCTCACAAAGTGTTCATTAACAACTATTAAAAAAAACCATACATGATTCCCATATAAATAAAAACCAACATGGAAATTTATTTATATATTTTAAAAAAACATTCTTTTCATTGAATGGGATAGAATATATATCGAAATAGGTCTAAATAATCATTTTATATAAAACATTTATATGAACCAATTGGCAGGAGAGAAAATGTTCTGTAATAAATTGAAGGTAATCATCAAATCAAACATATCATAACAATGTGTAATAATCCCAGCTATATATTAGTTTCAAGTAATAGGATCCTCACCCCTCTCATTAATTAGTTTTAGACCATTGGGATAATCTATCAATACGCCATTTGGGGACTCATTCTAACAAATCATGAAAAACTATAATTAGTTAGTGTATTCATCGACAATACATTTTTGTGGAGTTAGAGTCCTAGAATTCATGTCTCAATGACCCACTAACTACCTAGGATTACATTTTTTTCAATCTATAAATCATCCAATCATGGGGAAATTAATCATTTTAAATCAATTCAATTTTTTTTTTAAATTTTAGTTTTCAACATGAATGTATCAATTCAAAAAAATTATAGTTTTTCATAAAATCTTACAATTTCAAATTATTTTTCAATTTATGCCATTTTTCTCAAGAATTAACATTCAATCATATCAAATTTTAAATCAATAAATCAACTCAATTTCTCAAATCAAGTCATCATTCACAAATGCATCCCATAATTTCCATTTAATTGAAATTGGGGTTTTCTCAATTTAAATTCCATTAAAAATCACCCATCAAATCATTTCAATTTTGGGTTTTTAAATTATTTAAAAACTCATTTAAATACAATACGTAAAATCATGGTTTCAATTATAGGGAAAAATAATATGGAACCACCAAACATTAATCATGGGATCAAATTGTCACAAAACCCACAGTGGGATTCACTAGCAATATAAGAAGGTGTATGAGATCATGAAACACAACATATAATCATGATCCATCAAAAAAAATTATATCATACATTAAAATGATGATATATAAATATTTAGAGATTAGAGAGTATGAGATTGAATGAAACCACCTGAAAAAATATACACTTATCGAAAAGCGATCCAATGAGATAATTGAAAATATTATCGAAAATAAAAAGTGGTTAGAGGAGTCAAATCCATATTTTGAGTTCATTATAAGTCCAAGGAACCAATTTAGGGACAAATGGGTGGGATTATAGGTTAAACTATAGAGATTGGGATTTTTAAAAAGATTTTTTTTTGTGTTTAAAATCCCATGTAAATAGTTTGATGGAGGGGGTTCATTGTTAAAAAAATCATGTGCCTTAACCGTGATGCCTACTATTTATAGTGCATGGTTTTCAATATTTTGTTATATGGTTTGGGAAACTCTGTAGAAACAATGCACCCCTACTATTTGGGGTTCAATGTTTGAACTAGGGGGTGCAAAGTTTGGGAAAATCATAAGCTAACCATAAACATCCCAAAAATAATCACAAAAACTATAAAATTTACCTAAAATAACCTAGGATAAGAACCAATGAAGGGGGGGGGGAGTCCCAATAATTAATTGAAAGAAGGTGATAGGATATTACAACCTCCCTACTATAAAAAATCATGCCCCTTTAAAACCTATCATGATTATTCCACATACAAAAGATAAGGCCACTGCTCTCTCATCAGTGCCATATGATTCCAAGTCTCTTAAAAATCAAAACCATGCTACTATAGAACAAAAACCAAAATTATCACCTTCCCATGAAGAATACTTTTCTATGAATCAAAAATTGAAACTATATGCTCATTCATATACAAATCCGATTTATAGTTAAGATCATCATAGCTTAAGACGTGAGAAGGTTCAGAATGATACTTTCAAATCAATAATACATGAAACATGTTGTGGATCAATGTAAAATATGTTGGAAAGGATAAAGGATAATCTACCTTTGCAACATGATCAAAATCTCAAAAGGTCCCACAATCCTCGGTGTAAGATCCACGTATTCTCCAAGACATCGATGACAAACCAAGGATAAGCTATCAAGAACACATGTTCACCAATGGAAAACTAAAACCATCATCAAATATGATTAGGAAATGATTTTTACCGAATATATACTATAATCATTTTATGAGGAGTCAAAAGAATCTTTTCCACCATATCTTGGATCAAACTTAGTCCAAAAAAGTATGTTTCCCTAATATCTTACTGGCACAATAGATATTTTCATGAATAACCATATAAGGACTGAAAAGGATACATCCTAATATAAAATTAGTAACAATTATTATATTAAAACTAATCCATCCCTAAATGAATTTCCCTAGGTCTAATAATGTCGATAATGAAAGCATATAGCATGTCCATAAGAATTTTTATAGCTCATTCTGTCTTGACATTAATTTATGGATGAAATGATATACTTAAGAAAAAATGGGATCCAAATTCCTCATGGAATAATTTTCAAATAAAGTTAAGTGAAATAGGTTTCCCTATAAAATACCATAGTAGAATTAAACCCCTAGAAACAGAAAATCTATTTCACATAGATACTTTCTATGTCCTATCATTTTGTTTCATCATAAAAGTGTATAATGTGATATAATGTGGTAATACTATCAATAAAAAAATGAAATCATGTTCTTCATTTAAGGGGTACATGGAAACTCAACCATGAAATCCATCTAAATCTCATCTCACTTCCAAGTCAACACTGGAAGTGCCAGAAGAAAACCTGAAGGACTAAAGTGTGCATCTTTAACATGTTCTTAGATATAACAATGAGAAACAAAGTCATTGTTATATTATCTCATATATATATATATATATCCACCAGAGTTAGTGTTTCATGTCATAGAACATATTTGTGGTTCTAGGGTGTAAATACCACTATGAGTTACTAAAATAATACATCAAATCATTTCATACAATAAAAGGTACAACATACATGCTATGGAAACATAGGATACCATCTAAAGAGAATGACCACTAACCAATGGTATGGCCACCATAAAGAGAGTACATAATAACATAGAATTCATAATCAAGATTTTTTCCATAAATAATCATTTAAATAAGATAAGATATCAAACACATTATTTACAAAATAACAGTAGTATATGTCTTCTAGAATCCCAAATGAATATAAGGAAAGAGAACTGTTAGATTCTGCAATTCTAATGATTCCTTCATGTTCAGTTTCAGATAATTATCACTCAAATAATCATCAATGAAATTCCACTTGACAAGGGTATATGAAATGTTGAAATAAAAATATTGTATTTCCTCCACCCATTACCTCTAACAATGGTTATAATATGTTTTTGAGAAGATATAAATGAAGATTTTGTGGTTTGAAAACGATGTAAACCTTTATCTAAAAAGTAAATTCCTCCAACACATAAGAGAATTAATCAAAATTGTGATTTCCGGAGTATGGTTTTGATATTTCATTTTGTGTGTCTAATGTTTTATTTAACCATAGGCTACCATGTGATCACTCGGATTGAGAACGCAAACCAAACCTAAGCCTGATGCATTTGCAAAAACCACATAGCCCTACACGACTTCTGTAAGAGTAAACAGTGGTGAAGAATTCAAAAGGAGCATCATCTCAATAAAAAATATAACATTTCTCATCCCTAAGAAAATTCACTCACGTCTGATTAAGACCAGTCATTGGAAAATTCAACCTTAAGAAATAATTAACAACCCATTGGTAATTCCACACCAAGCACAAGAATATCTTTATATTGGAAATCATATACGGTTTCTCTCATGTCATAATAGTTTTTATCTTCTCAGGATCAGCTAAAATACAATGTCTAGAAACAACTTGTACCTAGACCCCCACTTCTAGAATAATGATATTACACTTTGAAAACATCGTGTAAAATCCATGATTTCTCTAAATTTCTATACCTTCTCTCAAATGAAACAATTGATCCTCCTCAGTTTTTGAGTAAACCAAATGGTTATCCAATAATAATACCAATAATTATTGGAGGTAATAATGGAATATCATGTTCATAAATTCTATGAACAATAATAGAGCCTAAGTCAAACCAAAAGGCATAATAAGGTACTCAAAAGAGTCGTAACTACTCCCAAAGGTGATATTATGAATATTATATTATCTAATTCTTTTCTGGTGATAACCTGACCGAAGATTAATTTTGTGAGAAAAATTTTCCCCTTTCATCTATTAAAATAGATCATCAATCTATCACAATGAGTATTTTCTAGTTACATTATCTTAATTGAGTGTTCAGTAATTAAAAATAGGTGAATTGTTCTATCAATATTCTTTATATGGGGAGAATATATCACCCAATGTGACACACTTGGTTTTATAAATCCTTTATCTAGTAGATAATACAACTAAAATTCCCACTCATTCAACTCACCTTGTTCTATGTGGTAAGAATGAATAGACACTTGTGAAGTATCTGATATAAAATCAGTAAGATATTCCACCACTCATACCAGTGGATGGCTTGAAAAATCAGATGGACAATTTTTAGTAAACTCAATAAAAATAGGAGGGAGATCATCACTCAATGATATTCAGGCCATGTAAAAATAAAACACTGATATTAGATATACCAATCCTAAAAAATAAGGTCCATATATGCTAAATCTTAGGTAATAATATTCATCAAAAAACATAGTACACCACATCATGGGTAGTAAATAAGACCCACTGAAAATTAAATTCAATCCAGGTTTTACGAGAGATCATCCAATTCATCCAAATAGTGATTTAAAGGTATTTTTTTTCAGAACCATAAAATTCCATGCAAGATAATTTTTTGATAGAGAGAAAACACAGTATGATAAATGGAGACTCTACACTCACTTTTCTTTTAGGGGTGTAGTAATATCCATCACATAATAAAAAATATCCCTAAAATGGTTTAGTTGGTTTCAAATATGATTCAATATAATTGAGTGAGATACACCAATATCAAATAATTTATTTACTAAATATGAATCTATATTGATGGTACCTATCACAGTTTCTATACCAATATCAGCTTCTTTAAGGGACTCTTCGATTTCCTGAAGAATCTTCCATTAGGATGCCTATGTCTAGAACCCCGTAGTTCATGAATAATCTAATTAAAAGATAGTAATTTTTAGATTTTCTGAAATCATTACACTTAAATAAGTATAATCTATATGGAAGAACATATGTATGTAGAATGATCTTCTACTTGAACTACAGATCTTGTGTACTATACTGTAAACCCATTTCAAATTCTCAGATTTTCAACACTAAATAAAATTCAAAAGGATTCTTCCTAGAGCTTCTAAAGGTCAGGATGAAACATTCCATTCTGATCCACCATCAGACTCATCAAAATCTATATTACCTTTAATAGAACTCATATAACTTACATTGGTAGAAAAGGGAACTCATTTGAACCCTACCATACTGGCCAAGTAAATCTCCGTCATCAATGATCTATCTAGAACATATACATAATAGTGATATTCATCATGAAAAATTGATATAGGATATTAGAAAAATACCCATATATAAATATTCATCCTTCATTTTCTCATTCTCCACCATCTCAATTGAAAATTGAACATGCAAAAAAAATAGTTACCATGTTATTTCACTGTCTTGTGGCCCTCTTTAATGTTAATAGAATTCATGGATGTCACCGAGACCATCAAATATAGATATAATGTATCATTTAAATGATATAAAAATTATTTAGACTCCTATTCTTCATGCTTCTTCACCATAAAAACCGAATCCCACCATAAATATTTAGGTCCTTAATGCTCTAAGTTAACACATTTTACTTTAATTGAATCTGAAATTACCAGTAACTCAAAAAATGAAATATATTTTTCATCCAATACTCAACCTCTTGGGGATTATTAGAGCCTTATAGGTTTTCTGTTTTTTATTGAAGAAACTATTGAATATGATTCTGAGAATCATCTATTTGAGGTTCCACTACTGGACCCTGAACGAGAATGTGTGTGGGTACCTATCCTAGAGCTTCTATAGCCCACACCACTCTACCAACCCGATTCGGTTCAACTATAGGAATCGCCTATTATATTTCACAAGAAACATACTCCTAGGGACTATTAAAACGTTTTTCTTTGGGGAATCATGCTAAAAAACGTCAAAAAAGGAGCACTTGTAAATAATTATGTTCAATCAGATTTTTAACTCAATCATGATTCATAAGAATAACAATGTCCTCACATAAAATGGGAAAATAATTTAATTAGAGGAAAAATTTCGTAAAAGGCACGATTCCAAAACACTCAGAGTGACATGTGGTTCATTTGGATGAGATATACACAGTAACTCGCTCATAAATTCCTCATAAGTCCCAAAAATCCTACATTTTATCTACGATAACAACCTAAAATGTTTACCAATGACAAGGAAAGGAACTCAATTTTCACTGATGATACCATTTTTCATGAACTGGCTTGGAGGCCATGATACACTTTTATCTATGTCATATCTAACATGGTTTAAATGGTTTTCCTAATACCTAGGAGTTAGTTACTAACACCATACATAACACAAGAATCAATTGGGAATGGTTCTTCAAGAAAACATGGGAAGATAAAAGACACATGTTGGTATGCCCATACTTTTCCTGGAGAAATTACCAGAATAAAAAATGTTAAATAATCCTTAAAAAGTAAATTAAAAGGGGAACAACATCAGTCAAGATAAAATCTCATACATTCCATGTAACTAGTAGATCACATCTCCACCGACTACCACCATCACCCAAGGTCTGAAGAATCAAGAACAACCAAAACATACAAGTTATTCATTCCCATTTCTTAGACCTGTAAAAATATAAACTATAAATTGTTTAAGTAAAGGATATGGTGTGAAATATAAATCATAGTAGGGTCTCACATATTGTTCCATAATAAATTCCAAAAAAAACCATATAAGCTTTCAATTTAAATAAAACATGCCATAGAATTTCATTTAAATATTTTCTTTTAAAAATTAATTTCCTTCAAAGAGATGGAAGATATATAAAAATTGGTTTAATTGAGAATTGTATATATAAAATTTATATAAAACAATTTTCTTGAATAAAAATATTTTATAATCAATGTAAGTTAATATAAAAATCAAACATATCATTACACCATCTAATAAGCCCTTTGTTAAGTTATTTTCTAGTAATAGGATCATCACACAGCTAATATATCTACATGAATCATGATATATGGGAAATCTTCCCTAGGATTAGTCCAATGGGAAAATCTATCAACACCCCCATAGGGGACCCATCATGGAAAATCATGTTGAACTAGGTTTAGCTAGTTTTTTCATCATCAATACATTGCTAGGTAGTCAGATCCCTTGCATGCTTGTCCGAGATAACTAGTAACTACCCATTATTACATGTGTTTCAATCAATACACTAATCAATCAATCAATCAATTATTTCAAATCAATTCAAAATAAAATTACCCAATTTAAGTTTTCAACATGCCTTTCTCATTTCGATACCAAATAATTGGATTTCCTTAAATTCACACCTTTTCACATAAACTTTTAATTTAATCTATTTATCTTAAGAATAAACATTAAATAAATTCATTTTTCAAATCAATCAATATAAATCAATTTATAAAGTCAAACCATCTTCATAAAACTCATCCCATAATTTAATTTTCTTTGATGTTATGAGGTTTTCTCAATATCCATGCTTTTTCAAATCACAAATAAAATCATTTCAATTATAGATTTTTAATTATTTAAAAATAAATAAATTCAAGGTATCAACTGTAAGAAAAATTCATATGGAACCGACCACATTTAATCATGATATCTAATTATCATAGCAACCATTGTGAGATCTGCTAACAAAGAAAAAAATAATATGATATCAAGAAACACAACCTAGAATGAAGATACATTAAAATTTTTATTAGATCTAGTAAAAACATGATGATATATCCATCTTGAGGGAGTAGAAAGGATAACATTGGAAGAAACTACAGAAGACAATCTTCAATTATTAGAAGGAGACTCAATGATATCATCAACACTTCCATACACATATAGAAGATGTTATAAGAGTAAAATACACCTCTAGAGAGCATTTAAGGACCAATGAATCATTTTATGGCTAAATGGAGTGTGATTAGAGAATAAAAAATGGGGTTGAATCTTTTAAAACAAATTTTGGTGTTTAAAATAATTTATCCAAGGTTTTTGGTAGGGTAAACAACTTTTAAACAAATTTTGTGCTCTAACTATTTGTTTTGTATGGTTTCCCCTATGTGGGTGTATGGTTTGGGAAACCGAGTTGCAAATATGCACCATAATATTTAAGGTGCATAGTTTCCACTAGGGGGTGAATATTTTTTGAAAACCATCAACCAACCATAAACTACCCAAAAAGTCTCAAAATAATTCTAAATTTCACTAAAAACACCCCATGAAAGAACCCAACCAAAGGGGAAAAAGGGTCTATATGAACATGAAATAAGGTAATATAATGTTAAATTCACATTGTGATGAAAATATTAAAATACTATGATGGTATTATTAAACTTATCCCTTTGGTTATATGAATTAATTAGATGGGATTTAGATCATGCTTACTACCATGTGAAAATACTCGTAAGCATATAAAACTACATCCCATGAAGTTCATTATTATTAATTTTCCTATTCTGAGATTATGAAGACAGACACTCTACTCAGAATTCTACAAGTTTTATTTCTATTTTATATTCTTGTCTTTAAGCTTCTATAATGATCCTTATACATTAATATTATTATTAATGTGTATCACTTGTGAAGTGATTTTATGTATTTCCATAAACCATGACAATATAACTTTATGGAGACATTGGGATTATTTGGTGTATCATAAGTGATATGTTATTAAGAAATAAATTGAATAAGAATTTTTAGCTTTTACCTTTATGAAAGACAATATCTCATTATCATCATCATCATCATCATCATCATAATATGGATTATTCAAAGGGAGTGTGGTAAAAAACAAGGGAAAGGGAATGAAACATGGAGATTAGGTGAAATAAAGTGGTAGAAAAAGTGGAAATCTCCTCTAATAATATTGAACCATGATAGCTTCAGACTATCCAGATTATAATAGAAAAGGCTTTCTGAAACGGAGATGTCCAGCAAGGCCAAGTAGTCAGAAACGTTGTTTCCCTCCCTCCAGGAATGCATCACTCAGGCGTTTCTATATATAATTATGTGAAATTTTCTAATGATGTACTCAATCAATCATGGTGTTCCACTAAGACAATGTAAATAATTGTGCAAGAACATTGAGTCCATTTCCATCTTTTTGATGCCTAACCTTCTCTCGCTACCAACACTGAGACCCGTTAACATAGCCATGGCCTAATCCTAGAGGGATGAACCCGGGACTATCTGGATAGAGAAATCTAGAATGACCAATGCATTACCATCTCGTACAACACCCCCACCATCCATAATCCCCAAGCCATAAGAGCCACCCAAGATAAGCATTGGGCACCTGGATGGAGGGTTCTACCATAACTAGTTTCCCATAAAGAATATGATACTGGGATGAGAGCTAGGGGACCTAGGCTTGATCCACCACAAATATAGGGCCTCTTTCCAATTTCATAGGACCCAAACAAGATCAATGACAAGATTATTGGAACAAACGATGATGGAAGGAGTAGTTGATGCCACACCCTCTTGAACCAATTTATTCCTCACCTGCCACAAACACCACTAGCCTAGATGCAATAGTGTATTGTGAGCCATCCTCTCCACACACCCTTACCGAAACCATGGAACCATTTATCAAGGAAGGTTTGATCAACAACAATCATATTGGAGAAAGTAGAGAGATATCCACCGTAAGACTAGACCATGTGTTCCCATTAACTCTCAAAGAAAAGGTGACATGAAGTTTCCTCCCTATGCCTCTTGAAGAAAATTCACCAAGAGGGAATCTTGATTCCACATCATATAATATTCTAATATATGGTAACTTCCTTATTTTTTAATCTCCATGTTAGAAAATTGTATTTCAATGGGATACTCTTGTACTAATGGAGTGTCTTCCACGAGTCCACTGGGTTTTTCAAGGTGAACGTCTGATGGGAGGCCACTGTAATGAATAAGACATATCGTTAGGGGAAAAGACACACTTATCTGGAACAGAGCATAGGTTTTTAAACATCACAAGGTCATTCTTGTCGTTCTATAGAATGTTGTTGATGAAATACATGTACTAGCTAGATTCCATGCATGTAATGGTTGGAGGAGGGCATCCTGGGTATCCTATGATCTCCCCTACCCAGTTTTGTTTCTAGAAAAATACATTCCCTTTATATATGATCTATCTTGAGAAAGGATTAAGTTCATTAACAAGGGGAACCATCTAAGACCATAGGGTAAAAGTCTTGTCAACCATATAGACCTTGTTGCCCTGAATGTGAGCATGCATGGTAGTCCCCCACAAGGTGCATTGTTCCAAGAATAGCCATGATAATTTTTCATGCATGTAAAGAATATTATATTCTAGGATCTTCACATTGATTCATCCTTCATTAGAGGTCCTCACCATCATACTCCAAGAGAACTAATGAAGTTTCACTTAGACATGGGATCCTAGAAGAACCTAAAATAACTTTGTCAATATTTTTTATCACACCTTTAGGGGCCTTTATTGATGAGAGGGCATGAACTGATGTGTCCAGTAGCACACTATTCACTAGTGTGATCCTCCCGCCGGAAGAGAGGTATTTTATTTTTCAGTTCAAAACTATATCCATGATCCTATTAAGGATGGGTCGAAGTAATGTATCTGAAGTCTTGTTGGGGATACATGCGCGCCAATAAAGTCGATGGGGAATTCACCTCTCTGCATGTCCAACATTCCACTCATAGTAGAAAGATAGCTCGAGGGATAGTTGTTGTAAATAAACAACTTTCTCGTGACTTTTTTTAATAATATGACCACTCCAAAGGAAATACTCATCCATAACCTATTTATGACCCTATACTGATCTGCTCGAGGAATTCATGAAGATAATCATGTCATCTGCAATCCTAAAATGGGAAACTAATGTGAAGCTCAACCTTCATTGATACGAGTGAATGTTAGTAGTCCTCAGGCTCCTATGAAATAGGTGGTAGAGAATATCCAAGGAGATAATGAAAATACTCTGGGAGATTGGATCCCCCTTCCTAAATATGCGAGTTACTTTGAAGAAGCCATAGGTGTTACACATAATAGTGACCACCAAACATGAAGAAATAAATAAGTTGAAGATAATATAGACATTCCAAGGTGGGAGGAACATCCTATGAGTATTTGATTGATGAAACTCCATTCAACGAGATTGTAATCCTTGTTCATATAATGATTGAAATCTATTCTGGTTCCACAAGTATTGAAGTTGATATCCTTGATCATCTCCTAGGCCAAAGAAATAACCACCTGGATGGAGTTCCCCTTCACAAAGTCATGTTGCACAATAAAGATCCAATGGGGAAGATGTCAGGCATTCTTTGAGTTGATAAGGCTGGAAATAATATTTTAGGGGATGTTACACATGCTCATAGGGCAGAAATGGAGGACAGTGGTGGGATTCTTAAAATAGGAAATAATCATAATGGATGTGGCACTCATAATTCGGGGGGAGTAGACCACCCTAAAAAAGTCTTGAATTTCCAAAATATGATTTTCCTTCACAATCTCCAACACAAATCTATAGAAGGATCCTGTGAAGCCATTAGAACTTGAAACACTTTCAAGATTAAGGTTGATCATGTCTTATCAAATATCTTTCTCTTGTGGAATAGCTTCTATGAGTTCATTGTCCTGGATAGAGAATATAGAGTGGATGAACTTAATGAGAAACTAGTTATCGCATAGGTATCCTTCAAATAAAAGGATATTGGGGAAGGAAATAGGTCCCTAAATATTTATTTTTCCATTCCTACCACAACATATGATCCATTATTATAGGTACAGTCTTTAAACAGAATTGTTGGTTTATCATATCTTACCATCCCCTTGATACAATCAAGGAAATAAGAGGTATTCCAATTAACCTCCCTAATCTAATTGAACTTCACATAATCCTTATCCAGTCACTCTTTTCTAAACATCTTGTCCTCCAGGAGATCTCCCATGCTGGGTTGGTCCTCAAAACCCCGATCATACCATACCGTCGCAAGTCTTCTTTCAAGGTAGTGAAAGTATTTGATGATGGCCTCTAGGTATCCATATATGAAAAGAGAGAACCATGATCATTCCTGAAAGATCATATTGAGCTGTCATAGATTGTTATGTAAGGAGGTCCATGTGTTTCCTGGGGAGGGGTTTTTGAAAGAGTCTCTAACTAGTACCTGGAATCCATGAATGTTGTCCCAATTCCAGTAGTAGTGAAAATATTGATGTTGTTTATGCCCAATTGATAAGGGAAAATAGGCATGTGGAGTGGTATGATAAACCCCACACAAGATGCGTCACCCTAGAGTTGGTGAACATGAAAATGGATTTCATGTTTTCCAATCACATTTCCAAACACATCTAATAGTGGGGGTTCTCCCTTTGATTATTAGAACATGTGAAGATGTCACCCGAAAAGATGAGATCCAGGAGACCCCAACTAAACATGAATTGAGTGAATTTATGGTACGATTTATGAGGAAAAGGACCTCATGCCTTTCTCTCTTACAGGTTTACTATGATGTTAAAATCACTACCTATGATCCATAGTAGATTGATATGGTAAAAATTGCAATATTGTTCCAATGGAACACCCATTTGTGTATGTCACATACCTCGTATATAAAATAGGTGAATATGGTATGTTTTTCATGAGTTACTTTCCCCATGATGAACTGGTCACCATCCTAGATTAGGACGACTAAGAATATGTTGTTCCAAAATATAGATATGTGACATTTCGAAGGGTCAGCATGCACGGAGCCATGCATTTTATGTTTCCTGGAGAAATCACTAATCTTGCCATGTTTTTTCTTGTGTTCAAGAATGGAAATTATTAAAGCCTTATGTTTTATAATCTGTGAGGCCAAGAAGTCCGTTTTGACCCATGATCCTATGCATTGGGTATTCCAACTGAGGACCTAAATCATTGGGAAAATAGTGTTCTGGGATTTTATCTAGAACACGTAGACATCTTGAAGTGATAAGTGAACTTATCCTTTAGTTTCCTGGACTGTGACTAGGTAAAAACATTTTTAACCATAGAGGAAGACTAGTTAGGGGACGAACCTGAGTTGGGATGAAAGGAATACTTCATACCCCACACACCCTAGGAGGAATATGAACCATTTATTTATCCTTTTGAAGGGAAGGAGAATCCAACATAAGGCACGACAAAACTTGAAGGAGGAGGAGAGGACACCTCATTTAGATATACCAATGACAATGGATAATCCTCAATAGTGTTCTCTACCCCGGCAGTAGCACTCTGGAGTAGGATTTGGTCGATAGAAGGAATGTCTAGGAAAATAGGGTTGGGAAATCTTAATATCATCCATGATTATAATAATTGGATCCTATTTGAAGTAATGAAGAGAAGGGGGGTGAGGAAAACATGGTCTATCGATAGCCTGATTAGGGAATAAGGGTTGATGAATCATTATTTCCTCTGAACTCCCAACAACACTGGGCTTGTGAGAGCCACTAGAGCTGGACCACGGTGAGGATCCCTAGGAATAGCATTTGGAGCTGGAGTGATCTCCAACTCCACCCAATGGAAATCCTCATTAAGTTAGGCCCCTGAAAACCACTAAAAATAGAATTTTGGTTTGGATGATGACACTTTTCTTGGATTCGATGATGGAAACTCTACACTGGGTGACCAAGGAGGAAATGTGAGCAGAACCTTAGGAAGACTGAATATAATATATATTGGGACCAGCTGAAGGAGTCTTGCACCTATAGATCAATCTTTTCCAGAACTAGGAGGGAGAGACAGACCGAGCTCCATGGAAATACAAGCCACCAAGGTATCCACACATCCACTAGTCTGGACATTTGAGCATAGAAATCCACATAGCGAGTCTCCCAATCAACCTAAGCATGCCTTAATTATAGAAAGGTTGAGGGAGTCCATGTAGGCTAATCCACACTACTGCTACTGGGATTTCCTTGCCTCTACGAACATCTAAGGACCATCAAGACAAGAAGAATCCCCAGCGACACATAGAATAGGGTGCCCTACAACACTCTTGGATAAAATAATCCTACGAGTCAAGAATAAAGCATGAGTGTTTGTGGATCATGGAGATAATTTTCAGAAAACAAAGACCCCAATAAGACAAAAAAAATTGAAATACAAGAATATGAGACTAATACAACCCAAATAGGTAGACCAATGTCCATTAAAAACAAGTTGTATCCTCCTAAAAGGATGCCATATGGAAATATAGAGATACTCAAGAACCCTCACATGGAGGATTAGGAAAATACAAGGACACCAGGTGGAAGCAGGGTTGTAGGGTTGAGTTGGACTAACTATAAAGGACATCCCTGAAGGAGTGGTCAGGGCCTAGGGTGGGGCCAAAGGGGGAGGGGGAGGGGTGTGATTCCAACCTGGACTGGATAAAAATGGCATCCTTGACATGTTTCTAGCTGTTGAAAATGGAAATTAGGAAATCCACCATAATTACACTGATGAAGAGGGGTACAGGGTCACACATCTAGTGGTTCCATTTATTTTAATTAAATTATGTTGGAATTTAGTTATTATAATAAATATTATTCATTAGTATATGGAATAATATTTCTTTTGTTATTTTATGATTTTAAATATATATTCACTCTATAATTATTTGAGTTGAATATTGAAATATATATTTACTCAAAATACTATGAATATTAAAAATAAATTTTATTAATTGAGTGAATAAAGAAAATTATGCGGATGGGGATGAGGGGTTTGAACACAAAAACTGTGTGTTTACTCCCAAATTTATGTGATGGGAATTCGAAATATCTTATTTTGGGATGCAGGTTGTCATGTTCAAGGATTTTTAATACATGGAGTTAATGCAAGAAAGTTGTAATGGTAGTCATTAATAACGGGAAATGAAGGGGTTCATGGGCCGACGATAGTGGTTAGTCATGGGGTGGCAGTTGTTAGTGGAGGAAAGAGCCATTAGGCTATGATGTTTGGTCGATAATGGTGGTTTATTTTTTGGTGGTGGTGATTGTAGGGGGCATGGGTCATCATCGAGGGTGATGGTGGGTAGTGTGGACCTGTGGGGTGGCCACAAGAATCTAGCTAGTTTAGGTGGGCTAGAGCCTTTGGACATTTCCTGGATCTACGGGTCAGGGTCTTTGGGCTATTTCTGGAGCCTATATTCCCTTGATCATATAAATACTTTGTAATGGGTTACCTATACCCATAAAATCAGAGGCATTTCGTGAATTTAATAAAAATGGGGGGGGGGTCCCCTACCTATTTTAAAGAAGTAATTTTTCTTTGAGGTTTAATAAATATAAGAGGAACTACAAACTACATTATTGGGTCTGGTTAGAATGATATATTAAATATTATTTAATTAAAATTTATTTAACTAACTTAATGAAATTATATTTTTTTTACTCATGAGTATAGAATATGTCATGAAAATAATAATATTATTATTTTAACATGATGTTCACTAGGAATTTTTAGAATAATAAAGGTCCTATGTATATTTATTTATTCTTTAACCTAGCTCTATAAGTACCCAGTTATATCATTATAATATATCATTGATCCAAATCATGAATGTTTCCATAAAAAAAGAATAATTCAAAATCAAACCCTATCCAAACCACCAACTAATGGTTTAATTTTTTTAATTCCAATCCAAATCACTATTAAATGGTTTGATTTGATATGTATAAAAACAAGATGGGAAATTTTGGTTTCCTTTGGTTTTAATTGAAAAAAAAATCCAAACCCACCCCTACCCTTTATCCGATGATGGTACAATCAAATGGAGGTTTGAATGATCAGTGAATTTTTAAAGAAATAGTCTCTTGGATGACATAGTTCTTAATTTAAATTATTTATAAATTTATAATTAAAAAATAATCTCTCTTAGTTATAATGATCATTGTCAATATCTTAAGATTTAATTCATTATCCATTAAATTTATCATTAAGTACATTACATATTATTTATTGAATCTGAAAAAAATTGAGTTTGATATGACCCAAATAAGGGATTAATTCTTTTAAAGTTGGTGTCCATGAACCAAATAATTTTTCCATTAGATTTCCTATGTAAATTAAAATATTAGAATGTTAATTAGATCCTGACCACAAATTTATTATTCTTCTACATAACTTTAATTTGATAACGACTAAGAGTATCTATCACATTGAAAAGGGCATAGGCAGTTTCTCACTATGATGAGAACCTTAATATTCCATGATAATATTATTAAACTCAGTCCTATATTTTTATGTTTTCATATTCTGGGAATCATATAATTTATACCATTAGGTTAAAGTAATCATTAGAAGATTATATGTTATCTCATGAAGAGAAAACTGGGTAATCTATATGATAAGAGATTATGCAGTCAAACCCATGGTTAGGATTTTCAGATGTTTATGTGTCATTGAATATTGTTGTTTGTGAACATGTCTATGATACTTATTCTTTAATAATATTATTAATTTTTATTACGATTCATGTAATCTGATTCATTTTCGTAAACCATGACAAAATATTTTCAGGGGGATGTTGGGTTCAATGGTTTCTTCATGAATGACAAGTTACTAATGACTATGTCAAGGAAGGATTTGTCCCTTTCACTTACTAGAAGCTGATATATCGTCATTTTTATTTAAATGAAACTATTAAAACAAATTCCATGTTCATATTTGATGGATGAGCCTATTTTAGAATGTGATAGAATGATATATAAAGAATATAGGTTACTTACACAGCTATACAGTCTGCATAATGAGATATAAAGATAAAGATATCATATTACACAGTGAGTGCTACTATTTGGTTGCTTCTAGAAACCAGTATAGTAATTTAAGAATGTCTAACTAATTCCACTAAGTAATAGTCCTAGAGGGTCAGACAATCAATATTTCCAGTGATGTCAACTAAATTGTTTTTAAATTTAATTATTAGAATAAATATTCCTCTTCCGATAATGGGATGATAGTTATTTAGGAATTATTGATCGTAAATTATGATCCAACATATTTGTGTGTGATTTTAAAATAAAAATTCCTATTTATTCACAAGGCATCTGATATAAAAAAATTATCAAATGAATAATATTATTTTTTCGTGATTTGATAAATGCGAAGGAGGATGTGTGGATTGAGTTAAAAAGTCTATTGGTAATGATATATTGAATACCATTTAAATAAATTCGAATTTAGTTAAGTAAATAAACGATATTTTTTTATCTCTGGGTATAAATAATTTCAATTAAATATTAAAATTATTATTATTTTGAAATGCGGTTCACTGTGGATTAAGAGAATAATAAAGGGATTATGTGAAATTATATGTTATAAACCCCAGCTCTAAAAATAAATGGTTATACAATTTCCAATGGTTAGAAGTTTATTTATACCAAACATACCTTCTAGACATTCTCTCAACCATAGAGAGGATATTCTATATAATTCTCTCGAAAACCAAGCTCTTCCACCATTATCCTCCTCTAAAGAATGTGAGAATAAGATCAAATCCTTCACGATCGGTGAATTGTGTAGTGATCAATTAGAGAAGAAAAAAAGAATGAATATCACCACACTAGAACAAGAAGTTCCATTAATAACACTTTTAGATAATAAGATCATGTTTGGATCACTACTATAGGGATTATTATTTGGATACTCTTGAAAAAACAATAGTACAATCAAACAGAGCTCAGAATGATAAATGTCTTCTTTGAAGAATGAATCTCAACATTGAGTTAATTATTATTTTAAATCAATATTAAATCTAATGCATAATAGATAATATCTCTTAGTTCTGACAAAATTTTTCATTCTTCATACAATTTAATTTATTGATCATGGAGTTTATTCTCATTTACAATGTAGATTATTTATTGAATCCAAAAAATACCAGTTTAGAATGGCCAAAATAGGCTCTTATGCTAAATCCAAAACCTTCATGTGGTTTTAGAGTTCTCATATTTAAATTTAGATTTTTATTTTTATTCATTGATTGTTATACATATTTACCATTAGCCATTTAAATATAAATTCATTCTTATATCTGAAAATCACATATCTCTTATTATTAATATTTAATCACCATTATATATGCAATAAATGGTTGGTAATACATTAATAAAATAAAAATAACCTATAAACTTTAGTGAGGAATTAGTTTGGATAACATAGGATCACACATTGTGTATCCCAGAGGTAAATTCCATGTATCCTTATTCATTTCACCTGAATGTGTCCTGAATTTAATCTTTTGTGTCATGAAATAAAAAGCATAATTCCATTAAAAACATTTTGTTCACCATCCAGGTTAGTACATAGCTTATTTAATAACACATTGTGTAACAAACTTATACATCATATAGTCCATGTGTTTTTATAGTGGAAAAAATGTATTTAAATATGTGTTGGGTATTCGTTACATGACGTGTGTGAATGATATCCATATAAAATCCATGTCACAAATCATGTAGATGAATTACACATTGTGTACCACATAAATTATTAAATCCAACATACAAAAATAGTCTCTATGTGTATGTCATGAATATGGGAATAATCGATTACATGTAATATATACAAAATATAGGTTATTTAACACAAACTTATCCATATGATGTACATGTGAAGACCAAATTTATTCCTGGTAATTAATTTAACATTCAAAGAAAATTAAATGTATCATCAAACAAAATCAACTTCTATGTGTGTGTAATAAATTAATTGTACAAACTATGTGATAGTTTAGTAATTATATAAAATTATAAATTATATTTTTATGTTAAATTAAAAATGACATTCCATGTATAGTTATTACCAAAAGTGTACTCCACGTGCATTAAAAAGTGTCACACACCAGGTAAATTATGTGTGTCCGTGCATCATTTATTATTAGTAAATGCTGCATAAATTTGTGATAAACAATGTACTCTACATGTTGTGTGAGGGAACAGTACAAAATGATGAACATATATGGTATTTTATATAGATACATGTTGTGTTTCCTCTGTGTACACGTCTTTCACATAATTAATATTAAATATTTTTAAAAAAAATTACAAATAATGAGAATTTTAAGGAATCATTGGATGGGTAATAGGATAAATGAATGAATGAATTAATTAATAAAATTAATTAATAAGTGACATTTTATCTTAATTAAGAATGATTCAAACAAATACTAGTTTATTAAATTCATATTCATTGTATGCATGGATGATCATGAGTTTCAGTGACCAGTGCATGGTTTAGATTTATTTTAATTTAACTATTTCTTGTGGTTCTTTGTAATTTTTATTATTAATTTAAAATGATGTCCCATGATTCATTCCCTTCACTAGTTATATAAGGACCCACATTTCCACAGTTTCTTATATTCAAACCCCATAACCATTCCATTGGTTCTCTTCCACTACTTGTAAGTAAATAATATGTAACGATGTAGCTCTACAAATATTTGAGGTATTAGAAGATATAGATATAGTGAAATCATTCAAGGTGGTAAAAAAGACATTTATAGATAGATAAGACATGTTCCATGTATAAAAAATATATTTTACCCTAGGCTCAATAATTTACTTATTATATACTCAATAAAAAAACTGGTAGATAAATATCACAATAATTCTATTGATTCACGCTCAAATTTACCCAAATGAAGAAGGTAGGACGATCCTTATAGTCTAGCTTGGGCTATCGAATCCTCATAGACCTGAGAAGTACCTACACACACGTACATTATATGGATTGTTTTTGTCTTTGAAGTGGCCAACATGGTTTGATTTAAGATAGTTTTAAAGTATCACTTATAGATTTATGTTATTTCAAATTAAGGTATTGAGTTCGTCCTAGGTTATCACTCGGGGTGTATTGGATGACTTGATTTTTTAATGACTTCAATTTCATATATTTGAGAGGGGTTCATTTAAGAAGATCAAAAAAAATCATCACTTACTGGTTTAATTACTACACACCCTAATACTAATCACCTATACTCATGAAGTATTAATTTTTTGAGCACTCCAAGGTAAAGGTTCGTTATAGAACATGAAATGTGTGACCTTAAATTCAATAAGGATAAAGTGGTTTTAAAATCATCAAATATAAATTTCATTTTAAATAATTCATTAGCCCTTAATGGAGTGAGAAATAACATCCAATCCAGACACATAATACTCACATAGATCAACCCATAAACGAGTTATCCCTCCATTTATAACATGTCTTCAATGGAAGTAGGAAGTAGACATACAAGAGTGGAAGTGAAGAAGTAAAAACAAGAACAAAAATCGATCATTCCACCGTTGTGTGATAAATATCACAATGTATGGCATGAATAAATTCACACCTTGAAACAATGATATCAACATGATATGTAGAATTACAGAATAAGAGTAAAGGAGTAACTTTTATTAATAAACTAATGTGAATTAAACAACACTCAAGAGAAAGAAATGTGATTACAATCACAAAGCAACAACATAACACTACAATGAAACTAACCACCAAAGATGAAAAACTCCTCCATCACCATATCCTTAAATAAGCTTTTTCGGAGCCATGGGTTTAGCCTCCAATAGTAAAAAATGACCCACTTGATTCTGGTAGGCCTAGGGTGGTGGAAAGCTTGTGGAATTTGGACTTTTCCACTCTTGACCCAAGGTGGAATCCATCTTGCAACCACCGAACAGACGCTCTTGGATGACCTTATAGATATCTAAATTAGAGTGTTCCATATAATAAGAAAATGGATCCACAGATTTTTCCTAACCTCCTGTGACATTTGGGCCCATTTAGAGTTGTTTATTCTGTGATGTGATTAGATTGGTAGGATGTTTTCTGGGCCACCGAATCTGGCCCCGAATTTTATCTCCAAATTGGGCCTCCTTAATAGACAATATGGAGGCCGAATTAGTAGTAGCTCCTAAAGAATTATTTTTTTCTTCTACATTTCTTCTATAATCCCACGAACTTTGGGATTAATTGGGATAGTATGGTGGGCCCCACATTCTCATCAGTGGGCTGGTGTCCAATCTGAATTCTCCAGAATTGTTTGCATGAAATCTCATTTTGGTGGTCTTCCAATGTGGATCTTCCAACACTCAAAAAATATGAATTGTTCCCAATATATTTATAAACCTGAAAATTAAATATGAAAATAAAATCAAGATCATTGGTTACCTTAAATGATGTTAAAAAATGTACCACATAATAGGGCATTTTAAGAAGGAAATACAATCATAACGTGAAATGATGTTCAAAGTGTAAAATGCACAAAAATTGTGTTTATGAATAATAAAATACAATACTATTATATATATTAGCAATTAGTATTAGCCTCATTTAGTGGGTAATCACACCCCCATCCTGAGTTCTTCTAGTCCCGAGAAAAATATATCTCAACAATATGAAATTCAAACTCCCTTTTCCAAAAATATTTTAATACATAATGATCACAAAAAACCCTTCTACCAAATAATCATGAAACCCATCAAAATATTTTAATACATGATATTTTCAAAAGTATATACCAATCCCAATCTCATTATTTTCTTTCAAATCCATCACCATATTTCGTCCAATATCAATTAAGAGTGATGATGTGTTGTGCATCACATTAGACATGGGGGTTCTTCCTTATTCAAGAGGGAAATTATAGAAGCACTAGGTGGAATCATATTTCAATATTAAGATGAGTATAAAAATTTTTATTGTATATTTTTATTTTTAGTTTTTGCAATTTTCCCATGGTAATTGAAATTGCACTCAAAAGAGTCAACCCTTGTAGCGAGACATTGTAAATGACTCCCAGGCTCAAGGACCTTAGGGCACCAAGTGAAGCCCACATACTCGGGAATCATCTCGAGTATACTCAGTCAAAAAAATTAAAAGTACCAAAAATAGAGATAAAACTACTAACTATGGGCCAGAAAACTATGGAGTCATGATCCCCAAGTGCTGAAAGCCACGCATTAGGTCATTTCATTGCTCTATGTGGAAATTTATTATTTTTTAATTTTTTTTATTTAATACTCATATTAAAACTAAAACAGTCACCAAACCTATGCTATTTATTTGGGGGACCCCATGAACTCAAACTAATACCCCATTATCCAAAGGACGTGCATTTTGATCTTTTTTTTATTTGGATGAAAATATAAACGATGAAATATCACATTGGACAACCACACTTTCCAAAATCTATGCTCAGGAAATTATACAAGGATTAAAGTCAGAATCAGGGCATGCTAAATTATTTGATATTCAGTTTTAATTTTTCCAATGTGTATTACCATGTTCATGGTTAAAGAAATTTCTCCTTCTATTAAGGCACACTTTTTTTATCAAATCATTCATTTTTTTGACTATAAAGCCTTTTTTATTTTATCTCCCCCCAACTTAAAATAACATTATCCCCATTGTTTAATGAAAAGAATATTTAGAAGGGGGTAGAGGTAGAGAATGATAGTTCAAAAAATAAATTGAAAATGAGGATCATGGAATGAAGTCACCTAGTGGTTGATGTTGAAATTATTGCTACTCCCTTTTAATCCCTTGATCTCGATGTTACTATGAGAATTCCCTAGTGGGGAAAAAAAATAAAAACAAACAAAACAATAAAAAAACTATATATATATATATTTATATAATAATGAATGTAAAATATAATTATGTATAATAAAACTATAGAATAAGGAATCACAAAAAGCCGTAGTTCAGTGGTAAGTGCGCTCCCCTGTCTCCCATCAGTCTGGGGTTCGAGTCCCTGTGGCTTCACCGGTTGTGATGGGGTTTTCCCCACAACCTACGATGTGGCCTTCTTTTATTATTATATTTTTATTTTAACCTAAAAACACATATAAATAAAATAAATTATACTGATGATACATTGTCTTCTTTTTAAATTTCTTGTTAAGGTATTACTAATGGATCACAACATGTGACACAAATGAATATGGCGCTCCCCTTTCATACCCATCCCTACTTATAATATAAGAACATGTCAACAATCTATTTTTTATTTTTAAATATCAAAATGATTAATTAATCCTATTTAAAATATAAAGTTGATTAAAAAACAAATTTATTAGAAACTTGAAAACCATGGGTTTCCTACCATACAACGCTTTGTTTAACATCATTAGCTCAACTTGGATCCCTAATTGATTATTTATTTTCATCATCTAAGGTTTGTTCACACAATTATTAATTAACATCATGTTTTTGGAATGGTTCTATGAATGGTTTTACTCTATTACCATTAACTTTAAAGGTTTGACCATTGGTGGGATCTTCAATTTATACAGCCCCATGGGGGTACACCTTATGCACTATATATGGACCTGAACATCTAGTCCTCAACTCTCTCAGGTGTAAATTAATTTTAGAACCATAAAAAATAATATTTTTACCCAGTACAATGTGTTTGGTTTTATGATTTCGAGATTGGTAGGCTTGTACTTTAGCTTTATTGGTACTCAAATTTTCGTATTCCTCCATCCTAAGTTCCTCAATTTCATTGAGTACTAATTTCCTTTTGGTTTCGGCCAATGAGAGTTTGTAATTCATTTTCATAATTCCCAAAAGGCCTTATGTTCAACCTTCACTAGAAAATGGCATGCTTTACCATAAAACAAACTATACGGGGACATTCCTAAAATGGTTTTATATGCGGTTTGATAGGACCAAAGAGCATCGAAGAGTTTCTCAAACCAATCTTTCCTAGATGGATTGATAGTTTTCTCCTGAATATTTTTAATCTCCCTATTTTCTAACTCAGTTGACCATTGGTTTGAGGATGGTACGCAGTGGAAACTTTATGAGAAATCTCATACATAGACATGAGTGAAGAGAATGGATGGTTGTAGAAATGGGTTCCTCGATCACTAATTATAGCCCTTGGAATTCCAAATCGAGAAAATATGTTCTTTGTAGAAATAAGATCACAAACTAATGGTAATTAGACTTGGCGGGGATGGGTTTATCACACTTTGAAACATAATCAACAGCTAAGAGGATGTAGAGGTATCTCGTAGAGTTTGGGATGGGACCCATGTAATTGATTCCCTAGCAGTCAAAGATTTCAATCACTAATATGGGAGGGAGTGGCATTTGATTCCTTTTTCGGATTTACCCTAAATGTTGACACATAGGATTGCCTTGAAAAAATGTGTAGGAGTCTCTTGAGGGGGTGGGCCATAAGAGATCACACTGATGAATCATAGAAGTTGTTTACCTAGTGGAGAAGTGACCTACACATGCCTCACTATGACAGAATTTAAGGATGCACTCTTGTTCAGATTCTGGGAAACACCTCCTAATGACTTGGTCCGGGTAGAACTTATAGTGGTATAAACCATCAACCATATAGTGTCAAAAATTATAAAGGAATTTCCTTCAATCTTGAATCCATGAGAATTTTGGAATGACTCTTGTAACTATGAAATTGGTTATGTCGGCATACCAAGGGCAGTCATTCATAGAGTATAGGTGTTCGTCAAAAAATGAGTCAAACATAGAAAGGTGATTTGAGTTGTCTTTGACTTCCATCCTAGAGATGTGATCAGCAACAACATTTTAAACACCCTTTTTTATCCTTGATTGTGAAGTCAAATTCCTGTAATAGAAGGACCCAACTAATTAGTCTAGCCATGGAATCTTGTTTTTGGAAGAGGTATTTTAGTGAAGAATGGTCAGTGAACACATTGTTGGGGGATCCTACGAGGTAAGACCTAATCTTTTCTAAGGAAAACAAAATAGAATGTAACTCATTTTTAGTGGTGGTGTAGTTTATTTGGGAATCATTTAAGGATTTTCTTGTATAAGAAATGACATTTGGATTTTTATCACAATGTTGTCCTAATACAGCTCTAAGATAAAAGTCATTGGCATCACACATAAGTTCCAAAGGAAGGTTCCAATTTAGAGATTTCAAAATGGGAGGAAAGGTGAGAGAGGACTTGAGTGTAGAGAATGAACCCTCACAGCTTTATTTCCAAAAAAATATAGCATCCATTACTAGGAGAGCATAAAGGGGATGGGAGATTGAACTAATGTCATGGAGAATCTTTTATAGAAACTAGCATGTCATAAGAAATAACTCACTTCCTTAAAATTTTTGGTTGATGGAAGGTGATGAATGATGTCAACCTTGGATTTATCAACTTCAATCCCCCTACCTGAGACTAGATGACCTAGAACTAGTCCCTATTTAACCATAAAATGTCATTTATTCCAGTTTAGGACAAGATTATTTTCTTCAGATCTTGACAATACTCTCTCCACAATACTCAAACATCCCAGAAATGTATCACCAAACACAGAGAAGTCATCTATGAAGACTTCAAGAAAATCCCCTACCATGTTTGAGAATGTTCCCATCATGCACCACTAGAAGGTTCCTGGGGTATTTCATAACCCAAAGGGCATGCGTTTGAAAGAAAAGATGCCAAATGGACATGTAAATGTAGTCTTCCATTAATCCTCTAGGGAGACCTCAATTAGATTATACCCCGAGTACCCATCTAAGAAACAATAGAGGTCATGACCTTCCACTCTATAATAGACTTGTTCAATGAATTGTAAGGGGAAATAGTCCTTCATGGTGAATACGTTCAGATTCCTATAGTCAATGAAAACCCTCCATCCACTACTCACCCTTGTTTAAAGAATATCTCCATCCTTATTGGTTATCACTATGATTACTGCCTTCTTGGGAACCACTTGGATTGGGCTGAACCACTCACTCTCAGTTATGGGATATATGATACTAGCTTTTAACAATTTCAGAAGTTTCTTTCTCACAACTTCCGTGAGATTAGGATTGAGTCGCCGTTGAGTTTTATGACATGTCTTTGAATCAGATTCTAGAACAATCCTATGAGTCTCGATAAGTGGGATAATCCCAGAAATATCAGATAGGGTTCAACCAATGGCTTTCTTATGTTTTCAAAGGACATCTAGAAGCATTCTCTCATGATTGGATTCACGAGAAGAATAAATGATAATAGGATATGTTTGATTGTCCCATAGGAAGGAATACTTGTGTGCAGCGGGACATTCCTTCAATTCAATATCTAGTTAGTTCAAAATTTCAACCGAATATTGGTATATTGGATCAAGATAAATTTTATTTCCTAGAATTTTAGATAGGATTGATTCCTCACATGTAGAAGTTTTAGCTACTAGATTAGCTTGATCAGATTTAGGGATGGAAGTTGGTGTGGTCTCCATGAAAGCGGTTTCTGAAAGGTTTCACTGATTGTTGGACCGAAGACTTCATCATACGAGCAATTTGGTAATGATTCAATAAAAGGAGATAAACTTCCTTCATGCGAACAAATGAAATCAATATCATCATGACTTAAGCATCCATCAAATATTCCTTGATGTTATATGGATTCATTATCAATGCTTGCAATCTTGTTTACATCATGAATGTCCTCATCATCCCATATTTGTGATCTTGCATTATAGATGTTCAAGTCTAGAATCATGGTCCCAAAGGTGATGGTCATGTTCCCATTATGGACTTGGATAATCGATTTGACTGTTTCAAGGAAGGGACGACCAAGGATAATTGTGGTTTGTTCCTTATTTCTAATGTTTGGATGGTTTTCAAGGACAATTAAGTTCGCAGGGTAGATGAAGTTTTCAACCTTTACCCAAATGTCCTTTGAAATCCCCTTTGGAACCCTAACGCTACGATCAGCAAGTTGAAGTTTGAAATATGTGGGATGGAGCTCTTCTAGGCCTAATTGGAAGTACACATCATAGGAGATGAGATTGACACTAGCACCTAGGTCACACAAGGCCTTGACAACTTTGCTCTCTCCTAGTTCAACATTGAATTAAGGGAAAACTAGGTCTTTCAACTTAGGAGGAATGGTCCCTTGAATGGTGGTACTCACATTAGCAGCCAAAAGGAATTTGTTTTTACGTGAATATTTTATTTTAAATGAGAACATGTCCTTAAGGTATTTTGAGTAGGATGGTATGGTTTGAATGGAATCGAGAAGGGAAATGTCCAACTTGAATTGTGAGAAGATTTCCCTCAATGTTTCACTCAATTCAATCTTGGTTTTCACCCTCATGCATTGATGAAATGGTGTAGTTTGTGGGGTTGTTTGTTTAAGAGTTTTTCCTTTCACATTGTTATCATTTTTCATAGTTTGATCTTGTGGGTCATTTGAATTTTTATTAGAGTTTGATGCTTTACATGGTTTCTAACTTATTTTTTCAGGTTTCATAATTGATTTACCACTTGTTAAAATAGTCAAAGCCTTTAGTTGTTCATGAGGTGTTTGAGTTCAATGTGACTCTCCAATTGATTTTGAGGATGGTACCGCCTAAGTAGGCATGGGAGCCTTTCCAGCTATTATTGTTTGAAGTTATTATTTTATGTAAAAGACTTCCGAGTTCATCCTTTCCATTTTTTTGCATAGTTGTTCCAGTAGGCTTTGTAGAAACGTTTGGGTTGGTTCTTGAGAATATTTGGTTATCCCATGGGGTATTTTGGAGGTGGGAAGGTTTGTTGAAAATGGACAGGTGTCTGTTGGTATTGGATAGGTTGGGTTTGGAATTGGTTATGGGTTTGGTATTTCTAATGGGGTAAGAATTTAGTCCTTGTGGTTGGCTAGGTTGCTGGTTATCTTTCCTGTGGAAGCCTGGGTGGTCGTTATACCTTGGGTTGAAGTTGTATTGATATTGAGGCTTTTGAAAGTTTAAAGAATTTACTCCCACTGAGGGTCCTCCATAAAGAAAATCCTTTATGGATGTAATGGTTGGGAAATTATCTATCTTATGGTCATGTTTGTCACAAATTGTTCAAACAGGGTCTGCAATTTTGATTTCATAGACTTTCCTAAGGTCTATCTCTTAATCCTTCCTAGAGAGTGCTATGATTTTATCCCTAAGGATTTCCTCCACTTTAAGTGTATAAATTCCAATAGTTATTTGTGGCATTTCAAAATAAGGTGACGTTCCCCATGTATGGTTTTGTTCAGAAAGGCTTTCCAGATACTCCTAAGCATCATTTGGGGCTTTGTTTTTAAATGTTCCATTAAACATCATGTCAATGAATTGATTGGTCCCTGGACCCAACCCTTCATAGAAATTTATGACTTGTTCAATAATAGAAAAACCATTGTGTGGAACCATTTTTAGGATGTATTTGAACATCTCCCATGTTTCATGGAATGACTCTCCCTCTTTTTCATAAATCATTTGTATACTCGTTTTAAGAGCAATTAATTTGTGGTAGGGAAAGTGTTTTTTATAGATTTCTCTTTACAGTTGGCCCCAAGATTTGATGGATGATGGTCTCAAATTTTTTAGCCAATTTTTAGCTTGATACATTAAAGAAAAAGGAAATATCCTCCACTTAGATGATTCTAGATGATGTGGGGGACACATGGTTTCTTCAATGTCATTGAATTCCTTAACGTGAAGGTAGGGCATCTCAGACACCATTCCATGGAGTGTGGGAAGGGGGTTTATGACATGGGTTTATAGATGTAGTTGAAATGTCATAGGGAATTGTGTCAAATATATGAGGGGAATTGGTCTTTGAAGGAGTGATGTAGTCATTCCTGGTTTGATCAACTGCATTTCCCAAGTTTGGGGGTGCCTCCTTTGAGTTTCCATTTTGGTTCCCACCTGGGTTTATGAGTTGGTTTCATTGAAGACCTTCCATTGAAATAGGCACAATTTTTGAATTTGGAGTATTTGTAAGATTAGGATCTAATGGAAAGAGATCCCTTGGTGTACTTGAATCCCCAACCCCACGACTATCCACTATAACTAGACGGTTTGATTGATCGCAGGTGTTGGTGGACATGCACCAAATGAAAAAAAACGAGAAAGGGAAAAGATAAGAGAATTTGGATGATAAAATAAGAAATGGGGATAATATAATGGGTTTTTATATGACATAATTAGGTCCCCAGAAATGGTGCTAAAATTTTATTCACGCTCAAATTTACCAAAAAGAAGAAAGTAGGACGGTTCCCGTAGTCTATCTTGGGTTGTTGAATCCTCAAAGACCTAAAAAGTACCTATATACACGTACATTCTATGGATTGTTTTTTGATATTAATTGGAAAACATGGGTGGATTTAATATGGTTTTAATGTATCACTAATAGATTTATGTGAATTCAAATTATGGTAATGAGTTGATCCTAAGTTATCGCTTGGGGTGGATTGGATGAATTCCTTTTTTAATGATTTCAATTTCTTATATTTGAGATGGGTTCATTTATGAAGATCAGAAAAAATAATCCCTTACTGGTTTAATGCCTACACATCCTAATACTAATCGCCTATACAATAGAAGGATAAATTTTTTGATCACTCCAAGGTAATGGTTTGTATTATCACTTGAAATTTGTGACCTTAAATTCAATAAGGATGAAGAGGTTTTAAAATCATCAAATAAAAATAACATTTAAATGAAGTGACTCGCCCTTAATGGAGTGAGAAATAAAATACAATACAGCCACTTACTACTCCCTTGAATCAACCCATAAAAGAGTTTTCCCTCCATTGACGACATGTCTTCAATGGAAGCAGGATGTAGACTTAAATAGCAGAATTGACGAAGTAAAAACAACAACAAAAATCGATCACTCCTCCGTTGTGTGATAAATATCACAAAGTATTGTGTGAATAAATTCACACCTTGAAACAAAGGTATCAACATGATATGTAGAAGAACATAATAATTATAAGGGAAGAAATTTTATTAATAAACTAAGTTTAATTAAACATCTTACATGAGAAAGAAATATGATTACAATCACAAAGCGGTAGTATAACACTACAATGAAACTAAGCACCAAATATGAAAAACACCTCTATCACCATAGCCTTAAATAAGAATTTTGGGATCCTTGGGATGAGCCTCCAATAGTACAAAGAATCCCACTTTATTACGGTAGGCCTAGGGTGGTGGAATGCTTGTGGAACTTGGACTTTTCCACTCTTTACCCGAGGTGGCAGCCAGCTTGCAACCACAGAACAAACACGCTTGGAAGACTTTCTAGATGGTTGAATTATAGTGCGCCATAGAAGAAGAAAATGGATCCACAGATGGATTCTAACCTCCTAAAACATTTGGACCCATTTATAGTTGTGTATTCCGAGATATGATTATATTGGTAGGATGTTTTCTGGGCCACTGAATCTGGCCCAGAATTTTATCTCCAAATTGGGCCACCTTAATAACTACCATGGATGAAAAATTAGCACTAGATCCAGAAGAATGATTTGTACCTCTACATTTATTCTAGAATCATAATATATTTGGGCTTCATTTGTCCTCTATGTTGGGCCCTACATTCTCACCAGTGGGCTGGTGTCCAATCTTACTTCTCCAGAATTGTTTGCATGAAATCCCATTTTGGTGGTCTTCCAATGTGGATCTTTCAACACTCCACAAATATGAATTATTCCCAATATAATTAGAAACCTGAAAATTAAATATTAAAATAAAATCAAGATCATTGGGTACTTTCAATGTTGTTAAAAAATGTACCACATAATAGTGCATTTTAAGAAGGAATTACAATCATAATGTGAAGTGATGCTCAAAGTGTAAAATGCAGTAAAATGGTGCTTATGAATAATAACGCAAAATAATATTATATATATTAAAAATAAATTTTATCCTCATTTATTCTCTAATCACACCACCTAACATGAGTTTTTCTAATCTTGAGCAAAATATATCTCAACAATATGAAATTCGAACTCCCTTTTCCAAAAACATTTTAATACACAATGATCACAAAAAACTTTTATACCAAAAAATCATGAAATCCATACAAATATTTCAATAAATGATATTTTAATAAGAATATCCCAATCCCAAGCCCATTCCTTTGTTCAAATTCATCTCCATATTTCATCCAATATCATTTAAGAGTGATGATGTGTTGTGCATCACATTAGACATGGGGGTTCATCTTTATTCAAGAGGGAAATGATGAATGCTCTAGGTGGAATAAAATTTCAATATTAAGATGCATATTCAATTTTTTTATTGAATTTTTTTGTTGTTGAAATTTTTCCATGGAAATTGAAATTGCACTCAGAAGAGTCAACCCCTGTAGCGAGAATTTTTCGATGACTCCCAGGCTCAAAGACCTTAGGGCACCAAGTGAGTCCCACACATTCAGGAATCATCTCAAGTTAACTCATCCAAAAACAAATTCCAAGTACCAAAAATATAGATAAAATTACTAACTCTGGGCTATACAACTATGGAGTCACGATCCCCAAGTGTCGAAAGCCATGCATTAGGTCATTTCATTGCTCTATGCATAAATTTATTGTTTTTTTAATTTTTTTATTAAATATTCCTATTAAAACTAAAATGATCACAAAACCTATGCTATTTATTTGGGGGACACCATGAACTCAAACTAATACCTCATTATCCAAAGGACGTGCATTGTGATCTTTTTTTATTTGGATGAAAATATAAATGTTGAAATATCACATTGGACAACCACACTTTCCAAAATCTATGCTCATGAAATTATAAAAGGATTAAAATCAGAATCAAGGCATGATAAATTATTTGATATTCAGTTTCAAAGTGTGATATGTGTATTACCATGTTCTCGGTTAAATAATTTTTTCATTCCATTAAGGCACACATTTTTTCCAAATCATTCATTTTTTTGACACTAAAGAATTTTTTATTTAATCTCCCCCAACATAAAATAACATTGTCCCAAGTGTTTAAAGAAAATAAAATTAAGAAGGAGGTAGAGGTAGAGAATGAGAGTTCAAAAAGAAAATTGAAAATGATGATCATGGAATGAAGTCAGCTGGTGGTTGAATTTGAAATTCTTGCTGCTCCCTTCTAATCCCTTGATCTTGAGGTCACTCTGAGAATTCCCTTGTGTAGAAAAAAAAGAAAAAAAAAGAAAAAAACAATATAGATATATATAATATATCATTTAAAATATAATTTTATATAATTAAATTATATAATAATGAAGCACAAAAATCCGTAGGCCAGTGGTTAGCACGCGCCGCTATCTCCCTCCAGTCCCGGGTTCGAGTCCCCCCAGCTTCGCTGGTTTTGAATGGGTTTTCCCCATGACCTACGATGTAGAATTTATTATTATTATTATATTTTTAATTTTTATTTTTTATTTTAACCTACAAACACATAAAAATAAAATAAAATAAACCGATGATACATTGTCTTCTTTTTAAATTTCTGGGTAAGGTATTACTAAACGATCACACCACGTGACATGGATGAATATGGTACTCCCTATTCATACCCATCTATAATCATAATAGAAGAACATTTAAAGAGTCTATTTTTTTTATTTTTAAATATAAAAATGATTCATTAATCCTATGTAAAATATAAGGTTTATTAAAACAACAAAATGATTGGTAACTTGAAAACAATGGGTTGCCTCTCATGAAGCGCTTTTTTTAACATCATTAGCTCAACTTGGACCCCTAATTGATTATCTATTTTCATTATATAAGGTATTTTCATACAGGTTTTCATCAACTTCATGTTTTTGGAATGGTTCTATGAATGGTTTGACTCTATTACCATTAACATTAAATGTTTGACCATTGGTGGGATCATGAATTTATACAGCCCCATGTGGGTAGACCTTATGCACTATGTATGGACCTGAACATATATACCTCAAATTTATCAGGTTTAAATGAAGTTTAGAACTATACAAAAGAATAATTTTACCCAGTACAATGTGTTTGGTTTTATGATTTCAAGATTGGTAGGCTTATACTTTAGCTGTATTGACCCTTGAAATTTTATAAGACTCTATACTAGGTTCCTCAAGTACATTGAGATATAATTTCCTTTTTTTTCAGCCAATGAGAGGTCATAATTCGATATACCCATAAATGGAAGGTATGGGTCCTAACTCCAAGAATTTGTTGCTGGCACCATCGGGATTTTTGAATTTTCTGCCCATTGATCCATCTCCCCTGCCGCCTTATCTCATCCATGGCTCTGGTTCTCGCTACCCAGTGCCTAATACCATGCCAGGCCCTCCTGTTCTTTCCTTTGTCTCCCTAGGCTGGCCTCCACGATCCCCCACAACCCAGTCTTCGGTGCCTCTGGTGCCTCCTCCTGCTGTCCAGTCTCTAGAAAAATTGGCGCCTCCTTCCGTTGCCCTGCCTCCATCGCTCTCCCAGCATGGCTCCTTCAGAGATTCACATGGGGGTTTGAAGTATTCTCCTCTGCTCTTTCCATAGGTCTGCTTTGTGGCCACGGCCTCTTCGCGTGGGGATATTTGTGTCTCTGTGGTCTTCCCTGCGTCAGCCTTCTTAGAGGTGAAGGCTTGTCTCAGGTGGGCCCTGGTTGCCCATTTTGGTTTTTCGAAACCTCCCCTGGCCGTCTTCTAGCGTTTTGTCACATTTGGGGGTATTCAACTTCTGGTGTAGATATCGCCCGTGCACAGAAATTCATTCTATCTCTTCCTTTCTTCAGAGGAAGACTTCATGTCTGGTTGGTGTAAAGCTCCAAGATCCCATAGTAGATGGAGCTTCATCTGATCCCGTTGGACCATGGAAGTTCACAGGGTTAAAGAAATATCGAGTGATACTATTTATATTAATCATCTTGGGCTCCCCCTTCCCTTCCTGAATAGGGGGTTCCTCAAAGTGATTGGAGACTTGTTGGGTGGCCTCCTTTATGCTGATGACAGGACGACGTGTGGTGTGGATGCGTCCTCAGCACGCCTATGCATAGAGATGGATCACTCCCTACCAATCCTAGATCGGCTCTCCGTCTAGGTGCTGGATGGTCCCTCTTGGGATCTGAATATCTCCTACATTGTTTTCCCAAGGTTCTGCTCATTTTTCCTGCTATAGGGGCATTCCCTCCAAGTTCGCAGACGATCCTGGCACAAGTAGTCTTTCCCCCTCGCTAATGACAGGCCCAAGTAGCCACCTCTGGGCACTACTGTTCTCCCTGATTCTTCCCCAACTGTGGATGATCTCCCTGTTAATATGTTGGGGGCGGTGATTCCCGCAGTCACAGCAAGAGATGAGGTTGGATTCTCACAGCCTTGTGAAATCATGTTCTCCTACTTGGACCTAGCCTCATTCCTTCTTAAGGATATGTCTACCTTCCTGGATGGAATCATCCATCATCCTCTACTCCTCTAAGGGTTGTACTAGGATCCTTCTGTAGGGGTGTGGCCTAAGCACTGGAATACCAACAACTCTGGCCTGTTGGCTTTTCCATCTCCTTCTACATTATCTGCTTTCACTACAGCGGCTCTTGCCTCATTGGTTCTTCTTTCCCTTCCCCAGAGAGCTTTTAAGGGGGTGAATGCCTTGGACGTCGCCCCTCTCTAGGATGTTTTCCCCGAGAGCACTCTAGAATCACCGGGTCCTAAACCCATGCCTCTTTTGACGTAAGGCTCCCTCTGCCCCAACCCTGGGGGGTAGAGGCGAGGGCCCAGAGCTCGGTCCCCTGATAGTACACGGGTCATCACTCTTGACACCCCCATGGAGGTCTCAACCCCGGTTGCCTCGATGCCCCCAAAGGCTGCTCGGGCCAGCACTTGTTCCCGTTCAAGGAACCAAAAGAAGTAGAAGTAGTCTTCTTCCCAATTTTTTAGGTCCTTAAATTCTGGGGCCAATGACAGAATCTTGTTTGGTAAATGATTCATGTGATCTATTGGAATGCTCACGGAATGGGAGCCCGGGCTAAGGTGGATATCCACACCAATGAAATTAGAACTCATAAGTTCTCTGTGGTAGCCTTCTTGGAGAATAAAGAGAGCCCTGACAAAATCAAAGACCTCTCCAGGAGGATTAACCTGCATCGGTGCATGCATGCGGATCCCACTAACAATCAAATTTGTATTCTTTATCACTGGAGCCTCTCAGTGGACCTGGTCCAGAAGAGAAACCAGTTCATTACTACAAGAGAGGCGGTAGTTGGCATGTCTTTTTTCATCTCCCTCATTTATGGAAGTTGTGATGCCCTTCAATGAAAATCCTTATAGAGTGACCTAAACTCCTTTGATCCAGGTAACCTCCCTTGGATTGTTGGGGGGGATCTTAATGTGGATTCTTCCCCAGAGGAGAGGAAGGGCCGTGGCCCCTTCTAGAGGAATGTGTTCCTGGAATTTTTACACTTCATGGCTGGGAATGTCCTCTTTGATCTTGGATTCTCTGGCGACGGATTAATGTGGTGCAACAACAAAAGAAGAAGGAACCTATCTTGGAGTCATTTGGATAATTTTTTGACCAACATGCAATCCATCTCCCTATTCGCCAACACTAAGGTAAGGCACCTCCCTCGTTGTCTATCCGACCCCTACCCTATTCTGGTTTCCCTATCCTCATGGCAGGATCAGTCAGCAAGGTTCTAATACCAGCTTCACTAGGAATGTCTTCTAGGGTTCCATGACCTGGTGTCTGACTCCTGGGTGGAGCCCTCCTAGGGTCATTCATGGATGGTGGTCCACAACAAGCTTTGAAGGCTCAAGAAAAGTGTCCAACCATGGGAAGACACATCATATACTGCTAACAGTGACATCACGGGCGGCATGCAGGACATGGATAGCATAGAGCAAAGCCTAGAAAAGGTCTGGGATGATAGGGTGTTTGAGGATCTCTCCAACAAGAAGAGCGCCCTGATAGATATGTTGCTCAGACATGAATAAATTGAAAAGGAAATGTTGAGAATTATGTGGCTTAGGGAGGGAGACCAGAATACGGCTTTCTTCCATGCATGTATCAAGGAGAGAAAACAGATGGTGAATCTGAACATTCTTTTGGAGGACATCACATACACTGATAATAGAGATATGGTGGGGGCCTTGGATATATCCTCCATGAAAGGAATAATCATTGGTCTTAATCCCTGCCTACTGTTAGGTTACCTGGTGGTGGATGGGGGATCTTTTGATAGGATTCCAAACCAGCTCTCAGCCCAGAACAATGATAAGATGAGCTCCATCTCGAATGATAAAATGATTCAGGGGGCCATGCTGAGCCTCGACACCAAAAGTGCACCGGCCCCTGAAGGATTCCAAGGTTTGTTTTACAGAGCAACGTGGGAAGTCATCAAGACTAATGTAGATTCTCCTGTTCAGGACTTCTTCTGAGGCCCTTCTTCCTAGGGTTGTCTATGCCACAATCGTGGTCCTTCTTCCCAAGATCAAGAATCCCTCCTTCATTAATAACTTCAGGCTGGTGAGCCTGTGAAATTTCTCATATAAGATTCTGTCCAGCCTTATCGATGCGAGGTTGTCCCCCCACATCCCTCGGTGGGTGTCACTTGAACATCATGGGTTCATGAAGGGTCGGTCGATTCAAGGGGCCATCACCCTGGCCTAAGAGATCATCAGAGACATTAATGTCAAATCTCGAGGCTCCAACTTAGCCATCATGCTTGACATGAACAGAGCATTCAATCGGGTTGAGTGGGGGATCATCAATAAGGTGTTGGAAAAGATGGGGTTCTCTTCGTGGAATGTTCACATCCTCTTTAAGTGTTTCAGCTTGCCCTGGTTAGTGGTAAATTTTATGGGGAAAGCATGTGGGTTCTTCAAGGACAACCACGGTCTGAGGTAGGGCGATCCCCTTTCCTCGATCCTTTTCATTCTGTTGCAGGATGTGCTCAGTATCCTGTTACACAAGGGTATCACTGGAGTAGAGGTAATGGTTTACCATAGAATAGTGAGATCTCCATTGGTCTCACACCTGTTTTTTGCTGATGACACCTTCATCTTCACGAATGCAGGCATGCAATATATTAGTGGCATCAACAAGATCTTGCAGGAGTACTGTCACTGGAGCGGGCAAGTGACTAAAAAAAGGAAAAGAGTAACTTCAACATCTCCAACAAAGGATCTTCCACCCAAATCCCTATTATTCAGCATATCCTGGACATGCACAGGGGGTCATTCCTGATGGATTACATGGGCTCCCCCATATCCCTAGAATTCTTTGCGTATGTGATTTTGATGGTATCATCAACAGAATTACGGAACAGATCCTCAATTGGAAGAACATCTACCTTTCGTTCAGGGGAAGGATTACTCTAGTTAACAATGTGCTCCTCGCCACTCCTGTCCAATCTCTTTCATCCATCAAATCCTCGGTGAACATTATTTTTAAGATCGACAAGATCCTTGAAGGCTTAATCTGGGACCCGTGTTCGGACGGAAGGCACCGCTGGACTTCCTGGCACAGAGTGGCTAGGCCAACTAGAGAGGGTGGAATCAATGTTCACTGAATTGAGGAAACTCTTCTCTTCATTCATGTGAGGCTTGCATGGGATGTTCTGCAACAAGAAACACTTTGGGGGATCACCATGAACGGTTCCATTTATGGTTCGGAGGCTCGGACCACCGTCCAAGCATCACTGTTTGGGTCCATTATCTCTCCTCTTATCACCTCCCTGAAACCCCACTCCAGATGGTTTATAGAGAGGGGGGAAATATTTTTTTGGCACCACAACTGGGCCGGGATGGTTCTTGGATTCCCTGGATTCCCAGCCACCTAGATCTCCTTTAGAGATGCTAGCTCCAGCACGACGTTCATCGCCACGGTTATGGACAAGGACCAGAAGGACATCTTCAATCTCATTGATCTCAACACCGATTCGGACAGATGTGTTTTCTCTCAATATTCCTCAGTGGCATTCTCTTAAGGGTATCTTCGGTGCACTATGACTACCCATGTTCAGATCAACCTGTGGGATGAGATCGTCTGGTCCAAAGGTACTCCCACTAAATTGAACTTTCTTTTCTGGAGACTTAAGCACAAAGCCATTCCAACTGAGGTGAACATCAAAGCATGCATCATCCCACTGGCTTCAAGATTTCATTGATGCACGGTCCTCCAGGAGAAGAGTACGAAGCACCTTTTTTTTTTAAGGAGAGTGGTCAAGGGAATTGTGGGAGTATTTTGGTGAGTTCACTATTGTTAACGATAACCTATTGGTTGTCCTTCCAATCCTTGATCAATGGTTCCATAGTGCGGGGGAGAGGAGTCCAGAGCAGAAGGCGTATGCTGCAGTCTTCCATGCTGGTTGCTGGATGATCTGGCATGCAAGGAACATGTCTATAGATGAAGGGACCTATGCCTCGAGTTAAGGAATAATTCAAAGAACCAAATTCATTTTTCTGGATATGATCTGATCCATTGGAAACTGGGAGGATGCACCTACTCGTAGGAGGCTTCGAGTCAGCAACAATCCTGCTACTCCCGGGAGCAGGATGACGGGAGGTAACTGGGTATGTTTGACACCGCCAAGCAGGGGGCTCAATCTTAACACTGATTGGTCATGCAACAGGGTGCTTATACAAGGATAAGGGTTGGTTCATAACCCCTCAGGTTCTATCATCGTGGAGTTCTCGGAGCGCATGGGCCATGAGACTTATCTACAGGTAGAGGCCAAGGGGATGTTTTCTGGCCTCCTCCTATTCCATCAGAAGGGGATATCTATATCGACGGTGGAAACAGACTCCAAAATTCTCCACAATTTTATGTAAGTAAATGGTAAAATCTTGTGGTCTATCCTTTACATCATTTGAAAGTGTAGGGGCATGATTGGCACAAATTCTAGTGTGGCCAACACATGGCGAGAAGGGAACAAGGTCGCAGACCACCTTGCCTCCCTTGATGTTGCCAGTCCGGATCCCATTTGTATTCACAATGTGTCCACCATGAAAAAAAGGAGTCAATCTAGATCTAGGGGACTCCCTAGGCCTCTACTACTTTCGGCCTCCTTAGGTCCCTCGTCTGGGGATTTTGGGCCTTTCCTTCTTGAATAGAAATTTACATGATTATGATAGGTCATAATTCTTTTTCTTAATTTCCCAAAAGGCCTTATGTTCAATCTCCAATAGAAAATGGCATGATTTACCATAATCCAAACTATATGGGGACATTCCTAAAATGGTTTTATATGCGGTTCGATAGGCCCAATGGGCATCTAAGTGTTTCTCAGACCAATCTTTCCTAGAAGGATTCACAGTTTTTTCAAGAATATTCTTAATATCCCAATTTTCTAACTCATATTTACCATTGGTTTGAGGATTGTATGCAGAGGATACTTTATGAGAATACTTAGACATGAGTGAAGAGAATGGAAAGTTTCAGAAATGGGTTCTTTGATCATTGATTATAGCCCTAGGAATTCCAAATCAAGAAAATATGTGCTCTTTTTGAAATAGGATCACAACATGATTAACGTTATATTTGGTAGGGATGGCTTCATCCCATTTTAGACATAATCAATATCTAAGAGTATGTAGAGGTATCCCCTAGATTTTGGGAAGGGACCCATGAAATAGATTCCCCATCTGTCAAAGATTTCAATCACTAAAATGGGAGTGAGTTGAATTTTATTTCTTTTTCTAATTGACACTAATTTTTGACACTAAGTAAAGCCTTGAAAAAATGTGTAGGAGTCTCTTGAGAGGGTGGGACAAAAGAGACCACATTGAAGAATCTTATAGGTTGTTTTCTTGGAGGAAAAGTGACCTCCACATGCCTCACTATGACAAAATTTATGCATGGACTCTTGTTCAGATTCTGGGACACACCTCATAATGACGTGGTTAGGGCAGAACATATAGAGGTATGGATCATCAAGCACAGAGTGTCTAACATATAAAGGAATTTACATATATCTTGAGTCCCTATGAATTTTGTAATGAATCCTGTAAATAATAAATTGGCTATGTCAACATAATAAGAGAAGTCACTCACAGAGTATAGGTGTTCATTAGGAAATGAATCAGACAGAGAAAGGTGGTTTTAGTTTTCTTTGAATTCCATCCTATATTTGTGATCATCTACAACATTATCAACCCACTTTTTATCCTTGATTGTGAGGTCGAATTCTTGTAATAAAAGGACCCACCTAATATGTCTTGGCTTACCATCTTGTTTTTGGAAGAGGTCTTTTAGTGCAGAATGGTCAGTGAACACATTGATGGGTGATCCTAAGAGTTAGGACCTAAAACTCTCTAATCAAAACACAATAGAAATTAACTCCTTTTCAGTGGTGTTTTAGTTGATTTGGGCATCGTTTAAGGATTTTTATTTATAAGTAATGACGTAAAGAGTTTTATCACAACATTGTCCTAACACAACTCCTATAGCAATGTCACTGGCATCACACATAAGTTTGAAAGGAAGTTTCCAATTTAGAGATTTCATAATGGGAGGAGAGGTGAGGGAGGATTTGAGGGTTGATAATGAACCCTCACAACTTTCTGTCCAAACAAATGGAGCATCCTTTACTTGGAGATCAGAAAGGGGATATAAGATTGAACTGAAGTCCTTGATGAATCTTCTATAGAAACCAGTATGTCCTAATAAATACCTCACTTCCTTGACAGTTTTGGGTGATGGAAGGTGACGAATGTTGTCAACCTTGGATTTAACTACTTCAATATCCATACCTGAGACTAGATGGCCTAGAACTACTACATATTTAACCATGAAATGGAATTTTTCCCAGTTTAGGACCATATTATTTTCTTCACATATTAACAAGTCTCTCTCCACATTCCACATACATCTTTAAAATGTATCCCCAAACCCAGAGAAGTCATCCGTGAAGTCATCAAGAAAATCCCCTACCATGTCTGAGAATATTCCCATCATGCACTGCTGGAAGGTTCTAGGGGAAGTGCATAACCAAAAGAGAATGGGTTTGAAAGAAAAGTTTCCAAATTGACATGTAAATGTAGTCTTCCCTTAATCCTCTAGGGAGACCTCAAATTGATTATACCCCGAGTACCCATATAAGAAATAGTAGAAGGCATGGCCTGCCACTCTCTCAAGGAATTGGTAAATGAATCATAAGGGGAAATAGTCCTTCTTGGTGAACGAGTTTAGCTTCCTATAGTCAATGCAAACCCTCTATCCACTACTCACCCTGGTAGGAAGAATCTCTCCATCCTTATTTGTTATCACTGTGATTCATGCCTTCTTGGGAACCACTTGGATTGGGCTAACCCACTCACACTAAGTTATGGGATATATAATACCATCTTTTAACAATTTCAAAAGTTCTTTTATCTCCACTTCCATGAGATTATGATTGAGTCACTGTTGAGGTTGAAAACATGGATTTAAATCATATTTTAGAACAATATTATTAGTCTCAATAAGTGGGATAATCCCAAGAATATCAAACAGGGTCCATCCAATGGCTTTCTTATGTTTCCTAAGGACATCTAGAAGCATCCTCTTATGATTGGATTCAAGATAAGAAGAAATTACAATATAATGTGTTTAATTTTCCCCTAGTAAGGCATACTTGAGTGCAGCGGGAAGTTACTTCAATTCAATATCTGGTTGGTCCATAACATCAACAAAATATTAGGACACTGGATCAAGATCAATTTTATTTCTTAGAGTTTTAGATATGATAGATTCCCCACATGTAAAAGTTTTAGCTACTAGATTGTCTTGATCAAATTTAGGGAAGGAAGTTGGAGTGGTCTCCATGAAAGTGGTTTCGTGAAAGGTTTTACTTATTGTTGGACCTAAGACTTCATCATAAGAGAAATTTGAAAATTATTCATGCCATGGAGATAAACATCCTTCATGTGAACAAAGGAAGTCAATCTCATCCTGACTTAAACATCCATAAAATATTCCATGATGTTCTATGGATTAATTATCAATGCTTGCTATCATTTTTACTTCTTGAATGTCCTCGTCATCCCCTATTTGTGAGCTTACATTATAGATGTTCAATTCTAGACTCATGTTCTCGAAGGTGATGGTCATGTTCCCATTTCAGACTAAGATAACAGAGTTGATTGATGCAAGGAAGGGATAACCAAGGATAATTGGGTATTGTTCCTTATTTCCTAAGTTTGGATGGTTGTCAAGGAAAATGAAGTCAGCAGGGTAGATGAAGTTTTCAGACTTTACTAGAATTTTTGTTGAAATCCCCTTTGGAACCCTAATGCTACGATCAGCACGTTGAAGTGTGAAAGATATGGGTTGGAGCTCTTCTAGGCCTAACCGGCAGTGCACATCATAGGGGATGAGATTGACACTAGAACCTAGGTCACACAAGGCCTTGAAAACATTGATCTATCCTAGTTCAACATTGATGTAATGGAAAACTCGATCTCTCATAATAGGAGGAATGGTCCCTTGAATGGTGATACTCACATTAGTAGCCAGAAGGACTTGTTTTTTTTGGGAAGCTTTTCTTTTAAAAGTGCACATGTAAGGTATTTTGAGTTGGTAGGTATGTTTTGGACGGAATCGAGAAGGGAAATGTTCAACTTGACTTGTGAGAAAATTTCCCTCAATGTTTCACTCAATTAAGGCTTGGTTTTCCCCCGCATGTGTTGAGGAAATGGTGCAGGTTGTGGGGTTGTTTGTTGAAGGGTTTTTTCATTCACATTTTTATCAGTTTCCTCAGTTTTATCTTGTGGTTCATTTTAATTTTCATTATAGTTTGAAGCATCACATGGTTTCTGACTTTTTTGTTTAGGTTTCACAATTGATATCCCACTTATTAAAATAGTCAAAGAATTTAGTTGTTCATAAGTTGTTTGAGTACAAATTTACTCTCCCTATTAAGTTGAGGGTGGTACCGCCTGAGTAGGCATGGATGCCTTTCCAACTTTTTATGGTTTTACGTTCTTGTTTTTTGGAAGAGACTTCCGAGTTCATCCATTCCATTTGTTTTCACAATTGTTCTAGTATGCTTTGTGGAACATTTTGGGTTGGTTCTTGAGAAGATTTGTTTATCCCAGGTGGATATTTCAGAGGTGGGATGGTTTTTTGAAAATGGACAGGTGGTTATTGGTATTGGATATGTTGGGTTTGGAATTTGTTATGTGTTTGGTAGTTCTGATGGTGGTAGGGATTTAGTCCTTGTGGTTGGTTAGGTTGTTGGTTATCTTTCCAATGGAAGCCTGGGTGGTCATTATAACATTGGTTGAAGGTGTTTTGATCTGGAGGCTTTTGAATGTTCAAATCATTTAATTCTTCTAGGGGTCCTCCTAAAATAACATCCTTGATGGATGGAATGGTTGGTCAGTTGTCTGTCTTATGGTCATTTTTATCACAAAATGTGCAAACAGGGTCTGCAGTTGGGATTTCGGGGACATTCCTAAGGTCTATCTCTTCAACCTTCCCAGAAATTGTTGTAAGTTTATCCCTAGGGATTTCATCTTCTCTAAGAATATGAATTCCAGTGGTTCTTTGTGGGTTTTCAAAATAAGGTAAAGTTCCTCATGTTTTGTTTTTTCAGCAAGGGTTTCCAGATACTCATAATCATCATTTGGGTCATTGTTTTTTAAGGTTCCATTGCACATCATGTCAATGAATTGTTTCTTCCCCGAACACAACCCTTTATATAAAATTCTCACTTGTTTCAGAATAGAAAAACCATGGTGTGGAACTATGTTTAGGGTGTCTTTGAACCTCTCCTAGGATTCATATAATGACTCTCCCACATTTTTAAAAATGTTTTGGATGCTCGTTTTAAGTGAAATTGTTTTGTGGTGGAGAAAGTATTTTTAAAAGAATTATCTTTGTAGTTGGTCCCAAGAGTTTATGGATGATTGGCTCAAATTTTTTAGCCAATTTTTAGATTGATCCTTTAAGGAAAATGTAAATATCCCCATCTTAGCTGATTCTAGTTCATGTGGGGGTAACACAGTTTCTACAATGTCATTGAATTCCTTAACGTGAAGGTAGGTCATCTCGGACTCCATTCCATGGAATGTGGGATGGTGATTTAGGACCTGGGGTTTGAAGACGTAGATGGAATATTATAGGGAATTGTGTCTAATTCATGAGGGGAATTGGTCCAGGAAGGTGTGAGTTTGTCATTCATGATTTGATCAATTGCATTCCCCATGTTTGGGGCTGCCTCATTTGGGTTCCCATTTTGGTTCCCACCCGGGATTATGAGTTGGTTTCTTTGAAGACGTTGAAATCAGATCAATTTTTGACTCTGGAGTATTAGGAAGATTAAAATATAATGGAAAGAGTTCCCTTGGTGTAATTGACTACCCAACCCTAGGACTATCCACCCTAACTAGATTGATTGATTGATCGCAGGTGTAGGCAGACATGCGCCAAATGAAAAAAATGAGAAAGGGACAAGAAAAGAGATTTTGGATGAGAAAAGAAGAAATGGGGGATAATATAATGGGTATTTAGATGACTTACTTGGGTCCCTGAAAATGGTGCCAAAATTTTATTCACGCTCAAATTTACCCAAAATAAGAAGGCAGGACGGTCCTTGTAGTCTAGCTTGGGTTGTCGAATCCTCAGAGACCTAATAAGTACCTTCAGACACTTACAATATATGGATTTTTTTGGCGATGAAGTGGAAAACCTGGGCTGATTTAGTATGGTTTTAAAGGATCAATAACAGATTTAAGTTAATTTAAATTATGGTAATGATTTGATCCTAAGTTATCGCTTGGGGTGTATTGGATGAATTCCTTTTTTAATGATTTAATTTTCTTATATTTGAGATGGTTCATTTAATAAGATCAAAAAAAATCATAACTTACTAGTTTAATGCCTACAAACCGTAATACTAATCACCTATACACTTTAAGGATCAATGTTTTGAGCACTCTAAGGTAATTATTTGTATCAGCACTTGAAATGTGTAACCTTACATTTAATAAGGATGAAGATGTTTTAAAATTAAAAAATAAAAATATCATTTAAAAAAAGTGATTAGCCATTAATGGAGTGAGAAATAACATAAAATCCATCCCCTTTATACTCACTTCTATCAAACCATAAAATATTTATCCCTCTATTTATGAGATGTCATCTATGGAAGCAATAAGTAGACTTACGAGAGTGGAATTGAAAAAGTAAAAACAAAAAAAAATTGATAACTCCACTGTTGTGTGATAAATATCACAAAGTATGGTGTGAATAAATTCACACCATGGACCAAAAGTATCAACGTGATATGTAAAAGAATAGAATACGAGTAAAAAAGAACTATTATTAAGAAACTAACGTGAATTAAACAACTTACATGAGAAAGAAATGTGATTACAAACTCAAAGCGGTAGTATAAGACTACAATGAAACCAAGCACCAAAGATGAAAAACTCCTCAATCATTACAGACTTAAATAGGCATTTTAGGAGCATTGGGTCGAGCCTACAATAGTACAAAGTACCCCACATTATTATGGCAGGCCTAAGGTTGTGGAAAGCTTGTGGAACTTGGACTTTTCCACTGTTAACCCGAGGTGGAAGCCAACTTACAACCATAGAACAGATGCGCTTGGAAAAACTTCTAGATGGGTGAATTAGAGTGGGACATAGAAGAAGAAAATGGATCCGCAGATGTCTCATAACCTCCTGTAACATTTGGGCCCATTTGTAGTTGTGTATTACGAGATATGAATATATTAGTAGGATGTTTTTTTTGTCGCAGAATCTAGCCCAGAATTTTATCTCCAAATTGGGACGCCTTAATAACCACCATGGATGACTAATTTTCACTGGATTCTGAATAATGATTTGTTCCTATACAGATCTTCTAGAATCCCACCAAATTTGGGCTTCATTGGGCCTGTAGGTTGTGCCCCACATTCTCATAATTGGGTTGGTGTCCAATCTAACTTTTCCATAATTGTTTGAATGAAATCCCATTTTGGTGGTCTTCCAATGTGGATCTTCCAATACTAAAAAAATATGAATTGTTCCCAATATAATTAGAAACCTGAAAATTAAATATGAAAATAAAATCAAGATCATTGGGTACATTAAATTATGTTTAAAAATTTACTACATAATAGTGCATTTTAAAAAAGGAATTACAATCATAATATTAAATGATGCTCAAAGTGTAAAATGCTCTAAAATTGTGTTTATAAATAATAAATCACATGAATATTACATATATTAACAATTAATATTAGCTTCATTTAGTGGATAATCCTCTATTTTTCATATTAGAGTACTTAGGAGGGGGTGAATTGAGTATATATAAAAATTTCTGAAAAAAGGCAAGATTAAAATATTCCCCAATAATAATGAATATCGACAAGTTAATTTAGGTAAAAAGGTTATAAAAGTTTTACTCTTCAAATAACATCTGACATGATTTATTGATTCCTATTAATATCAATTTGAGTTATTTATACAATGTGTGAAGCTACTCTAATAGGGAAAAAATTTATAACCTCTATCCAAGAGAAAATATCAATGTAAAATATAGTTTCTTGAAATAGAAAGTAAAGTAGAAGAAGGAAAATTAAAAGGCACAGTGGATAAAACAAGTAATTCAATCTCAAAATAAGACCAAATCCACTCCACATGGTAATCACCTGCCACAATGAATTTTATATTAATAAACTTGATCCACACCCTGGATCGAGGTAAACAATAGCACAGAAGACTGTCCAAGTCACAAGACCTCTTCTACTGTTCTTTTTTCACATAAACTACCTGGTCAAAAAAGGACCACTTACACACTTATAAATGTGATTAAATAGATGTAAAAATATATAAGAGTAAGGATATATTGTATCTTAATATAAGAGACAGTGTGCATTTTTATATAGACACACTCACTATTTTGAAAGCTAAAAATAATTCACAACAAAGAAAAGATGACGAAAAAGGATTAAAAATGATCTTAGTGTTTATCTATGCACCTCTAGAATTGCAGGATGAATCATATGCAAATTTCGAGTCCTCTTATGAAAAAAAGAGTATCGCGTGTCTAGTTCTCTGGTTTCTAGTTTGATGAAGTGATCCATGTAGCTCATCTTCTACTTTGAGTTAGTATTGAGTATATGTTTGAGGCACTAATCTAAGGCAGTTCAGTCCATTTTTTGGAATCGAGAGTGCTTCGTGTATTCATCAGTAGTATATTGTATCACGCATTAGTTATCATTTCAAACATTCTCTCATCTCATGATCTGAGTCTAGTGTTGTTGTATTTATTGTGGGGTGCATGTGTTGGGACAGATAAAAAGAAAGATTTCTAAACTTCGTACTTCGTACTGTTATGTGACAAGTCTACAAAGAAACATGAATAATGTCAGTGCCATTAAATAACACGAGTTTGACTTTTAGAAATTAAATTGAAAATGACAAAAATAGATTAAAGAATAGTGTAACAGTTTGTCTTGAAATAGTATCATTTGGAAATGGTGTCTTATACTTTTCTTTTGATTAGTGAGATTGTCATGGTGCCTCAACTGAGTTGACAACTAGAACTGGTATCACAGATGTAGTGTTAGGATAACGGTGTCTCTGGTAACAGTGTCTAGTACATTGTAAAAACATTGAACGGTGTCTTGGTGATGGTAGTAAGGAATTGGTGTCACATACTTTATGAATTCGAAAATGTATATAGTGTCTGAGTCACGATGTTAGGATTATGGTGTCTGGATTATGGTGTTAGGGTCACGGTGTTAGGATTACGGTGTCAGGGTCACAATGTTAGGGACTTTTCCAAAATCCAGAATTAGTGGTAGACTTGCAGTTTCTCAGACAGATCCAAATATCTGTAAAACTGTATTTGGAAATAATATTCACAGAATGAATAAGACTTAAGAATTAATATTATGAAACATTTTAGAATTAGATCTTATATATTTTACAATATTCAAAAAAGATTTATATGTTTCATAATTTTGATATTGTGAAATTTTATTCTATGAGTTGTACAGATTAATGCATAGGGAAACCAACCATCTCTACACATCATTTGAGATATATTAAACAAGGTTACCATGAATTGTGATCATTAAAACATGATTAAAATATGAGGAGTCCAACAACGTCACCCTTTTTGATGATATAAAATCATCGGATTTATATTTCTATTCATATAATTCTCCCCCTGTTGGGATTATATAAAAGAAAAAAGAAATAGAAAATAAACATGGAATGAAGCTAAATAAGAATGTAAACAACAATAGCGCACATTTCATTATATGGAATGATAGGGGTCATTATAATAATTTGTAAAAATGAAAAACATACATATTAGAATACATTTTTTAATTCTCTTCTATACTAGCAGTCTTCTCATTGACTGGGGTAGAAGCATCAGATGGAACTAAATACATAGAAGGGGAGGTAGAATAAGGGATTGAGCCGATTGTCAGACAAGGAAGAGGTAGACCTTCAAAAAACAGAAGGTTCCAGAGTTATTTTGGGTGAAGAACGATGCATGGATTGGTTAATGATGATAGTTATGATCTGGCTTTGAGCTTTAGATACATTCATGGAGGTAGAAGGAAGAGAAATGGATGGACAAGGGGTTGAGCAAAGCCACAAGGGTGTAACTACTGGATCCACAATAGTAGTTCATTGCACATGAAGATAAGGCTTCAACAATTAAATGAAATCAGAAATGATCTCACCATCATACTAAATTTCATTATCGAAATCATATTTTTTCTCCATGAACTTTCCCAATAGAGGAGTAAAATATTCCATCTTTTGGTCTTGATTCATGAAGGCTTGTCTAACAATCGTAATTTTTTAATTATCTAAAAGGTACTTGAAATTATTGGTCAGATTATTCTTAGAGTAAATCCTTTTAAAATAGAAATCCACTTTCTTAGTATTTTCTTATTGAGCGTCATTTGAAATCTGTGAGTGAATTATCACTAAGTAAAGTTCATGGTCCTTATTATTGATGATAGAAGATATTATTTCATTGTCACAACCCCTTAAAATTAATTGATGTTCTTCTTTGACAACATTTCTGATCAGATCACTATGTTGAGATAAGTGTGCAGAGGCATTTGAAGATACAACTACTGATGTGAGAGACATAAGATGATTTAGATCTTTCTGTAAACATCCCTGGTACTCAAAAGTAAGCTTATTAAGTCCAAAAATAATCTCCCTCATTTCATTTACTATCATGTTGTTATCTCGGCCACTTTTTCATATATTAAAGTCAAATTTTGTTAAATCAGCGATTCAACTTTCAGTGGAATATGATCACTAACATCCTAAATAAGATGAGCAGTAGGAGGTTGTCTAGTTTGCAACACTTTTTTCATATACTAAACCATATATCTGAGAGACTTCACCACATAACTATGTTTCTTGATCTCAATCCTAACTTCTTGTTTTCCATTAATCATTTTTGGATATGTTTTTTATATGATTTTCTCTAATATCAAGGAAACTTATCATTCACTGATATTTTTCATAGGAACAGGTTCTGAGTTCGTAATCATTTCAAATACAGCTAACAATGTATCTCCAAATGTTTTCAAATCACTATTAGTCCCTGAAATAGAAGACTCTTGTGTAGGTTTCAGATCATGATCTATGACTGGTTCAAGCTCCCTAGAAGAGATTTCTTCTAGATAAGAAACTAGTTTCAATTTAAATAAAGTGGAAAGATCTATTCCTTTAACAAGTGCCTCCTATGTTTTTTCCACATCAAAGTATCTAGGAAAATTATATCAGGTATCCATAGTGCTTTGATCAACAGTATTGTTAACATGAACACTTTCTATACTAGGGTAATGATCCCCCTCAAGAGGTGCATCTCTTATGGGAATAAGTGATTCAGTCTCTAGACCTAGTTCTAAATTTTCATATCAAATAGGCACACCCATTTCCTTTCTAGCCATTTGAAATATATGTTACATTTTTTCCTCAATAGATAGTATAATATAAGGATTAACTTGTTCCTTTTATTATTCCCCAACAGTAGCCTCTTCCTTAATAGTTGGTTTGTATTCTAAATTATCCTCAGCAACAACTTTTTCTTTTTCACTAGTAGTAGGTTATTTTCCAAAACTAGGTTCTTCAATTGAATCAATAATTCTTTTAGTAATAGGTACATCCTTTTCAACTACATTTTGTGGAACAGGTAGACAACATTCTTTTTTTTCCAAGAAAGTTCCTTCCTTAGGTGAAACAACTACATCTCGTATTTCTTCATCTAAATAATCAACAAATTCCTATATTTCCAAACCAAGATCAAATATGTTCTTAGGTCTTGAAGGATTCTCAATTGGATTAACTGTTTCATACAACCATTTATTGTCCTCCACAAAAGACATTTCCCAAGGATTACAGCTTATTTTCATCATTATGATTCTATCCATTGTGATACGAAACTCATAATCTTCAAGGAAATCTCCATTCGGGCCAATGAATCCTTTAGGATACAACATTGCATAGACTAATCTTAAATAGAACAAAGTGGTACACTTTTATGTTTTATTGATCATTTCACACATGTGTTGTATAATATACATACATGGATTAATCTTGTCCCCATTTTTTCTAAGATGTATCAAGAATACATCATGATAGTTAGGAGTATAAAATCACATTTCCATGGATATATATGATTCTGGATAAACATAAATAGCAACCTTGTATCACAATCATACTCATCAGCAATTCCAATTATTTTCTTCTTATTTTCAGTTAAACATCCTAGGTAATCTTCTAAGATAAAAACATCCCTAAGAGGATGAGTAACTCTTTGTTAATCCTGAAATATTACTTCATGAGGTAAAACTAGGTATCCAACCCAGAACATTGAGAAAAACGTACACCTTTTACCATTAATCCAGCTTCTTACAAAAGAGTCATCTTCAGTATTGAATGAAAACGGGACATACTGATAAGAATGAGAAACCATTTTTGGATAAATTTGTATTTTACCTTTTGTGAACCTGTTTATACATCCCTTATCTTCCAGTACTTTCAAAACTTGTGACTTAATTTTTAGTAACCACTTCAGATATACGTCCTTTTCTGGTATTTCTATTATATTATTAAGACACAGATTCAACAGTCCCCCATGAATTATATTCATTGTACTTTTAAATTTCTTCTGAGATGTATGCTTCTCATGATTTGACGAAGACATGCGCTTCATTCTAGGCATTCAACGTGGGTACAAGGGAGATAAAAGGCTGAAAGAGGAAAAATGGTTTGAAAGAGAGGGGGTTTGGTTTTGAGATAAGAATGATCTAGTGAAGAAAGGAAGGAAATATATTGGGTTTTTATCATTAATGGATTTAAATCGTCGAAAATTAAAGAATGAGGAATAAAAATAATGAACAAATAAACACATCGTTATAGGAAATAAAAATCCAAAAAAATAAAACTATGTCATTATGGTGAGACCGGAAAAGATTTTCGTGGTTTCGTCAATACGGTGTGACTCCAAACTATGCAGATGTATCGTTCAGACAGTAAATATAAGAAAGTAACCAAGAGACAGTAACTGCGAGACCTTAAACATGAGACAACAACTTCAAGCAAGTAACTTGTGAAACCATGAATGTGAGACAGTAATTCCAAGATAGTAACTTGTGAAACCGAGAATCATGAAATTGTAGATTGTGAAACAGTATGTGTGATACAGTAACTTCAAGACCATAAGATTTTTACTTAATAGTTATCATTCCTAATTCTTGTATGATGTAATTTACCTTATAAAAATTTAGTGTTAAATGAATATATCAGCAAGCTGTTGTACAATTCCAATGAATTCCAAAGTGATATCACCTTTTTTATAATGATATCTCAAAATGTGATTCCTTACATCAATATGCTTTATACTTGGGTGTGAAACAGGATTCCTTAAAATTTTGATAGAACTTGTATTGTCACAATTTATTGGTACATGTCTGAAATGATATCCATGGTCTTGTAATGTGGGTTTTATCAACAAAATTTGTGCACAACAACTACCAACAACTATGTATTCAGCTTTGGCAGTAGATGATGCAATAATGTTTTGGTTCTTTCTACACCATGACAATAGAGACATTCCTTAAATGCGGCATGTGTCAGAGGTTTTTATTATATCTAACCTAAAACCACAATAATTATCATCATAATAGCGAACTAACTAAAATGATTTTCCTCTATGATAAAATTTTCAGAGATTGGCTGTATGTTTGAGGTATTTGAAAATCCTATTAACATCATTTAAATGAGACTTTTTAGGGTTTACTTGAAAGTGATCACACATACATAAAATAAACATAATATCATGTCGACTAGATGTTAAGTAGAGTAATCTTCCAACAATTCCTCTATAAGCGGTTTGATCAATAGATTTTACATCTTCATCAAGATCCAACATATAGGTTTTACTCATTGGATTATCACAACTTTTAGTGTTGTCCAAGAAAAAATGTTTTAGAATGTCTTTATTATATTATCATTGATTTAAAACAATACCATCTTTATTTATAAATATTTGAAATCCATAAAGTAATTTTCGTTCACCCATTAAACTAATTTCAAATTAATTTTGCATTATTTTAGAAAACTCAATAATAATGTTTTTGAAGATCCAAAAAAAATATCATATACATAAATTTGAACTACTAAAACATCATTGGAAATTAGTTTTATAAAAATAGTAGGATCAACTATACAATTTTTAAATTCATTAGAAATAATAAATGAACATAATCTATTATCCCAATCTATTGTATCATACTTTAAACCATACAAAGCATTTGATAATTTAAAAACATGATTTGATAAGTGAGGATTTGTAAAACTAGGGGGTTATTCAACAAAAACATCCTCATTGATATACCCATTTACGAATTCACTCTTGACATCCATTTGATATAGTTTGAAAGTTATATGTCCTACATATGTAAGAAACATGATAATGGATTCATGTTTAGATAGTGGTGAAAAGGACCCATCATAGTCAACTCCTTCTTCTTGAATATAAACTTGTGTAACCAATTTATCTTTGTTTCTAAAAATGTTAACATCTTCATCTATTTTATTTCTAAACACCATCTTATTGCCTATGGTAAAATGTATTTGGGTCTACCAACAAGTTTACAAACTCAATTCCTTTCAAACTGATTATGTTCTTATGGCATAACCATCACCACTAAGTCATCATTTATAGCAGCATTGCTGTTTTTAGGCTCAAGTTCTGACAAGAAAGATTGATGTTCAACCTAATTTATAAGAGAAGATATAGTTTGATTTCCTTTATCTAAATCTCCCATAACCAAATCTAAAGGATTGTTCTTAAGTGTTATAATTGAAATGAGAAAAAAAAGGGCGAGTGATTTTAGGCACTTCATCATGTTCAGTTTCATTATGGATTAAATTTTTATAATTTCTAGAACTGGATGTTGTAACTCCCCGAACCAAGAATCCCAGAGTTGCTGCATTATTTTAAAACATTGGAAAGATTACAAGGAATCAAGTCCCAAAGGACAGATCAGATTATCAGTCTTGGAAAATATATTACATACATGAATGTTGCATTACACTTTATAACGTACAACACAACATAAATAATCCTTTATGAATTACATTATTCCATTATCTTATCCCCGCATATCAATCACAAAAACAATCTTGGAATCCTTGAAAATGTAAATCATAGAAAAGGGGTGATCTCATATGCTCAGTAAAGATAACAATATATTAGAAACATTCATAAATAAGAATAAACATTTTACGGCAATGTATAAAACTAAAAAAAAATCGTTTTCAACATAAACATCATCATAATATGGAAAATATAAATCAAAATAATTTCATTTACATACTAACATGGATATTTTACTACTTGAATAATCACATGCAATATCAATAGCCACTTTCATAATTATGGAATTCAAAATGCTAGACTTTCATAACCACAAAGTCAAGACCTTGTGAAAAGATTACAAATAATATTTTGTCAAGGACTTGTGCCAAGATACAAGTTTGTCTCATGACACCTACCGATGCATCGAGGATCTATAACGGGCTCCACTATTCACTTACTTAGTATAATGTATTCTTCATATGAGAAGTTTTAAACATAACATAAACATTCATATTAAAACTAACATACTAAATGTTAATACTTTATCCATAAGCCATGAATGGTATAAAAATAAAACATCCACAGTAGAACCTATCAAAAAAATTTCAATACAATATGGATTATTTGTATCATAATAATTCATCTTCAAACAAGATTAAAATCAATCAAAGGATGTTGACATAGATGAAAATTATTTGTAAAACACTTTGAAAGAAATATCCATTTTTCATGAAAACATGTAAAAGTCACACAATTTAAAAAGGAATACATTTAAAGACATTTTGGAATCAAATTGCCCCATTAGACTTTGAAACATTTTAATGGAATTAAGATTTTAAAAACACTCATGTCCATATAGATAAATCCTGAAAAACCATTTTGAAAACATGGACATTAATGAGAATGATATAGAGGTATAAATATTTCAAACATTTAAAATGATGTTTTAGTAAGAAAAAGACCCTTAAAATAATCCCTTTTAAAACTCTTTCATGAAACATGGACATGGATAATAAATATGTCCCAGTAAATACTTATGTAAAAACAATGTTGGATAATAAAGATATTGTGAAATTAACCCTTACCTTGAACTTTCCTTTAGTCAATGGTACGTTTAACCTCCTGTATGATGACCATAGTATTTTATTAAACTATACCATAACCATATAAATATGTATGATATCTTACATGATCCATTTATGACTTTATACTACCCATTTAATAATAATTTCCATGTTAAATTAACATTTCATGTAATAATCGCTTTTTAGCGCAAATGTTTTAACTTGTTACTCTTGATTGTATCAATTAAATCATTATTTAAATAATTAAATAATATTAAAACATGATTTATATATCATATATATTTATAATATAAATATGTATAGTAGACATATATATGAAATGGGAAACACTATTTATGTTGACGGTGGTCTGTCTGTACGCATAAACGCTGTTTCTGTTTTCATATCATCTTGAAGGGAACTATGTGAAAAAGATATATATAAGTAAACACAAACCCACATAGACATATATATATATATAAATCTAGTAGAATTATTATTTCATATATTACATACTTATTAATTATATATATTTTATAATCATTGTTGAATGGTGAACGTGAAAATGAATCTCTTCACGTCATGGATACGGTAATCCGTACGTACGCACGAGTAATAATATCATTATATTAATGGATAAAATTTATGTAATTGGAAGTTATATCATATATAAATATTCATAAACATGTTATATTTGTTATTAAAATCAGTTATATTAATTATTATACCCATCAAAATAATGAATTGTTTGAATAACAAACTACACCACGACGTGGACACGGTAATCCGTACGTACGCACATGGAGTGACATTGTCATTTATAGGATGGTTAGAATAATTAATATGGTTGTAAACATTATATAACAACATCAAAGTATATAAAAGATACTGGATTTATTATTTTATAATTGAAACAACAAATAAATAGGAAGTGGAAGAAGGAAATAACTTGAAAGATGTGATGAAATATTTACATCTCTTTCGGGTTCTTCCTTTTGATATGATCAACAGGGATCCATAGGTTGGAATTATGACCAAAGGAAGGCCTGTAGGATTAAGGGAGGAATTTTGGGAGGATATTTGGGTAGGGTTGGGCCGAACCAAATGGCTTTGTAGGTATGAATTTGAGAGAAGGGGAAGTGCCCTTTTATAAGAGGGGTGAGGGGAATCTTAGAAAAAAATAAAATATTATTTTAAAATAAATTAATTTTCAGTTTCTAATGGATCCAAAATTAATTATATAAAGACTATTGTGGGGATGGGTTGGAAGCCACTCAAACAATATGTTTTATATAGGTTTTGTTCACTATATTAACCTTATCGTTTAGATTTAACTCTTAGTTAAATAGTTTGACATTAACCAGGTCTCATTGTATTTTTATATTATATGGTTAATAAACGTACTATAATATTACAATAGAACACAAAGTGGTTCAATAATGACATATATAATAGTATATAAGCCATTGTGCCTAGCCTAATTTTTTTAATAATTGAATATAAATTAATAATATAATATTTTTTAAAAAAACTCTTTTATGTAAATTTTGACACTATTCGGTATCTAATTTTTTCTAAATTCATAACAGCATTATTACTTTGAAAAAAAAAATTTAATAAACTATAAATTGTCATATTAACCTAGAAAATTATTGTAATTAATAAAAAGTATCAGATTACATTTATTTTGGTATTTATAATATCAATTATTTTAATATTTCATTAATAGGGTAATTACGACGTCATCATTGTGTCATAATTAAATTAAATTATATAATGTCTAAAAATTATAAATAAAATACCATTATATAGGAAATATTTTTATCATTATATTGAATATTTTTAGTCTAACTTATCCCATGTGAAACCCTATATTAAAAATGTTTTAGTTATTAAACATTGAATTTAACACTTTTAACTCTTCTTTGAATTAAATAATAATAAATGTCCTAATCTAATCCAAGTGGACCTAAAGGATCATATTTTATTCCTAAGGTTTTTTTTGGTCTAATTACACTTAGATAATAGAAATAGGACATGTGTTAGGGTAATAATAATATCATTTTAACCCACAATTACCCTATTTACTTTAAACCATGCTAAATAAAAGCAAAAAGTAACTATTCACCAAAAATTATTTTCATCTTGTTACTTACTAATATAAACTGTGTCTCTTAGATTTTTCAAATTCAACTCATATAAGAGGTAAAATTATGTTTTATGAAAATTTGCAAATGCTCCTAAGAGGTGGGTAAAAGACGGTAAAAAGTTCAGTAAAATTTATATATATCAAAACTTATTATAAAATGACTCCAATGAATTATATTGAACATATATAGGAATTATGTATCTATTATGACCAAAAATAAGTTTAAATAAAATAAATAATTATTTAAATAAAAATTCGATTTTAACCAATAACTCAGTGTTTTTTACTATTCATCAAAAATTGAGAGTTTTCAGAAAAATACAAAAATTTCAGCCTAAGATAATTTTGATAATATGAATTCAAAAATTTAGTCTATTTTACCAAATTCAAAACATAGAAGTTTCATGTATTAATTTAAAATTAATTCCTGTTGTCAAAACCAAAAAGCGTGTTTCTAAGAAATAATAACTAACTAAAGATTGATACTTGTTTATGTTCAATTTCTAAGTGAAATTTTTTCCATTGAATAACATTGGATTAAATGATAAAAATATAATCAATTTATACTTCCAAACCATTAAAATTTATAGCTTAAAACAAAAAAATATTTTGATTAAAAATGTTGTTTTCAGTTAAAATATAGTATTTCTAACTATTTTCCCAAATATTAAAATTATCATAAAAACGCCAAAAATTTAGTGAAACTAAATTCCTATGTCCCGATTCTAAATGAGAAGTTTATTTTTTCATATTGAACTTATAAAAGTTTCAAATATGGTATTTAGAAAGGGTTCTCCACTAAAAGGAAGTTAAATTGCATTTGTTTTTAAAAATACTTCTTTTATCTGAAAAAAAGAATATGTTTTTTTCATTAGGTTTATGATAATCATAATATGGATTCTAAAATTATAGGGATTATATAATGGTCAAAATTTAGTTAATACTACTCATAACCTTTTTTGAACGGCTATTTTGGTAAGTTGTGGTGCGCTTGGACTCAGTGTTGCGTGTAGTGCAAGTTATTGAATTACTTTGATGAAATAACATACTATGAAATCTTGGGGTTTTAAATTCTTCCCTACTTTAATAAATTGCGTCCTGGAAATTTGAAATTGTTCATTGAAAAGAAAAGGTTGAATATAGAAAATACCTTTGTGGCAAAAACTACATCAGAATTTGGGTTAATAAAATTTATTCTTAATAAGAGGAGAAAAATTATATATATATATATATATATATACTTGACAAGTAAAGTTTCATCCTTCAACTAATTCCTACCACAAACTCATATTTCACTAAAAACTACTTCAAAAAAACATTTTATTTATCCTAATTGTACAGGGTTCCAAAAATAATGAATTTACAATTCATTTGTCATAATATTTAAAAAACTAAATTATACAAACCAGTACATCACATAGTCCAGTCGTAGGTGATGTACTCTTGTCACTCTTCAATTGAGGGTTCAAGTCTTGTGGCCTTGTCAGACGTGACTAGTTGTCGCCCAACCTCTAGGTTGTCCTTTTTATAACAATCCATAAATAACTTTAACAATAGTATCCAATCTAAAACATAATCCATTAAACTTATCCAAAATACTTCGATCCAAACTATCAGTCCAAAATTTATAAGGAAGTTAAACACAATGAAGATTCTTTTTTCCATGTAATAACACATGAACGCCTTCATCATGTATTATTTTAAAACATGGTAACACACTGAATTACCATAAACTCTTATTGATTACATTCATTCTTCCTTATCCTTTATATAATACTAGATATATTTATTCTATATAAAAATATTGAATATTGCAACAATGATGAAATAAAAAATCTTTTAATCAGATCCGTGGAAGTCAAGAATATCCAATATAATTTATCCAAATCAACTATCTCATATTCCAAAAACACTACCTCATTATCAAAACCATATTAAGGATTACATTTCCTTCAGCCATGTATTTTCCCAAAAAGTGTAGCCTACTATTAATTCACTTTTCTTAGAACCATATACTCTCATATCCTCAAAAAAATAGTACTACAATACAATCCTTATTTATCTCCATAATTCATATAACCAGTATACTATTGATACAACACTCAAATGAAATAAATCTATAATAAAAACATAATAACACTATTCATTCCTCTTCATTTGAGGTAGTATCACAACATGATTGTTATCCAATAACATCATTTGTGATATACTATTATGACTGGGACATTGATTCGCATAGTGTCTCAATGCCTTGTAGATGAAGCATTTTTCAATTGAAAACATTTTATTACCCTTGAAATCACGTACTTAGTGTCCATACTTATAACAAACTTCCATTCCTATCAATCATTTTCTAATGTAAGCATTTCCATATTTATCACATATGGGAAAATAATTCTTTCCCCTCATCCCATTACCCATATTTCTCTCTACCATCCTTTTCTTCTCTTGCTTACCTTCAAATCCATAGGACTCAGAGAATTTTTTACTTATCTTACTAACACATGATATTATTTCTTCATATGTTGAGAATACATGGGAGACTATTTCCCTTCTAAATGTTGTCTTAATACCATGAATAATATGACCATTCTTACTCTTTGGAAAATACGTGTTGCTGGAGTTCGCATTTATTCTATTGGGTGCCATTTCTAAACAATATCATACATTAGGTCGGTTTATGAATCACAATTCATAATTCCAAACATGTAAAATACCTAACATAAATTGAACAGTTTATGGATATAATCCATAATCACAAAAATGTTTTCTTTGAGGAGGTATATAATAATAAACCATTCATAGTTGTTTATAAAGAAAACAAGAATTATCCAAAGAATATCCCCCATGAGTGCCGCAACCAAGAGTGCAGTAAGGCCTGTTCTCGTGAACCAGTTCTCATTCGAGTCTAGATCAAAGCGGTGTTTTCGGGTTTTACCCCTGGGTACATCTGTGCCAGATCCGCCTCTACCAACTCATATCTAGACTGGGATGTATTTCTTGGAAAACTCACAAAATATCTAGTATACCAAAATTCTAGGATGTTATTCAATTCTAATCATCAATGTCTATCTTAGGGTAATGTGCTCTAATCAGAGTTTATCTAAATCTACTTTCCAAGGATATTTCTAAACTTCTTCTGATACCAAATGTAACGGATCGACCCCAGAATCCCAGAGTCAGTGCATTATTTTAATGCATTGGCACGATTACAAGGAATCATGTCCCGAAGGACCGATCAGTTTAGCAGTCTTTGAAAATAGATTATATACATTAATGTTACATTACACTTTATAACATATAACACAACATAAATAATCGTTAAGGAATCCCATTATTCCCTTACCTTAACCCCAAATATCAATCAAAATACACTTCTTGGAATCCTGGGAAAAATATAACATAGAAAGGGGTGAGGTCAGATGCTCAGTAAGGATAACAATACAGTGGAAACTTCCACAAATAAGTATAATCATTTAAGGCAATGTATAAAACTAAAACAAAATCCTTTTCCAGCATAAACTTCATCATAATATGGAAAATATAAGTCAAAATAATTCCATTTAATTACTCACATGGATATTCTACTAGTTGAATAATCACTTGCAATATCGATAGCCACTTTCATAATGATGGAATGCATAATTCCATACTTTCATAGAATCATAGTCAAGGCCTTATTCCAGTAATAAAAATATGATTTTGTCAAGTTATTGTTACAAGATAGTAGTTTGACTTATGAGACCTACCGATGCATCGAGGAGCTATAGTGGGCTCCACCCATCACATACTATGTCCAATACATTCCTCGCATGAAAAGGTTTAAACATAACATAAACATTCATATTAAAACTAGAATATGAAATTTTAATACTTTATCTATAAACCATGAATGGTATAAAAATAACACATCCCTATTCAAACATATCAGAAAACCTTCAATACAATATGGAAGATGTGTATCATAATATATCATCTTCAAACAAGTTTAAAATCCATCAATGGATGTTGTCATAGGTGAAAATGATTTATAAAACTCTTTGAAAGAAATATCCCTTTTTCATGAAAACAATTAAAAGTCACACAATATAGAAAGGAAGACATTTAAATACATTATTGAATCAAATTATCCCATAAAACATTGAAACTTTTGAATGGATTTAACATTTTAAAAACATTCTTGTCTATATAAATAAATCCTTAAGAACTATTTTGAAAACATGGACATTAGTGAGAATGATTTAGAGGAATAAATATTTAAAACATTTAAAATGATTTTTAATAAAAAAATTCCCTTTAAAATAATCCCTTTGAAAACTCTTTCATGATACATGTACATGGATAATAAATATGTCCCAGTTGATACTTACGTAAAAAAACCTCGGATAATAAATAGATTGTGAAGTTAACCCCTACCTTGCACTTTCCTTTAGACAATGGTTTGTTTAACCTCCTTTATGAAGACTTTAGTATGTTTTTAAAATATACCAGAACCATATTAATATTTCTTAAATCATAAATTATTCATTTATGACTTTATACTACCCATTTAATAATAATTTCCATGTTAAATTAACATTTTGGGTAATAATCACTTTCTTTATCGCAAGTGTTTTAACATGTTACTCTTCATTGTATCACTTATAACATGATTTAAATAATTCCTAAATAAAAAACATGATTTATATATCATATATATTTAGAATATAAATATGTATAATAGTCATATATTTGATATGGAAAACACCATTTATGGAGATGGTAGTCCGTACGTACGCATAAATGTTGTTTCCGTTTTCATATCGTATTGAATGTAACTAAATGAATAAGATATATGTAAGTACGTATATATAAATATATCTATAGTATCATTATTCAATCATATATTACATACTTATTAATGATATATATTTTATAATCATTGTTGTATGGTGAACGTGGAAATGAATTTCATCACGTTGTGGAGACGGTATTCCGTATGTACGCACGAGCGACAAAATCATTATTTTGATAGAGAAATCATATGTAAATGGATGGTGTATCCTATATACATAATAATTAACATGTTATATTTATTATTCAAATCAGTTATATTAATTATTATACCCATCCAAATAATAAAGTGTTTGAATAACAAACTACACCACGACGTGGAGACGGTAATCTGTACGTATTCATGTATGCTGACTTTGTAATTTATAGGATGGATATAATAATGAATATGGTTGTACCATTTATAAATTAATATCACAGAATATAGAAGATACTGGATTTATTATTTTTTTAATGAAACAACAATGAAAGAGTAAGTGGAAGAAGGAAAGAACATGAAAGATGTGATGAAATATTTACCTCTTTTTTGGGTTTGTCCTTTTGATTTGATAAAAAGGGATTTATAGGTTGTATTTATGACCAATGGAAGGCCTCTAGGATGAAGGGATGAATTTTGGGAGGATATTTGGGAAGGTTTTGGTAGAGTCAAATGGCTTTGGAGGTGTTAATATGAGAGAAGGGGAACTGCCCTTTTATAAGAGGGGTGAGGGGCATCTTAGAAAAAATTTAAATATTATTTTATAATAAATTAATTTTCGGATTATAATGTCTAAAAAATGAATTATTTAATGAATAATGTCGGGATGGGTTGAAAAACTCTCAACCAATAGGTTTTAGATAGGTTTGTGTCACTATATTGACCTTATCTTTAATATTTAACTCTGTTAAATAGTTTGACATTTACCAAGTCTCTTTGTATTTTTATATTATATGGTTAATAAACATACTATAAAATTCCAAAAGAACCCCCAAGTGGTTCATTAATGATGTATATATTAGTATTTATTCACTTTGGCTGAACCTTAGTTATTTAGTAACAGAATACAAATTAATAATATAATATTTGTTTTTAAAAACTCCTTTAAGTGAATTTGGACACTATTCGGTATTTTGTTCTTTCAAAATTCATAACAGCATTATTACTTAAAAAAAATCCATTTAATCAACCCTAATCTGTCATATTAACCTATAAAATAGTTTCATTCATAAAAATTCTCAAATTACATTTATTTGGGTATTTATAATATCAATTATTTTAATATTTCATTAATAAGGTAATAACTACATCATTATAGTGTCATGAATAAATTAATTTATTTAATGTATAAAAATTTTAAATAAAATACCATTATGTAGGAAGGCTTTTTATATTTATAATGAATATTTATAGTTGAATTTATCATATGTGAACCCCTATATTAAAAATGCTATAGTTATTAAACTTTCAATTTAACACTTTTAACTCCACCTTGAATTAAATAATAACATTTGTACTAATCATTTAAAAGTGGACCTAAAGGATCATATTTTACTCCTAAGGTTTTTTGTGTTATAATTAAACTTATCAAATAGAATTAGGACATTTGTTAGAGTAATAATAATATCATTTTTACCCTTAATTACCCTATTTACTTTTAACCGTGGTAAATAAAATTAAAAAGTTACTATTCACCAAAAATTATATTCATCTTATTGAACAACATTATGATTACTGATATTAATCCTATTTATTTTATTTTTTAAACTCAACTCATAGAAGCGGTAAAATTATTTTTTATGCAAATTTGCAAATGATCCTAGGAGGTGGGTAAAAGAGATTAAAAAGTTCAATAAATTTTTATATATCTAAACTTATTATAAAATGAATCCAATGAATTATATTGAACTTATATAGGTATTATGTATATATTTTAAACTAAAATAAATACAAATAAAATAAATAATTATTTAAATAAAAAGTTGCTTTTAACCAATAACTTAGTGGTTTTCACTATTCATCAACAATTAAATATTTTCAGAAAAATACCAAAATTTCACACTATGATTATTTTGATAATATGAATTCAATAATTAAGTCTATTTTACCAAATTCAAAACATATATTTTTCATTTATTAATTTAAATTTAATTCCCATTGTCAAAACCAAAAAAGCGTGTTTTTAAGAAATAATAACTAACAAAAGATTGATACTTTTTTATGTTCAATTTCAGAGGGAAATTATTTAAAATGAATAATATTAGAATAAATGGTAAAAATATAATCTATTTATACTTCCAAACCATTAAAATTTATTATTTAACACTACAAATTGTTCTAATTAAAAATGATGTTTTCAGCTAAAATATTGTATTTTCAGTATTCACCCAAATATGAAAGTTATCAGAAAAACACTGAAAATTTATGGAAACTAAATTCTTATATCACGATTCTAAAGAGGAATTTTATTTTGTAATATTGAATATATAAAAGTTTCAAATATTGGAATTAAACAGGGTTCTCCATTAAAAGGTGATAAAATTTCATTTTTTCTAAAATACTTCTTTTATCTGAAAAAAAGAATTTGTTTTTTTCATTATATCTAAGAAACTCATAATCTGGATTGTAAAATTATAAGGATTATATAAAGTTCCAAATTTAGTTAATACAATTCATAACCTTTTTTGAAAGGTTATTTTGGTAATTCATGGTGCGCTTGAACTCGGTGTTGTGTGTAGTTCTAGTTGTTGAATTACTTTGAAGAAATAATGTATAATGATATCTTGGGGTGTGACAGATGTTTTAATAGATTGCTTCATAATATTGTTAGAATATTTTTCATTTATGAATAGATTTTTCATATCACCCTTAAGATTCTTTAGAGTGGTCTTAGGATCATGTGGGTTTGTCTCATCAAAATTGACGTCTAAAAATTCCTCAAAAAAAATTAGTTCTTTTGTTAGAAATATATTGGCACTAATAGAGATTAAATATTCTAGAATGATTCTTTAATCACACTTGGATGCAAATTTTTCATGATTGTACTTGGTATTAAGGATATAGACATTCCAACCAAATACTTTTAAGTTGTTCAATTTGGTTTTTCTATTTTTCCACAACTCATATAGAGTTATTTTAAGAATAAGACTAATAAACACTCAATTAATAATTTATAATGATGTATTTACACCTTAAACCATAAAATAAGTAGGTAAGTTATATTCACTAATCATGGTTCTAGAATTTTCTTTGAAGGCCCTATTCATTTTATCTACAACTCCATTTGGGGGAGGTGTTCATGGGAAGAGCAATTATGACAATAAGATTTTTTTTAGAAAAAGGATTCAAGCTCTTTATTTTCAAATTCATGGACATGTTCACTTATTAGAGATTTAATTCTAATTCAAGTAATATTTTCTAATTTTTTAGCATACTTGGTGAAATGATAGTAGGATTCACTTTTTTGAGCCAAGAAGAAGGTCCAAGTAAACCTAGAAAAGTCATCTACATGAACATAAACATAATGATTCCCATTTAAATGTGAAATTCTAGATGGTCCAAACAAATTAATGTGAATAAAATCAGTAGGTTGAGAAGTTGAGTGTTCTTTCTTTGGTTTGAAGGAAATTTTGTGTTTTTTACCCTTTTGACAAGGATTACACCCTTAATCAATAAGAAACTCATGTTTAGGTAGATCCTTGACTAAAAGTTTTCTAGTTAGATTTCTATGGGTGTGAATATTAGAGTGTCCTAGTCTTCAATGCCAAAACCAAGAATTATTTTGAAATGCACATAATCATGATGCATTTTGAGAAACTAAAGAATCATAGTTAACAGAATATACATTTTCTTTTCTTAATGAATAAAATACTAATTAATTTTTATAATTTAAGACATCAAAATAATAATTTTAAAATTATTTATTAAATCCATAATCACATATTTTTGAAATACTAAGCATATTATATTGATTTCCATCAAAAAAATTGTGTTAGAAATTAAAACTAAGTTATAGTTACCTATTTTTCCTAGGCCAATGATTTTTTCCTTTGTAATTGTCATTGAAAGTGGCATTCCAATCATAAATCATTATTAGTTTCTTGAAACATGAATAATATCCAATCATGTGCCTTGAACACCCACTATCCAAGTACTAGAATTTTTTAAAGAAGATATTTAAAAAAAATTCCTAAAAACTAGTCAAAGAAAAAAAAGTCTTTGGTAGAAATATCAGTTTGGGTCCATTAATATTAGTAACTATTTCTTTAGAAACTCACATATTCATCATATTTTTCCTATAGAAATTTTGTAAATTATTTGATAAATAAACATTATTTGGTCTATAAAAACTTGAAACAGGATAGGATATATCGTAGATTGAACTAACAGAATGGGTTTCCTTACTAGGAATAAAGCTGTATATTCATGTTTTCAAAATAAAATTGTTTTTATCCAAAACTGATTTTATCGATATGATAGACAATACAAGAAGTGTATTTTGGGGAATTTTCTGTATCTCGAATTTGTACCAATATATCTTTACCAACTGTAAACCCTTCAATGTATGTTTTCAATTTCTCATTAGATAGCTTAAATTAATTGTTTTCATTGATTAATTTATCATTTTTCTCTCTTTCTATAAAAAAATTATATTTATAAGTTGAGGTAAGATAATACTGTCTCTTTAAAGACTTGTTTTTATCTTTTAGATCATTACATTTCTCTTCAAAAATATTGAAATACTCAATCATTTCTTCTGTAGACATATTTTTAAAATCACTTACATCTCCATAATAATAGGTTTTTTGTACAAGAGATTATATGATTACCTATGACATGATTGTCATGAAACGCATATTTGATTTATTAGCATGTTCATCATAAGATGACTCTGGGTCACTGTAACTGTCCTCAGAAGAACTCCATGTTGCTTTCATTTTGTTTTTATACTTTCTATATTTTTCAGCATATTTCTTTTTATACTTGAGCTTGGGATAGTCAGAATTTACATGTCCCTTTCACGTATATTCATAATATTCTATCTCATCATATTTTTCATATCTTTTACAATCCTTCTTCCATCTTCCCTTTGGATCATTTATTCCATTGAAGTTAGGTATTCTGAATATTTTATTCCTTTTGTAAAATTTCTTAAACCTTGGGGATAATTGAGCCATATCGTCATTACTGTCGGGTGATGATTTTTCACCAATGTAACTTTTTATAGAGGATTGTAGCTTTTCCTTTTCTTTGTGTTTAGAGGTAGTGGTCTTAAATGCCACATGTATTCTTTTAGGATCAACATCTTCTTCCTCCTTGACTTAAATCTCTTCTTTATACATTATTAGTTTCCCAATGAGTTTTTTGAATGTTTATTTGATTATGTCACATGAATATCCAATAGAGACAGAAGTTTCTCTCCATATATCATGTAGGCATCTGGGAATCCTCATAATTTTTTCTTTGGAAGTAAAATCTCTTCCCAGAGAGATCATAGTGGTTACTATTTCATTGAACTTGAGATACATGTCAGAAATAGGCTCATTGTAATGACCCAACCCTAGTTACCTAGAGTCAGTGCATTATTACATAATGTTTTCTTGATCACAAGAGATCATGTTTCAAAATGCCAGTTAGTTTAGTATAATTCTATGTACTAGAAACATACATAAGTTTTACATTACATTATGAAGTAGAAAAACAACAACATTGTGTCCACTTTGAACACACTCATATCCCTTAGCCTATTCCGGCAGGTTAATCATAACATACTTCTTCACATCCTTGGAAAAACAAATCATAAGAAAGGGGTGAACTCAAATTCTCATTAAGGATAACAATATAGAAGAAACAATCATAAATAAGGATAAAAATTTAAGGCAATGTATAAGACTAAAACAAAATCCTTTTAAACATAAACTTCATCATAATATGGAAAAGATTGTAATGCCCTGACCGAAATTACCTAGATACAGTGCTTTATGACATAACAGTGCCATGATACAAGGAATCATGTCCCGAAATAATGATCAGTTTAGTATTATTGGAAAGAAGATACATTCATAAGTTCAACAATACAACTTGAAATGAAATAAAACACAAATTTATTCCGTTAGAAAGATCCAAGCCTTTTAGATTATTCATGAATGTTACTCATAACTAACTTATTCATATCCTGGGAAAATAAAACATAAGAAAGGGGTGAGCTCAAACGAACAGTAAGGGTAAGCAGTATAGAGTAATATAACATAAACATTAGGCATGTTGAATAATTAAAAATACATGCCTTTACAAATAATAAACACGAAATCTTTATGGCAAGAATATGAGAAGAGTAAATAATGACATAATAAAACATAGTTATGGGTATTATACTAGTCGAATAACTACATGAACCATCATTATTATTTTCATAATGAGGGAATTTATAATGCGGGAATTTAGGAAATATCTTGTCAAGGCCTGGGCCAAGACATCTAAAAATGGTTTCGGCCACAGCCAAAACCATATATCAAATTGGGAAAGGCCTTGGCCAATTCCACATCTAACTATCTCATGAGACCTACTGATGCGCCAAGGATCTATAGCGGGCTCCACCTGTCAAATACTAAGTACTATACATTCCTCATATAAAAAGGTTGAAACACAACATATACATTTCTATTAAAACTAGAATACAAAATTTCAATACATTAACCTTAATCCATGAATGGATTAAAAATAAAACATCCAAATTCAAACATATCAAAAAACCCTCAATACAATATGTAATATTTGTATCATAATAGATCAACTTCAAAAAAATTTAAAATCCATCAATGGATGTTGGCATAGATGAAATGAAAACTATTTTAAAGAAATACTTATTTCTATTTTTAAACCATTTAAGAGTCACATAATTATAAAATATAACATTTATTTTGAATATATTCTTATAATATTGTAAGGAAAGCTTCGATGTTGTTATAATAATGGAAAATAGCCACACCATCCAAATAAGTTAAAAAACATTATTACCTTAATTTTGATGAAAAGGTCACAAAGTACCTTGTTTAAAAAATGACGGAAAGATTCCTTTCAAAAAATATAAGGGGAAATAAGGGTATAAATGACATTAACCCATAGTCTAGTATATAGTACTAAAATTGAAATTCATTTTAAAAAAACATGGATGTGGATAATAAAGAGGTCCTAGTGGATACTTACGTAAAACCAACTTTGGATAATAAAGAGATTGTGAAATTAACCCTTACATTGTACTTTTCCTTAGCTGATGATATATTAACCTCCTATACAAAAGATAAAACATTGTAATTATATTATACAAGAATAGTATAAATAAATATGATATCATATATGATCTTATAAGATTGCTTTGTTAATAATATTTTAGTAGTATCAACGTTTCAGGTGTTATCTGATTCGTTTTCCTTTATATGCTTGGTTACGTAAGTCATGTTTGTTATGGATAAGATGTATATTATTCATATAAAGAATGATATTATATTAATAAAAATTATTTCTAATCATAAAATGAATATTATTCTTGAATGATTACGATGGGCAATTAATCACATCGTGTTCATGGAGACGGTAATTCGTACATATGCACAAGCGACAATATCATTATATTGATGGTGGGATCATATTTAATTGGATGGTATATAATATATAAAGAATCATTAACATGTTATATTTAGTTTTACATTAGTTATAATCATTATTATACCCATCAAAATAATGAAGTGTTTGAATAACAGACTACACCACGACGTGGAGACGGTATGCCGTACGTGCGCACGTATGGAGAGTTAGTCATTCATATGATGGATAGAATAATGAATATGGTTGTACCATTTTTATAATAACATAAAAATATATGTAATATTCTGGATTTATTATTTTATAATGGAATCAAAAATTAAAGAGGAAGTGGATGAATAAATGAATTTGAAAGAGGTGATGAAATATTTACCTCTTCTTCAGGTTCTTCCATTTTATTTAATCAAAATGGCTAATTAGGTTGGATTTATAACCCACATAGGGCCTCTAAGATGAATTGAGGAATGTTGGGAAGATTTTTTTGTAGGGTTTTTCCATGAAAAATGGGTTTGGAGGTGTAAAAATAAGAGAAGGGGAAGTACACTTTTATAAGAGAGCTAAGGGTCACTTTAGGAAAAGTTTGAAATATTATTTTATAATAAAATAATTTTCGATTTATAATGGATCCAAAATGATTTATTTAGAGGCTAATGGGGGTATGAGTCGAAAAACTCTCAACCAATAAGTTTTTTATAGGTTTGAGTAACCATATTAACCTTATCCTTTATATTTAACTCTTAGTTAAATAGTTTTTCATTTACCAGGTATCTTTGTATTTTTATATTATATGGTTAATAAACATACTATAACAAGACAAGTAACCCCAATTGGTTAATTAATAATATATATAACTTTATCTAGGTCCTTTGGCCGATCGTTATATTTTTATGAATATTATATCAATTAATAATATTTTTTGTAAACTCAATTATGTCGATTTTGACACTATTTAGTATTTGATTTTTTTGAAAGCCAGGAAAACTTTATCACTTATAATAAAATTTATTTGACCAACCCTATCATGTCATATTAACCTTTAAAATTATTTTAATTTATCAGAAGTCTAAATTTATATTTATTTGGATATTTAAAATATCAATTATTTTAATATTTCAATAATAAGGTAATTACTGCATCATCATTATGTCATAAATAAATTAAATTATATAATGTAAAAAAATTATTAATAAAATACCATTTTGTAGGAAATATTATTAGCTTTTAATGAATATTTATAGTTGAATTATTATTGTGTGTAACTCTATATTAAAAACGGGTTGGTTAAGAAACTTTGAATTTAACTCTTTTAACTCTTCTTTAAATAAAATAATAATAAATGTCCTAATCTAATCCAAGTGGAACAAAGAGGGTCATATTTTATTCTTAAGGTTGTTTTTGGTCAAATTATACTTATCCAATAGAATTATGACATGTGTTAGGGAAATTATGAAGTCATATTACCCTTAATTATCCAATTTACTTTAAACCGTGGTTAATAACAGTCAAAAGATACTATTGACCAAAAATTATTTTCATCTTATTGAATCACATTTTACATACTAATATTAACCATGTCTCATGGGTTTTTGAAATTTAACTCAAATAAGTTGTAAAATTATGTTTTATGCAAATTTACAAATGCTCCTAGGAGGTGGGTAAAATACGGTAAAAGTTCAATAAACTTTTTATATATCTAAACTTATTATAAAATGAATCAAATGAATTATATTAAACCTATATAGATATTATTTATTTATTTTGATATAAAAAATATTTTAAAAAAATAAATTTTTATTTAAATAAACAGTTGGTTTTAACCAATAACGTTGTGTTTTTCACTATTAATCAAAAATTGAATGTTTTCAGAAAAATACAATAAATTCACCCTAAGATAATTTTGATATTCTAAATTCAATAATGAATTCATTTTTTAAAAATAAATATTATAGCATTTCAAAAAGTGGTTATTACTATTCATAATGGCTAGTTTGATTGGTCACAGTGTGTTAGAATCTCATAGTTGCGTACAGTGAAATCTACTACATTATTCAAAGGGAAACATTCCATGGATTCTTAGGGTGTTACATTCTTCCCTCCTTCAAATAATTTCATCCTCTAAATTTTTAGAATACTACTACATGAAAAGATTCAATAGGTTCTTCATCAAAAGCTCCTCTGGTTCCCACGTCGCCTCTTCCATCTTGTGGTTTCTCCATAGAACATTCACTAGATGAGTCGTCTGGTTTCTCAACACTTCTTCTATGGTATAAAAAATCTGGACAGGATCTTCATAATAAGACAGATCAGGTTCTAGATCAATTTCCACAGAGGTGAATACATGCGTTGGGTTAGGCATGTATTTTCTCAACAGTGATATACGGAACACATCGTGATCTTTGGAGATACTTGGCAGCATTTCCAAATGGTAAGCTACAACCCTCATTCATTCTAGAATTTCTAAAGGTCTGATGTACTTGGGACATAATTAACTTTCTAACTGAATTGTATAACTCTATTCCTTGGAGATACCTTAATGAAAAGATGATCTACTACATGAAATTCCATATCCTTCAGTTATCGGCATAGCTCATCTGCCTATATTATGCTTCTTTGATATGGGTTTGGATAACCTTCACCTTTTACATCATTTCCTAAACATTTTTTGGGCCTATGAGTTTTCTTTCACCAACATCATTTCAACAAGTTGGTGTGTGAAATCTCATTCCATATAACGCTTCATATAGTGCCATCTTAAAACATTAATGAAAGATATTGTTATAGGAAAATTACACCAGAGGTAAATATTGATCCCACATACCTTGAAATTCACGTGAGCAAGATCTCAAAATGTTTCTTAAGGTTTGAATAGTCCATTCTGATTATCCACCAGTTTGAGGGTGGTAGGCAGTTTTCAAATGAAGTTCCATATCCAGGGCTTTCTAAAGACTTTTCCAGAATCTTGATTTAATATGGGGATTAGGAACCAAAAAAATCGATAAGGGTACTCCATGAAGTCTTACAACTTCATTAAAATACCGTCTTACTAAACGTTCAAGTGGAAAATCTTCTCTTATTGAAATAAAATGTGACAACTTGGTAAGACGATCAACAATGACACATATTTCATTTTTCCTTCTATGAGTCTTTGGTAGCCCCATGACAAAGTCCATCATAATATCATCCCATTTCAACTCGGGTATTGTAATAGGTTGCATGACTCCTCTAGGATGTTGTCTTCCAGATTTCATTTGTTGGAAAACCATACACCATGACAAAAAATCATCAATATCGCTTTTCATGTAGTCCCACAAAAAATATTCCTTCAAATATCCATACATCTTGGTTCTTCTAAGATGTATAGACAAATTGGAACTATGAGTATCATCCAATAATTCCCTTTTTTATTTTAGGTTTTTCAAGAACACAATGTCTTCTCCCAAATTTCAAAATTCCTACATCATAGATGAAGTCACTCAATCTCTCATCATTTACAGATTTAATCTTCTTTTGAAACTCCTCATTATCAGTGTATGAATTTTATATTATTTCTAATAATTATGGTCTAGCAGCCATTTGAAAAAGTATTAATGTTTTACCCTCCATGGTTATTCCCATATTCATATTTACTCTATCCATGAAAATAGGATCCCTTTCAACTCTCATCTTGTTCAAAACTCCATGATCCTTTCTGCTCAAAGCTGCTTCCACCTTATTTTCACCCCTGAGTGGAAGTGTATTGTTCAATCATAATCCTTGAATAGTTCAATACATCTCCTTTGCCTCATTTTTAGTTCTTTTTGTGAGAAAATATGCTTCAAACTCTTGTGATCAGTAGAAATCTCACATTTTACACCATAGAGATAGTGTCTTCATATCTTCAAAGAAAAGATTACAGTTGCTAAATCAAGATCATGAGTTTGATAGTCTTGCTTATGAATTTTTAGCTTTCATGATAACTAGGCAATAACGCTATCATTCTTCAAAAAGGACACAACCAAGTCATTTCTTGGAAGCATCACTATAAATAACAAACCCGTAGTTCCCTGAAGGTAGAGTCAGGATAGGATCATTGACTAATCTTATCTCTAGTTCTTCAAAATAATCTTTGCATTTTTTCAAACAAAATTAACCCTTTTACATGTAATCTTGGTTAATGGGTTATCCAACTGGGAAAAATTCTGGAAAAAACGTTGATAATAACCTGGTAAACCAATAAACCTGTGTACCTATGTTATAATCGTCGGTTCTAGACATTCTTGGATTTCCTTGGTCTTGGAAGGATAAAAAGATATTCCATACTTAGGGGAAATATGTCCAAGAAATGAAATCTATTGAAGCTAGAATTCACACTAGCTAAACTTCCCATATAATTAATTTATCTTAAGAGTCTTTAGAATAATGCACATGTGATTTTCTTCATCTTAGTAGATTTTAGAGTATACCAAAATATCATCAATAAATACAAATATAATGTCATCAAGATATTACTTGAAAACTCTATTTATTAGATCCATGAAGATAGAGGGTGCATGTGTCAATCCAAAAAAGGAATTACTGTAAACATGTAATTCCCGTACCTAGTTTGAAATACTGTTTTCAGAATATATTCCCTCTTCAGACACAAATAATGATATCCATATCGAAGGAAAATAATTGGAAAATATTTTTCTCCATGAAGTTGGTCGAATAAATCATCAATGTGAGCTAGGGGATACTTGTTATTTATTGTTATAGCATTCATCTTCTTGTAGTCAATTCACAACCTCATAGATCAGACTTTCTTCTTTAAAAAAGGATAGGGGATCCCCATAGAGAAACACTAAGATAAATAAATCCATTATTACTTAATTACACTAGTTGTTTCTATAGTTCCACTAATTCCATAGGGTCCATTCTATAAGGGGTATTCGATATGGGCCTTGAACCAGGAATTAATCAATTGATGACTAAATTTCTCATTCTGGATGATGTCCAGGTAAGTCCACTGGAAACACATCAATATATTCTTGCATAATAGGTTCTCCCTCTATTCGATCATTCTTTTCCTCACCCATAATTATTTTATTCACATCCTCCCCAATAAGTGATTTTTTAGAGCTACTATGGGTGGATCTAGATAATAATTAGATGGTGATGTTTCTACTCTGAGGATAAGGTACTAATTATCATCATCTATAATTGTATCCTCCTCCTTCTTATAATAAATTTTCGCGTCATGGTTCGAAATCCAATACATTACGAGGATTATATCCAATTAAACATGGGTATTATAATTACATTAGTAGATAAATATCATTTATATGCAATAATGGGGACTGATTCACATAAATATGTTTCAATGATACTTCTATTAGGAGTTTTGACTAACAAATCCTTTGTTAAATCAAATTGGAAATATCTAATTTGCTTAAAAAATTGGGAAGATATGAAACAATGTGATGATCCAGAATCAAATAAAGCATTGGATAAACTTGAAAACCCATTAAATTACCTTCCACCATGTCTTTCAGAGCTTCAAAATCAGTAGTAGTGATCGCATAATATTTACCATGATTCATTGGCCTCTTCCATGGTATGTTTCTTAGATGCTTAGGAAATTAATTTTCATAATATCCCATCTACCTGCAATTCTAGCATTGAACATTTGTAGCTACCTTATTCCCCTTACAATAACCAGCAAGATGGCCTTTTTCCACATTTTTATCATAATCCTTTTCCTGTTTAGATAGGAACCAGGGTGCTTCCTTCCACAATTATCATAGGGTGGAAATTCAACTCTTCCATTCTTCCCGGTCTGCTTGTTTCCGTTCCCAGAGTATTCATCAGATCTCTTCTTCTCATGCTTTGCTTTAATTTCATAATTCATAGATAATTACTTTTCTGTCCTAATAGCACGTGAGAGAATATCTTCATATGATGAGAAGGATTGCGAGACTAATTCTTGATGGATAAATGGTTTCAACCCATCAAAGAAACGACCAATATTACTTCTTGGGTTATGTATATAATCTGAAGCATGCCTCACTAACCTTGTAAAGTTAGCTTCATACTTTGTGACATTTTCATCCTCCATTTGTCTCAGACTCATAAATTTCCGTTCCATATCCACTCGATGGTCATGAGGAATGTATTTTTATAAGAAAATCTCTTTAACTCCCACCATTCCATACATGATATTTCTTCATCCTCCTTTGTGTTTTTAAATAATGAGCCCATTGATCTGCATATCTCGTGAGGTGATAAACTTCCATGACAACTTTTTCCCTTTCTCTACTCCCCAAATCATGAAATATTTTGTCTAAGGAACTTATCCATCGCTTAGCTACAAAAGGATCTGTAGGCCCCTTGAATGTTGGTGGTTGTAGACTCATCAAGATCTCTAACATTGATCCTCCACATTGTGGATCAGGGTGCTCCATATGGGTCATGTTATTATTCATAACATAAGTGAGTTGTCCCCGTATGGTGATAAGCTAATCAGCCCCAATTGCATCACTAGGTCCACAATAATTATCTTGAGTTGGAGGGAAATCCCTACATGGATTACGTACATTGATATAGTTTCCATTCCTTCCACTAGGTTCCATTTATAAACAATGTCCTAAACTATATTAGTTTATGAATCACAATACATAATTCAAAATATGTAAAACACTTAACATAAATTGAGAAATTTAGAAAAATAATCCATAATCATAAAAAAATGTTTTCTTAAAGGAGGTATATAATACTAAATCCTTTATAATGGTTTGTAAATAAAATGTGAATTATCTAAAGCTTATCCCTCGGGAATGTCGTAACCAAGAGCGCAGCAAGGCCCTTTTTCCTATCCAGATAGGGATGTATTTCTTTGAAAATACTCAAAATCTATACATTGCCAAAATTCTAGGATGTTATTCTATACCAATCCTCAAAGTCTATCTTAGTGTAATGTACTCTAATCATAGTTTAACTAAATATAGTTTCAATGGTTTGTACTAAACTTCCTCTAATACCAACTATAATGCCCTGACTCCAGTTACATAGAGTCAGTGCTTTATTACATAACATTGGCATGATACATGGAATCATGTCTTGAAAGACAGATCAGTTTTGTATTATTGGAAACAAGATACATTCATAAGTTCAACATTACAACTTGAAAAGAAATACAACACTAATTTATTCCATATGAAATATCCAAGCCTCCTAGATTATGCCAACAAGTCACTCATAACTAACATCTTCATATCCTAGGGAAATGAAACATAAGAAAGGGGTGAGCTCAAATGCTCAGTAAGGGTAATCATTATAGAAGAAGAAAACATAAACATTAGTCATGGTAAATAATTAAAAATACATGCCTTTACAATTAATTAACATGAACACATTATGGTAAGAATCTGACCAGAGTAAAAAATATCATAAAAAAACATTATCATGGGTATTCTACTTGTAAAATAACCACATGAACCATCATTATTTTTTTCATAATGACGGAATGTATAATTCTATACATTCTGAAACATCTTGTCAAGGCCTCGACCAAGATGTCTAAAAATTATTTAGGAATCGACCAAAACCATATATCAAACTATGAAATGACCTTGGCCAATTCCACGTATAATTGTTGCCTGAAACCTACCGATTCACTGAGGAGCTATTGTGGGCTCCACCCGTCACATACTAAGTCCAATATATTCCTCATATGAAAATGCTGAAACATAATATAATCATTCTTATTAAAACTAGCATACGAAATGTCAATACTTTAACCAAAAACCATAATGGGAATTAAAATAACACATCCATAGTCCACCATATCACAAAACCTTCAATACAATATGGAATATTTTTATCATAATAAATCAACTTCAAAAATTTTTTAAATCCATCAATGGATATTGACGTGGATGAAATGAAAACTGTTTAAATGAAATACCTATTTCTATTATGAAAATATTTAAGAGTCACATAATTATAAAAGAAAAAAATTATTTTGAAAATATTATTATAGGCTTGTAATGGAATATTCGAATATGTTATAATGGTGTAAAATCTCTGCACCCACCATAAAAGTTAATAAAGACATTCTTACCTTAATTTTGTCAAAAAGGACTTAAAGTACCCTATTTGGAAAACGACGGAAATATTCATTTCAAAACATATAAGGTCAAATAAGGGTATAAATGAATTTGACCTATACTGTAGTAAATATTAAAAATGTTTTGAAATTCCTTTGTATGAAATCATAGATGTGGATGATAAAGAGATCCCAGTGGATACTTATGTAAAACAACATTGGATAATTAAAAGATTGTGAAGTTAACCCTTACATTATAATTTTACTTAGTTGATTGTATGTTAAACTCATGTATAATAGTTAATGTTTTTTATTAAAATTTACAAAAATCATATACATAAATAAGATATCATATGTGATCTTATAATGTTGCTTTGTTAATAATATTTTAGTAGTATCATCATTTCAGGTGTTAACTGATTCATTTTCCTTTACATGATTGGTTATGTAAGTCATGTTTGTTATGGATAAGAAGTATTTGATTCATATACATAATGGTATTATGTTTATAAAAATTACTTATAATCATAAAATGAAAATTATTCTTGAATGATTATGATGGGGAATGAATCTCATTGCGTTTGTGGGGGCGATAATTTGTACGTACGCACGAGCGACAATATCATTATATTGACGGTGGAATCATATGTAATTGAATGGTATATAATATATAACAAATCATTAAAATGTTATATTTATTATTTATAGTAGTTATACTCATTATTATACACATCAAAATAATGAAGTGTTTGAATAACAAACTACACCACCATGTGGAGACAGTAAGCCGTACATACACACTTATGGTGACTTTGTCATTTATATGATGGATAGAATAAAGAATATGGTTGTAAAATTTTTATAATAATATCACAGTATATATAAGTTACTAGATTTATTAATTTATAATGGAAATAACAAAGAAATAGGAAGTAGAAGAAGAAAAGAACTTGAAAGAGGTGATGAAATATTTACCTCTTCTTTGGGTTCTTCCTTTTGATTTGATCAAAAGGGATCCCTAGGTTAGATTTATTACCAAATTAAGGGCTCTAGGATAAAGGGAGTAATTTTGGGAGGATATTTGGGTATGTTTTGGAAGAGAAAAATGGCTTTGGAGGTGTGAAATTAAGAGAAGGGGAAGTTCCCTTTTATAAGAGAGGTGAGGGTCACTTTAGGAAAAGTTTGAAATATTATTTTATAATAAAATTATTTTCGGTTCTTAATGGAACCAAAATGAATTATTTAAATTATAAGGTGGTTATGGGTAGAAAGAACTCAAAAACTTGGTTATAGATAGGTTTAGGTTACCATATTAACCATATCATTTAGATTTAACTCTTACTTAAATAGTTTGACATTTTCCATGTCTCTATGTATTTTTATATTATATGGTTAATAAATGTACTGTAAATAGACAATAAAACCCCAAGTTGTCATTATTAATATATATATCCTTATATAAGTCTTTTGGATGAACCATATATTTTTATAAATATTATATTAATTAATAATTTTGTATTTGTTTTAAAAATTCAATAATATCAATTTTGACACTATTTAGTATTTTATTTTTTTTGAATTCCATTAATACATTATAAATTCGAATAAAATTTAATTAAACAACCCTAAAATGTCATATTAACCTATAAAATTATTGTAATTTATCATAAGTCTCAATTTCATTTATTTGGATATTTATAATATAAATTATTTTAATATTTAATTTATAAGGTAATTACTTCATCATCATTGTGTCATTAATAAATTAAGTTATATAATTTCTAAACATTATAAATAAAATACCATTATATAGTAAATATTTTTATATTTCTAATGAATATTTATAGTCTAATTTATATTTGGTTAAACCCTATATTAGAAATGGTTTAGTTATTAAACATTTAATTTCACTATTTTAACTCTTCTTTAAATAAAATAATAATAAATGTAAAAATCTAATCCAAGTAGACTAGAGGGGGTCATATTTTATTCCTGAGGTTTTATTTGGTCGAATTATACTTATCCAAAATAATTGGGACATGTTTTAGGGTAATTATGAGATCATTTTTACCCTTAATTATCCAATTTACTTTTTTACTCTGGTAAATAAAATTCAAAAGTTATTATTCACAAAAAATTATTTTCATCTTATTGAACCACGTTTTACATACTAATATTAAATTTTTCTCTCATATTTTTGAAATTCAACTCACAGAAGCGATAAAATTATTTTTTATCCAAATTTGCAAATGCTCCAAGGTGGTGGGTAAAAGACGGTAAAAAGTTCAATAAATTTTTTTAATATATAAACTTATTATTAAATGACTTCAATGAATTAAATTGAACTTTTATATTTATTATGTATCTATTTTGACCGAGAATAAATTTAAATAAAATAAATAATTTTTTAAATAAAAATTCAGTTTTAACCAATAACACAGTGTTTTCATTATTCATCAAATATTGAAAGTTTTCAAAAAAAATTCCAAAAATTCACCCTAATCTAATTTCGATATTCAGAATTTAAAAAGGAATTACATTTTGAAAAATAAAATTTATAAAATTTCAAAAAGTGGTTATTATTATTCATAACATCTAGTTTGATTGGTCGTGGTGTGTTAGAATCTCAAAGTTGCGTATAATGCAATCTATTTCATTATTCAAAGGGAAACGTGCCGTGGAAGCTTGGGGGGTTACATAGATCAATAATATAATTCAATTTACGTTTTCACATTGATATTATAGTAGTCAAATAATCACATGTAAAATCAATATCTAATTTCATTATGACGGAATGCAAAATGTTGGACATTATAACCACATAGTCAAGTCCTCATTCCATGACTATAAATATGATTTTGTTAAGGCCTTATGCCAAGAGAGTAGTTTATCTCATGAGACTGACCAATGCATTAAGGAGCTAGAGGGGGCTCCACCAGTCACTTACTAAGTCTAATACATTCCTCATATAAAATGGTTGAAACATAACATAAACATTCGTTTTAAAAAAATCATAAAAATTGTTAATATTTTAACAATAAACCACGAATGATATATAAAGAACACATCCCCAATAAAAAATCTAAAACAACATTCAAAAAAATATGGAATATTGTATCATAATAAATCAACTTCAAACATGTGTAAAATCTATCAAAGGATCTTGACATAGATGAAATCAAATCTATTTGAGAGGAATATATCTTCCTATTTTGAAATAATTTAAAAGTCGTTTAATTGTAAAAGAAAAATTTTATTTTGAAAATATTCTTATAATCATTTAAGAGAAGTTTTGAAGGTTTTATAATGGAAAAAAATATCTGCACCCACCGTATAAGTTTTAAAAAAACATTCTTATCTTAATTTGTCGAAAAGGTCATAAAGTACCTTATTTGGGAAACGACTGAATAATTCCTTTTAATTTTTTCTATAAAATGTCAAAAAAGGGTATAAATGACTTTAAAACATAATCTTGGAAATAGTAAAAATGTTTTGAAATACATTTTTAAGAAACACATATGTGGATGTTAAAGATGTCCCAATATATACTTACGTACAAACAACCTCAAATAAGTAATGATATGGTAAAAATAACCCTTACATTGTACTCTAACATAGTTGAGGGTAATTTAACATCCTATATAATAGTTAAATAATTTTTATTAAAATATAATATAACCCAATACATGAATATGATATCATATATGATAATCTAATATTTCTTTGTTAATCATATTTCAATAGTATCATTGTTTTGGGTGTTAACTGATTCGTTTCCCTTATATGTTTTTTTATGTAAGTAATGTTTGTTATGAATAGTATGTATTTTATTCATATCTAGAATGATATTAAGTTCTTTAATATTATTTATAATCATAAGATGAAAATTTTTCTTTAATGGTTATAATGGTGAATGAATATCATCACATTTGGGGAGAAGGTAATCCATACGTACAAACTAGCAAAAATATCACTCTATTGATGGTGAAATCATATATAATTGGAGGGTATATTATATATAAAGAATAATTGAAATGTTATATTTTTTATTTACATCAATTATACTCATTATTATACCCATCAAAATAATTAACTGTTGAATAACATACTTCACTAAGATGCGGAGATGGTAAGTCGTACGTTCGCATGTATGCTAACTTAGTCACTCATAGGATGGATATAATAATGAATATGGTTATACCATTTTTATAATAACATCAAAATATATATAAGGTTCTAGAGTTATTATTTTGGTATGGAAACAACAAAGAAATATGAAGTGGAAGAAGAAAAAAACCTTGAAAGAGGTTATGAAATTATTACCTCTTCTTCTGGTGCTTCCTTTTGATTTGATCAAAAGTGCTACTTGGGTTGGATTTATGAACAAAGTAAGGACTATAGGTTTCAGCATGGGTATTTGGGATGATATTTTATTATTTTTTTCCAATACAAATTGATTTTGAGATGTGATTTTGAGATAAGGGGATGTACCTTTTTATAGGAGAGGTGAGGGTCACTTTAGGAAAAGATTGAAATATTATTTTATTATAAAACAATATTCGGTGTCTAATGGCTAAAAATGGATTTATGTCGAGGATATGGTGGGTATGGGTCTAAATCATCTCAACCAATAGGTTTTATACAATTTTATGTCAACATATTAACCATATCCTTTAAATTTAATTCAAAGTTAAATAGTTTAACTTTTACCATGTCATCTTGTATTTTTATATTACATGTTTAATAATAATACAATAAAAATTCAAGAGATCCTCAAGTGATTCATTAATGAAATATATATCATTATATAAGTCGTTTTTAATATCATTATATTTTTAGTAATGTTATATCAATTTATAATATAATATTTGTTTTAAATACTCATTTATGTCAATTTTGACACAATTTTTTATTTGGTTTTTTGTGAAAGTAAAAAATACAAGAGAACATATAAAACAATAAATTAAATCAGCCCTAACATATCATATTAACCTAATTTTCTTTAATGCATCAAAAGACTGAATTTACTTTTATTTTTATATTTATAATATCAATTATTTTAATACTTCATTAATAAGGTAATTAATACATCATCATTGTGTCATAGATAATTTTTTTTATTTAATCACTAAAAATTATATATAAAATAAAATGACCTAGGATATTTTTTTTATATTTATAATGAATATTTATAATACAAGTTATATTACGTATAACCCTATATTAAAAATTGTTTAGTTATTAAATGTTGAATTTAACACTTTTAACTCTCCTTTAAATAATATAATAATAAATGTCCTAATCTAATTGAAGTGGATAATAAGGATTATATTTTATTCATAAGGTTTATTTTGGTCAAAATTAATATATCGAATTTAATTAGTTCTTGTGTTAGGGTAATTATAATATCATTTTTAACTTTAATTATCCTATTTAATTTTAACTGTTGTAGATAAAATTCAAAAGATAAAATTCACCATATATTATATCCATACTATTGATCCAAATTTTACTTAATGATGTCAACCATGTCTCTTGGATTTTTGATATTCGATTCATAGAAGTCATAAAATTATGTTTTATGCACATTTGCAAATGTTCCTTGAAAGTGTGTAAAAGACGTTAAAAAGATAAATAAAATTTTATATATCTAATATTATTATAAAATGACTCCAATAAATTACATAGGACTAATATAGGTTTTATTAATCTATTTTTACATTAAAATAAATTTATATAAAAGTAATTTTTAAACAATAATGAAATTTTTTTCACAATTCATCAAAAATTGAATGTTTTCAGAAAAATATCAAAAATTTACCCTAAGATAATTTGGATATTCTGAATCAAAAATTGAAGTCCATTTTGAAAAATTAAATTTATAAAATTTCAAAAAGTGGGTATTTCTATTCATTACTTTTTTTTAAATAGCTAATTTGGTTGGTCATGGGGTGCTAGAACTCGATGTTGCGTGCAACGCAAGCTATTGAATTATTCAAAGAGAAACATACTGTTGATGTTTGGGGTGTTACATTCTTCCTTCCTTATAATAATTTATTCCTATAAATTTATAGAATATTACTGAATAAAATATTTTGGTGGTTCTTCATCATAATTTCCTTAGGTTACCACTTTGCCTCTTCCCTTTTATGGTTTCTCCAAAGGACCATTACCAGACCCATCATCCAGTTTTTCAACACTTGTTCTCTAGTATCAAAAGTCATGATAGGATCTTCACAATAAGAAAAATTGGATTCTAGTTCAATTTCGTCATAGGTGATTACATGTTTTGGCTGAGGCATCTATTTTCTTAATAGTTATATGTGGAACACATCATGATCTTTGGAGAGACGTGGTGGCATTTACAAATAGTAAGATGAACTCTAATTTGTTCAAGAATTTCGAAAGGTCCTACATACCTGGGACATAATTAAACCTTCTTACCAAAACGTATAAAACCGTTCCATGGAGATACCTTTAAGAAAACATGATCACCTACTAGAAGTTCCATATCCTTCCGTCGGGTATCGGCATATCTCATTTTTCTATGTTGAGCTGCATTGATGTGGGTTTGGATAATCTTCACCTTTTCTATTGTTTTATCAACAATTTCTAGGCCTACAATGTTTCTTTCACCAACATCATCCTAATAAGTTGGTGCGTGACATCTCCTTTTATATGATTCTTCATATGGTTCCATCTAAATACTTGAATGGAAGATATTATTATAAGAAAATTCCACCAGAGGTAAATACTGATCCCACATACCTTGAAAGTCATGTGAGAAATATCTCAACATGTATTCTAAGGTTTTAAAAGTCCATTTTGATTGTCCATCCAATTGAGGGTCGTAGGCAGTGCTCAAATGAAGTTTAGTATCCTGGGATTTCTGAATACTTTTCTAGAATCTTAGTGTAAAATGGGATTCATGATCAGAAACAATCGATAGGGGTGCACCATTAAGTCTTAAAACTTCATTTATATATAGTCTTGCTAATCATTCAAGTGGTAAATCTTCTCCTATAGAAAGAAAAGGTTCTGACCTGGTAAGACCATCAACAATGACCCATATTGCATCATTCTTTTGTATCCCAATGAAAAAGCCATCGTAAGATCATTCCATTTCCACATAGGTATGAGAAGAGGTTTCATGAATCATCCCAGATTTTCTCTTATAGCCTTTACCTATTGATCAACCAAACATCTTGATACATAATCATAAATATCCCTCTTCATGTTTTCCCACCAAAAATGTTCCATCAAATAATTATACATCTTAGTACTTCCAGAGTTTATTGAGAAGTTAGAGCTATGGTAATGAGAAAACAATTACCTCTTTAGATTAGGTATGTCAGGAAATAAGATTATTTTTCCAAATTTCAAAATTCCATCTTCATATATAATGTCTATCAATCACTCATCACTCAGAGCTTTAATTTTCTTTTGAAACTCCTCATCATCAGTCTGAGAACTTTTTATCCATTCTAGTAATGATATTTTGGAAAACATTTTAAAAAGTATAAATGTTTCACATTCCATGAATGATCCCATGTCACATAAAAGACATATTTCAATGCCATGTTTCATTTAATTTACATCATTTATTTGTTTTGGGGGTTTCCTTAGGTTTTAGGGAGGAATAGATGAGTATTCATGAATTGGGCCAAACTGTGAGCCCAATTTCAGATTAAAAAATAAATTTTATATCTTTTATATCTTTTTCAATTTTCAACATTTATCATCCATTAAAATTAAAAATTGATCTTCTCTAACCTATTAACACCAAAAAGGTAATTTGGAGCTTTTAGAAATCCATAACCTGGGTTATTTTTGGTTTTTATCTAAGGGGTTGGGCCTGCCCGAATGCTCAATTCCTGTTTTAAAAATAAATTTTGATTTTGTTATAACTAATTCAACATTTGGGATGTTTCTGTGATTCCAAGCCTCACCCAAGCCCAATTACCCCAGCCACGCGTCTGAGCTCTCTCCCCCCTCTTTGGAGCTCTGGTTAATCGCAGTTTGGTGCCGAACCTCATAGGATTCCTCAAATCGCCCAGATTTGAAGAGGTAAAGTCGTTCTTTCATAACACTGTCAATTATAAAGATATTTCATCCCTTCTAGTTCCTAATTGACCTAATATATCTTTTTCGAACGAAACATAAATTTTGGATCTTTCAAATTTCATCTACTAGTGTTTTGGAGTGATTACTTCAAGATACTTCAAGTAAATGAGCTCTTTTCTTTCCTCTTCCAAACTACTTTAGGTTTCATTAATTGTTCTTAGGGTTTCTTTGGTTATCATTGAGTTTCATAATGTCCAAAAACAAGGTTTCCGAACCTAGGGTTTAACATTGGGCTTTATTTGCTAATTTTTGTGGTTTTAGGTTTGATCCAGGTCTCTCTTGGTGTGGCGGGGGTGCGATTTGATTTTCGCATGGAGATTCAAGGGTTTTTGTTACATTGGTAGGTGATTCCATTGTGTGTGCAATTTTTGTGAATTATATTTCTGTGTTCATGATACCTTAATGTTTATTTCACTTGAATGTTTCTGTAAAAATTAGTTTTAGTTGTATTTATAATGCAAATGAATTTTAAGTTCCAATTTTTGGTGAAATTGGGGGTTTTTCATTCAAATATTTTATTCGTTCATTTTGGGATGACCTATAATTACTTAGTTGATTTTATTGAACATTATTAGGACTAAAAGTCGTGTTTTGAATGTTTATTCTTTTTTTGTTGCTGTGAATGTTTGTTTAAATGGTCTTTGGAAATCAAATGGGCATTAAGTGCCATGTTTGTGTGAAAATGGTGGTTTTTAAAAGATATAACTTCTTAGTTGACATTGGGATACCCCATAACTGAATTGTTGGTTTCATTAAATGGTATTGAACTGAAATTTTTTTTTTAATGACTTACAAGTGTTCACATAGTGTGCAAAGTGGATATCTTAAAGAGCTTTGGGTGCAAAACAATGTGGTGTTTTGAGAGGTTATTTAATTGAAAATAAAATTATTTTATTGTGTGTTTTAAATGGTATAAACTGTGTGTAGCTACTGCACTATTTGTTTGTGACCAGTAGTGATATTTTATATGTAAAAGGATGTGTGTTGTTTGCTGAAATTGTTGGAGCACAAAAGGGGAAGCCCGGGTACCTAGGTGGGGCGGATTTGTATTAGTACGGCTAGTGGATCGGATGGGTTTTGTCCATGTTCCACTTAGTATTTGGATAACGACAACTCTATCTAAACTATGTAGATGATGATTGGGGACCAATAGGTTATGGGTATGTTCCCTACTAGTGGCTCGTGCACGAGAATAGATTTTTCTATGGTTACTCTACACTAAGGTATGTGGCACATAGGGCCCGAGACAACCTAGTGCTTATGGGTGTTCCCAATTTTGATGCTCATTGGATTTGTGGTATTTAACCGTGTTGTGGGGTGTTTTGGGCAGTAAATTACAGTATCTCACATGTCTATTTAATGTTCTAAAATTCTAAAATTCTTGGACTGAAAACTGTTTTCATTTGAAAGATGAATTTCTTTGAATTTTAACACTGATTCACGTTGTGTATTAAAATTGCTTGTTTTGTTCACATTTTATTGCATGCTCTTTGTAATAATATGATGGTATCCTATTGGGCTTCGGATCACACCCTACTTACACCCCTTGGGTGTAAGTAGACCTGCTTATGCTTGACTCAGGTAAAGGGAAGGCTAAGGGTGATGGCGGTTCAGGGTGTTAGTCCTCATCGTTGGGGTGGAGGTGTAGAGAAGGTTTGTGGGTGATGACCCCCTTGTCGTGTGGAGTCCATGGGAATGTCATTATGTTTTCATTATTTGTTTTTAGACAACTTGTATTGTCTTTGAACATATGTATTCAGTTCTGGTTTTTGTGTAAACATCATTTGGATTACATTTTTCAGATTCAGTTTATTGATTGTTTTTAATGTTTTATGCCTTCATATTCGGGTAAATTGTTCCCAATCAAAAATAAATGATACCCAGGAACTGTTTCCAGCCCGTGGGGATAGGGAACGCCCTTTGGGTCATGTCACGGGCTGGGTTTGGTGCTGGTTTTGGCGGCGACCAGATTTGGTTCGTGACAAAATGGTATCAGAGCAAGTTCGCTCCTTGGGTCATGTTATTTGGGGAAGATTCATCATAGTCTGGATCTAGGATTTTTGGGACTTGAAATTTCAGTCATGGGTAGTGTACCTGGCCAGCACACCTCATGATGGGATTCAAGTCACCAGGGGAAGTATGGATTTATCTGAGTCCTTTAGTTTTCTTGGTTTAATGATGACTATGGGAAATGGAAATAGAGTTGGGAGAATAATATCAGTGAGCTCGCAGGGCCTGGTAAGCCATGTAGAGCCGTGGATATTTCCCTAGAATAATCTCTATAACAGCGAAGTTATTGGAATATGGCTTCCAACCATATGTCCAAGTCACGCACCGAAACTATTTTCCTCTCACATTGCCTTGTGTCTCTTTGTTTTGGAATCCTGGAAACTTGGGTTTTTTAGCAAAAAAAATGACTTCACTTTAAGGAGTGTGAAATTTTGTGAAGTTATTTTCTAGTAAAGTGAAAATGGTATTATTTTTTTATTTCCTATAAATGGAATTTCAAAATTATTTCAAAAGGGTAAATTATGTGTTTACACCTCTTTTGAAAGTATGAACTATGTTAATTGGGGTTTTGAAAATATGTTTCTAGTAGAACTTTTTTTAAACTATGGAAAAGTGTCTTGGGATTAAATTAAGTGTTCTAGAATTTTTGTGTGGGGGTTGAAGATGGATTTTGGGTTTGGTGTCTACTAAACAAAAAAAATTATGAACTTTTAGAACCTTGTCTTGAAATGAGAAGAGTTGAGTTCTTAATTAAATTGAGATTTATGAAATGGTGTTTTTCATGAAATTAGAAGTGTTTTGAAATGGGTTGAAATGTTTTGAAACGATTGTGAAAGGCATGAATATGTTCTTTTATTGAATTATGGATTCTTTTCTAAATTGGTTTGTGAGATGAAAAATTGGGTTTTGATATTATGGTTATTGTTTATGAGAAAGTAAAAGTGTGGTTAAAAGTTTTGATTTTTAAAAAGAGTAAAGGTTTGATTATTGGTAATTGGTGCTCTCAAGGGTGACCACATGCATAGGTTTATTTGGGAATAGGGATGGATATGAGGTGGGTTCCCAGTGTGGAATGTAAACATGCATGTGTGAGGCTCATGAGATACTATTGGTAAATGCGCAACCCAGCAACACTGTTTTTTTTAAATAATTTTTTTGAAATAAAGTGTTGTGTTTTGATAATGTATGGTTGTGAGGTATGGATTATGTGTTTTCAGGATTATTATTGTGGGATGTTTTGAGTTAAATAAACCCTCTTGTTTGAACAATGTTTTTGGTTTGTGTTTCATTGATAAGTTGGAATGAAGTGTTTTTCAGTGGTTTCTTTTGAAGAAATGTTTGTGAGGCCAATGTGGTGGCTTCCCTCAAGTGTTCGGTTTAGGTTTGTGGTATGTTGTGACCAAATAACTAGATTGGTTGGGTCCTTGGGTTTTCCTATAGGCTAGGGTATGCCCCGATAAAGTGTTAATTTATGATTCATCTTTGGCCTATGGTGATTCACCATTGGATGATCCTCCAGTTGATCTACATAAGGACTTTATTCTTGAGGTTTGGAGATTGTGTTTACCCCTCTTTTTTCCAATTATGTGGATCCCTCTATAGTGGGAGACTGTTTGGGGGAGGTTGAAATAGACCACAGTTTATTATGTTTCCTAAGTTTCCTAAGTTCAATGAAGTTCAGGGTTATCAGTGTAAAATGATGCCTTAAAGGGCCTATGGGTCTTTCGTCAATCTCATTGAAGCAAGAGTTCATGTTAGGCCACCAGTGTGCAAGATCTGGCCAAGAGTGGCTATTATAGACACTAAATGGAATCATGTGCCTTTTGGGACTTAGTACAAGGTCCCTCTCCTGTGGTTTCTTTTATCCACAATGGTTATGTTCGGTGATACCTTGTGATGTCATGTGTTCATTTGACTATAAGGGTGAAGATTGTGAAATCTTATGAGAGTCACTATTTTTTGTTGGATGTGTGCGTCCCTATAGGAAATTCTAAATCCTATGTTCTAGAGGAATGTGTTTCTATATGTCCTTTAATTCCGCTGTTTAGAATCTGAAGAAAAAAAGGGTCGATGTGTGTGCATCCTCTAAGTTCTTGTTTTGGTAAAATGATGGGTTGGGGAAAAGCGGGTTTGAAGTGTGTCATGTCTCAATGAGACCATCTAAGATTACAGTATAATTGTTTTTGGCACTGGAAGAAGATTTTCAGTATAGGGGTTTTGATATCCTAAATGCGAGGCTGAAGATGCTTCAATCCATTGAGCTCCAGCCATAGGCCCTGGATAGAAGCTGGTGCGTAGTTAGGGGAAATCCTAGAGTAGTACACACTTTTGTTCAAGGTCATATCCTCAATATGAAAGATAAGAATAGTTTAAACCTCTGGTGTCGTCGTCTTGTTCCAACTTCTCACATTTGGTGGAAAGAGGTGTGAGTACCTTCGTCCCCATGTCATAACCTGAGTTGACTTTTCCCCTTTGGGTTCCCTTGTGTTTTTGGAGAAAAGTTTAAAATTTGGGTTAAGCAGGTTGAAGTGCCTAGTTTCTGCACGGTTATCAGTAACCTTGTGCCAAACCAGGGGACCATGTGATAAGAGATAGTAGCTATCACATGGTCTCTGTATGTCCATGATCATTGGCCAAGGAAACTGTGTGAAGTTTCCTCATTGGACAGAATGATCCGCACAGTTAACTCACGGTTTCCCAAACCGTGTGAACAAACAATGCGGCCATGCCAGCTCATTAAAATTCTATTGTTTTTTTGTTGATATCCCATACTATTTAGTTAATGTGGTTGGGTTTCGTTTGGGGTATACCCACAATGGGACTCATGTAAGTTTCATTGGAATAATTATGATATTAATCTACCCCTAATGCTGGGAAGTCTGTTCGAGGCCCCCTGTTAGTGTCTTGATTTTGTCTTAAGGAAAGTTTTGTTCATTATTATTGTGGGGAGACCCATCATGGGTATCTTGTATGTTCTATTGGAAAAGGAATAGTGTTAGTTTACCCTTTACGATGGGGAGACCGTTCGTTCCTTCCCTAATTGCCATCCTTATTCTGTCTTAGAAATTGAGTTGTCCCTGGTGGTGGGATGACCGGATTGGGTCACCCCGTACTAGTGACTCAGTTTTCTCCACGGTGTATTCTAGGTAGGAGGTAGTATAATTCAAGTATATATATCCAAAAATTTGTTACTTGGGTAAATCTGGGGTAGGATAACACCCAATGGTTTTGTTTACGTAATGTTGTGGTAGCGTTATTCGAGTTCGTTGTTCGTTTCAAGTAGATTTCTTGAGCGTCGTCCTGTAGTGTTTGAGTTGTTTTGTTTTCGGATGTGTTTTGAATGTGTTTCATAATTTTAAGTAAGTGGGGTTATTTTTGGTTGGTGATAGTATTATCTTCATTTGTTTGATCAACTGGAGATGTTCTTCCTTTTTGAAGCGGGTGAAAACATTGCAAGGAAGTCTGTCTTGGTCTATCGTTAGGGATTTGCTTTTGCATCTGGTCTTGTTGTGGAATTCCGGGGGCAGAATGATTTATGGTGGGGAGAATTGTAACATAAAATACATATTTTAAAGGTATTTTTTATTTAATTTACATCCTTTCTTTGTTTTGGGGGTTTCCCTAGGTTTTAGGGAGGAATAGATGAGTATTCATGAATTGGGCCAAACCGTGAGCCCAATTTCAGATTAAAAAAATAAATTTTGTATCTTTTATAACTTTTTCATTTTTCAACATTTTTCATCCATTCAAATTCCTAATTGATCTCCCCTAACCTATTAACACCACCATGGTAATTTGGAGATTTTAGAAATCCATAACCTAGGTTTATTTGGGTTTTTATCTAAGGGGTTGGGCCTTCCCAAATGCACAATTCCTGTTTTAAAAATAAATTTTTATTATGTTATAACTAATTCAATATTTTGGATTTTTCTGTGATTCCAAGACTCAAGCAAGACCAATTACCCCAGCCGCGCGTCTGAGCTCTTTCACACCTCTTTGGAGCTCTGGTTAATCGTTGTTTGGTCCCGAAGGTCATAGGATTCCCCAAATCACCCAGATTTGAAGAGGTAAAGTCATTATTTCATAACACTCACAATTCTCAAGATATTTCCTCCATTAAAGTTTGTAATTGACCTAATAAATCTTGTTAGAACGAACCCTAAATTTTGGATCTTTTAAATTTCATCTACTAGTGTTTTGGAGTGATTACTTCAAGATACTTTAAGTAAATGAGCTCTTTTCATTCCTCTTCCAAACTACTTTGGGTTTCATTCATTGTTCATAGGGTTTCTTTGGTTATCATTGAGTTTTATAATGTCCAGAAACGAGGTTTTTGAACCTAGGGATTAACATTGGGCTTTATTGGCCAATTTTTGTGGTTTTAGGTTTGATCTAGGTCTCTCTTGGTGCGGCGGGGGTGCGATTTGATTTTCTCATGGAGATTCAAGGGTTTTTGTTACATTGGTAGGTGATTCCATTGTGTGTGAAGTTTTTGTGAATTAGCTTGCTATGTTCATGATACCTTAATGTTTATTCCACTTGAATGATTTTGTAAAAATTAGTTTTAGTTGCATTTATAATGAAAATGAATTTTAAGTTCCAATTTTTGGTGAAATTTAGGGGTTTCATTCAAATATTTTATAGGTTTATTTTGGGCTGACCTATAATTACATAGTTGATTTTTTTGAACTATATTAGGACTAAAAATCATGTTTTGAATTTTATTATTTTTTTGTTGCTGTGAAAGTCTGTTTAAATGGTGTTTGGGAAGAAAATGGGCTTTAAGTGCCATGTTTGTGTGAAAATGGTGGTTTTTAAAAGATATAACTTCTTAGATGACATTGGGCTGCCCCATAACTGAATTGTTGGTTTCATTAAATGGTATTGATCTGAATTTTTTTAATGACTTAAAAGTGTTCACATAGTGTGAAAAATGGATATCTTAAAGAGCATTGGGTGCAAAACAATGTGGTGTTTTGAGAGGTTATTTTATTGAAAATTAAATTATTTTATTGTGTGTTTTAAATGTTATAAAATGTGTGTATCTAATACACTATTTGTTTGTGAATAGTAGTGAAATTTTATATGCAAAAGGATTTGTGTTGTTTGCTGAAATTGTTTGAGCACAAAAGGGGAATCCCGGGTACCTAGGTGGGGTGGATTTGTACTAGTACGGCTAGTGGATCGGATGGGTTTGGTCCCTGTTCCACTTAGCATTTGGATAACAACAACTCTAACTAAACTATGTGGATAATGATTTGGGACAACTAGGTTACGGGTATGTTTCCTACTAGTGGCTCGTGCACGAGAACAGATTTTTCTATGGTTACTCTACACTGAGGTATGAGGTACATAGGGCCCGAGACAACCTAGTGCTTATGGGTGTTCCCGATTTTGATGCTCATTGGATTTGTGGTATTTAACCTCGTTGTGGGGTTTTTTTGTCAGTACATTACAGTAGATCACATGTCTATTTAAGGTGCTGACATTATCAAATTCTTGGATTGAAAACTATTTTCATTTGAAAGTTGCATTTCATTGAATTTTAACACTGATTCCCGTTGTGTATTAAAAGTAATTGTTTTGTTCACATTGTATCGCATGCTCTTTGGAATCATCTGGTGGTATCATATTGGGATTAGGCTCACACCCTACTTACACCCCTTGGGTGTAAGTAGACCTGCTTATGCTTGACTCAGGTAAAGGGACAGCTAAGGGTGATGGCGGTTCAGGGTGTTAGTCCTCATCGTTGGGGTGGAGTTGCGAAGAAGGTTTGTGGGTGATGACCACCTTGTCATGTGGAGTCCATGGGGATGTCATTATTCTGTCATTATTTTTTTTAGGCAACTTGTAGTGTCTTTAAACATATGTATTCAGTTCCGGTTTTTTTGTAAACATCGTTTGGTTTACATTTTTCAGATTCAGTTTATTGATTGTTTTTAATGTTTTATGCCTTCATATTCAGGTAAATCATTCCCAAACAAAAATAAATGATACCCAGGAACATGTGCCAGCCCGTGGGGATAGGGAACGCCCTTAGGGTCATGTCACGGGATGGGTTTGGTGTCGGTTTTGGCGGTGACCAGATTTGGTTTGTGACATCCCATATCCATCTTTACTAGATTTGTGAACATAGGTTCCCTTTTGACTATCTTCTCGTTCAAAACTCCCTGATCCTTTATACTCAAATCACATGCTACCTTATTTTCCTTCCCCAGGTGGTAGTGTTTTGTGCAAACATAATATTTGAGTAGTTCAAGCCATCACCATTTCCTCAACTTGATTTCTTTCTATGAAAAAATATACTTCAAACTCTTGTTATTGGTATATATCTCACATGTTTCACCATAGAGATAGTTTTTCCATATCTTCAAAGCAATGATTACAAATGATAACTCAAGATCATGAGTAGCATATTTATGTTCATGAATTTTAAGCTACTATGATTCATAGTTAATAACTCTATAATTCTACATAAGGACCCAACCAAGTCCTTTCATTGAAGATTCATTATAACTAAAAAACCCATTATTCCCCGATGGAAGAGTCAATATAGTAGAATTGACTAATATTCTATTCAATTATTCAAAACATTCTTCACACTCATTTTTTCAAACAAATTTAACCCCCTTATGTGTGATCTTTTTAATGGGCTAACCAATTGGGAAAAATTCTAGACGAAGCACCGATAATAACCTACTAATTCAATAATAATGCTTAACATAGTTGTACTCATCAGTTTTGGCCGTTTTTGGATTTCTCTTGTCAGAGATGGGTCAAAAGAGATTCTATCATAAGAGACAATATAGAAATGAAAGTAAATCTCTTGAGTCCAGAATTCCCACTTGCTAAATGTCCCGTATAATTCATTTCTTATAAGAGTCTTTAGAACAGTGTGCAAGTGATTTTCATGATCATCGTAGCTTATGGATTATATCAAGATATCATCAATAAATACCACTATAAATTCATCATGATATTCCCTGAAAACTCTATTTATTAGATCCATGAAAATGGAGGGTGCATTAATCAGTCCAAAAGCCATTACTATTAACTCGTAATGCCCATAACTGGTACGAAATGCTATCTTTGGAATTTCATCTTCTTCATGAACAACTTATGATATCCATATCAAAGGTCAATCATTGAAAAATATTGAGGTCCATGATGTTGATCAAATAAATCATCAATGCAAGGTACGAGATACATGTTCTTTATATTATATAATTGATCTCCTTGTAGTCAATGCACAACCTCATAGATCCATATTTCTCCATAATAAAATGAACAGGGGCTCCCTATTGAGAAATAGTAGGTAGAATAAGTCCTTTATTTCTCAATTTCTCTAATTGTTTCTTTACTTCCCCTAATTCCAAAGTGGCCATTCTATAAGGGGTCTTCTATATGGGCCTTGAACCTAGAATTAAATCAATGGAAGACTCAATTTCACATTATGGAGGATGTCCTGGTAAATCCTCTAGAAACACATCAACATATTCATGCACAATACGTACATACTCTATTTTGACATTCCTTTCCTCACCCATAGTAATTTAATTATCTTCCACCCCAATAATTAGATTTAGTATAGATATTGGGGGTGGATCTAGATGTGAATCAGATGGTGATGTTTCTGGTCTAATGATAGGGAATTCCTTATAATTATCAAAAATTATAACCACCTTCTCCTTAAATTTTTTTCACATCATGGTCTAAAATCCCAACTACACAGAGGATTATATAAAATTCAATCATGGGTATGACAATAATATCTACAGATAAATCACGTTTATATGACATAATGTCAACTAATTGAAAAAACGTTGTTTTAATGATACTTCTCTTAGGTTTTTTGACTGACAACTCCAATGTTAATTCAAATTGTAAATATCTAATTTTCTTGGAAATCTGGGAAGATATTAAAGAATGTGATGATACAGAATCAAATAAATCATTGGCTAGATTTGGGGAAATGATTAAAGTACCTTCCACCACATCATTAGGACTTTCAACCTCTGCAATAATGATCGCAGAAGCATGGCCTTCCTCCCTTGGCCCTTTATAAGGTATGTTTCCTTGGATATTATGACATTCATTTGAATAATTTTGCATTTATCTACAATTGTAGAATTATATATTGAAACCCACTTTCTGTATCTTATAATCATGTAGATGGTGGCCTTTTTCACCACATATGTAACAAACTCTCAATCCCTTCAGGAAAGTACCAAGGTATTTTTCCCACATTTACTGCAGGATGGATATTCAAATTTTCCCTTCTTCCCATTATTTAAATTTCTATATTGTTCAAAAGATATATTCTCCTCTTGATATTCTTTAAATCCGTAAGACTAAGAGAATTCCTTTTCTATCTTGATAGCACATTAGACAATATCTTCGTGCGATGAGAAGGATTGTGAGTCTAATTCTCGATGATGAAACGGTTTAAACCCATCAAAGATTTGATCAATCTTACTCTTTGGGTGACGTATATAATCTAAAACATTCATTTCTAACCTTGTAAAGTTCACCTCATATTTTGCAACATTTTTATCCTCTTTTTTCTTCAGACTCATAAATATCCTTTACATATCCGCTCAATTTTCACAAGGAAAGTGTTTTTCTATGAAAAGATCATTAAACTCCCTCCATTCCATATATGATACTTCTTTGTCCTACATTTTGTTTGGAATTAATTACCACCGTTGATATATATCTCATGTGAGGAGATAAACAACCATGATAACTTTTTCCCTTTTCTACTCCCCAATGCATGAAATATTTTATCTAAGGAACTTATCTATTACTCAACTACAAATGGATTTCTAGTCCCAATGAATGTTGGTGGTTTTTGCCTCATGAAGTGGTCTAACAATGATCCTATGAATTTTGGATTAGGGTGATCCATATGGGTAAGGTTATTATTCATAACCTGAGTGAGTTGTTCTAGTATTGTTATTAGCTATTCGTAAACAGTTGCATCACCAACTCTACTATAATTATCTTGAATAGGTGAGAAATCCCTATGTAGATTACATGTATTAATACAATTTCCATTCCTTCAACTAGGCTCCATTTCTAAACAATTTCATAAACTATATTCTTTTATAAATCAAAATACATATTTCAGAACTAGTAAAATACCTAATATAAGTTGAACAATTTATCCATATAATCCAAAATAATAAAAAAATGTTTTCTATGAGGAATTATTTACTAAAAAATCATTCATAATGGATTTTAAAGAAAATGTGAATTATTCTAAGAATATCCCCCGAGAGTTTCATAACCAAGAGTGAAACAAGGCATGTTGTCATGCACCAGTTCTCATTCAGGTCTAGCTGAAAGTGGTGTTTTGGGTTTTATGCCAAGATACATCTCTGCCAGAGAAACCTATAACTGTACGTATCTAGACAGGGATGTATTTCTATTAAAATTCACAAAATATCTACATTACAAAAAATTTAGGAAGTTCGTCTATACTAATCCTCAAATCCAATCTTCGGGTAATGTTCTCTAATCAGAGTTTTTCAATATCTAGTTTCCATATTTTGTAATAAAATTCCTCTAATACTAACTATAACACCCCAACCCTGGTTACCCAGAGTCAGTGAATTATTACATAAAATTGACATGATAACAACAGATCATGTCTCGAAACACCGATTATTTTGGTTTCCCTGGATGTACTATACACATACATAAGTTTTAAATTAAATTATGAAATGGGTAAACACCAACATTGTGTCCCTTTTGAACACAATCATATCACTTAACCATTTCAAACAGGTAAATCAAAATATACTACATCACATCCTGGGAAAAATAAAACTTAAGAAATGGGTGACCTCAAATGCTTATTAAGGATAAAAATAAAACAGAAGCTATCATAAATAAGTATTAACATTTAAGGAAATGTATAAGACTAAAAATCCTTTTAAATATAAAATTCAGCATAATATGGAAAACATCAATCAAATTATGCTATTTAATTTTTCACACAGATATTCTATTTGTCAAATAATCACATGTAATACCAATAGCTAATTTCATAATGAAGGAATTCAAAATGTCGGACATCATAACCACATAGTCAAAGCCTTATGCCAAGAATACAAAAAAGATTTTGTCATGTACTTGTACCAAGACACAAGTTTGTCTTAGGATATCTACCGAGGTGATGAAGAGTTACAATGGGCTCCACCCATCAATTAAAAATTCTAATGAATTCCCCAAATGAAAAGGTTGAAACATAACAAAAAAAGTCATATTAAAAATAGCATACTAAATGTTAATAGATATACCATAAACCATGACTAGTATAAAATAACACATCGACAATAAAAAATATCAAAAAACCTTCCACATAATATTGAATATTGTGTCATAATAAATCAACTTCAAACAAGTGTAAAATCCATCGAAGTGTAACACCCCAATCTTCCACGGTACGTTTCCTTTTGAATAATACAATAGCTTGCATTGTATGCAACTTAGAGTTTTAACACACCACGACCTATCTAAATAGAAATTATGAATAGTAATACACACTTTTTGAAATTTTATAAATTCTATTTTTCAACATGGTATTCATTTTTTGATTCATAATATCAAAATTAGCTTCGAGTGAAATTTTGGTATTTTTATGAAAACTTTTAATTTTTGATGATGTGTTATTATTTAAGAATGACGTTTCATTTAAATTTATATTAGGTAAAAATAGATACATAATATTTATATATGTTCAATGTAATTCATTGGGGTCATTTTATAATAATATTAGATATATAAAATTTTATTGAACTTTTTACCGTCTTTCACCCACCTTTTAGACGCCTTTGAAAATTTGCATAAAACATAATTTTACCGATTCTATGAATTGAATTTCAAAAATCCAAGAGTCAGGGTTGAAATAATTATGTAAATGTTTTTTCAATAAGATGAAAATAATTTTTTTTGAATAGTATCTTTTGACTTTTATTTACCACGGTTAAAAGTAAATAGGGTAATTAAAGGTAAAAATGATATTATAATTAAACTAAAACATGTCCTAATTTTATTGGATAATTTTATTTCTACCAAAACCAACCATAAAAATAACATAGGATCCTTTTGGTCCACTTGGATTAGATTAGGACATTTATTATTATTTTTTAAAAAAATGTTTTAAAAGTGTTAAATTTAGATTTTAATAACCCAACAAAATTTAATATAGGGTCACACATAAGAAAAATTCAAATATAAATATTAATTAGAAATATAATAACACTTCCTACATAATGCTATTTTATTTATAATTTTTATACCTTAATGAATTAAATATTTTTATGACACAATGATGATGAAGTAGTTACCTTTTTAATGAAATATTAAAATAATTGATATTATAAATATCCAAATAAATTAAAATTTACACTTATGATGAATTATACTAATTTTATAGGTTAATATGACATGTTAGGGTAAATTAAATATTTTTTTGACGTGATAAAGATGTTATGAAATTTTAAAAAACAAAATACAAAAGAGTGTCAAAATTGACATAAATGGGTTTTTAAAACAAATACTATATTATTAATTGATATAATATTCCAAAAAAATATAAGCCTTTTCCAAAGGACATATATAAGGTTAGATATATAAATATTTAACCACTTGGGGTCCTCTTGTATTTTTATAGAATGTTTATTTACCATTTATTATAATAATACATGAATACATGGTAAAAGTTAATCTATTTAACTAGGAGTTAAATATAAAATACGTGTTTAATATGGTGACCTAAACCTATATATAACCTATTAGTTGTGATTTTTGTGACCCAGAACCACCTTATCCTCGAAATAAAACCTTTTGGAGCCATTATAAATTGAATATGATTGTATGATAAATTAATATTTCAAGATTTTCCAAAAGTGACCCTCACTTATTTTATAAAAGGGTACTTCCCCTTCTCTCAAAATAACACCTCCAAAGAAAATTGGCTTAGCTAAACCCTACTCAAATATTCTCCCAACTACCCTCAATCTGACCTAGTAGCGTTAATTGGATCAGAAAGACAACCTATGGAGCCATTTTGATCTACTCAAAAGGAAATACCTGAAAAGAGGTAATAATTTCAACACCTCTTTCAATGTTCTCTTCTTCTTCCACATCCTATTTCATTGTTGTTTCCATAAATAATAATAACTATAGTACATTATACATATGTTGATGTTATTATAAATATTTTATGACCATATTCATTATTCTATCCATCCTATGAATGAAAAGTCACCATATGTGCGTACGTATGACTTAACATCTCCACGTCGTGGTGTAGTTTGTTATTGAAACACTTTATTATTTGGATGTAAATAACAATGAGTATAACTGATGTAAATAATAAATATAACATGTTAATTATTCTGTATATATGATATAACATCCAATTACATACGATTTTAACAACAATATAATGATATTGTCGCTCGTATGTACGTATGGATTACCGTCTCCATGAACGCAATGAGATTAATTCCTCGTCATAACCATTGAAGAATAATTTTCATTTTATGTTTAAAAAAATTAAAAACTTAATATCATTTTGGATATGAATCAAATACATCCTATCCTTAAAAAACATGGTTTACATAACCAAGAATAAAAAAGAAAATGAATCAGTTAACACCTGAAACGATTATACTACTGAAATATTATTAACAAAGAAATATTATAAGAGCATATATGATGTCATATATATGTATGTGGTTATTTTATAATTTAATAAAAATTATTTAACTATTATAAAGGAGTTCAACATACCCTCGATCAAGGTAACGTACAAGGTAAGGGTTAATTATATGATCTCTTCATTATCCAAGGTTTCTTATTCATGAGTATCTACTGGGACCTCTTTATCATCCACATACATATTTCATAGAAATGTATTTAAAAACATTTTTACTATTTTTTAGACTATGGGTTAAATTAATTTAAACTTTTTTTTTTGTGATTTTTATAAAAAATTTATAAATGAATCTTTCCATTATTTTCCAAACGAGGTCCTATAGGGCCTTTTTTAGAAAATTAGGGAAGGAATGTTTTTTAACATATATGGCGAGTGCAGCTATTTTCATCCATTATAACACTTTTAAAGATTCCCTTATAATATTATTAAATTTTTTTCAAAATAAATGTTTTCTTTTATAATTATGCGACTTTTAATTAATTTCAAAATATAAAGAGATATTTCTCTCAAATAGTTTTGATTTCTTATATGTAAACATCCATTGATTTATTTTAAACTTGTTTAATGTTGATTTATTATAATAAAATCTTCTATATTGTATTGAAGGTTTTATGATATGTTTGACTAGGGGTGTTTTATTTTTATACCATTCATGGTTTATGTTTATATTATTAACACTTAATATGCTAGTTTTAATATAAATGTTTGTGTTATGTTTCCACCTTTTCATATGAGTAATGCATTGGACTGAGTAAGGGATGGATGGAGCACGCTTTAGCACCTAGATGCATTGGTAGGTCTTATGAGACAAACTAGTGTCTTAGAACAAGGCCTTGACAAAATACTATTGGTAGTCTTGGAATGAGGCCTTGACTATGTGGTTGTGATGTCCGAAATTATGCATTCCATCATTATGAAATTGGTTATTGATATTACATGTGATTATTTTACTAGTATAATATACATGTGAATATGTAAATGGAATTATTTTATTTATCTTTTCCAAATTATGTTGATGTTTAATTTTAAAAGGCTTGTGTTTTTGTCTTATATTTTGCCTTAATTTTTTATGCTTATTATTAAAGATTCCTCTATATTGTTATCCATAATGATCACCTAATCTCCCCCCTTTCAATGTTATATTTTTTCCAATATGTGAATAATTATATTATGGGTGAACTGAAGAGATAGTATAAGCAAGAAGAATGTGATAAAAGGAGAAATAGGGTTGTTGTATTTCATTTCATAATGTAATGTAAAACTTATGTTTGTATACAACACTCCCAAGGATAATAAATTTATTGGTCTTTCATTATTTTATCCTTTGTGATCATGACAATGATATGAAATAATTCATTGACTCTAGGTAACTAGGGTCGGGGCATTACAGTTGGTATCAGAGAAATTTTAGTACAACCTTGGAAGCTAGATATATAAAAACTATGATTAGTGAACATTACCCTAATGTAGACTTTGAGGATTAGTATTGAAAAATATCCAAGAACATTGGTAGTGAATATATTTTGTGTATTTTTCAAAAATAAATCCCTGTCTGGATACGAGCATGTAGTGGTGGCTCTGGCACAGATGTACCTAGGAGTGAAAACTCTGACAAGGAGTTTGGGGCTTGAACCGGGGTATCCTGGTATAGGACAATGGGGCTTGATGCACTATTGGTTATGGAAATCTTGAGAGATATTCTTAAGATAATTAAAATTTTATTTACAAACCATTATGAAAGATTTCTGTGTAATTACTTCCTCGATGAAAACATTTTTTATGATTATGGATTATATGCATAATCTGTTAAATTTATGATAGGTATTTTACTTTTTGGAATTATGTATTATTATTCATAAAATAATCTATTGTATGATATTCTCCTTAAATGGTGCATAGTTTATGGAATGGAAACCGTATCAATGCAACAATCCATGTAGGGATTTTCCTCCTACTCAAGACAATTATAGTGGAGCTGGTGATGAAACTGGTGCTGAAAAACTTATAACCATACAGGGAAAACTCCTGTAGGTTATGTATAACAACTTGACCTATATAGAGAACCATGATCAACAACATAGAGGATCAGTGTTAGACTTCTTCACGAGGAAAAACCCACCAACATTCAATGGGTCTACAAATCCATTTGTAGCTGAACAATGGATAAGTTCCTTAGAAAAAATATTTCACGCTTTTGGGAGTAGTGAAAGGGAAAATGTTTTCATGGAAGTTTATCGCCTCACGGGAGATGTATATCAATGGTGTTCATTAATTCAAAACACAAGGGAGGATGAATTAGTATCAAATATGAAATGGTTGGAGTTTAAAGAACTTTTCATAGAAAAATACATTCCTAATGACCATTGAGTAGATATAAGAAGATAATTTATGAGTCTAAGGCAAAAGAAGGATGAGAATGTTGAAAAGTATGAGGCTATCTTTACAAGATTAGAATTTTATGCAACAGATTATATATGTAACCCAAGGAGTAAGATTGATTGATTATTAGATGGGTTAAAACCATTTCTCCTTCGAGCATTATTCTCTCAATCCTTATCATCGTACAAAGATATTATCTCATGTGCGATCAAGAAAGAAAAGCAATTCTATAAATCTTATGACTTTAACGAAAATTGAGAGAAGAAGAAATCTTCTAAACGCAATGGAAATAGAAATATGGAAAATGAGGGAAAATTTTAATTTTCCATCCTATAGTAAATGTGGGAAGAAATACCAGGGTACTTGCCTAAAGGGAATATGAGTCTGTTACAAGTGTGGTGAATAATGCCACCAAACTCGTGATTGCAAGGGAAAGAAATGGGTTTTCAATGTTGAATGAGACAATTGTAGTGAAATGGGTATTTATGAAAATGAATATCATATGGGCCAAGGAAACATATCTTAGAATAGTCCAAGGGAGCATGGCTAAGATTATGCGATCACTACTGTTGATGATGAAGCTCTGAATGATGTGGGTATAGGTAATTTAATGGTTTCCCCAAATTTATCCAATGATTAATTGGAATATAGATCAAAGAATTGTTTCATATCTTCCCAATTTTCTATGAAAATTGGATATTTCCAATATGATTTAAAAAGGGATTTATTATTAAAAACTCTTACGAGAAGTATAATTGAAACAATGTTTTGTAAATAAATTCCCATTAGGGAATATAAATGTTCTTTATCTTCTGATCTCATCATCATGACCATGATTTAATTTGATATAATACTCGATATGGATTGGATTTCAGACCATGATGAGAAAATTTATTTTTAGAAGAAAGAGGATACAATTTTTTATGATGATAAGAAGTAACTTATCTTTAAAGAAGAAACATCACCATCTATTTCTTATCTAGGTCCACCCCCAGTAGCTCTGCTAAATTCCATTACTAGGGAGGAAGAGAATTAAGTAATTGTGGGTAAGGAAATGAATGTTCAAATAAAGGATGTAAATATTGTTCAAGAATATGTTGATGTGTTTCTAGTGGATTTAGCTGGACACCCTTTAGAATGAAAAATTTAGTTTCCCATTGATTTAATTCCTAGTTCAAGGTCCATATCAAGTACCCCTTATAGAATGACCACTATGGAAATATTGGAACTAAATAAACAAATAGAGTAATTGAGTAATAGTGGATTAATTCACCCTACTGTTTCTCCATGGGGATTCATTATTCTTTTTTTAAGAAGAAAGATGGAACTATGAGGTCGTGTAATGACTACAGGGAGATCAATTCTATAACAATAAAGAATAAGTATCCTCTACCATAGATTGATGATTTATTTGATAAACTTCATGGAGCTTAATTTTTTTCAAAGATTGACCTTTGATCTGGATATCATCAGTTCTATGTAAAGAAGGAAGAAATTTCAAAAAACGCATTTTGAACCAGGTATGGGAATTACGAGTTTATAGTAATTCCTTTTGGACTTACTAATGCACCCTATATTTTCATGGATATAATGAATAGAGTTTTCAAAGAATATCTTGATGAATTTGTTGTAGTATTTATTGATTATATCTTCGTATACTAAAAAATATATGAAGATCATAAAAATAGCTTCTGCGCTATTATAAAAACACTCAAACAAAATGATGTATATGGGAAGTTTTGCAAGTGTTAATTCTGGCGTCAAGAAATTTATTTTCTTTGCGATATCGTATATATGGATGGAATCTATGTCGATCTATCTAAGAAGAGATCAACACAATAATGGCCATCACCAACAAGTATAACCGAGGAATGCAATTTTATTGGTTTAGGAGGTCATTATCAGCATATCATCCCGAATGTTTTCCAATTGGCTAACCCATTAACCAAGATCACACGTAAAGGGGATAAATTTATTTGGATGAAAGAGTGTGAAGACTATTTTAAAGAACTAAAGAGAATATTAGCCAATTCTCATATCAGGACTCTACCATCAGGAAATGATGTGTTTGTTTTTTATAGTGATGCTTCTTAGAAAGGACATGGTTGTGTCCTTATGCATAATGATTGAGTTATTGGCTACGCATCATGACAACTAAAAAATCCTGAAAAAACTATCCCACCCATGATCTTGAGTTAGAGTCTATAGTCTTTTCTTTGAAAATGTGGAGAAACTATCTTTATAGTGAAAAATTTGAGATATATACTGATCACAAGTGTTTGAAGTATATTTTATCATAAAATAACTCAACATTAGCCAAAGTTGATGGCTTGAACTACTCAAGTATTATGATTGCACTATAAAATAACCCCTAGGGAAGGAAAACAAGGTGGAAGATTCTTTGAGCAGACATGATCATAGAATTTTGAACAAGATGAGAATTTAAAGGGATAATATATTCATGGATCTAGTAAAGATCGATATGGGAATAATCATGGAAGGTGAAACATCCATAGTTTTTAAAATTGTTGTTAAACAATATTTACTAGAAAGGATAAAATGTTCTTAGACTGATGATGATAAGTTCCAAAATAAAATTGAAGCTTTGAACAATGGGAGATTTATCGACTTCATATATGAAGATGGGATTTTAAAATTTGGCAAGAGGATTTGAATTCTTGACATACCTGGTCTAAAAAGGTAATTGTTGAATAATGCTCATAGCTGCAATTTCTCGATTCACCCTGGTAGTACTAAGATGTATAATGATTTGAAGGAACATTTTTGGCAAGACTACATGAAGAGAGAGATTTCTGATTATGTTTCAAGATGTATGTGTTTTCAACAATTGAATGATCGAAGACAACATCCTTGAGGAGTCTTGCAACATCTTCCCGCACTTCAGTGGAAATGGGATGATATTACAAGGGAATTTGTCATGGGACTACCAATGACTCCCTGAAGGAATGATGCAATAAAAATCATTATTGATCGTCTTACCAAGTCAACACATTTTCATTCTATAAGAAAAGATTTACCACTTGAATGTATAGCAAGACTATATATTAATGAAGCTGTAAGACTTCATGGAGTGCCCTTATTCATTGTTTCTGATCGTGATACCCATTTCATATTAATATTTTAGAAATGTATTCAGAAGGTCTTGGATATTAAACTTCGTTTCAGCACTACCTACCACCCTCAAACTGATGGACAATTAGAACGGACTATTCAAACCTTAGAAGACATTTTGAGATATTACTCACATTACATTGAAGGTATGTGGGATCAATATTAACCTCTCGTGGAATTATCCTATTACAATAGCTTCCATTCATGTATACAGATTGCACCATATGAAGCATTACATAGAAAGAGATATCTCACACCATCTATTTGGGATGATGTTAGTGAAAGAAAACTCATAGGACCAAAAATTTTGGGGGAAACAATGGAAAAGGTGGTGGTTATCCAAACCCACATCAAAACAGCTCAAATTTGGAAAAATAGCTATGCCGATAATTAAAGGAAAGATTTGGAATTTCAAGTAGGAGATCATTTTTTTATTAATGGTATCTACATGGAAGGGTGTTATACATTTCATTAAGAATAGTAAATTAAGTCCCATGTACATTGGACCTTTTGAAATTCTTAAACAAATTGGAGTTGTAGATTATTGTTTAGAAATGCCACCAAGTCTCTCCAAAGTTAATGATGTGTTCCATGTATTGGTGTTGAGAAAATACAAGCCTGGCCCAATGCATGTACTATCCAATGAAGAAATAGAACTGGAACCCGACTTGTCTTATTGTGTAGATCCTATCTGAATTTTTGATACTAGAGAACAAGTGTTGAGAAAATGGACGAATCGTCTGGTGAAAGTTCTATGGAGAAATCATAAGATAAAAGAGGCAACATGGGAACAAGAGGAACATAGGATGAGAAACCACCCGAATATTGTTTTGCAGAAATATTCTAGAAATTTAGAGGCTGAAATTATTTGAAGGATCGGAGAATGTAACACTCCAAGCATCTAGGGTATGTTTCACTTTGAATAATCCAATAACCAGCATTGTACATAACATGGAGTTTTAACACACCACAACCAATCAAACTAGCCGTTATGAATAGTAATACACACTTTTTGAAATTTTATTTATTTTATTTTTCAAAATGGACTTCTTTTTTAGATTGTTAATATCAAAATTAGCTTAGGGTGAAGTTTTGGCTTTTTTCTGAAAAGATTAAAATTTTTATGAATAGTGAAAAACACTTCGTTATTATTTACAACTGAAATTTTATTTAGATAATTACTTATTTAATTTCAATTTATATTAGGTAAAAATATATACATAATACCTATATATGTTCAATGTTATTCAGTGGAGTCATTTTATAATAATATTAGATATATTAAATTTTATTGAAATTTTTACCGTCTTTTACCCACTATCTAAGCGCATTTTCATAAAATGTAATTTTAATAATTCTGTGAATTGATTTTCAAAAGTACAAGAGACACAGTTGAAATTAATAAGTAAAATGTTGTTCAATAATATGAAAATAATTTTTGGTGAACACTAACCTTTGACTTTTTTTACCACGATTAAAAGTAAATAGGTTAATTAAGGAAAAAAAAGTGATATTATAATTATCCTATAACTTGTCTTAATTCTATTGGATAAGATTATTTCGACATAAATAAACCTTTTGAATTAAATATTATCCTTTTGGACCACTTTTATTAGATTAGGGCATTTATAATTATTTTATTTAAAGGACAGTTAAAAGTGTTAAATTCAATGTTTAATAACTAAACCATTTTTAATATATGGTTATACACAAGATAAATTATAATATAAATATTAATTATAAATATAAAAAGTTTTACTACATAATGGAATTTTATTTTAAATTTTTAGATATTATATAATTAAATTTATTTATGACACAATGATGACGCAGTAATTACCTTATTAATGAATGATTAAAATAATTGATATTATAAATATCCAAATAGATGTAAATTTATACTTCTTATTATTTACACTAATTTAATAGGATAATATTACAAGTTAGGTATGATTAAATAATTTTTTTTCAATGTTATAATGCTTTTATGAATTTCACAAAAAAATAACAAATAGTGTCAAAATTTACAAAAATGTGTTTTTAAAACAAATACTATATTATTAATGGATATAATATTTTGAAAAATATAAGGTACATCCAAAAGAAATATATAATGTTATATATATCTATAATTAACAACTTGGGGTTATCTTGGATTATTATTGTATTTTTATTAACCCTTTATTATAATAATACAAGAATACATGGTAAAAGATAAACTATTTAGCTAAGAGTTAAATAAAAAGGATTAGGTTAATATGGTGACCAAAACCTGTCTAAAACCTATTGGTTGAGAGGTTTTAGACCTAGACCCAAATTATCATTGATATAAATCCTTTTGGATCCATTACAAACCGAATATTAGTGTATAATAAAATAATATTTCATGCTTCTCCTAAAGTGACCCTCACCTCTCTTATAAAACTGTACTTTCCCTTCTCTTAAAATCACACCTCAAAAGGCAATTGGGTTGGAAAAAACCAACTCAAATATCCTCCCAACTACACTCACTTCGACCTATTGGCCTTACTTTTATCATAAATACAACCTATAGAGTCCTTTTTTCAACTCAAAAGGAAACACCCGAAGAAGAGGTAAAACTTTCACAACCACTTTCAATGTTCATTTCTTTTTCCACTTCCTCTTTTTTCTTGTTTCCATACATAAATAATAACTATAGTACCTTAAAAATATTTTTTTATCATATATATGGTATAATCATATTCATTATTCTATCCATCCTATGAATGACAAGTCACCATACGTGCATACGTACGACTTACTGTCTCCACGTCTAGGTGTAGTTTGTTATTCAAACACTTTATTATTTGGATGGGAATAATAATAAGTATAATTGATGTAAATAAAAAATATAATATGTTAATTATTCTTTATATATGATATAACATCCAATTAAATACAATTTTACCATTAATAGAATGACATTGTCACTCGTACATATATACGGATAACCTTCTCCACGAACGCGATGAGATTCATTCACCATTATAACCATTAAAGAATAATTTTAATTTTATGATTAGAAATTATGTTTAAGAACATAATATCATTTTTTATATGAATCAAATACATCATATCCATAACAAACATGGCATACATATCCAATCATATAAAAGAAAACAAATTAGTTAACACCCGAAATGATGATACTACTGAAATATTATTTACAAAGAAATTTTAGAGGATCATATATGATATCATATTTATGTATGTAGTTCTTGTATAATTTAATAACAATTATTTAACTATTATACAAGAGTTTAATGTACCCTCGATCAAGGAAAAGTACAAGGTAAGGGTTTATTCTACAATCTCTTCATTATCCAAGATTGTTTATACGAGGGTATCTACTAGGACCTCTTTATCATCCACATTAGTGTTTCGTAAAAAATTATGTCAAAACATTTTTACTGTATCCTAGACTATGGGTTAAAGTCATTTATTCCCTTTTTTTACTTTTTATAATTTTTTTATAAATTAATCTTTTTTTCATTTTCCAAACAAGGTCCTTTACGACCTTTTCAACAAAATTAAGGAAATAATAATTTTTAAACTCATATGGGGAGTAAGGATATTTTCCCCATTATAACACCTTCTAAGATTACCTTATAGACTTATAAAAATACTTTCAAAATAAATTTTTTCTTTATTTATTATGTGGCATTTAAATGATTTCAAAATAGAAATATATATTTCTCTCAAATAGTTTTGATTTCATATATGTCAACATAAGTTGATGGATTTCTCACATGTTGGCAATTGATTTATTATGATATAATCAATATATGTTTTATTGAAGGTTTTGTGATATATTTTACTATGGATGTATTATTTTTATACCATTCATGGTTTATGTTAAAAGTATTAAAATTTCATATGCTAGTTTTAATATGAATGTTTGTGTTATGTTTTAACTTTTTCATATGAGAAATGAATTGGACATAATAAGTGTAGAGTGGCGCCCACTACTGCTCTTGGTTGTATTGGTAGGTCTCACAAGAAAAACTAGTTTCTTGGCATAAGTCCTTGACAAAATATGATTTGTAATCTTGGCATGAGGCCTAGACAATGTGGTTATGTTATCCAACATTATGTATTCCATCATTACGAAATTGGATATTGATATTACTTTTGATTATTCGACTATTAGAATATCCATGTTAATACATAAATGGAATTATTTGATTTATCATTGCCATAGTATGCTAATGTTTATGTTTAAAAGGCTTTTTTTTAAGCTTATACAATGCCTTAATGTGTATTCTTATTTATGAATGTTTATTCTATATTTTTATCCATACTAAGAACCTAATCTCACCCCTTTATATGTTTCATTTTCCCCTATATTTGAATATGTATATTATGACTGACTTGCAGGGATTTTCTAAGTTAGATGAATGTGCTAAAAAGAATCACAATGTAGTTGTTTTTCATTTCATAATGTGATGTAAGACTTATGTTTGTATCTAGTATATCCAGGGATACTGAACTGATAATTCTTTCGGGATTTGATCTCTTCTAATCAGGTCAATGTTATGTAATAATGCATAGACTCTGGGTAACTAGGTTCGTGGTGTTAAACAAATAATGATTATATAGATGAAATAAAAACTATTTGTGGTAAATATATCATTTTATTTTGAAATAATTTGCAAGACACGTAATTATAAATTAAAAACATTATTTGAAACTATTATTATAAGATTATAAGGGAATATTTGAAGGAGTTATAACAGTGAAAAATAGATACACCCTTCATGTAAGTTAAAAAACATTCTTACGTTAATTTGTTGAAATGGCCATAAAGTACCTTGTTTGGAAAATGACTGAAAGTTTCCTTTGAAATAATTTTATAAAAATCCAAACAATGGTATAAATTAATTTAAGACATATTCTAGGAAATAGTGAAAATGTTTTGAAATTCATTTTTAAGAAACACGGTCATGTATTATAAATAATTTCCAGTATATACTTACGTATAAATAACTTTAGATAAGTAAATAGATTGTAAAATTAACCCTTACATTGTACATTTCATTATTAGAGGGTATATTAATCTCAAATAAAACATTAAAATAATTGTAATTAAATTATTCAAGAACCAAATACATAATTATATTATCATATATGTTATTATAATATTGCTTTGTTAATAATATTTCAGAAGTATCATTTATTTTGGTGTTAATTGATTCATTTTCCTTTATATGTTTTGTTATATAAGTGATGTTAGTTATACATAGGGTGTATTTGATTCATATCTGTAATGATGTTAAGTTCTTAAAAATTATTTTTAATCATAAAATTAAAATTATTCTTGAATGTTTAAGGTGGGGAATGATTCTCATCATGTTCGTGGAAACGGTAATCCGTACGTACGTAAGAGCGACAATATCATTATTCTGATGGTGAAATTGTATTTAATTGGATGGTATATTATATATACAGAATATTTAACATCTTATATTTATTATTTTTAATAATTATACTCATTTTTATACCCATCAAAATAATTAAGAGTTGAATAACAATCTTCACAACGACGTGGAGACGGTAAGTCGTACATACACACGTTTGGGGACTTTGTCATTTATAGGATGGATAGAATAATTAATATGATTGTACCATATTTATAATAACATCATATTATTTATAATTAACTAGAGTTATTATTTTTTAATGAAAAAAAATATAGGAAGTGGAAGAAGAAAAAAACTTTTAAAGAGATAATGAAATTATGACCTCTTCTTCAGGTGTTTCCTTTTGATTTGATCAAAAGGGTTCCTTAGGTTGTCATTGTGATCAATGTATGTCATGTAGGTTGAATTGAAAGTAGTTTGGGGTATATTAGAGTAGGGTTTTGCTGAGCCAAATGGCATTGGATGTGTGATTTTGAGATAAGGGAATGTAACCTTTTATAAGAGAGGTGTGGGTCACTTTAGGAAAATCTTGAAATATAATTTTATTATAAAATCATATTCAGTTTCTAATGGATCAAATTAGATTTAGTATGAGGTTAAGGTGGCGAGGGGTCGAAATCCTCTAAACTAATTGGTTTTTGAAATGCTTTGGTCACCATACAAACCGTATCTTTTAGATTTAATTCTTTGTTAATAGTTTTACTTTTTACATCTCTTCCTGCATTTTTATATTACATGGTAAATAAACATACAATAAAATACCAATAGAACCTCAAGTGGTTAATTAATGACATATATATCAATATATATTTCCTTTTTCAAACCATATATTTTTAGGAATGTTATATCATTTATTAATATAGTATTTGTTTTAAATAATTATTTTCTTCAATTTTGACAATATTTAAAATTTGCATTTTGTGATAGTAAAAAATAAATTATTAATTCGATCAAAATACATTAAATCAACTATAAAATTTCATATTAACCTATAAAATTCTTGAAATGAATCCACAGTCTCAATTTAAATTTATTATGATATTTATAAAATCAATTATTTTAATCTTTCATTAATAAGGTAATTACTGCATCATCATTGTGCCATAAATACATTTAACTATTTATATTCTAAAAATTATAAATAATATACCATGATGTAGGAAATATTTTTATATTTCTCATTAATATTTATATTATAATTTATCTAATGTATAACCCTATATTAAAAATGGTTTAGTTATCAAACTTTGAGTTTAACGCTTTTAAGACTTCATTAAATCACATAATAATAAATGTCCTAATCAAATCCAAGAGGATAAAAAGGATCATATTTTATTCCTATGTTTTATTTTTGTCATAATGAACATATACAATAGAATTAGGACATGTGTTAGGGTAATTATAATATCATTTTTACCTTTATTTACCATATTTAGTTATAACTGTGGTAAAGAAAATTCAAAAGTTACAATTAACCAAAAATTATTTTCATTTTATTGAATGGAATTTTACATAATTATTTCATCCATGTCAATTGGAGTTTTGGAAATCAATTTAAAGAGGTCATAAAATTATGTGTTATTCATATTTTCAAATGTGCCCAGAAGGTGGGTAAAAGATGTTAAAAAGTTCAATAAAATTATATATATCTATTGTTATTATAAAATGAATCCAATGAATTACATTAGAATAATATATGTATTATTTATCTATTTTGAATTTAAAATAAATTTAAATAAAAATAATATTTATTTATATAAATTTCGGTTTTAAACAATAACACAACGTTTTTCATTATTCAATAAAAAATTGAATGTTTTCAGAGAAATACCATTAATTCACCCTAAGATAATTTTGATATTCTGAATCCAAAAAATAAGTCCATTTTGAAAAATAAAATTTATGAAATTTCAAAAAGTGGGTATTACATTCATAACTGCTTTTTGAACGTGTATTTTTCTTAGTTATGGTGTACTAGAACATGAAATTGCGTAAAACTCAAGTTGTTGTATTATTCAAAGAGAAACGTACTATGGAATCTTGGGGTGTTACACTCATCAGGATACATCTTAAATTTAAAATATTTAAAATTATGTTTGTTAATTCTCATTTCCTTAACACTTGAAGTTCCTTCATGTGAAACAGACAAGGTATCCCAAATTTCATTGGCTATTTTACATACAGAAATTCCATTAAATTCCTCATATCCTATATATGAGTATAATTAATTCATGGCATTGCAATTGTTTCTATATGAATCCTTATTTGGGATATCCCTAGTAGTTCTAGTAGTAGCTGGAATCTTATACTCATCTTCAATTGATGACCACATTTCAATACCCATACATTCTAAATGCACTTTCATTTTTATTTTCCATTGGTAATAATTAGTTATATTAAATAATGTTTGTATATTTATTGAAACACCATCTATTATATTACCCCTAATAAATAAATACATTTAAATAGCTATAAATTTATAAATAATTGAAATTTATAGATATTTAAAGTTAAACAAAAATCAAAATTTAATTGATTATAAACAGATGATTAATAAGAATAAAATCCTTTGATACCAAATGATAGTTGTAGTAGAGTACTCAAGAGGGGGGAGAATTTAGTATATATAAAAATTTCAATTAATAAGGGTTTTTTAATGGATTCACCAATAAAAAAGAATACATTATAGTTAATCAAGGTAATACGGTTATAATAGTTTGACTGTTCAAATAACATATTATAAGAGTGATTAATTCTCAGTATTATCAATGAGAGTTATTGATACAACATTTAAAGATACTCTAATTGGTAAAAACAGTTATAAATTCTGTCAAAGGCTATCGATCAATGTAAAATCTAGAATTTTTTAATATAAAGCATTGTAGAAAAAAAATTAAAAGACATAGCGAATAAACCAAGTGGTTCAGTCATAAGTCGTGACCAAATCCACTCCACTTTGTGATCACCTTCCCCAAGTAGTTTATATTAATAATCATGATCCACACCTTGTATCGGGGTAAGAAATTGTACCTAGGACTGTCAGGGTCACACGGCCTCTTCCACTATTCTTCATGGGCATAAACTACTTGGTCACACAAGGACCTCTTCCACTCTTCACTATGAGGAGTAAAAAGATGTAAAACAATATGAGAGGAAGGATATATGATATCCTTCAGTTTGATATAGGAGATAGTGTGTGTTTTAATACATACACACACACTACCTCAAATAAAAAAACAATACAGAACATATCATAGTTGATGATAAAGGAATAGAAATGCTCTGAGTGTCGCTTTAGGCACCTCTGTACTTATAGGATGAAGTTAATGCAAATATTGAGTCCTCTTGTGAAAAATAGATTATCACGAGTATAATCATTTAGTATCTAGTTTGATGAAGTGAGAGATGTAGCTCGTGTTCTTATTTGAGTTGGTACTACGAAGATGTTTTAGGCTCTGATTTATGGTAGTTCGTCCCTTTTTTGGAATTGAGAGTTCTCGGTATGTTCTTTAGATGTATATTTTTGCATTCATGAGTTATCTTTTAAAAAATTTGCTCATCTCATGCTTTGAGTCTTGTTTTCTTCCCTTTATTTTGGGGAACATGTTTTGGGACTAACAGGAAGAAGGATTTCTACACCTCAAACATCATATTGTCAGAAGATATGTCTACAAAATGACATTAATAATGTCAGTGTCATTAAATAACTTCAATATTACCGTTATAAATTAAATTGAAAATTAAAAGAAGAGAATAAATAATTGTGAAATAGTTATTTTTTGAAATGGAATCATATGGAAACAATGTCTTTTACTTTTCCTTTGATTAGTGAGATAGTCAAAATTCCACAATTGCGTTGACATCTATAAACTGTAGTATAGATGCGGTGTTAGGACCATGGTGTCTCTAGAAATGGTTTCTAGTACTTTTCAAAACATTCAATGGTGTCTTGGTGATGGTAGTAAAGAAACAATGTCAATGAATTTATGAAATCTGAAACAGGTTATGATGTTTGAGTCAGGGTGTCTGGATTACGATGTCTGGATTACAGTGTAAGGGTCACAGTGTTTGCGACATTTCGAAAATATAAAAATGGTGGAAGACTTATGGTTTCTCAGACTTAGAAAAATATCTATAAAACATTATTAGTAAATAAAATTCAAAAAATTAATTAGACTTATGCATTAATATAATTAAAAATTACAGAAAAATAGAAAATATAGGTTCCAATATTCAAACATGATTTATATGATTTTGAATCATGATCTTGTTAATGTTTATACCATGAGTTGTGAACATTAAAGAATAGGGAAGCAAACCATCTCTACAAATGATTTGAGAGAGATTAAATATTGTTAACATTATTTGTGATCATTAAAACATGCTTAAAACATTGAGTGTCTATAAATTACCATATATTTTAATCTATTATTTTCATGGTTACGTTTTTTATGGATACTTTATCATGATCTCACAAAATAAAATAAATTAAATAAAAAACAAGATTTTTTGTAATTAAATAAACATATTATGTGAAAGTATTTTATCTAGATATGGTTAATTATATAAGTAAAGTACACTTAATATTAACAATAAATTTAAATGTATAAAATAAGAAAAATTTAATCATAATAAAAAACCCCTCAATCAAATATTAAGTCAGACTATACCATCTAGTTTTTGAACTAAGATACTCCCATATCTAATGTGTCAGTCCAAGACTTCACCGTGGGTACTTTTAATTATCAAAGAATATTTAACATACCTAATGGTCCAAATTATCCAATATTTTATTGTATTTAATTTCCTTAATCTATTAAAAAAAATTAGAGTGAGGTGTTGATAAAATCTAAATTTGAATTTTAGGATTCGGGAGTCCACTCAAAGGATCAAGGAGTTTTGTCCTAGTAGTTGTAAAGACCACATACCTAAATACATTTATATAATTTTCATATACTTTTTCTATATTATATTAAGGGAAATATAGATCCATTACAATATAATTCCTGTGAAACAAGGTCACACCATGTCCAATGGCGAGGGATAAGATGATAAAATAATGGGAGACTAATTAACCTTTACTTTTTTAATCTCTTATATTTTTTTAATCATGTAATTTACTATTAATAAACTCTAATACTTTTTTAGTAAAATCGAAATTTCATCAACCATATTATCCATGTGATCTAATTTGCGGAAATAAAATATCCCATATGACTGTAACGTTTTGGGGTGGTGTTGGTTCATGTACATTATACTATGACATGAATGGGAGCTTTACATATCGGTGGTCTAAATTCATGATCCTCCAACTATGTAGTTTGGTTATGAGGAGTTCTCTATCTAGAAGAAGAACATAAGTGATTCAATAGATTTATAATGTTTGTTACATTTATCCATGTTTAAAAAAACAAATGATTTAAAATGATAACATGGATACCTATATCATGCTCAAGAATATTGATGATCATTATTTGGAGAGATATATATAGGAGTAGTTTGAGATCACTAAGGCAGTCTTCATAAAAAGCATAGAGAATGTGGGCCATCTTGACCTCAAACCATTAATCGTATTAGTTTTATTGTGTATCTAGATATTATAGGGTATAAACAACCCAATAAATTTTACACTAATCTCATACTTGAATCACTCAGTTATACATTCTCTACATTTTTTGTTAACTTTAACTAGAACAACATTGAGAGGTATCTCATAAACCTCCTCACTTATATATTCTCTACATTTTTTAACTTTAATAAGAACATCATTGAGAAGTATCTCATAGACATCCTCACATTTCTTCCCCACATCGATAAGGACATGAATCATGAAAATAACTCTATTCTGATAGTGAACAAAGAATAAGGGAATGTTAGAATCCTTAAGCCTTAAAATAATTCGAGAGATTATTCAAAACACCCAAGAAATAGTAGACAGATCAAGGGGAATGTGAGGTAACGTGAAACTGTTTGTTTTTTCTATGGAATGAAGGGGCACTAGTATAACTACATTATCCTAACAAAGAATGGGGAAGAATTAAGTGAGTTATTTATTATGTTTAATTAGTCTATTTATATAAATTAGCCACAAGATACAACTTTTGATGCTAAAATTTATATTCAATTATAGGAACCATTTAGATTCAGAAGAGTTGAACAAGCTGAGGTAGATCTATGAGCTGCTAAAAAAGACAATATCAATATTGTATGTACTATAGACTATGGCCTCTTATTGTCGATCGAAATGATATTTTTTTTAAATAATTTTTATTAGTATACATCAATTACCAAAAACATTATTTTTATGTCCATACTAGATTCATATGGATTTATTTTCAAATTTAGGAGTAAATATGGATTATTTTAAAAATATAACACATGTTATAATAAGGAAAACATATATAACTATCTTTATTCCTTCTATTATAAAAATTAATTAATATAAATTAATAAAAAACCTAGTTAATGTGTCTCATTTTACACCCATCTATGGTATCACTAATTATGTTAGTTAATTGAAAATAACATCACTAATTTATACAATAAGGTATATTTATAATATTTTAAACTAAAACTCATTGGAATATGTCATGGATGTTTTCAATGTAGAATGAAATAATATCTATTCAGTGGAAAATGTGAAAGGGCCACATATATTTTAGAATTACTTCATACTGATGTGAGTGGACCATATATATTTGAATTACGAGGTGGATAATCTTATTTTATAACTTTTATACATGATATTGGTAGACACATATATGTCTAATTAATTAGATACACATCAGATTCCTTAATAAATTAATGGAATAAAAAAAATGTAATTTAGAGTAAACTTGGTAAGAAAATACATAAAATTTAATCTAACTATAGAAGATAATAAATTATCCAATATTTAATACATTAACTGTGGGATTCTTGGATTCTGTCTCCACTCACACCTCATTATACAACATAGTGGAATGAGGTAAATGAAACTAAAAACTACATCTTGTTTGACATGGTGAGATTAATGATGAATAATTCAATTTTTCCAGCATCCTTTTAAGTATACCCATGATAGACAGTGATTCACATGCTAAACCAACTGACAATTAAAGTGGTAAACTATATTACATATCATATTTGATATATAAGTAAACCCATGTTTTCACATATATTAGTGTGCATTTGTAAAAGATTTGTTAGGTCTTGTTTTATGTAAAAAATATACACCTTGAGGTACTTAGTGTATATTTATATGATATTCTAACGAATCTAGTATATATTTAATATATAAACCATTTGATTAGAAAGATATGGTTAATATTTGTACCACCATTCTTAAAGTGGGAAAAATATATAAAAGTGATAGTGGGTGTTAGAAAAGATTTTATGAAGTCATATCTGACGACAAAAAAAAGTTTCCACATGAAAAGATAACACAAATGATCATGGATGAGAAAGTTTTAGTTACACAAGTACTGTGTAGGAGTATAAGAGTGGTTATAGAACCTCAAAGATATAGTTTTCTAGTCATCGATGATGGTGAATAAATATTAGTTGGCAATAATTTTCTTGTTACCTAAAAGGAAGAAGTTAGTGGACCAAAAGCTTCCAAATAGAATGAATACATAAAAAATGAGATCAATACAAATTACCAAAACCTTTTATGGGTTTTTAGATCCTCTAGAAGATTTAAATCAATTTTTTTGAAAATGGTAATTCTAGAAAAAACTGAACATGGATGGAAAATCCAGTAGCTATAAGGCATGACTGGTTGTAATTCTTTTTTAAAATAAAGTAAAGTTATAGACTATGGTGAATCCTTTTCACTAATTTATATACTAAAATACATTAAAATTATTCTTTTCATAGCCACTCACTATGACTATTTGATTTGGAATATGTATTTAAAAATTTAATTCATTAATAGAAACCTTTTGAATGATTTCTATAGGACACTACAAAACGGATTGTTGACTCCAAATAGTGCCATTATGATATGACAGTTGTAACGATCAATTTAAAGATTGAAGTAAGAATCCAGTTAATAGAACATTCACTTTTATGTATCCAAAAATTTGAGCATTGAGTCTATAAATGGATCAGTAGGAGTGAAATCATTTTCTTGATATTATATGTTGATGAGTTATTACTGATTAAAAATTATATTTTAGTCTTACAGATCAATAAGTCTTTGTTAAATGCATGATTCTCCATTAAGGAATTTGGGGTGATAACATTTATTCTTGGGATAAAGATCCATCATGATAGATATAAGAAGCTTCTAGGAATATGTTAATGAAAACCCATTAAAAACATTAAAAAGATATTTCGAATAGAATAATCCAAGATGGGAGTTTTCCAACATCACGTTGCATTCATATTTTGAGGAAAATGTGTCCTCAATTTCATGATTATATGTATTGGATAGAAAGGATTTCATATGCATGAGCAATTGGGTCAATCATATATGTTATGATATATACTAGGATAGATGCTGCCTACACCTAAATAAGGGTTGGAAGAAATAAAATATTACCCAGATGACCACCATTGGATGGAAACAAAGACTACCTTTAAGAAATTCATGTATACTAATGGTATATTCTTCCTTTATTGAGCTGATGAGGAACTAATCATCAAGGGGAATATAAATTCATTTTTCCAATATGATTAGGATGATACAAAGTTACAACGAGGATACATATTAACTCTAAATGGAGGTTATTTTAGATGGAAGAAATCAATGTAAGCTATGGAAACTAATTATATAGTAGAATCTTAGTATATGGAATCTTTTAATGCAGCTAAATTAAAAATTTAGATATGAGACTTTATCCAATTTCTTGATGTGAATCTTTTATGTAAATATCCAGTCACACTCTTCTATGATAATACTATAGGGGGGATCTAGTGATATAAGGTCACACCAGATAATGATGCACATAGTCCAAAAATATTATCTCATGAGTTTTTATACTTAGAGAGGTGACTTCATAGTAAAGAGTGATTCCATGGAAGATAACATGGAAGCACTATTAATTAAATCCCTATATCATTAGATTTTTTAACTTAATGTGAGGAATAATGGATTAAAATTCATAAGAAATTTGACATAGTCTATGTGGTACTCTATTGGATTGGCTGTACTCGAACAAACTACTATTTTACATTAGACTACCTATATATATTAAAAAATCTTAGTAGTAATCATTTCCATATAATATATTGATTGTTATTCTATGTGACATTAATATGATAAGGTCCTGGATTTTATTTTGTATTGAAAAGGTCATCGAAGTTCTCTTTTAGGATGAGAGCCTTGAAATGATATAATGATATTCCTAAACATAAGTATTATGGGAGTATGATGTCATCTAATGTGATATAGATGATGTAAAATGATAGGTGTGAGTACTTAATAGTTTATCAGACATCAACTCATAAATATCTTACTTAGTAATATCCAAGACGTGACATTATGAGGACATACCAATGATTATCAATTCTAAATATTATGTATTGTTGGATATTCTTATCTACGATCATGTGTAATGGTATTAATTATTTAATATTAGTATTAACACATGTCATGAGTCATGTACTTATCTTTATTTCTATAAACTCTGGAAACAGACATTCAATGATAAGTTTAGTATGTTGGGTGAATAATGATTTATATTTTATTAAGTCATGGATGGATTTTTTTCATTAGATTTTTATAGAAGTGGATATCTCATCCCTCTAATTGAAATGAAACCATTGAACTAAATTATGTGACCATGGTGTAAGTATGGGTCTATTAAAGATAGTAAATGAAAGGAATATCGAACATATATGTTTATGAAACAATTATAAACACTTCTTGATAAGATATTGAGATAAATGAATTATATTACATAATGAGTATTCATATGTGGTTGTTGACATTGTGGCATTAACTTCATCCTTCATGAGTGAATTTATGTGTAGCTAGATACTGATATTTTAATTTAGACAACCCTTCCTAAATCCACGGAGGAAGGGGTCCTAGATAGTCAAACACATAGTGTTTTCATTGATATCAACTAAATTATATATAAAATTTAATTATGAGAATAAATATTAATCTTAAGACCATGGAATTATATTTATTCACGATTTATTGATTTCAAGTATTTGGTAACCAAATTTATATATGAATATAATATTAAAAAATATTCCCAAGGCCTTGAATTGTATTTATTTATTTATCAAGTGAATAATATTTATTATTTAAGATTCAATAAATACACGGGGAAGTGAGTACTGAGTTATTAGGTCCCCTGGGAATGACATATTAAATATTAATTTATTTAATTAAAGAAATGATATTTATTTTATTTTTTATTTTAGTTCATGTAATATAAATATAAATTAATTTTATTATTATTATAATATTTTGAAATGGGGTTTTCAATAGATTATGAAAATAATAAATGGATAGTATTTAATTATTTTTTTCACTAACCTAGCATTATAAAGTCTTAGATATATCATTTCACTGAGTTAGATGTTGTTTTTCACAACACATCACTTCTATAGATTCTCTCAACCATAAAGAACATATTATATATAATTTTCTTTAGAACTTATTACATCAACCTAAATCATCTTATCAAGAATTATAGAACATGATTCAATACTTAATCCATAAGTAATTTTTTAGATATCAAAGGGAGTGATGAAATGTGGTAAGAACCATTATTCTAGAACCAGAGTACTATCAACGATGCATCGGGATAACAATGGTTTGTGGGGATCACTACTAGAGGAGTTCTAATTTACATCATCAAAAATCAAAGATAGTACAATCAAATAGTGGTCCATATGATTAACATTTTTTAAGAAAGAAAATTATGACTGACATAATTATTAATTTCAATTAATTATAAAATTATTTTAAAAAATATCATATATCTTAGTTATTATGATAATTTTCATTGTTAAATGGATTTAATTAATTGTTCATGATGTTTATCATCATATATATAGGGTATTATTCATTGAATTTAGAAAAAATGAATTTTGAATGAACCATATAGGCACTTACATTGAACCCATAACCTGTATGTAGTAATAGAGAAACCAAATTTTTATTTATATTTATTTATCAACAATTGATAATTATACACATTTACCATTAGTTTTTCATTTTATAAACTTCATTATTCAAATCAAAATATAGACATTTATTATTATTCTTCATCATTATTTTTTATGTAACTAAAACAATATTCATATTACATGAATAACATCATAATAACAAATCCTAATGTGGTAAATATTTTGGATCGACAACACATGATTACATAATGTGTAGCTCAAAGGTATGCACCATGTATCCAAGTTTATTTCTCTATGATAAAAATGAAATTTATTCTAGCATATTATGTAATAAAAACATGTGGAATAATTACATGTCATCTATTGACCGGCCTGGTTGGAACAAAAATGATTAGACTACATGTTGTGTAACACTTGAACACTTTGTGTTGTCCACTTGTTTTCCTGGAAGAAAACACATAGTAAAAGAAACAATGTTTATTTATTTTATGATGTGTGTGACTAAAATCTATACAAAATCAAGGTTACATGATGTATTGCTTGCATAAATTTGTTATACCTTATAAATTATCATGCAAACCATATATTCCCCATCTACAGGTGTGTGTGTGGGAATAAGCTGTTATATAACGTGTATCCATAGTAAATGTCATGTAACACATAACTATCTATGTAGAATATATTCCAAGTTATTTTTTTGTTGTATAATTAGTTTTATGTATGAATAAAAATAATTTTACCATTAAACATAATCAATATATATTAGAGTGTCATTAATTTATAGTACATGTTATTTGATTGGTTTTTAGTAACATTATATGATAAATTAATTTTCATGCTAAATTTATAACTACATGTCATGTATGTTTTAGATATGTTGTGTACCCTACATTCGTTAAAACAATTAGACAGCTCACAAATTACCTATGTATTTGTGTCAATTTTCGATATTACAAATCATGAAATTATGTGACATGTTGTGTATTTTACATGTTGTGTGAGTGGATATTACATAGTTATAACCATATTGGGTAATTTAGATAGGTACATTCCATTTTTTTCTATTTACATGTCTTGTACATAGATAATTTTAAATATAATCAATTATTTTAATTTTATTAAAATTATAGTGGATATGAATCTCATTGAATGTTTGGATATATATTAAGATAAATTAATGAATGCATGAATTAATATAAATAATTAATTTGGGTGCATTGTATCCTAATTATGAATGATTAAAATGAGTTCCATTTTATTAATGTTGTATTTATTGCATGTGTGGTTGATCATGAGATTGACAAAACTATGTAAGGTTTGGATTTTTATTAATTTAATTATTTCATAGTTTTTAAAACTATTATTATAAATTATATAATGGCCTACGAGTTATCCCCATCTCTTATTATATAAGGACCTTAACACAAAATATTTCATTTATATAAACCGCATAACAATTGTATTTGTTCTCATCACCTACTTGTGATTAAATATTATTTAAGGATGGAGATATGAGACAATTATAAGTAGTTATTGGTGGAGTTGAGGTGAAATAATACCATGTGGTACATGGGATGGAGATGGAATACTACAATTTGATCCAAGACAAGCTCATAGATTTTTCCATTTAGGCTCGGTGGTCTGTTTGTTTTCCATGAAATAAAAAAAAGGCAGATAAATATCAAGATCATGCCACATATATTATTCTATATTATAAAGGGTTATTTATTTTAAGGATTCATTATAATTATCACATAAATAAATTAATAAATTATAAAACATGCATAGAGGGAATAAAATAAAATGATTCTATATAAATATTTGGTAAACACATCCTTAATCCCATATGTAAAATCCAGATAAAAATATTAAAGTATAAAATAATAAAATTTACACATTAAAAAAATAATAAAATCATTCTAATATTAAATTAAACTAACCTGTTCATTATATTAATTAAGATGATCCCATTGCTAAAGTGTTAGTTCAGGACGTTTCTAGGGTCATGTTTAATTGTTAATAAGTATTAATAAATAAAATGTGTAACCAAACAAAAATTTTATTGAATTTAATGGGATTATTCTATTCAATAAAAAGATGAAGTTGAGTTTTGAGGATATGTGAATATTTATTTCATGATTGGGGATTCTGCTCAATGGACCATGGAGTTGCAAGCTAGATATTGGAAAGACCACCCACAGAAATACTTTCCTTTAATTATCAATGACTTTTTCTAGATTATAAAAATCGAAACATTGGTCCATTCCAATATATTTTCCATGTGATAAAATATTATTAATCCCATGGTCATGGCTATTAGTTATTGATGAATTTTGGAAGACTAATTAAATATTACATTATTTTATCTCACACAAATTGGTGGTCAAGTAAACTATTTATAATCTATTATTATATTCTAATAATAACATGGAATGTTTTTAAACCATTTTATCTCTATGATATATTTTAGTAAGAAAATTTCACCTTTTTTATCTTCCTAGAATGGTAAAAGTACTTTCACATTGTACTTTTCCAATAATTGAAGCTTCACATGCTGGAGGCTCTAATTTTCAATCTTCCTACTAAAGAGGCATGTTAAGAGGATTTTTATTCAATGAGAAGCATACATATGATGCACAAGGATATGAAGCATCAAAAGAATTTAGAAGACTCTTTATAATCTCTACACACTATGTCTCTAAGTCAACAAGGATATAAATCATGAAAATTCTTCTATTCATATGGTGAACAAGAAGAAGGGAAAATAAAAAACCCATAAGACTCACACTACTCCTTGGTATTCATTGAAACACCCTTCAAAAATAAGGAAGATTATGTGGAAAGTAAGGGAAAAGGATGTTATCTATTTCACCTACAGAAAGATGGGTTTTTTGAATTAGAAAAACAATACAACAAAAAAACTAGGGTAGGCTTTAGATATATTCATTATTGAGTAAAATTTTCAATTTATATAAATTATGAATTAGATATATATTTTTCTACTCACATTTGTATAAAATTACATGAACCCAGTATATTTAAATGTGTTTCACACGTTAAGGTGGATTTATGAGCCTATAATAGATCCAAAATTATTGTAGTATTTATTAATGACACCATATGAATTTAAAAAAATTAAGGATATTGGTTATAATTTTTTTTATTATGTTTTGTCAATTACCAAAAAAACAATATTTTTATGTGTAATAATGATTTAGAAGAATTTTTTTTTCAAATTTGGGAATAAAAGAATCTTATTTTATAAATAAACCATGTGTTATGGTAAGGTGCACCTAAATAATTAGATTTATAGCATAGATTAAAAATACCATGTAATGGAAATTGATAATGAATCTAGTTCAAAAGACATATCTCACACCCAACTATGGCTTCACCACATAGTCAGGTTAATGAAATGTACTTGATGAAATTATTCCAAGATTCATATTATGAATCTATTGAACTAAAACCAATTGAAATATGTCAAGCATTTTATTAATGAAAAAAAAACAAAAATATATTCAGTGGAAAATGTGATATTTCCATATTGATTCTATAATTAATTTTTATATATGTATGCAGATCATTTCTAATTAATCATGTTTTATTTATTTTTAATTTATAACTTTTATTGATGACTTTAGTATACATGAGTATGTCTAATTAATGAGGTTCATTCAATATTCTAATTAGAAATTCATGGAATACAACAATGAAAATGAAAATAAACACGGTAATAAAATAAAGTTACTCCACTAGAACATTGATTGAGAATATTATAACTAAGAGACCATTTGTTTTCAAGGGGTGTTTGGGATTATATCTCAACATAGTCCTCCTTATACACCATAATGGAATAGTGTGAGTGAGATGATGTACCATACCTTTTTGTGAATGGTGAGATTAAAAATGAATCATACATGTATTCTGTTGTCCTTTTAGGAACACACATGTTATACAAAAACACACAAACTAAACCCAATACTGGCAAAGAGGAAATTGGTTTTCCATTTTAACTATGCTATGAAACTAAACTCATGTTGTTACATATACAATTGTGGGGATGAAAAGCATTTTTAAGCCCCCTTAAGGTATGAAATTAAACCATGTGAAATTATTTGTATATTGATAAGATATATTAGTGAAACTAGAGGATACAACCTATATTAACCTTTATATAATAATTATTTTGTTTTAAAAAATCACACCTTTCATGAAGGGGACCACATTGCTAAAAGTGACTATGGGAAAAAGATTGTCAATGATGAAATAATTGATCATGATACGTAAGAATTGAAAAATCAATAGATTCCAAAAATCCACATGGAATAGGACATTATAGAGACACAATTACTTCAATATAGTTCAAGAGAGTTTTGGGAACATTAAGGATAAGGGTTTTTAGTCTGAAATGATGCAAAATCATTATTAGTTTATAATAATGATCATGTAACCTACAAGGAAGTAGTAAGTGGTAAAAATGATTCAAAATAAAAACAATCCATGAATTTTATGATATATTACATATAAAAAACCATGTATGGATATAATTTAGTTTAAAATGTGTATTTAAGAAAAAATGGACATTTATAGACAATTCAGATCTAATAATGAATGGATGGTTTCAAAAGGGTATAAACAGAATCATTGGAATAAACTACAATAAACAAATTTCACTAGTTCCCATGAAAACATATATTAGAATTATAATTCTCATAACTACTCACCATGAAAACTGGATTTAGAATATTGAATCAAAAATAATGGACATAATTAAATCCTTAAAGAAGATGTATCTATAACACCACCATAAGGCTTTTTGATTCTAAATAATTCCTATAAGTCATTTATGTTGTAAACAACCATTTAAAAATAGAAATAGCTATCTAGGATAGGGTTAATTCTCATTGATTAATCCAGACTAGAATTATGTTTCATAAATAATAAATGTGAGCAATGTTTTTACACATATGGTATAGTGGGAGTTAAATTATTTACTTGATTGTATATTTTTATGTCATATTACTATGAAAAATGACATTGTAGTCTTACAGACTATTGTGTCTTAGTTAATCTCATGACTATGCATAAAAGAATTTGGTGAAGTTGTATATTTTCTTTTAATCGAGTTCAATTATGATATATCCAAGTGGTTTCAAGGAGTAAATAAAGTTACAAACATTGAAAAGAAACTAATAAGATTCCGTATAGAAAGACTTAGATGAAATTATTGTAAATTTTACATGGAATTTATATTTCTATGAAGTTATTTCCTCAGACACATAAGGACATAAAATGATGGAATTCATTCCATATAAATTAGAAATTTGAACAGTAATGTATGTTATACTATGTACTATGATAGATTTTGACTACACCACAATAATGATAGTTTAATATCAAGAAGACCATGGTGACCGCCATTGGGTAGTATTCAACACTATCCCTTATTATATGAGGAATAATGAGGATATGTTCCTAGTTTATGGATAAGATGAGGAGTTAATCATCAAAGAATATATCGATCCCAATTTCTTAATAGATCAAGATGATTGGAAATTGCAATTTGGATAAATCTTTACTCTCAACAAAGGTGATATGAATTTGAAGTGCATAAAGAAATCTATATTCACAAATTTTATAGTGAAATATATGTATATTTGGAATTTATATGAAGCTAAAAAAATTAGATATGATACATCATCTAATATCTTGATGTGGTTCCTAATGGTAATGACCCTATCACACTCTATGGTAACAGTATTGCAGCGATGGATCCTAAAAAATATCCAAGGTCACATTAATAGAAAAAACACATACACTAGAAATAAAATATCTTAAGGGATTTAATATAGAGAGGTGATTTTAGAGTAAGAAATGTTTCTATATATGGTAATTTGCCAGTCCCATTAACTATATCCCTATCACTATATAAACATGAACGTCGTGTGAGATCTAGTAGAATAAAATTTATCACTAGTTTTTTCTAGTCTAAGTGGATGCCTATTGTATTTGGTTTCCTAGAACCGAATTTGTTTTACTTTATATTACCTATGTATTTAATTATGTGAATAATAATTAATACCTTATCACATATTAATTTTTATTTTTTATAAAATTAATGGGAAAATTTCCTAGATTTTCTCTCATAGTAGTATGTGTCACTTCTAATTGCATAAGAAAAAATAACACTTTATTGGCTTATTAATAGATTCCACATAAGAATAGATGGGTGGTGAATTCTCACAATTATTGAGACGATTATATAGAATATTATCTATAGGGTTGAGATAATCTATTAAAGGGATGTGTTTTGCAAATTAATATCTATCCCTAGTAAATGATATAACAATGTATTTTTAGATCTACTTTAGAGAATAAATAATTTCTTATAGGCCCTTCAATGTCCCCCTAATCCCAAGAGAACCCCATATCCAAATATTTATAATATATTTATTTACATGGCTTGTGATAAACTCCTGGAAGAAATTAACATCATTTAATTATATAAATTAATTAATATTTATTTAAATTATCTTTAATATATCATTCCCACAAGGCCAAATAATGTAGACTATACTTCCTTCCCCACATTTAGAGATTCTAACATAATAAATATTATTCATTCAATAAATCAATAAAAATTTATAATATACATTTTCATGTGAATAAATATTTATTTAAATATTTTACGGACCAAAAAATATAGTAATAAAATATTTATGATCAATAAATCCTGAATAAAAATTACTCAATGGTTTGAATAAAAATATTTCTTCCAATAATGGTATTTAAATTTTATTTAACTATAAACTAGGAAAACACTAATTGTGTGGCCCTATTGGTCTATTAATTATGGAAATATGCGATCTTTCTCAAATTCCAATATCAATGTTGGGAAGTACATTAAATAATCTATGTAAGAAGTTAATTCCATAATCTTGATGACCATATTTGAATACTCACATTATAAAATAACCACATTATTTAAATATCTCATTATGAATGTTTCATATTCATTTCATAAACTCATTTTCCTGATACATCTTTCTATGAATATTTAAAATGAATGAATATGATCACTATGGACATGTAATTTGGTTCAATAGTTTCATTTCATTCAATGGGCTGAGGTATCATCTTTTATAAAGATGGAATGGAAAAATACTTCTTTGATATATTCATTAATAACATATCACTCATGATGGACCAAACATATCCAATTTCTTCATGAACATATGGTATCATGGACTATGGGAATACATTAAAGTACTTGACTCATGATACACATGAAAAATAATCATAATTTCTTGGGGATAATTACACAAACTCATAGATATAAATATCCAATGACACGTAAACATGTGGAATAACCAATGGTGGTTATTTCCACATATTCTACCGTCTATGAGATTACCAAATGAAAACCACTTGAGATAAAGTCTCATCCTCTAACATATATTCTCATATGATAGTCTATATCATTTTTGTCCCATTAGAAGACATCATAAAACCATAGGTCTATGTTTAAGAGTATAATATTTGAGTTTCATGATTCTCATCATAGTAATTATTTTCTTATGATACTTTTAATGAAACATATTATTTATGACATTATAACAATAAATTTAAAAAGAACAATAAAAAATTCATGAAAATGTATTAAATAATATTCACATATTTGAATATAAATATGTGATCTAAAGTAGAAAGTAGTTTGTTCTAGGAATCCATCTACAATAGACACCCATATGGACCATAGCTAATTACTAAATAATTTTATTCTTCTTTCCCTCACATGATATTCATTATTATGCTGAGATTGGGCCTCAGTAAATGGTTCCACCACATTTTCTTTCATGAAAAATGTTCATGCTATGATGTCGCCTCTCTTAGAAAAATACCTCAAGTGATTATTTTTCTAAAGTATGGGCTTTATCGGATGATGTGACTTTGGATAATTTGAATGATCCAAAATTATAGCATGAAGACAATAAAGTGTGATTGAGTATTTAAAGCTAGGTACTACATGGTGCTCTAAGATATATTTTCACATCTGAATTGCATCATTATTTTCACCAGAAGCTGAAATATACCAATATTTAAATATATAATCTGTAACCATGGATTTCTTTGAGATCATGGAGCTCACAAAACCTCCTTTGGGAGTGGAGATGTATCATGATTGTGATTTTAGATCATATTGTACTATTTGGAAACTAGAATTTGTATATCCCATGATGACTAGATCTTAATCTCCTTTATAAATTATGATCATATTTTTACTATGCATCAAATACTTATGTATAGCATTGACTACCATCTAATGACAATCACCTAGGATAGATTGATATTTTTCTACCATACATAAGGCACAAGTGATATATAGCCTAGTACCCCAATAGGAAAAATGTATTCAATGATGGGTTTTCAAAACGATCATAAAACAAACTTTTGAAAATAATTTCATATAAGATTTTATTTATTTATTTATTTATTATTTTTTTAATTTATTATTATTTACTATTTATTATTTATGATATTTTTCAAGCATATTACATCCATTCCATGCATAAATTTAACTTATATATGTGTTAGGTGATATTTGAACCCATTACATCTTGGTTATTCTATAAAGACCATACCACTCCAGCATGCTCTTCATGTGGTTAGTAAATAGAATCTAATATACTTATATATATATATATAAATACATATAAATAAATAATAAATAACAAATAAATAGTAAATATATAATAATAAATAACATAAAGGAAATAAAAAATAAAAAATAAAAAATAAAAAATTCTAAGTGCTGACTAATAAATAATAAATAATTAATAAAGGATAATTGATAATATGCAATAATATGAAATAAATAATCTGAAAATAAATTTATAATAATTTAAAAATATGTTAATAATAAATATATAATAAACAAGTAATTAATTTATAATAAATTTATACAAAATAATAAATCAATATATAAAAAATAAGTTACAATAAGTAAGAAATAATAAATAATAGATAATAAATAATAAATAATAGATAATAAATAATAAATAATAAATATTTATTAATTATTAATAAATAATTTATAATAAATAGTAAAATATATATAATTATAGATAAATTTATTTATATATATTTATATATATCTTTTTTATATACTTATAAATTTAAATAAATTCACAAAAATATATATAAATTAATGGATGGAGACACACACACACATACACACCAACTAAAAATATACATATAAATATATATACCAACATTATATATATAAATGTAATGAAATGTAGATAAATATAAATACATGTACATAAATATACATAAATGGATTACAATATATATAAATTTATAAAAATACTCACTAATATGTATAATTACATAAAAATATCTAATAAAAATTAAATTATATATAATATTTAAATAAATATTCAAAAACATTTGTAAGTAATAGAAAAATATACATCAATGTATAGAAATACCAGAAAATAAATATATAATACATAATAAGTCACCCAAGGAGGGAAACCACAATAAATTAAACCCAATTAAATTAATAGGAATACAAAAACATGGAATAAAATCATAGAAACCCCAACATGAATATGAAGATACTCTTAAAAGAAGCTAAATTATCATTAAATGATAAAAAAACATGGTATTTGAACCAAAAACATAGTTTTAGTGGCCATTTTATCTTTTTAAACCATGAAAAAGTAGTGAATAGGTTCATCCTGATTAAGGTGATATATATCTTTTCATAGGCAAAGGTTTGATATATGGGAGAGCTAAAATAGAAACCCAGATCAAAATTTACTGTTTTTTTAAGTTGATGTTGGCTTTTCGACTTCTCTTAAAACAATAATACATTTAATTATATTAATTATTACCATATTATTATCTAATGTAGTTGTATTTCATTTCTTAATAATTTATTTGATTGTTGGTAAAGCTAAAATGGACACCCATATATTAATTTATGGTTAACTGATGCTAAATATGTTGTTCTAATAAAATTTTCAATTATTTTTAGCTATGTATTTTTAAAAAAAGTCATTAATTCCCTGTGCTTTTTAAAAATTATTGTTAAAATAGAAAAAATATATGTAAAAAAATAGATTTATAGGTTTTTTTTTAAAAAAATACAACTAAACAAATTTTGAAGAAATAATTAGCGATAGTTTTGAAAACCACTGCTAAAAAGTCACGGTAAACTTTTACTCTTCCTATAGTGTACAAAACATTGAATAATTTAATGGCCTAACAACTGATGTATATGTAATATTTTATAACCATTATCTCTCTTCATGTGTCTGATGATACATTTTATTATCATGTTTAATTCCTTGTGCCATTGGAAACAACCCCCTCTTGGAGTTTCCCATACCGAATCTCTTATGTTTCTTAACAATGTATGCATCTTGACATAGTCCATGTAACCTCTTGGATCCATCATACTAGATCATGACCCCAAGAATATATATTTTTTTTACCTAAGAAATTCAAATATAAATACAAGATAAACCATGTATTAGTGGTTTGTAAGACTAGATTCTCATTTATGAACAGTAATATGTCATCAACGTATATTAGTAGGAAAACAATTTCACTCCCACAAGACGGTTTGAAGATGTAAGGATCATATTTATTCTTTATAAAACACTATACAATTATGGATTTATCAAATTAATTTTATATGGATAGTATTAATTCTTCATTTCATAAATGGATCTATGTAACATTTATATCATATTGTAATTATTTAGACCTTAAACGTCTCTAGTTATATCATATAGATATCTTCATAAATGTTACTGCTAAGTAAAACTATTATGAAATTCACCTAACAAATGTCATAATCAAGGATAGAAACTATTGAAAGTATAATTATGATGTATTTCATCATTAAAACTGGTGGAAACTTTTTTTTGTAGTTTATTCTCTGAAATATTTCAAATCCTTTTGCAACTAATTATTTCTTATAAGTAATAACATGTCAATGCATGTATAGTTTCTTCTAGAATACCCATTTTCAACCAATATTTTTTATATCCATAAGATGGTCTACGAAAATACATTAATTGTTCTGTTGCGTTGAATCCATGAAAAATTTCCTGGCTTCTTACTACATGGTAGAATTCAGGCAAATTTGTACTTCTTTATAGGTTACATGAAAATTATTATCAATTAATAATTATTCTCCATCATCATTGACTAAAAAACATACCATTTAGGTTATATAGAATATATTATACTTCTACACATTTGTTGTGTCTCTAAAACATCCTCTTCCACTAGGATTTGTAGTGTATTTTCATGTTCACCTCGTCTTTATGAGGATCTGTAACATTTTTAATGTCCATCTTTCTCCATTTATCTATTTTCATGATGTTGACCACATTAATTAAAGTAAGATATCTGTTAACCACAACATTTTTATATGAATTTTTGTAAGTTTTATATCCTATATTTTTCTAATGATATCCATTAAATATACACTTAGTACCTCAGGAAATATGTTTTTTACCTAAAGAGGCCACCACAAATACATTATATCCCCATACTCAATCATATGAAAACACAAGTTTACTCCCATAATAATGTTGATATAGAATACCCTTTTCAATTTTAATTTAAATTCAGTTTAATATATGTTCCACTATCTATAATTTATATCCCTAAAAGGATAATAGAATACATTCAAGATTCATCATTGATCTCACTTTCTCCAACAAGGTGCAGTCCCCCCTTTCACTTGAACCATTCCATTATTGTGTAAAAGTAGGATTAATTAAAGGTATAATCAAAAACTTATGTATAGAATCAGTTAACTCTTGGTTAAGATATTATATACCATGGTCTATGTGTTGTTTCCTTATATTATTTCCATGTCGATTCTAAACTTAATTCATGTATTCCTTGAATTTATCAAAGGAATATGAATGTTACCTCATCATGTAGACACATACACATATATTAAATTTATTATTTATGGTTATGTTGTACGATTATAAACCCCCTTTTTTAATAAGAATGTTTCCACATACAATAGTATGAACAAATTCTAGAAGCTATGTGGCCCTTTCACCTTTTGAACTAAATGGATTTTTGGTGATTTTTCGTTCAAAAAACATGTGAAATATTCAATGTGGTTTTCAAAATAGATTCTAAAACTACATCTCGGTAAAACTTATTCATGAAATTTTCAATCAAATGATCTAAAAGGTATTTCCATAGTTGGGTCTGAAATAAGCCATGCGAACGATATTCATTATTAATTATCATGACTTGTTTTGGTAATACAACACATAAATACCATTATTTATGTGTGACTTATCATACCATATGATAACATTATAATATAAGAAACATTTATTATAAAATGTAAATAATTATAGTTCAATAATGAATAGAAATATAAATAAATTTGGTAACTGATGGCACATAATACCAATTATTTAAATCCAAGATAACCAAAGATAGAAATATGAGATGGTAGTCTGCTATAGGAACTACAACAATCATGTCTCTTTTAGTAGTTCACAGATAAATCCCACCTTGTTTAACTCTCTTGAATCTACTTAGTTCCCAAAATTGGATACAAATTTGAGCACTAGAAGCTATATATAACACAAAATTTATAGAAATATATATATTTCACTTGATAATGAATTCACTTGAAGTTTCTCTTTTCTTCTTTGATGTCATTAAATTATTATTCTAGTGTCCCTTCTTAATATATGTGAAATATATAGTGTCATATTCCCTCACATTCTTCTTGATATTATTTCATTTTAAAGATAATTTCAATGAATCCTTATACATACAGTCATCTTAGGGATTTTCACATTTCCCTTTCCCTTATCCAGCATGAGAACAAATTTTTTTCACTTCATCTCCTCATCAAATTGTAAAATAAAAGTCATGAGATATGGAAGTGATGTGTCAATATTTATAAAGTAAATATTCATTGGAAATTTGTAGAATCTAAATGGTTTTCATGAAATTATGATATCAGAACACAATTAATCAAGTAGTTTAAACCCTAGAGTCACTAGTCACTCAATGTATCCCGCATTCTTAACTATGCGATTCCTAACTAGGACACCTTCTCAAAGTTTTCTCATAAAGAGTGACTTGTAGATTTCAAACCCCTATTTTATATCCCACTCTAGATAAACATCAAAAATATTCTTGAGAATTATATAGTCATCAATGTTATAATGTGGCTTCTTGATTTCTCTGTACATGGATTATATCCTCCCAGACTGGGAATCTATCACATATAATTTGTGTTTATCATAGAGAGAAAACTCCTCATAACTCACCTACATAGAAAGAGAATCAAGAATTGTGTATTCCAACATGTAAATCTCATGTTCTTGGTGTATTATAATGCGCAAGAACAAGTACTGCACCATAAAGGTAGTGTTAAAAGAAGATATTATCATTCTAAAAAAAATCCCAGAGATAATGTGGTTGAATAAAATTTCATATTAACACATAAAATAGAAGTATATTATTATTAATTAGTTTATAAAAAAATTATTAGATATAAATGAATTTAATTTTAATTAGTCCCCCTCTTTTTTATCAAGTCCTAATAATACTCACCATTGGACTGGGAATTTCCTCCCACATATACATTCTAGTATCAAGGATATATATATACCATATTATAATTTTAAATAATTCCATGAAAGCAATAATAATGTATTTAGGTAGTATTTTTTTACAACTACTATATTACAACTCCTTGATCCAATAAGTTCACTCACGAATCCATAAATCTAGATTCATATTTTCATAACACCTGCCTCCAAATATGTATTGAATAGACTAAGGTTGTTGAATCAAATAAAAAGTTTTGTTAATTTTAACCATTATTTTTTCCAATACTTCTTGATATTTAAAAGTTTCCCTAAAGAATGCCCAAACAAAAACATTAACTATGGGAGAGTATTAATTCACATGATATAAGGATTTTTATGACTTAATATTTAATTGATGATATTTTTGTTTTTCATGCATAAATTTTATTATTTTATTCTTTTAAATGAATTTTTAAAACAATTTGTATTTTTCATTATTCATTAACCACATGTTCATAAAATATTTGCATATAATATATAAATTTTGTTCCATATTTGAATTCTTATTATTTAATTAATTAATTTATGTTATCATTATAAAAAATCCATTAGATAAATAACAATGAAAAATAAGGAATAAAATATATGTCAGGATTAGAAGATTTATCAACCGGATTGTTTATTGTGTGCATAACAAACAATCAATTAACATTAGGGAGAAAAGTCCATGAACCAGTCTTCTCTTGAGTTTTAGTATTCCACATTTTTCTCTTGTATCACATGGGTTGATTTCACATTATATCCATCTAGGACCACCTATAATCATTTGAGAGTTTCATCTTTATAAATTCATTACTCACTCACATATTAGATGAACCAATTTAATTGTTATCAGTTTTAATTAAAACAAACACTAGACAAGAAGGTCCTTACAAAATATGAGGAGGGGATGACTCATATACAATCATTTTAATTTAATAATGATAATTACAAAAACCCATGAAATAGTTAAGTTAAAAATATATATACCATATACAGGTTGGTAAAGCTCATGATCACCCATGCATGAAATGAATACACATTAAATAAACTATATTTCATTTCAATATCTCCTAGTTAATATAATATAAAATAAAATAAAATATTTATTTTATTTATTTATTTAATTTATCTTTTTTAATATCCATCCAAACAACCCTTGAAATTCACATCACTAAAATTTTAAAAAAATTAAAAAAATTTATTTCTTTTAAAATAAATTATGTACATGATGTGTACATGGAGTAAACATTGTGCATAATTATCCAAACTATATGGTATGGTTATCATCATGTACTATAAAGAGACACATCATGTAGAATACTCAACATGTCAAAAAATTACACATAGTTTATTATCAATAATTGATACATAGACACATCTAAATAATAAAAGGTGTAATTATTTTTAAATAATGCATAGAATATAATTTTAAATAAAAATACATGATCTTTAGTTTTGAATTTAACATGGAATCTAATTTATAATTTTATATTATTAATAAACTATACCATTCCATGTATCTTAAACTAATGACACATTAAATAATTTTGATTTAGTTAAATGGTATAATTATTTTTCATTCCATGTTAAATTAATCGCAGGAAGTGAAAATTGTGAATGATACGTACTCGATATAGATATGTGTGGGAGACATGATTTTTGTAGTGTAAAGCTATCATGTAATTGATTATTCCAATGTCCAAAACACATTCCTAGGGAATGGGTAGATATTACAACCATATAAATTTATGAGGTACACAACATGTATTCCAACCAAATTCTATGTGACGTCAATGTTTCATGATTATCAGTCACATGCAGCATGTAATAAATACACTACGCCTCCTTATATATCTGTTTTTCACTATTATTTGATTTTATGGGTGTTAGAAGACTATATGTTCCAATTTTTTTTCATTCAAAACTTGATTTCTAAATTCAACGAGTAATCTACAATGTACATGATGATAAATGCCATGAAAAACAAATAAAATCTGATAAAGATTGAAAAATATCACTAGAACCAAGAGAGATGATTTTTCTCAGGTTAAATTGATAGATAATTTAAATAACGAATTACCTTTGTATTTATAGTATTTATTCTAATTCGATGTTGATTATCTATGAATCATTTTATTGTAAAACGTTTTTATTGATGTATTACATAGAATAAACCTTTTATTAATGATCCACACATGCTACTATGTACTCTAAGCATCTTCTGTGGTAGCACATGTGCTATCGTGGAGGTACTGATTATCTTCCATTTATCCCATTAATTTCCACATAATTATATAATTTTGATGAATTGATTCACGTTCTCTAGTTATTGAGGTGGATATTATGGTGGAAGCGCATGGATGTTGAGATAATTTAAGATAATATACTCTCTAATGTTGAGAGAATTTCTTGATGGGGTGCGTTTTGTAGAACAACATCTCACCTTTGGAAATGATATAATTGGGTATGTTTAGAAGAAGGTTATCAAATAAAGTATTGCACATATAACTTTTATTATCTATCAAATCCCTAGAGAAAAATATATAGAATTAAAAATAATAATTTCATTCTTATTTACTTGACATGCACTAAAATAAAAGAAAACCTAACTATCATTTCATTAAATAAAAAAAATTATATTTATTTAAATTATATTTAATATATCATCCCCATTAGACCAAAAAAATACTTTCACACATGATCCTCCATATTTATCAAACCTCAAATAATCAAAATCAATCATTAAATAAATAAATAATAATTTAAATTATCCTTATTTCTATGATAAAATAATAATTTTTATATTCATGTTATAAAAAAATTACTTAATATTCACTATCAACAAATTTTAAATAAATTTTATTTCATGGTTTGAAGAATAATATTTATAAAAATTATTAATGAAAATATAATTTAATTAAGATCAATTAAAATAGTAATCTTGTGACACTCTATGGAACTTCCATAGTGGAATTATGTGGGATTTCCTGAAGTATAATATCAATCACATCCTTTTATATCATTATCTCATCAAGTGGGATTCATTATTATGCAGTAATCTCATATACCAGATATATAATTATTTTCATATCTAAAATGAACCAACTCAGACATCATAAAAGTGGATTTGTTTTACAGTTTCAATACAATCAATGGGATCATATATTAGTTTCCATAAATATATAAGGGACAAGTCCTTCCTTGATTTATTCATTAATAACAAGTTTCCAATCACCCACCCTACATACCCATCTTCATTGTAAAAATATGTAAAGCATAGAATATTTTTTTCTTTAATAAAATATTTTTTTACTCAATTGGATGATGTTTAAATTTTTACCTTTTTGAGTTGGGGTCTTATGGAGTCAAAAGGGAGTGTTTTGGAATGTGGGCTACCAAAACATGGATCATTGTTCCATAGCTCATGTTCCCAAATCATAGTGAAGATGACTATATCTTATTGATAATGGCTATACCATATCTATTTTTTAATCCCATGCCATGCCTCAGTATGAATTAATTAACCCTAGAGTGTCTATTTCAGTGGAAGAGACTTCGTGAAGTTACAAGACACTCCATAATAATCCTCTAATGTTAGTTATAGACGTGATCTTCGAGTGATCAATCATCTCGATCTTAAAGAATTAAATTAATTTAATCTATGAATTTAATTCATGGAATTTGATGAGGTATTTATGGAGGAATTCCATGTTGATGGAGACACCCAAATATACCTATTAATACCATCATTTCACCCGAGTGTTTATTATCCCTCGAATAGAATCCTCAACTTCAATAGACACACCACCAAAGCTACAGATGAGAATGAATCTTCCAAACCTTATGTCGCATTCATGCCCTTTGTACTGTGGAAGTCAAGGTAAACACAATTTTATGCCATATTGTTTACCCTACCCAATTTTGGTCCTCTTCTGTAATCCCTTACACCACAACCTATTGCCTATATTGTGGTTCCCTTCTACCATCCTACCCCATGGTGTGTTTTAGATACCACTCATCTCATATATCCTCACATTTCTATATAAATATTTTAATGATAATTTATAGGTTATAGGAGTCCATTACATGTTATTATAACCTAGTTAGTGTATGGAAATGGGTTGGTTGATTACAACCTTGTAAAACTGTGACATCAACTTAGAAAACTATGATGTTGGAAGTTCCATACCTTCTTGGGATCTCATTTACAAATTCTTTGATGATTTTTATCTTTGTGTTGAAATTTTGAAATAATGTTTCATTGTGATCACATGTGGTTTTTTGTGTATCACATGATATCATTGTAATATATGATTCCCAAGAGTGATATTAGAGTAGACTATTTCCAAGACGAATATTTTTAATTGATGTTTTGTTTGTAGTTTATACCCATGATGTTATGTATTGCATACTTGTGTGATCACCATATATATATGTTTATGTTTCCATGAAGGTTTTTATTGGTACTTGAGAAAAATAGTCCTCCATGACATGTTTACCCCTTGGACAGGGAGTTCCTTTTTGTATGTTGATGAATTGGGGACCTGAACCTATGGTGAAGGAATGAGGTAGTCATGGTGTCATGTCGAGGGTGTGATTGAGGTATCCTATATTTTCGATGTTCTATTTTCCTTATAGAATCCTAATCTATGTGAGTTACTCAATACATGAGGATTCCAAGTGACATCTTCATCTTTATGGATAGATGATTCTAGGTATCATCTCATAGAAAACATGGGGAAACATTACATGGGCTGGTTTGGTTGTAACCAACTTAGTCCATTATCTTTTGGAATGGTTATGAAATAGGTATGAGTAGTGGTTTTTCGAGACTTCATTAGTGTATGACCACTTGTTTTTTTATTGTGTATTTATTACACCTTTATTATAATCATTTTCATATATTTTTTATACTTGTCCTCCTCCAGAAAGGATTCATTAGTGTGGTCCTACTGAGTCTGGTACTCACACTTGATTTGAAATTTTAGTATGCTTTTAGATTTTATAAAAGATCTAGCAAAGGGAATGTGGCCTATGGTGGATGGCTGAGAAGGTAGATCTTAGAGTTCTAGTGTATTGGGATAGACACTAGGCGACCACACAACTCATTTATTGATTCATCTAATTTCATTACTGTGGAAAACCTTCCACATTAGGAGCTCTTATTTATTTTTCATGTATGCCATCTTTATTATTCTAAATGATTAAAATTATTTTTTATTGTTATTATTTTAAATTTATCTATTAATAATTTGAAATGAAATGATATAGAGTGTATATTATCCTTATTTTTCAGACATAAACCATCACTTCTAGTTAGTAGATTCTTGTATATGGGGAGTCAAACAATAGGCCATGTAACACCTGACTCAGACATTGTGATTCAAGTTAGGTGAATTAAAAATTGTATCAGATCATCATGATTTTTACTCAACTTTATTTTATTATCTCTTAAGTTTTCACAATATTGAAAAGATTTATGATAATTGAGACATGAATTGGGGAACCATGACAGTCCTTGACTAGCACTGCATAGTGGACCAATTTTTTACCATTAAACATGGAATGATGTATTACTTTTAGAGTAAATTCTATTCACCTTGGGTGATGCACATGATGTTTTTTGAAACTAAAATATGAATGTTGCAGGATTTTTCAAGGATGGAACAGATGGTTCGGGGTGAATCAAAGCCAAAAAATCCTAAAAATCACTCTAAGGGTCTATATTGTGAATCTTTCATCCTTAAAAAATGGTTGGATCTTATGACAGTCCCCGGATAAGAAACTCGTTTTGGAACATGCAAAGGTTCGATAGTAACCTCCATGTCGTGACATTTAGAGTCTCATAGAACCTCATGAATTCATGAAAGATTGAAAGCAATATGCTTGAAAGAATCATTCAGACTTATGAAATCAAACCCACTCATGAAGGTCATAATGTTTCAATAAGGCTGTCAATCATCATGAAACCCATATTCCTATAAATACCTCCTTCAGTCTGAATTTTTACAGTTGAGTCAAGAAATTTAAACTTTCAAAATCTCTCTAAGTTCACAAACCACTTGAGATGTGTGATAAAAATAGGTAATGGATCACCCAAGGTATATTATCATGGAAGAACAATCTTCATTGTGTTCTTGAGATCATCTGAGTAAAGTAGAGATTCCTTTCACAATAGACTATTACATTCATAGAAGAATAAATCCCATTCTGGCACCTAGGGATTTTCAAGGTATCTATCCTTCATAGAGACCACCTCATGGAAATTGGGACTTCACTTAGAGGTAGGGTCACCCAGTTTTATAAATAATACTCCTTTGTGAAGCTCCTAAAAACCATAAGGATCCAAATATTAATGATATATCGCTTATCAAACCTCTAATCTTTCTGAAGAACCTCTTCTAGACATCTTCATAATGACTCCCTTTTACTATCACCCCTTTGTGACGGCTTAGTTCCTAGGGCCACAAGACTAATATAGGAATTGTTTAGCTATACCCCGAGTCCCTACATGACCTATTACACACACTCTTGGTACCTGAAATTCCATTACTAGTTTATCATGGCCATATATTCTACTTGATGCTTTTATAAATATGAACCCTGATTCTCATTTCCTCTAATCATAGGGACCCTAATGTTAAACTCTTTATTGGCCACTCCTCCAAAATAGTGCCAATTATTTGACCCCCTTAGAGGTGCATGAGTGGTGGTCACATGAGCTCTAGTAGAGGAATATTCAGCGGAAATTATGAACTTACATCAGAAAGGATTCCTTATAAATTATCATAATCCTACCATGAAATAATCACACTTGAGGAGTTATATTTCCAAGGTCTGATCTATGATACATGAAAATCCATAGTTCTACATCCTAGTTGTATGATGTTAAGCTGTACAAAATTGTCAATAACACATGATGTAAAACATTAGTAATACCCATTGTGAAAAACATAGGATTCCCCATTTACAATCTTCATGGGATGCCACCCTCTTCTACCATGGAGTATAAGACACACCCCAAGGGAAACTTCCATATGTAATACCCATGACATCCCTCATAGATTATACTTCCAGGACATGAGAATCCTTACTAGATGACATTATGATGCATGGATCACTCCTGTCACATGACCATAAACTATGACATCGAACACCATGGGGTTTAATACTTGTATCTATAAAAGGGTATATAGGATGCCTTCTAGAGGTTCAATACAATCAACGGTAAACCTAGTTGTGAAATCCTACATCCTAGGGATACACCACCTAGAACATCCTCTATAGAGTGCTCTGATCCACAATCCCAGATCCACCTCCATGGGGAATTATGATCCATTTCTAAACTATGTTGGTATTCTATCATAGAGAAACACATCCCATATCCACCTCCATAGGGAGTTTGAATCCACTGGTAAAACTAGGTGTGACATATTCCCTCATATGGACACACCACCCAAATCTTCCTCCATTGGGAATTATGATCCATTTGTAAACATTGATGTGACTTATTCCATCCTAGGGAAACACATCTCAAATTTTTCTAAATTGGGAAATATGATAAATTTTTAAAAACCCATGTGTGACATATTTACTCCTAGGGACACCACTCTCATATATGTCTGTATGGGTTTTTCTAATCCACAACCTTGGATCCACCTCTATGGGGTGTTTAAATCCATTTTAAAACTATCCAGGTGTTCCCTCCAATGGACACACCTCCCATGTCTTCCTCCATGGAGAGTTATAATAAAAAACATTAGATCTTCCCCTTCATAGATTTTTGATCTAGTGGTTATCCTTTGATTTAGATATTCCATTATAGGGACACAACACCTTAATCTTCCTACATAGGGTGTCCTTATGATCCAATCCATCTCCACAAGATTTTAAACTCATTCCCTGATATGTCTGATCATACCATGATTCCCTGTGTCATTTTAACTCGTACACCATTGTATTAAATTGAATTTGTATTGTAAATTCCAAATATATTAGAAAAATTAACTTCATGTTTGAATCAATTATTTTGTGTTTATAACTGTTCAAAAGGTAAATATTACTTGTTTTGATAATTTCATTGATGGTGAAGGTGGTTTGGATGACCCTTGATGAAGTAAAAGAAAAATGGGCCAAATTTTGAAGTATCCATGCATACCAGTGGGTTAATCTATGCACAGCTAATATATCGTGCATCTAAATGGGATGAATTTTTATTGGCTGGTCCAATACATTTCATCTCAAGGAACCCAATCCCGATTTGGCTTTAATGGGGACCATTCGATCTGATCTGTCCAAGCCACCGAATATGCACAATGTCAAAAGTGGAGTTCTGTAATATGTTAATATCTCGAGATGTGATTGTGAAAATGGCACAAACTTTTTGGTGGAGATATTCAAGAGGATGGGATACAACTTTTTACTTTATTAAAAAGTGAGATAAGACTATCTGGCCATCCAAAACCAAGTGGTTTCTCAAAATCTGGATGCTCAAAACCACCTTCCACTTTACCTATAAAACATAAGATTGGGATCCCAATTTGAAAGTTTGACCAAGAAGTGAAGCTATGACATTTTGAAGTCCTATAGGAGTCTCATGTTCATCCTTAAAGTTCTGTAGGCCCCTATCCTTATAGGTGGATCAAGAATGAAGAAGGTGTTCAACCTGAGCTTTCTTTTCCTCCCAATGTCGAGCTAAAGGGTGGGTGTTCGTTATGAGGGAGCTACACAGATGTACACAGAGTTTAGATTCTTATTTTAGGTACTTATTTGGAGTAATTTGGGTGTTAAAACAATTTTTTTCATGTCTCTTACATAATTCCATATTTTAGTTATTGTTTTGATAAATGTGACTCAGATGCTCTTAATTTCTAGCTGATCGGTGTGAGGTTTTGAGTACTTGGCTTGTGTTGATCCAATTGGACAACATAAGAATCCTTTTTATTCACACCTTCTTGATATTTCAATCTGATTTGGAATCTATTATTCAATGAAAAATATTTGGGAAATTATAAAATGATAGTTACGTCACGATTTGGTTCTTTAAGAACTGAAAAAAATCATAGGAATTAATCGGGATTCCAATTAATTTCAACTAAGGAATTACTCCAAACCTAAATGAATATATATGAACATTGAACTTTATGTGTGTGTATTTAAATCAAAATTAACCATTTTATCTCATATTTTTCAAAATTCATTTAGTTTCTCAATTTTTATGATTTCAATTAATTCATTTCATCCTAAAACTATTTTCAAAACCACTCCCTATTTTAGTACTTATTATTAAAAATGCACACACTAAACCCACCAACGCTTCTTTAGAGATGACCTAGGGTCTTCTTGAAAATAAAAATGAACCTAAAAATCATAATAAATTTTGCGAGTCATGACAGAGTGTTCATATTTTGGCATCATTTCCAGGAAGCACATTGGTTTTTAGTGCTTGTTTTTATAAGGTTTTTTGTAATTTTTGGCAATATTTATTTGTTTTTTCTTATTCCATTTCAATCCGTTTTGTTTATGATGTATTTGTTGTGTAGTTTTGGTGCATGATGCATTCAACTCTAGGATATTTCTCACCTTTTGAACCTAAATGAGGGAGGACCCTACGTCAATGACCCCGAGACACAGAAGACAACAATTTGAAGGATGACACACCACACATTGAAACTATTCCTTAGCCTTCATCTTTATCAAGAACTGACATAAAAAATGATATAAAGTTGTATATAATGGTTGAAAATCATTGAACACTAAATAAAATAACCTCACCTGATGTTTATATACAACCCACATAAATTCAAATAGAAGGTGAGGAACCCAATTTTGAACTAGAATCTGGTTTAATTCATCTATTACCAAGATTGCATGGAATTCTTGGAGAAAATACACAAAAGCACATAAAAGAATTTTATATTGTTTATTAAACATTAAAACTGTCTAATATGGATGAGGAACAAGTAAAATTATAGCATTACCATTTTATTTAGAAGACACTGCGAAAGATTGGTTATACTCTATTAATTCACCAATAAGAGGTTGGGAAGACATGAAACACCTTTTTATTGAAAAAAAATTTATAGCCTCTTGAACTGCAATAATAAGGAAATAAATTTTTGGGATAAAACAATATCAAAGGGAAACATATCATAAATGTTGGGGAATATTAAAAAGAATATGTTCATGTTTTTCGCACCACCAAATAAGTGATCAACTTTCAATTCAGTATTTTATTGAAGGTTTAATTACGATTGATCTAAATATGATTGATGCAAATGTATGTGATACTCTAGTTTATATGACCCCAATTTCTGTAAGATCACAGATTGAGAACATGGAACAGAACACTCAAGAAGTTGGTACAAGGTCCATTGTACCCATTCTAAGTGTCCAGGAGGTGCAAAGTACTGAATTGGAGAAGAAGGTGGACATAAATTTTGAAGAGTTAAGTACCGTTTTATGAAAAATCTCTCTCTACCAAGGTAAATTTCAACATACTCCTACAATACATTATGGAATCTACTCTTATAAAACCCATTATTTTAAAAAATTCTCCCAATTGATGGAATCTTCTAAGAGTTGGGAGGAAATCTTCCCAGGATTCCCCTATAACCAACCCTTTAGGCCATAACCATACTATCCATCCAACTATTGGTGGAAAGACAACCAATCCTATAAGAAAGGTGGTATTCAAACCAGCCTCATCAACCATAGAACCAATAAGGGTAGAGTATCCATCAACCACCACCACCAAGAAATCCACAACCACCCCAAAGTCCTTTCCAACTATCCCCTCCAAAACTTGAGGTTAGCCTAGAAGATATGATGGAACAAATTCCTTCCAACAATATCCAATTCCAACAAACCACCCATGCCACCATAAAAGAAGTCAAACTCCAATTAGTCAAACTCTCTAACTCAGTGGGGGAAATTCAAAGTCATAGGTCAGGTATGTTACCTTCTCAACCAGTATTTAACCATAGAGATAAAGGAAATTATAGTTCCATCACCCATAGTTGTGGAAAAGAACTTTAAAAACAAATTAATCCTCAATTTGATTCATTCCCTTGTAATGAAACTTCCATCCCAACCATTTAAAATGTTCCAAATGATAAAAACCCATGTCCTTAGAGAAGCCCTTCCAATGTAAAGAGTGTGTATGTCTATTAGTCTCCTATCCCATCCATTCCACTTTAATTTCCCCGAAATGGCCACCCATCCTAGGAAAGAAAATGAAACTGAACTAGATAAGGAAATATTATAAACTTTCAAAAAAGTGCAGGTAAATATCCCCTTGATTGATGTTGTGAAAAAAATTTCAATATATGCAATATTTTTTAAGGAGATGTGTGCACACAAAAGGCTACTTCATGGAGATGAGAAGGTGAGCTTGGGGAGGAATGTTTCACCATTGATAAATCCATCACTTCCCACCATGTTCAATGATCCTAGAACATTCTCATTTTCGTGCACTATAGGGGGGTATTCTTTTTAAAATGCTATGCTTTATTTAGGAGCTTATATAAATGTTATTACACACTACATTTACTCTACATTCCAGGTTGATGAACTAAATCCCAATAGAATTATTTTTCAACTAGATAATCGGAGTACCATACACCCCTTTGGTGTTTTAGAGGATGTTCATGTGAGGGTTAAAAATTTAAATTTTCCAACTAACTTTTATGTGCCCAGAATGAAGGATGATAGGATGAATGAACATACCCTGATTATATTGGAGATACCCTTCTTGAAAACGTCCAAAACTATAATTAATATCCATAATGTGAAATTATCTACAGAGTTTGGTGGTGACATCTTCCACTTCAATATACTTGATTCCATGAAGCACCCCTTAGAAGAACATTCCTCTATCTTAGTAAATTCAATTGATGAAATCCCTTCTTCTAAAAAAATATTTTCATTCCCCTGATCCCCTTTTTGTGTTTTCAATATTGATTGAATTTTTTGGTAATGAATAATACATTGATTGTTGTAGTGGTATAGAAAAGTATCATGTATGATTATTGATTGATAATTTCTTGAACACTAAGGATCCAATGATCATAGATGATACTACTAAGCTTGTAAAAGCTCAGTCCTCATATGAGGATGATACCATTGAGCAGTTAGATGAGATTAGTGACCTATATCTTTCACAAACACTCCCATAAATCCAAAAATCTACCTGAATGGGAACTTAAACAACTACCTCAAGATTTAAAATATTCATATATTGAAAATGGAAACAAGATTCCCGTCCTCATTACTAGTTCACTCCCTCTTGATATTCAATTTCAACTGCTTGAACTTTTTAGGGAGTATAAACAAGCATTAGTATGGACACATGTGTACATTATTAGTATTATCTTGTCCATTTTTACATGTCATATTTTATTAAATGATGAGGCTAAAACAGAGAGGTAGGTACAACGTCGACTAAACCCAAACCTCCTAGTTGTTGTGAAAATGGAGGTAACATAATTATTGGCTGTTGAAATCATTTACCCCATCTCTATCATCCAAATGGTTAGTACTGTTCAATTAGTTCCTAAAAACACTAGCGTTAGTGTAATGAAAAATGAAAATAATGAATTGGTTCCAACACATGTGCAGAATAGTTGACATGTCTGCATGGACTATCACTGACTAAAACAACACACTTAGAATGACCATTTCCATTTTCCATTCATTGACCAAATGCTAGAAAGGATAGTGGGTAAGTCACACTACTATTTCCTTGATGGATATTTTGGGTACATTTGGATCCATATTGCCCCCAAGGATTAGGAAAAGAAAACCTTCACTTTCCCCTTTGGCACATTTTCATATACGAGGATTCCATTTGGTCTGTGCAATGCTCTGGGTACTTTCCGGTGATGTATGGGTAGTACTTTTTCAGATTACCCAGAGAATTGTGTGGGTTTTTTCATGGTTGATTTCACTATTTATGGCTCCTCTTTTGATGAATGTTTGAGTGGTCTTGGTTTAGTCATACATCTCTGTATTGAAAATAATCATGTATTGAATTATGAGAAATGCCATTTCTTGGTGCGACATGGTATTGTTTGGGGGAATTTCATTTTTGGGGATGGTATCCAAGTAGATAAATCAAAAGTGGATGTCATTTCGTCCATAACATTCCTAAAAAATTTACAGTATGTACAATCATTCCTAAGTCATGCTGAATTTTACCATCGTTTCATTCATGACATCAGAAAGATTTCTCTCTCACTCTACCACTTACACAAAAAATAAAATTATTTTTATATAATGAATGTGAGGAAGCTTTTAATAAATTAAAATGGATTCTCATATCACCCCCAGTAATCCAACCACATCCATGGGATTTACCATTTGAGCTCATCTGTGATGCCTCTAACTATGCAGTCGGTGCAGTCTTGTCATAAAGGGTCAATCATGATCCACATGTCATTGCCTATGCCTCACATACATTGGAACCTGCCCAAGAAAAATACACCACACCTGAAAAATAATTCCATGACCTGGTGTTTTCCTTGTAAAATTTAGGTCATATCATCTATGGTCCAAATTCATTATATTCTCTGACCATGAAGCCTTCTGGTATCTCCTTAATAATCCTAAATCCAAACCACCCCTCATTCGATTGATGCTTCTTCTTAAAGAATTAAATATGAAAATTAGAGATAAAAAAGGAGCATAGAATGTGGTGGCTGGCCATATTAATAGGATCCACCCATCCTTGGACATTGACTCGTCTCCTTGTATTTCTATAAATGAAATTTTTTTGATGAGAAACTGTACCGAGGGAAAGATTTTATTCTTTGGTATGTTGAAATTGTAAATTATTTGGTAGCATATTGCATTCCTTCTAATTTCAACAAAAATCATGTTGACATTCTAAAACAAGAGTATTGTTGGTACATTTGGGATGATCCCTACCTCTGGTGAACATGTGGTGATCTAGTCCTTAGGTGTTGTTTCCCTGATAGTGAGTTTCTATCCATCCTTAGATCCTGCCACACTCTTGCTTGTGGGGACCACTTTGGTCCCCAATATACTGCTTGAAATGTCCTTGATTTTGTTCTCTTTTGGCCAACACTTTTTTGGGATTCCCATTACATTTATAAATTGTGTCCTCATTGTCAGAGAATGGGTAATGTCTCTAAAATAAATGAAATGAAAAAACATCCATTGCTCTATCATGACATTTTTTATGTTTGGGGTATTGGCGTTATAGGGCCATTACCCAATTTCTTTAGAAACATGTAAATTATTCTAGTAGTTGAATAAGTGTAAAAATGGGTAGAGGCATGCGACAAAAGGACTGATGATTCTAAGTCTGTGGTAGAATTTTTGAGAACCTAAATCTTATGTAGGTTTGTCTTACCTAGTTTCATCAATAGTGATTAGGGTTCTCATTTCTGCAACCAAACAATGCAATCACTTTTGCGTCGGTATGGGGTCAATCATAGAGTGTCTACTACATATCACCCACAGACCAATGGTGAAGTAGAGGTGTCAAATATATAATTAAAATAAATTCTTGAAAAAATTGGTCAACCTAATAGAAAATATTAGAGTCTTAGATTCAATGAATACTTATGGGCTTATTATACTGCTTTCAAAACTCCCATTGGCATGTCACCATATTGACTTGTGTTTGGAAAGTTTTGTGACCTGCCTATTAGGATTGAGCACTAGGCCTACTGGGCTATCAAAAAATGAAATTCTAATTTTCTAGTATAGATTCTCAAAACAAATTGCAGATTTAGAAGGTAGAGGATATGAGAAGAGATCCATATCAGAACTCTTGAATTTATAAGAAGTGAACCAAGGTTTCCCATTACAGTCTCATCATTCATCGTCAATTCCACGTTGGGAAGATGGTTCTCCTCTACAATGCATCGCTGAAGTTACATCCAGGTAAGCTTCATTCCTGCTAGTTTGGAACATACACTATTACTAATATCACTCAATTTAGTGTTGTCTAGGATCAAAATTAAGAAACCAAGAAATCCTTCACTGTCAATGGGCAGTGGATGAAGCACTTCCACAAAGCCCTTCCTGAGTCCCCAATAGATGAACTCCATACTCACCAAGTAGTCTACGAATAACACCAACAAGGTTTTATCCTTCCTTTCCAAATTCTTTTTTATTATAGTCAATACACTGTATACTCTAGGTGTGGGGGATGGGTATATTTCTGGTTTAGTTAGAAAATTTCCTCATCTTTCATCTTTTTTTTTCTTTTTTAGCTTGCTGAATAGTATTGTAATTTTCCCCCTTTCCCTCCCACTAACCTTTGTTCCATAATATTACTTTTTTATGCCCACTTTATCATGGAAAATGATGCCTGTCTAATCATGGAAGTTTTTGAAAATGCATGTGGAATTTTCGTATTTCATGTTGTTTTAGCATTCAAAAAATATCTGAGGAAATGTGAATTTCAGAAAAAAAAAATTTAATATTGTGGCCTGACATTCTTTTGGAATTTAGTTCTTTTTTGATGATATAAATGATTGTATTATTTTAAATCCTTTGAGAAAAATGGTTCCCTTTTTTGTGAATAGTTTTAGGGAAAATCGTGTCTCTTAATTTCTCCACACAACTTTGCACCCAACCATAATGTGTGAAATTTTCTACTTAATTAAAGGGTAAATATATGTTAGGTATATTATTCTCTAATTTCGAAAATCATTTTTCCATAAATTTGTTCCTTATCTGATCTATTTCATTACAGTACCAGATTGACCTTTGCATGTGTACCTGTTATTCGACTATTGTACGCCCTAAAAAACAAAAACAAATTGGATTTTATATAGGAAAGGTCAGAAACCACCCTTATATGACCATTAATATTGTTATAACTATTACAACTAGTGTCTTGAGGTGATAAAATATGGTTTGGGAGAAGAGTGTGTGATTTTTTCCAATTGAAACATTAAAAAAAAATAGGGGAGTAATGAAATGTAGAAATAATGGGGATATCTACGTCGAGAGAATATTTTATGACTTCTGTAAATGCATAAGTGAGTGGGTTTTGAAATTTGATTCAAAAATATGTGAGGTAAGTTTAGTGCAATATATTTTGGAAGTAGACTGTTATTGAAATAACATATATATACTCAATAGAAAGTGGAATGAATAGAATGAAATGGTTATCGCACACACACGTGGAGAATTAGTGACATGATTACCTTTTGAGTTATTTTATTTGATTGGTATCATGAATCTCTTAGAATTTGATTTGGATACAATTTTTCAGACATCTTTTTCAATGATCGTTCAGAATAACTCCTCGGTGTGATTTTCTCTTTGATCACATTTCTATCAGGAAGAAATATTCATTGAATGTTAAATCGTTATTAAGGTGGAAATATCTAAATGAATAAATTTTTGAAATATTAATTTCCCTAGGAGTGAAAATGTTTAGGTGTGGGGGTGTGATCGTATCACAATTCACTATGTCATTTTCACCCTTACACCATTGTATTAATCTAAATTTGTATTATAAATTACAAATATAATAACAAAATTCACTTCATGTTGGATTCAATTATTTATTTTTATCACTGTTAAAAGGGGAAATGTTACTTGTTTTGATAATTTCGTTGAATGTGGATGTGATTTGAAGGACCCATAATGACGTCCAAGAAAAATGGGCCAAATTACACCAGATCCAATCACACTAGTGGATTAATCCACACACTTCTCTTAGACCATGCATCCAAATGGGATGAATTTTTGTGTGATGTTCCACTATTTAATAGTATATAATTCATCTCAATTAACCAAAGCATGTTTTGGCTTCTATGGGGGCCATCCGAACTGATCTTTCCAAGCCAAAAAATATTCACAAAATCAAAATTGGGGTTCTGTAGTATGTCAATATCTCGAGCTGTGATTGCCTAAATGGTGAAAACATTCGGTGGAGATATTTAGGATGTAGGGATACAACTTTTTAGTTTTTTTAAAAAGTGAGATACAACGTCTTTCCATCAAAACCCATTAACCTAGTGGTTTCTCAAAATTAAGATTCCCAAAACCACCTTCCATTTATCCTATAAAATGAAATCGTGTGCTCCCTATTTGCATGTTAGGCCAATAAGTGATAATCTAGTATTTTGAAGTCTTATTGGAGTCTCCTCCTCCTCCTTGATGTTTTGGAGGCCCCTATCCTCAAAGGGGCGTCAATAATGAAGAAACATTTCCACCCAAGATTCCCCCTCCTTCTGATGTCTAGCTAAACAGTGGGCATTAATTTTGAGGGAGCTATGCACTTGTCAAGGAAGTTTCAATTAATATTTTAGCTACTGGTTTGGAGTAATTTTAGTGTGAAAACATTTAATTCCATGTATCTTAAATAATTCCAAATTTGAATTCTTCTTTGGATGCATGTGATTGAGATACTCTTAATTTCTAACTAATCGATGTGAGGATTTGAGTGCGCAACATCTATTGTTCTGATTGGAAAACATAAGAATCATTTTCATACCCACAATTATGATATTTAAATATTATTCAGAATCTCTTATTCAATGTATATGTTCAAGATCTTGACAATATGATTTCTATGTCAAGGTTTTGTTCTTCATTCATTGAAATAAAAGATTAGGAATTTATCCGGATTCCAATTAATTTCAACCAAGTAATTACTGCAAACCTAAATGAATATCTTTGAACAATGAACATGAAATGCGAGTATTGAAATCACAATGAACCCTTTTATCTCATATTTTTCGGAATCTATTTGGTTTCTCAACTTTTAACAGTTCAATTATGTCATTTCATCCTAAAACTATTTTCAAAACCCCTCTTATTTTAATACTTCTTATTAAAACTACACACTCTAAACCCACCAACTCTCCTTGAGAGAAGACCTAGGGTCTCCCCATACTCTAAATCAACCTTAAAATCATAATCAATTTGACATGTCCCGATAGCATGTTCAATGTCTCAACAAGATTTTATGATCAATCTCTATAGGACGTAGCACTTGTTATATGAACTAGATTCCATACCCAATGCAATAAACATGGGATACATGAGGTAAAAAACCATGTAAGACATATTCCCTTGGAATTACTTATATCATGATCGACATGTGGTTCCTTCTATTCAGAAGATAAGATCCCTCGTATGAGATTACCTCCCAAGAAAAATATTTAAAGGTGACCAATGTGACCACTGTAAAAATAAGCCCAAAGATACCCAACATGACTAATGTATAATAAGAATGTTTTTTAAATATCATGATAGAGTTAGAGTAATTAAATAGTGTCCAAATAGAGCTAGCACAAAGAATATGTTTCTTGAACATGTCTTAAATATATAAGGGAGACCTAAACTGGGGAACAAGCTCCATGGAGGAATCCATGGAAGGGGGAACTGATATAACATCATCCCATATAAATCAAGTGGAATAAATAATCAATGAATGTGATGAAAGAAACCCACATTTGGAAAGTTGGAATGAAGGGTAGAAGAAGACATCACGCACATTAGCACATAGTTTGGCCCTACTGAAAGCGTCAAAAATAGAAATGGTGAATCAAATGTGAAAACACTTTTCCTCAACATAGGGTCTAGTATCATTGGGGAATTAAAATATTATCATGTCACCGTATCTAGAAATTTTTTTCCAAGTCCCACTATGAAAATGGTAGGATCAACATGGAATTATCCTAAGAATTGGGGTACTTAGCATTGGGCATTCCTGGTCTATGACATAATCTGCATTTATATAGCTCCATCTTTGAAATATTAGATGATGTTGGTTCATTTGTAATCAATTTTATTGTACCTGTAAAAATGTATGAATCCAAATTCCATATAGGGTTCAAGATAAGAGAAGTAAAAAACCCTTCACCCATAGGAATTGGGGCAAGAGTAACATAGATGCAGTAATCCTGCACGATTATGATTCCACCCAATCTTCTTCCATGACATAAGATAGCGAGAGACCATAACATGTATTTCCCTCAGAAATAATCCAAAGGGGGTGATTGATTACCATGTTTCCCATTATGATATGGAAGGGGTCATTCATGCCCAGTATATGGCCCATGAGGACATGATGGTATCAAAACCTCAATAACACTACTGCCGTCAATGGCAATTCAACGGGAAAACACACCATGTACCGATGAAAAATCACTTTAGGAGCCTTCCACTATGATATTTGATGAACCACTCCTCCATGATGAGGAGTTAAAATAAATCAAGTCATACAAACCATGTCTATTTCCTAGTATCCACCAATGATGTCTCCCACCAAATCATGCTTGTGTCAGCACTGACTGGTCCCACTGGCTGAAGATCATGTGGACATTATCCTTCATTTTTCCCCTGGTCAGAAGAACCATACACTAATATCGGGGAAAAGATTAGGACATTGTTTAATACGGGAGGTATTCCATGGATCCATTGGCCCCTTCCACCATCAATTTATCCTACCAGATACATATGAAATGAAATAAGGGATTCATGTTTTCTCGATTGGGATCGATACCCCTTCTTCCCCAAAGAAAGGCTGAGTTGACCATCTATATTTTTGGAACCACCAACACCTGTTATAAGCCAACTCTTGAGGAGAATAATGAGTGCGGAGGTCCTACTCACACATTAATCCTCCCAATAGTATTACCCCCCCCCCCCCTTAAACAATGATTATAGAGTTCTTCACCACACTTATACAAGACAATGTGAAGGTCCTCCCCACTCTAGAAACAACTCAAGAAGAGGTCGTCCCCACTTCATCAAAATTCAATGAAAATGTCCACATCATACTCTTACCAGAGAACATGGAGGTCCTCCCCATGTCCTCACTGGATCAAGTGGATTTCTTCCCCAAATCCCCAAAAAACTGCTCAAAGGTCTTCCTGGTACTCCCATTAACCAATGCGGAGGACCTCCCCACATTTCCAGAAACCTACTCGGAGGTCCTCTCCATAACAGTGACAAACCCTACCCTATAGATCCATCCTAGTATAGAAAGAAGAATAAATTTTGTTAGTGTTGAAACCCTAGTAAGTGCCACATCATCTTTAAACTCTTCGATATCTCAAATTTAGAGGGAGTAGATGACTTGATAATGGATCCTCCACCCCATTTCCCAGAATCAAGGGTTGGATCTCAACCACCCCATCTACCAGAGTCTATGGTTTTATCCTGACAGCTAAAATTTTCCATCCAAGCAGCAAAGGTTTATAATATCCAAGATCCCTCTGTATGTACACATAGGTGGAGGATGATCTGGATCCCTTCCAGGGGCTCTCTATGCAACTACCTTCATCACCAAAAACTTATATCATCTTCATATCCACATAATAAGTTGGATTGTTTTCAAGGACAGGGTTTTCACCATTAGATGATGGTAACTCTACTAAGTGGTAGATGATTATTTCTACCCTTGCGCATGAGGAAGTGAAAATACTATATCCTATAGGGATGTGATTATGAGGTCGACGCAACCCCCATGGGATTTCCTAGAGCTCACTGAAAAACTAAATTTTGCATTTAATCCTCTGATAGTAATCTAGAAATAGATCTAGTCAAAATATATGACACCACCAATACATCATCCCACTCCAAACAGGGAGTGGGTTGACCAAGTTTTTGACCTTGTATCCTAAAAATAGGGATTGTGGTAAGATATTTCCACCGAACATATCTCAGTAGTGTTATAGCCTCCTAAAACTCCCAAAAATGAAATCACTGAGATACAAGCCATGTTTTACAACTAGATCATCATGTTGATGTTCCAACACATTCGTTAATTTCAATTGACTAATTCAGGAAGTCATGATCACCTCAAATCCATTGACCTATAGTTCCTAATGGGTGAGATGACAACACTAATAGTGACTCAATGCCCTGAGTCATAAGGTTACCACTATAACCTCTAATATTGATGTTTCAAGGGCCTCACAGACCTCCACCAAATTATATAAGAGGTCTCTATAGACATAAATATTAGAGGCTGGGTACAGTATGTCGCTCTGTATTTCATCCATATTTTATGGTAATCCTACCTATCTACCATTGATGAAAATTCACCTGAGGATACAATCATGGTTTATATGGTTATCCCCAACCTCATAGAGGATCCTAAGAAAATAGAAACTGACATAAGACATGATAGGGAAAATCCACCTCAAGGGGCAGTGCTGTACCAGGCATACTTTGCACCTAGTGTCCTCACTCACCAACAGAGGTAGAAAAATGGATTTGGGAATCCATTTGCTGAGGAATTACTACCCACCACCCTACATCACAATAAGAGAAAGGAGCATGTCCAACCCTATGACACATTAGTGGTTTCATTAAAGATATAGAAACACCCTATAGTGGCTACCTTCCTCCAATATCTTGAAGATAATAAGAGGATCATTATTGATCTCATTGTTGACCGATGATCGAATTATGGAACTGATCCACGAGACACCATCTATCCACCAGTAAGAAAACAATTCCACCTTTGGCAGGTTCCCCCAGTCAAGAATTGTGGTCCTGCACATCCAGTTATATTAGAGGAAAGAGTGTATGGAAATCAATCATGGAATGAATCGCCATACCGACCCAAGAAGTATAATTATCCTCTTTAGGATCAAGTTCATGATTCTACCTATGTTTATGATCATGTCAATTCATTGGGGGTTAGGGATCCTCGTTAATATAGTGAAATTAACAAATATGACTTGATTGACACTATCACATCACTCCTTGAAGCTTTGGAGATGCGACAGGTCATGATCTCACCTTACTAAAAGAAAAACCCTAGATGAGTGGATAGAATCCATACACCCTCAGAGTTAGTAAATCCCAACATCACGTTATTAAATGAAATGGGTGAGCAGCTATAGCACCGAGAGAACATTATTTGAAGATTTGAAACCATTCTCAGGACCCTAGATAAAAATATGGCCACTAAGATTCTATGGTTTTTAGGCTCTGGAATGTCCCACATTTTTCAGGTACAACGAGCTACCCATAGGGGCCATTTCTAGTTGGGAGTAACTTCATTGAAATTTTCTCTACTAGTTAATCTCCACCATGAAAATTATAAGTTTTTATGACCTCTTACGGTAATAAAGGACATGATAAGTGAGTATTAGACTTTGTGACCTAATGGAAAGGCCTCATGTACTCAATAGAAATGTCGCTGACCCCAGAGAAACTTCTAAAAATGTTTGTGTGTGGAATGGGAATACAGGGATGGTCCCTGCCCTCATCACCTATAAATAGCTATTTGGGTTCCTAGATTTATCTATATAGGATAAGCAATTGTAGGAAGACATGGGTCATGTCAGGAAATAGTCATCCCTACTGCCTCTTCAAGCTTTCTTAAGATGCAGTGAAAAAGAAGAGACAATTGATTCGATGCATGGAAAATCCCCTAAACTGGTAGAGTTATTGTCCCATTTTCCTCAGGACCCTTACTGATAACAACACTACCAAGAACAACCATAACCATCTATTCCCTACCAATAATAGCCTCACACAACACAAAACCTTTAGGCACTCAGTCACCAAGTGCAGCCTCATAGTTGAGAGAATGTGGATCCATTCCCTCACCAAGGCAAAGCTACCAGATTTACCTTCCCATATATAAGGAATTAGTATTATTACATTAAAAATATATACGTCCCAAGATATTTCATCTATACAATAGATAAATGGATTATATATATATACTAGTGTAAGAATACCACGATATCCAGAATTACCAACTACCCCAATCATTACCCATACCATAGAATCCATAGACACACCAACATAGAATACTATGTATTCAATGATTGGATATAGGATAACCTGGATCATGGCTTGGCCATGATGGGTAATGATTCAATGCATGTGACACATGTGTCTACCAACCTTAACAATAAAACAGTTTTAGATGAATGTTAATAGTGTTTGAACAATGGGATGTGGATATATGATGTATGGTTGGTTAGTAGGGTAGTTTCTCACACCCATGATGTCATTCATGCTCTATCAGGTTGGCCAAAACCTCCTATGGATATCATTCCTCCTCTAGTATTTTCTTATATATATTCATTTTGGTCCTCCATGTCTTAGAAGTGTAGGTTCTGACAATGCAATGTAAATCAGAGTCCCCCACCAATGCCTAACCCATCTCATACACTCATAAATCTTATACTGTTAGAGTTAGTAGATGATGATAGGTTCTACCTAAAATTGGATGACCACATTGATCATGAGAATAAGTATGCCTCCATGAATATTTCCAAGTTGGTAGACTGATTTACGATGCCCAATATTTAAAAATTCTATACAAACCCTTGGGTTCCTCCAGCAGAAACAATTTAAGGAACGGATGAGGAAATGTGATCCAACATAATGCTCATGCTAATTCCTAGAACTAGGCCATTCATGCCACTAACACAATGTAATAGGTTTTTCTTAGAGGACCACATGAATTTTCTTCCATGTATGCTTTCTCATGTCGGCCTCCACAACTGAACATATTATTTAACTGAGTAGCTTAGTTTTGACCATGATGTGATCAACCACATACATCAAGGGCTAGGCCTCATCCAACTAATAGAGATTCTATAGTTGATCAGATTAGTATAGATAGTCAAATTGAGGCATCCCCTAATGGGTAAAATAATTTCCTTGTAATGAAAGTCAATCAAATTGAATCACCTCACAAACATACCTATAAGGCATTAAATCCATGAGTCTCTATGCTAATTGAAAGAAATGCTTGAGTCCCTTAGAGAAACCTTGAAATGACCAATCTAGTTAGGATCTGATGTAGCTACATTAGAGACCAACTATGAAGACTAGGTTGTGAAATAGGGTTATCAAGATGACATATTTTCCATAGGGGATGACGAGGGAGCCCACATATAGGGGAATATAAACCAGCTTTACATAATAAATTTTTTTAATAAAATGGAGATCCTCTACTGTCCAGTAGAAAAAGGTTCTGGGACTTACCTCATCCAGAACTGGATCCTTCACAGGCTTGGGAAGACTGAAGTAGATCTGGCTCCCTCCAACATGTTGATTTAAGGTAATTATAGGAGTGGGAAGAAATGATGTGGAAGGGATTTTTTAAAGAAATTTTTTATTTGAATTATATCAATAAATGAATTACGGTATTCCCACGAGATACTTCCTAGATCACACTACTAGGTACACCCTAGATTCACTTTCATCGACAATCACCTCACCATATCACCAGTTCATCAATTACTCCCTCAATGGTCTATTAGGGGTATTCCATGGTGATTCCTCCCCATTTCAATCTCATGAATCCATCTATCTGGATCCATGTTACTAAAATATAGAGGGGAATCAGTTTTAGACCAATGGGGTTGAGCACATAAAATCTCCCAATCATCTATTGAACACTCTATCAAATCCATGGGAAAACATGGATGATGCCTTAATTATCCCAATTCATCAACTAGATCCCAAAACACCAAACCTGATAGGTTTCTTTGTTTCCTCCAATAAATATATTTTTGTAATCCCTATGAAGAAAAAACCACATATTACCATGTAATATGACATAGGACATGCCAAGGTTATTCTAGATCCCCCTACTCTTATGAGGTTCTACGAAGTTTCCCCTATGACCACCATTTCACAAAATTCTCGCATGTTCCACATAAAAGGGTTGACTCATCAAAATCCAAATCACAACTCTAATATTGATTCCCCTACCATAAATAATGAAGAGGATTTGAAATATCCCCCTTCTACTTTTGAAGAGGATTTCTCCACTGACATTGATGAGGTAATTTAGGTGAACCTTGTACTGAGTATGATATGAGGCCAATGTTGATTAATGAAACCATGTATCCAGATAAGAAATAAAATTATGTTTCCTCTATGAAGAATTATTATAATTTTTTCACCTAAGGAAATAATTAAATACCAAGACTGGACCCTCATGTCAATGTTCACAATTTTTATCTTTTATTTAGTCATCAAAAGTTCAATAAGCCTCCCAAAAATATGCACCCCTCCTATGGTGATATTCTAGAGGCCGATTTTGACAAAATTATCACATACAAATTCATCAAGGAAGTAAAGATTCCTATATTTCTAGCCAACATCAATTTGATAAGGATGAATAATGGGAAGATCAAAGGAAGTACTGACTTTCTGAACATAAACTACCATTTATTGATGAATGATTTTCTCCTTCTAGTGAGAAAACTATTGATCAATGCCACTATAGGGTTCTCTAATATATCATTCCTAGATATATATTACATGAAAGACTATATCTAGATGGAAATTAAAAATGTTGAGTCCACTTCTTTCAGGGAAGCCCAAGGGGTATTTATTCTATTAGGTAATGCACTTCAATTTGAATAATTCATGAGCCATGTATTAGTGAGCCACACACCAAATCTTTAAACTGGTCCACAAGTAATTAGAAGAATGATATGTGGATGACATGATGGTAAAGTATCACATGATCTAGTACTATATAAAAGTTATTGAGAATGTATTTAGATTCTTACATTCCAAAAATTTGAAGATGAACCCCTTACTATGTGCATTTGGGGATACCTTTTTGAAATTACTCAGCATCATCATTATATATTGAGGTATTGAGATTGAATTGGAGAAGATTAAATACATCAGCCAAATTACGCACCTGAGAAACCATTGAGAGCTATGATTAATTTAAGGAAACTTATCCTATATACACTGATTTATCAAAAATCTAGCTATCATGTGTAATCCCTTCTAATAGATCATGAAGAAAGGAACCAGTTTTAAGTCGGATGAGGAGTGCTAGACATTATTTGAGGACATCATGAAGTACCAACAACAACCTGAATTTATGATGCCACCTATCTTAGAAAATCCTATATTATTATATGTTAATTTAAAGTAATAATCACCTGGTTCCATCCTTGATCATAAGAAAATTTTGATAAGAAGAAATTGTTTATAATATCTCAGACAAATGCTCCTAGACATGGATAAAAAATAATCACCTATCGATAAGTTATACCTTACACTAGTTTTTTACATTACATAAGATGCAGTATTATCTACAAGAACATGATATACAAAATGTGTTTCTAGTGGACCTCTTAAAGTATTTTCTAAATTAACCAATCCTAACAGTAAAGATGCCATTATGGGTAGTGATCCTCTAGCAGTTCTAGCTAGGTTCATTCCATTGGAGGTAGTTAAGGGTCAAACATTGGAAGAAGTTATGGTGAAAAATCCAACCCTAAAGGAATATAAATTGGGTGTTTATTTATTAGATGTGGCTATCCTTTTTATGTATCTAGCTAGGATGTGTTTTTTATATTAATTTTGTCGGTTCCTCTCATTCCCTGACTAGTATAAGGATTTACAATACCAAGATTAATAGATCATGTCTGGGGATCATCTTCATCAACCCGATATAAGTCATCCTTCTTTACTCATTCATGTTGTCAGAATGTTGCAATAAAAATGAAGGTGAGTATCAAGATATCATTACTGGTGTCAAGATGACCCTTGATATTAATTTCTCTAACTTTCCGGAGAATGATGATTATGAGTTAGAAATAAAATAGATTAATGGTGACTAAATAATTAGAATGTCAGAGCTTGTTCCCCAAATATTGCATAATATCCCACTAATGACCTGGTTTCCTAGTCATTTGGACTTGACTCCTATCCCTCAGTCACAGAATGGTCAATTAAATGTCTTTGAGTCCTATACACATATATCAAAAAACCTAACTATTATGACCTGATCATCCATGTAGTGCACCAACTGGTCATCACTCCCACAATTTTCATTGATTATGATACGTAAAAAGAAAACCAATAAGCTATTGGTCCTTCTGTTCCATGACCCTCAGATTCCCCCATAGTAGAGGAAACAATCGATTTGATAACTCCCTTTTTTGAGTATCTTCATAATTTCCTTCTTCCACAAGACCTTGCAAAGCATGATCGAATCCCCTAGCATGCACGTAGCATGATTCACCCAACATAGAGGGACTAACCCTAAGAAGACTCTATACAGATGTGGGTATTATGGAACTCTCCACAATTATATTAAAGGAGATGATATTTCCTAGGTTATGTAATAATTATATTCTAGGTACTTGGTACCCATCATACAGGATTGAATCTCTCCCACAAGATTCAAATACTGGGCTACATCTGGCATATAGTGGTCCATTATTACAGTAATTAATCAGAGAGGTGTAACGCATGTCAGATCATCTCTAAAATTGTTCATAGAAGACTATTTTTTCTCCAAACAACTATGTTTGATTATCCATTTTCAGTATAGGGACTCAACATAATGGTTCAATACCTTCCAATGAAAGCATTCCAATGTAGGATCATTCTGATTGAAAATGTATTCTTCTATAAAAGGTGAATATAAATTCCCTAAAGGAATTCAATGATAGATCCATGATCATGTTTGTGAGTTACCATATCATCCATCAATTTTGAGTTTCACACAATATTATCATAGAAAAAGAACCAAATTCAATGCCTTTTTGCTAAAGATGGTGTACAACTAGTATAACATTTGGTCTAACCATACCAATCAATACCACACATAAGAAAATGGATTGATCAAGGAATTAAATAAGACCCTCCTTAACAGTATAATGAAGATGGTGGGCCAGAATAAGAATAATTTTCTAGGAAAGCTGTCCAACACCCTTTCGTCAAATCAAAAAAGTGTCATATTTCCACTGAGATGACCCCATATTCCTTAGTACATGACATAGTGGTTGTATTTACCATTTAGGTTCAGTTTATATTACTCAAAACAACAACCTATAACTATAAGATTCTAGAAATAATCATAGTCGTTTTTATACTCGATCTGGATTCCATTTAAGAGTGAAGCATCCAGACCTTTCACAATCCAGAGAGGTACTAGAATAGTGTAGAGAGATATTTCAACCAAAATGTTTTCTTACACTCCTTCCATCCGAGGACTGGTATTGGATCTCAGAACGTAGATGACACCTAGTAAGAAGTGTAAAACGATTTATCCCATGTGTTATGGACCTTACATCATATTTGAGGTATATTCTTACAAATAATACTATATAATTACCATTGTCAGGGAGCCCACCACACCTATCACCAACACCAAGTTTCTTACGAAATACAGCACATAGGGATTCTGAGTCCAAGCATCATGTATTTAAACTGTGAATGGGTCCCCCCATAAATCTTTGGTGTGGTTTTGGGCCAATTTGGAACTAAATTCATATTAGGTTTTCCACTCCATAAATCTGCACAAACCTTCTCTGGATTCTCATATCATGATAAAAATCTACAACATTAAACTAAGAGCCTATCAGTCCAGACTCTACAAACTCAAACTAGGTTTAGGGTCTAGGCACTATGACCATAAAATATTCACTATGGTGTATATAAAATGACCATAAACTATTTTCATGGGTCTCATCTTTATGACCCTAAACTAAAAAAAATCTCATTAGTCTATTCTATTCAACCTTTAACTATGATTCCATCTCAATGAAGTACGACCTTAAACGAATCATAGTGGTTCCAAGCATTTGGAGAATAATATATTTATATCCACTATAGTATGACTTATATGACATTAAAATGAATATCTTTATGTTCTCAATACATGATGTTAAACAATGATCTTACTCTAAAAAAGCTAGGATTACCCTTAATAAGATATGATTTACCCCATCTAAAATTTGTTTTCCACTTATGATAAGTAGGAGATGTCTAAGAACCATACCCTATGTAACAATCATGGGATTCCATATGGAAATCATGATATGTCACAATTAACTCAATAAAGATGATTTCCCACATCAGTTCTGGTCTTCTACCATGCATGTTCTAGAAAAATTTGGGTCTTGATTCCCATTCTCATGGGACACTTAATGACTATTGGAATTCTCATCTTTGGGTCCAATCACAAATTTATCAACCCTTTCATCCCCTTGTCTCTAGTTATGGTCCATGCATTATGAAATTAAGCTATGTGTTGTTTTCTTCCTGATACTTTTGCAGCATAGTAGTATTATTTGGCTCCATTCAAGTCAATTTTTACCTCGTTCATGCAACACATATACCCATGGAAACAAATCCACCCATATCCCTAGAATCGTTACTCTAAACAGATTTATCAACGTCCAATCAGTTTTCATTTAAACCAATTTCCATGGTTCAGATTGTAGGACCTTATGTTTTGTGTTACCATATTTAGGATAACTTCATGTGGTTCAAGACCCGTTTATCTCCATTCACATCATGTATAAACACTTACACTGAATGAAAATACTTGAATAAACCTCCCCATGGAACATGTACTATGACCATAAACTATTTTCTGAAGTTCCAAGCATTATTTCCTCAAACTAGGAGCCCTCATCCAAGAACTATGACCCTAAAATTTGGTCATTCGCCCTTAATTCTCATGGTCTGCTTCACCCAATATTTTCTTGAGATCCCATTCCTACACAATCCATAACTATGTTTGGATTGATTCCCATCCTCATGGGACACATAGTGATTCCTAGAGGTTCTATCTCTTGGCCCAATCGATGATTCACCAAAAAATCATCCTTTACCTTTGTTGATATTTCCCCAAGATACTCTCATGGGGCCTTCTTTCTAGGTACAATAACCATTAATTTACCTTGAACCATTAATAGGATGAGATTCCCTTGTATCCTAATATTAAGAAGAAAATAAATGGCCTCATAATTGGAAAGCCTCACATTCATCCTTGGTGACACCACAAAATATATTTTATGCACTTCTCTGCAAAAGTGACGATATGATTCTCACATAAGAAACAAATTTCATGTATGAATAAATATGTTTTCACTAGGAAGGAGGAATATGTAGGCTGGATTTCTATCATCCAAAATACTACTCCATACTAATGGATAAATGCAATGATTCCCCCATCCAAGAGTAGGCAATGGATTTACAAGATCGATGATGAAAAGGTTTCAACACTTTAAATACAATTTCTGAGTTTCTTCCAAGAATAAATCATGTTTTTACCATCTCAAAAAGTTTATATCTCTCCAATACCATCGATTTGACTAGTCGTAGAGCCCAAAAAAACTTACAAATCAAAAGTTATGGAACTCAGAAGATGGATAAATTGCACAAAGGGACCTATGATGAGGACCTACGTAGAGGACCTATGCGAAAATTTAATTTCTACACCCCTGTGCGGAAGAGATATGTAGTAGGCCTATGTGGAGAACGTATATAGAAAACTTCTCTTCGACCAGGTCCCCTCCATGAAAAAAAATATAACCCTTGGGCTCCCCATTTGAATGGAAGAAAAAGCTGGAAGAACTCCCCAAGCTCCCGTTGCGTAGATAATTCTCCCAAATCCCCAAATTAACTCAGGTAACTCTATAAAACACAAGATAAGAGATAATTAAAGGGAGAAAAGTTTCAAAGTCCAATTAAGGTCAAGAACATATGGAGTTTCATGGAGCACCTAGGTTAGGCACCTTGGCAGTGCACCTGCGTAAAGCAGCTACACGGGGGAGATACGATGTGAACCTACGCGAGGCACCTTGGAAGAGCACCTGTGCAACCCCGCTGGTCCATACTACATGGGTTGAGCCCCCACACCCCTTCATGGGGTCAGTATCGGGCTATGATCTTGGCCCATTGGGCTGGTCCCTTCCCTTACATCATTGACCTCGATGAAAAATGGAGAGTCACACTGCAAACTTTTCAGGTTCAGTTGACAACATTTTCCAGTGTAGCCTTTCTGTGTCCCTACGTTCATCCTCGTAATACCATCATTTGAGACCATCTATCACACTCATTTATGTTCTTTGAGGTGACATACTCATCTTGGTTTATTTCACATGTTACGAGTTTCTAATCTCTTTATGGATTCCTCGAGTAACCTGAGGTGATACACTCCTCAAGAAACTTCTCAAACCCCATCACCTGACTCCTCCTCCAGGTTAAATATCAAATGGGAATCCCCATAAGGAGTAAGCCCCAACCAAACGCAAATGGGAATTCACCTTAGATTAAGGCCCAACCAATCTCAAATGGGAATCCTCTTTAAGTTTAATCCCCATCCGAACCTCTTACGGGTATCCTCCATAGAAGTAATCCCCGACTAATCTCAAAGGGAATCCATCATGGTGTAATCCACAAAACATCATCCCTTATTCCTTTCATTGGACCCTTTTCCAATTTGAAGTGAATAGATAGAGGGATCATAACATCACCCTCTTCATGTGTCGCCTCGCTCTCTTCCCGTGTCGCCTCACCCTCTTCCACCCTTTCCACTGTAGGTGCACCCTCTTCCACTGACAATGGAGGAAAAGTGTATGTGTCAGTGTTGAACCTTTCACACCCTCTTGTTTCTCACACCAAGCATGACTCACATGTGCTAAGAGATTCGTGATGATTACAACATGTTCACAAACACTCATATTTAATGAACTATGAGAACTATGATTCCAATAATAATTGGGATATATAGGAATCCCTCTCAAGGCCGAAGATCACTGGATACCCTCTTTAGAAATCCAACCATAATTCCCTTAATATGGGCATCCTCCTTATGAATAATCCCCAAATTAAACCCCGAAAATCTCCATGGAATCTATTTTAGGAAGTAAGACCAAACTCATTTCTCTCAAAGGAATATACTCTCCTATGAGATTCATCAAACTACATGGGATTTGATACCATCCAAATGGGATATGTAGGAAGCCTCTTTGAGGTTCAAACCCATCATTTCAAATCAAACTTGTTCTCCTTGGACAATATTCCAAAGAGGGTCTAATGTTACTTGAAAATCCATATCCATTGCATGTTCATTGGGATGTTTTTATCATAAGTACCACACCAAACTCCAACTAAGAACCTTTATCTTAAACATACTTACCACATGAAATTTAATTGTATGGTTAGGTCCTTATCACATGACCTTAAAAGGTATGATGTGTCCAAATAAGTGGCATCTAACTATGGGGGTTTTTATTCAATTCACAAGGATACATAGGTAACCCATTTCATGGGTTCAATCCCAATATAAAAACAATCCTTCATCTCCCTAGATAAAAATAAAATTTGTAGTTCCCCACTGAGTGGCTTAAAACCCATTAGCATCATAAAGATGATTAAAAGAATCTATAAAGAGTATATAAGAGGATACCATTGATGGAGATTCTTGAATACATACGGATATCTCCATTAATGAAGAAACAAGAATACTTACAGATGATTCTAATTTTTACACAAGTCAATAATTGATTGAAAATTATAAGGGAAACATATGTTATAATTGGTGAATTAATAAGGATTCATGAAAATATCTTAAATTTATAAAGAGAGTCCCAAAGTAGACAATAATTCCCCACAAAAGGGTGTGATGAGTACGACCTCCAATCCTCTAGACCAATACATTTTCTTATGTATTTTAAAGTTGAAACATAACAAATTGCTGCCTTTGGAAAGTAAGTCCCCTTTAGATAAAGAACTACTGGGAGTTTCTGGTTCCAAGAATAAATCCAATGGAAACCTCCTATAATCCAGGGTTTGTTTACACTAGAACACACTTTCCAAGGAGCTACAAATCAATCCTCAACACAAAATGTTAAGCTATAGTCTTACACCATATAAGTTTGAGACGTCTCTCAATGGGAGATTATTTTACCCTATATCAAGCTAGGATGCCTGAAATGAAAAATATGGGATGAAGAAAATTCCTCATGACACGATGTTATGTTGTAACCTTACCATTTATAGATTTGGTATTCCTTATATCCTAATATGAGAGGAATCAGTATCATCATTTTTAGGTTACCCCCTTCTTTTACCAGCCTCTTACCATGATATGTTCTTGAACTACGTATAGCTATATTCCTATCCTTATGGTATATGTAGGGATTCCCAAATATTTCAACATTGGTCCACACCCCTTTATTGAATTATTTTGGGACATTCCTTCTCGAATGTCATGATGTTGATCGGGGTATAGTTTTATAGGTTCTATGTGAAAAATGGTCCTTTGAAACCTCCTTTCACGTCAATTTGTCACTCTTTTATGCAACACATGATTATTTTCTAGAAATTTTTACGCACCATCAGTCCATGCTGGGGGAACATAAACCAACAAAACACTATATAGTCCAAGCTTAATGAATCAAAACTAATTTAAACCATAATCTAATTTGTATGACTTTAGACTACCAATCCTAATTTCCTCCACATGTGACATTAAACTGCAATCTCATGCTTTGAAATAAACATAGGATGCCTCATATGAAAAGTATGGGATGAAAATAAATTTTTTATACCCCATATATGATGGGGATGACTCATGCTGTAGTTGTGATATAAACCACAAATTACCCTATATAAAATCGGGATGCCTCCCCATGTGATATGTTTTGATATCCATCCCAAAGAGGATGTCACCCATTCAGCATCAGTCCCCTTCCACTATGTGTCTTAGAACCACGTTTTTCTTGATTCCAGTCTTTATATGATATGTACCGATGCCCTTATATTCCATCATGTTCCCATACTTTCCATCAAATTATTTCTTATAAATATCATAATTCCTATTTGGATCATGACACTGTCTTTGATTTGGATGACCATCATCCTCCTCGTATAAGAATGCTCCATTAAATAATATTTTCATGCCCCAATGGTTCACCTACTATCCTGGGATCACTCCTCAAAGGGTCTTTGGTAGAAAACAGTAGATATCATGTTTTGAACATAGTCAGTGGTCAATATCGCAATTGTTTAACCCATATAAAATTAATGCAGGTAGGAAAACTATTTTTGAAAAATTATCATTAGTTGTTCTTCATCCATCAGTTATTCATCTATCACTATCCATGTATTTAATGTCTCCATCACCCTCATGGGAGTTTTTGGCCATTTACATCCCTCATTGTATTCTCTCTTTCAAGTAACCTAAACACCATAACACTCTTTATTTCTCTCATTGATAATGGAATATCCTAGATTAGGATTCGTTAGGGGGTTTTACTGAAGAAAGGTTGAGACACATGTGTTTCCTCATGGTTAAAACTCAATGACCTTAAACTATGAGTTTAAGTATAATCATCCTAAATCTAAACGATGTGTAAGTATCCTCTAGAATGTGTCATGTGGGGGTGGGCCCTCCTTGGTCATCCATACATGTTGGTTTTATCACTCATCTGTGCTTCACATTCCTCTTGAGATGCCCCTGATCCATGAATTGGACCATAAACTATTTTTCATTGCTCCAAGATATACAACCTTAAAATAAAATTCATGGTCCAAGAATAATGAAATTAAACTTCATGCAAGTTTTCTTAGAATCATTTTATGTGATATTGGGCGGCCTCCAAGGTACCTCCTTTCGCATTGTGTTATATTTCATTGATGTTTCACATGTTCGTTTGAGACACACCACCCCCAATGTCAAATAATTTGGACCCTAAACTATTTTCCATGATCTAAAATATATGATAATAAACTAGGATCCCAATTACCAACATCAAAACCTTAAACACTTTACAGTATACCCCATATGTTTGACATTTAATTATTCTTCTTGTAACTATATTAACATCTGGTTACCTCTCCTTTATTCTATTTTATAACTCCTTATGGAACTCATGTTTCAAAATTTATGACTTTAAACTGAGAGAAAAGACTATGACCAAATATCAAGGATTCAAACTATGATCAAGACATCCAAAGAATATATTTGAAGGAATTGGTCCTCCTTTGAACCTCCTTTAACATTATGTTTGTCACTCCATTTCCCCATACATATCCTTTTGTTGAAATCCACCCCATGGTATGTGCATCAAGACCTAAGACCATGTGTGACTAACTCCAAGTTTTATCTTGGAGAAAGGCTTTATTGGATCCATTTACATCATCCCACACAACCTTTCACCTAATGTTAAAATACAACCTCATCCTATGTCATGAACATGGGATTCCCTCTTTACAAGAAATAAGGAATAAATGATGGGAAATATAATGTATAATCCTGACACACTATTTCATAATCACATGATGATAAATTTTTTGATACCTAATCCTCAAGGTATGACACAACATTGCATGTTCAACATCCTCCCCATATAAAATTAAACTACATGTCTATCATACCAATTTCATGATGTAAAACTATAAATAATCTTATGCCCTTTCTTGAGAATACCTCTCCCTTAGTGTCGGTCACATAACACATAAATAATGTTCTTTGACCACCGCTCGACATCCAAGACATCGCTCCACTTGGAATAAGAGTTTGAAATTTTATCAGACCAATATTCCCACTCCAATGTAATCTAAGACACAATTTCATTATTCCATGGCTGTTGGAATCCATTATAACATTCATTGTATTCATATTCATAGTTTTTAGATCCATTTTTTTGGATAATCATCCCTTTACATGTCTGAATGTCCTCCCTAACGATAATAGTGGTTAGAAAAAAGGGTCACCAATCATCCTAGACCAATATCCTGGAGGAATTTGGACAGTATTATATTTTATGTATCGTGTTTTAGACATGATAAGCATTTGAACCTTAGATGTTTTCCCCCATTCCTAGATAAAAATGTATAGATGCCTTGTTTTGAACATGGTGAGTAGTTTTCCTATATCATCATGTGAAATCCATTGTGTTCTATGTTTTGGGTGTCCAAATTCACACTTTTCATTCCCCTTTTTTGGGTATAATTTAACTCCCAAAGCATTACCAAATTCAAGAACTAGCACATGTTGGGAAATAAATTTACTTATTTAGAGATCCCCACACTCTAGAAACATCCCCTCTTAGCCTAGAAACTACCATTGGTTAGTCAAAAAATGCAAACATCACGTGATAAATGTTTTCTAGAAAATATTTATTTATTTAGGGATCACATGGTTGTCATATTATTCTCACACTTAGAATGAGTCACATGATCATTGGTATTGGTCATTTGTAATCTCATGAATATTAAGGATGGGATATAATAAAGTAAAAAAGAACATATTCATGAATGAATTAGTTTAACAAAAACCAAAAAATGTTTTAAAGGTTCATACACATATTAGATCCACCCCATTGAAAGATTCACCTAATTATTGACCTCATTCATCGTGTGTTTGATCTCATCTAGTCTATTTAGAGTGGCCTCTAGTGTCTTATAATACTCTTCTAGGTCTTATTTACCTTCATTGGATTTGTTATAGATTTATTTGGAACTAGTAAAAATCATATTTCACTCATCCTAGAAATCATCCACCAAGGATGTCTCCTCCGCCACCTTAGCATCAGCTGCCACCAACTTGGCCATCAAAAGAATGACAATCTCAACATGAGAAGTAGTGATGGATACTTTATCTTGAACCAAGAATTCTAAGATAGATATATCCCATTCATCTACCTGATGTGCCCAAGAGACCACCTAAGTGTGCTTATATAAGTTGAGGTCAAGTGCCTACTATTCAGTATGTGTCTTGTAGATGAGAATTTTTGGGCCGTTGTGTGAAGGATTCTAGATTCCACCACACTGGTCTCTAGGATGGTTAACAAGTGTTGGTGAAATACCACCTGACATAAAAGTTAATCTATCTGGGTATGAGTGATGATGTTCAGAACATTCCTCCATGTCGTATGGTGAACAACCTAGTTCTCCTCTGTGGAATCCGAGTTGGAATCTGTGAAGTGTTCGGGTGGTACAAGCCCATATAGGGGGAATATATCAAACACATCAATCACCATCTCATACATGAATGTTTCCTCTACTATGAGTGGATGGAAATATATTCCCATGAATGGATCCTCCTCAAGTACCCTTTCTAGTGGTGCAATCCCTACCTCTATTCCAACAACTACCACTAATTGAAATTATGGGGTAGGTGCATTCAATTTAACCTTACCATATACTCTACCCTCTATAGTTACTCCATCCACTGACAGAATTATTCTATCTTATATCATGAATTCGTCTCTAACAAAAACCTCTAGTGGAGCGTTAATGATAGGCTCAACCACAAAAAATTCTTCATCCAACCATATCATAGGCACCATTATAATTCAATAAATCATGGGAACAATATCATAATCTCCACCCAGTGGTACCATAATGGTTTTTCCAACTTCTGTGGTCTCCCCATCAATTTTTGTAGGAAGCATAGTGACCATTGTCACTGCCTCATCCTTTGGCACAACTCAGTCAGACATTGATGATAGCAGTTGATCCCAAAATTCCATTTTAACTACTATTTTAACATGATTCAGTCAATAATAAGACTAGAAAAGATAAAATACCAAAAAGGTGTAAAGGGATTATGTGAGTAATATATCATGGTGAGGAAATCAAGAATGTTCATGGGTAATCCCTCTAACAAGGTTGTTTCCTCTACAGGTGTTGATCAAGTCACGAGTGTTAATTTAGTAGATAAATGGACACTAATGACTGAAATATCAGGGAGGTCATTCACACTCTCCCCTTTAAGGTTTGAGGCTCATTCACCCACTTCTCAAGGTTCTTCACTGAATTCCCACTCCTCCATACTCACTGATTCCTGCACATGTTAAATAAGTAATTAGTAAATATGTTTAACGTCTTAGTGATATCCAAAAGTGCAGAAAGATCAGAGGATTTACCTAAATGGAAGTATTATTTTCAAATATTTCTGAGTTTCTATAGCCATCACATACCCAATACACTCCTTATTCTTCTCCCTAAACTGCTTTAGGATCTGTTTTTTCCATAGGGGATGGGAGAGGATAATACATGCCCATTATAATCGTTATGTGGTAGGTCATGGGACACACGATTCCATGAGAGTAGACCACATCATTTTCATCCACAGGTATTTCCTCACCTCGGTATGGGCGACATATAATTATACCTTTTCTTGAACAATCACATTGAGGTATATCCTATTAGTGATGAGATACTACTATATACCTAAGTTGTGGTGATTTACTTGTGAATTCTCCAACTCTCCTGATCATTGGGAAAAACATCACTGGGAATATATGGGTTATGTATTTGCTTCCCTTGGCCTTATAAATACACCCTTAAGATCACCCTATAGGTTTATCCCTCCTCCCATGACTATTTTCCTAGGGGAGGTGCAATTTATTATTCTATTACACTTCTAACATCCTCTTCCTGTGTCGGGCCATGGAACGTTGACCCATTGACTATTGATCTCTCCTCAAGACAAAACCTAAATCCATGGAATATTATAATCACCACTCTCCCATAGGCCTATGGTTGTGGGGAAACTCCTTTATTGACATGGATGATTTTCTGCCTTATCATATCCCAAGGATATTCACTCCCCCAGCATAGTGCGTAGTCTTGGGAAAGTCCATATGCAAAAGTGGGCAGTGATAGCTTGTACCACCCTTTCTCATCCTTCCACATAAACATGTGTCATATTCTCATCATAAGCTAAGGATATTAATAATGTAACACGACCATGTACACCTTGGGGGAAATATTCTGTAAGAATCAGAACTGCCTTGTGAATTGATGTGGGTTGTACGGCTTGTAGATCATGTCACAATCAACTCTTTCCACCAACACCCCACCACAAAAGTCTAGGAGTCATGATTGTTTCTAATTTTTCAATGTACCATAACGGGTCACCGACCCCATTGGATGAGAGACTGTGTGAAAGATGAAGTTATCTACTAGCCCAACCCTCTCTAGGAAATCCATTGGGCCCAACCTTAGCACATGACTCTCTATAATGTAGTGGATCATTGGCCAAAAGATCATAGTGGGATGAGAGATAGGGATTGGGTACTCATATCCCCCCATGTGTGGGGCCACCAATATTTACCAGAAATTGAGGGTACAACACACATGGAGTGGTGTATTCCCTTAGATGATGTTGTGGAGCACCTTGTATAGCTCAATATTTTCTCCCAGACCATTATATTCCCGTCTATTTCTTCTCAATGAGAAAAAGAAACAATGGATCCTTCAGTGCCCATTTCCCTTTTCTAGGTCTGTTTCATGAAGATTCACTCATGAAGCGTGCTTCATGAAGGTCATTTTTGCAAAGGTTTGTTCAAGAAGGATGGTTTTACAAAGTATTTTTCATATAGAACTATTTTTGAAGCTAAGGCCACATATTTGGTGATCATCATGAGTGATGGGGATTGAAATCACAAAGCACTCATGAAGGGGAGGAGCTTCTCAAAAAGAGTACATATGATTATGACCTCTAGAAAGTAGAGTGGTCCAAATAAGGCGTCCCTCCTCTATTTATAAGTGTAAATCCAACTATGGGTAAATTATGGTATTAGAAAAGTTTGAATCATGGATAAAATCTATCAATGAACTTCTCAAATGGTATTTTATAGCCCATTTTTTGAAGATTCACCCTCTGAATCTGACCCTCATTTTCCCCCAACAACTCCAATTTTAATAGGGGAACTTTTTAATAGAAAAATACACATTTCATGGGAATTTTGTAGGAACGAAAAAAATTGTTTGGGTTGATTCTGAGCCAAAAATCCAAAAAAACATATATGGTTCTGTTTGAGGAAGACAATTTCGTCATGAACAACCAGATCTTGTAATGATTTTGGGCTAAGAATCTCCTTCAAGAACATGTGAAGGATTAATTTTAACCTTTGTGCATCGACATTTTGATTCACATAGTTCATTGAAGAAATGTGAAGGATTGATGGTAATCTCTATGAAAGCGACATTTGGACTTATCTAGTAACACCATCTCTTGATGCTCATAATGTTTCATGAAGGCCTATAATCATTGTGAAACCAACATTCCTGTAAATAGACCCTTTTGTCCAAATTTTTAGGGATGAATCATGAACTTTGAACTTCCAAAATCACATTGAATTCACAAACCACATGATCATCATAAGGAAAAGATAAAATAGATCACTAAAGCTATCCAATCATCTCAGAACTACTTCAATTGTATTTTAATGATCCTCCACTTAATGTATAGGTGACTTTCTCAAAGGCGTATTCCCATCATAGAAGAATAAATACCTTTGTCGCCACATCAGCGATGGCATAGTGATGTAGGGTCAAGGTCCAAAAGAAATGGAGTGTGGTGAGGTCTGGGGTTTGATTCCTACGAGCCTGATCTTGGGGGAAATTCAACCTCCCATGTACAACTCGTATTATCGGGTGACGCAATTTGTCACTTGGAAGGATGAATGGTCACACATCCCCTAGATGAATGATTTCTATGTCCATCCATCGATGACTGAGATGTTATCACATGAGACACTCTATCATTTAGACTGGAAATGGATCCTCCTAAGATGAGGAATTATGACCTATTTTCTTGGAGGGGGTTCATTAGTGTGGAGGATTCAATAAGGACAATGCCGATGATTCCCTCATTGAAGAAGAAAGATATAAGAAATCCTTTTGTGGATCCTGGGGATTCACGAGGTATCTATCCTTAAGTGGGAATTAGGAATTCACTCTAAAGTAGGGTCACTCTATTTTTCCAAGAATACTCATTTTGGAAACCCCCAAACTATATGAAGAACCAAATACTTTTGATCTATCCCTTAAAAAAACTCCTATATTTTATAACCAAAACATTTGGGACTCTTCATGGTTCCTCCTTTCTGGATGACACCCCTTCACGAAGGTTTAGTTCCCAGGGACTTGATACAAATCCATGACCGATTTTGCTTCACCTTGAGTCCCTAGGTATTCCACCCACTCCTATGTCATCCCACTCTATTTCATTTTTGGAATAGGAATCTAGTATAACTATCACTTCATATAATTGGTACACTAATGTTTTATGCTTCTAATCATAGACACCCTAACTCGAAACTCATGATTGAACACTCCTCCATGACAGTGCCAATTCCATGCCATATACTGAGGTGCATGAGTGTTGGTCCTGTAGGACCTAGGGGTGGAATATTAATTGGAAACTAGGGACCTATCTTAGTGTCTATTATTTATGAATAATCTTACTACCACATTGACATGGTCCCCCTATAGGATTGATCCCAACAACATTTGAGAAGCATCATATAAAAAAGTCTTGTTCTACATCTTAGTCATACAATGTTAAACTGCATGAAAACATACTTAAAACATGGCGTAATACTATTATATCAGTATGTGTTACAAAAATAGGATTTCCCACACACAATCATCATGGGACACCACCCTCTCCAACCATAGAGTAAAAGTAACCCCAGAGGGTAGCATCCATGAAAAATCCCCACACCACCCATTTTTGACACTCAATCTATGACACAATATTTTTTACCTCATGATGTTAAGCAGCATGGATCGGTCGTTTCTTATCACCTTAAAAGGAATCATTGAAATTAAGGTGTTTTTAACCCTGTCTCTTAAACAAGGTATGTAGGAAGACTCCTAGAGGTTCAATTTTAACAATGTTAAACCAGGTTATGCTACCTTACATAAAAGGGACATACCTCCTAGATACATCCCCACGGGGTTTTCTAATCCACAACCCCATATCGTCCTCCATGGGTCATTTAGACCTATTTGTAAACTACCCAGGTGGTCCCTCCTTGGGACAGAACTCCCAGATCATCATCAATAGGGTGTTCTAACTCCTTTATAAACCTTAGTGTGACATATTACCTCATAGGGAAACAAATCATAAAGCCCCTCCATAAGGAATTATGATCTATTAGTAAACTCATGTGTGAAATCATATCTTATTGGGATAGAACCAATGGATCCTCCTCCATAGAGTGTTATGATCCATTAGTACACAAATATGATATGACATTTTCCCTCATATGGGAAGACCACCTAGATTTTCTTGAGTGGGGAATTTTTATCCAAATCCTTGGGTCCCTCTATATTTGGTGTTTTGATCATATTTTAAACTATCATGATATTCTCTCTAAGGAAAGAACCTCATAGATATGCCTATATGGGGCGTTTCAATCCACAACTTCATATTTTCCTATACAAGATGTTAGATCCAATGGTAAAACCAGGTGTGACATATTCCCTCATAGGGACACACCTCCTTGATCATCCTCCATATGGAGTTATATTAAACCAAAAAATCTCCACAAGAAATTAAACTCATTACCTTATCCATCTTTATAGGTAATTTCAATCCATCTCCACATAATGTATACAAAACCAAAATACCTACCCCGTGAAATAAACATTGCATGCATGAGTTAAAAATAAATGAAGACCTTGGTACCTAGAATCAATTACCTCATTATTGACATATTATTCCTTGGTTCCAATGTCTAAGATGCATCATAAGAAATCATCTTCCAAGTGGAATATTTATAGGTGACAAATGGCCTAATGTCCAGACATTCCCATAGATTCCCAAGGTGACTACTCTCAAGGATAAATGTTGTTGCCCTATCAAGAAATAAGAAGTGTAATTAACTAGTATCCTTAAAGATATGGCACCTAAAATGAGTTTCATAAAGATGAAATAAATCTATAAGGGTGACCCGGACTGGGAAAATGTGCTCTAAGGAGAAATCCATGGATGGAGAAACCAAAATCCAATCATCTATTTTTGATCATGGAGAGTAAATCGCTGACTAAAGTGATAAAATCATCTGATATTTGGGAATTTAGAATACAGGGAAACAGAAGCTAGTGCGTGCATCGACATGAAGGCGGGACCCAATGAATGAGTCTGAAATAATGATGATTTGTGATTTATGAGATTTCACTTATGTTCATGCACCATGGATTAGTACGTAGGTTCACATGCCACATATATATATATATTTTTGTGTTATAGATAAGTTATTTAATAAAATTCCATGATTTTTACTATCTATTTGAGATACTTTAATTGATAATGTGATATATCACTTCCTTTCCATGCTTTGTGACATATGATTACTACCATTTACGAGTAGAACTAAGCATGTTTTTGTGTTAGTATATATATGATGTCAATAAATAATGAATATTCATAAAGACAAGGGTTATTTCTATGAGGATTAATACCTTGGGATGAGGGTATAATCCTAGTGAAACCATTTTTTGAACACATATACTATCTAAGACTCTATGTTGTAATAATATAATTTTTATTGTAGAATATTCCACCTCATAGATGTTTGATGGGACCACTGGCTGGTAAGGGTGACCTAGAGACCATTATTGTACCTACGCTACTAGTGTAGGCAGTGGTTACTTCCAATTCTCCACTAAAATTCAGTGTGTACTATACCAATTATTTCCAGCTATAGTATCCTCAAATCTTTTAGGGCACTAGAGGGCCAAAAAGTTCTGAGGATTGGGTGGACACTATAGAGATCATCGTTGATGTTGTAAAAACACCGTTGGATATGAATGTGAATATGGAATCTCTATTGACATGAGGATAAGTTGAGATATGGTTGGGAGTTATGGGTTGTGGTGAAAAATGATAAGGTCTCACTTGGGAGGATATTAAGGTTTTTATTATTGGAGAATTGTTCTATGATATGAAAAATTTAATAAGAACAAATGTTGTTGGAATTAAGTAGGGTTTCATGGTGATATCAATATACTCTGCTCTCTTCACTGATCTCTAACACATCACACTTGTTATAGTTAGTAATGAGGCACCAAAGGTTAGTAAGTTCAATTTCAAACTTTGACCAGACCTCAAGATAATGGTCGTGATTTTTGATCTTGCTTCTTACCCTAGTGTACTATATAATTATTTAACAAAATACGATACCACCAAGGAGGACTAGGTTGTTTGTATTCACCTACCCTTCCACACTCATCCAAATGGGAATCCCACTACATCCATGGGTACCTCTTCCAATGGTTGGATAAGGAAGAAACGGGAGGTTTGTTTGATTATTAGTGTGTAATTGGACCAGAGTTTAGCTTTTTCACTCATTCTAGTTCTAATCCATAGTGTTTCAACTCTGGGATGTCTATACACTATAGTCGGTAGTTCCCAACACCCTAGGTCCAGTGCTAGTAGTGTGGTAGGACATTCCATCTCCAAAATGTTTTTACTAGTGTTTCATCTAGGAGGAAGAGGTATCCATGATAATGGAATTGAAGGTCAGTCTATGGCTCACAACAACAAAACTAAAATATCCATGCACCTCAAGGAAAAGTTCAATGAAATGAGACTTTCCTCATTTATTGTATGGATTATATTATACTATATAGTGGAGGGGGTCCATCTACAGTTACAGGTGATATCATGATTACATTTACTCTATCTATTATTTTATTCGATACTAGTGAATCACATTTATTTATAACATCATAAGTAGTTGTTTTGATTGACCTACCAATTATGTTATCTTATAAGTTAGTCTCCCCAAACACACATTTGGGAACAATATTTTAAACACATCTAATGATGCCCGATGTGTGATATATTTTTCACTGGTTATGGGAACATTTTGAAGTTTAGGATATTATAAATGATTTCATTAGATGTGATAATTGTAATTGATTGGATTACAAGATTCTATGATTACATGGAATACTACTATAGGAATGTTTCAGTTAGTTCTCCAAAGGGGGAAATGTTCATGATGACCAAAGAGTGGGAATTTGTAGTTGGAAGAGTTAGACAAGACATTTGTTGGCTCGGGATGATCATGTCATATATAGTGGGATTGGATATTTTAGACTAGTCTATAGAAGAATCAACATTGTATCCTCCTATCATAGATCTATATCTTGATTTATTTTTAAATCACTTCACTGTACTTCCCCCTAATAAAGGATTTGACTTTGAGTTATAGATCATACCATTTTAACAAACTATTTTGATATCCAAATGTCATATAAAACCGCCTGAACTAATGGAAATGAAGGAAAACTTTAATGGCATGGAGAGAAATGGATTTATCAAGAAATTACGTCACCATGACATTCATCTATAATATTCTATAAGAAGAAAATTATATTATTTGGATTTGTGTCTGTTACTTCATGAAGAACCAGTTAATGGAGAAGCACTAATATACCATTCCAAGGATCAATGATCTCTTTGATCAATTATGGGTATCCTAGTTGTCCACCAAGATAGATCATTTATAAAGATATCGTTAAATATTATTTTGATAGGAGGACATACCAAATATGATGTTTTGAAGAAGGTATGGGTTGTATAAATACTTTTTTATTCCATTCGGGTTAAAGAAAAAAATGAAAGTGTTCATGGCCCTCATGATCCATATCTTTCACCTATACTTATATTCATTCAGCATAGTGTTCATTGATGACATCGTCATCTACTATTTTATGTTAGAGAAACCTGATATACACCTAGAGATATCCTTGATTATGATTTGATCACACTGGATTTAGAGCAAGTTATTGAAGTGTAACTTATAGATTATATGTGTGATGTTCTTAGGACATGTGGTGTATGAGATGGGTATATCCATGAACCTATAAAAATTTGAAGAAGTCATGTCCAAGACATGTCCTCATAACATGTTCAATATCAAGAGATTCCTAGTTTTGGTAAGATATTATCAATTGTTTATCCAGGAATTCTTCTAAATAGCAGCAAACTTAATAGTTCTAGAGATAAATAGTTTGAATATTTAGTGGTTGGGCCAATTTGAAGAGGCATGCCTTGAGATAAAGAGAAGGTTAATGATGTATCTAGTACTAAAACTCCCTAATCATGGGATTGGCTATATACTATACAATAATTAACTAGGTTTTGTATTGGGAGAAGTACTAATACATAGGAAAAATGTAGTATCCTATATCTCTCTTAAGTTACCAAAATATGATAGGAACTATCCAACCCATGATTTATAGCTCATATCTATTGTCTAATGTATGGGTAAAATATCTCTTCGATGGGATATTTTTCATGTACATAGACTATGAGAGAATTCAAAATATATTTACTATGAGGTACCTAAACATATGCTAGAGCCACCGGGTTGATTATATTAAAACATTTGACTTTCATATAGATTATGCAACTAGGAAGGATAAAATTATTGTGGATTATCTTAGCTCTAAGATGTAGGATTATTAGAAGGTTGGTTAGAAACCTTCTAAGGAAAAGTGACACTTTATAATACTGTTGGATGATTGGTGGATGAATGCCTTAGTAGAACATGGATTGATGAATACTGATTCCTTGGTAGTAAAATATTCTCTTGTGGTGTGGTCAATAGACGGAAGTATTTGGACTCAATGTGTGATGTAATGAGGAAACAACTTAATAGAGGTGATTCGATACCATGGTGGACCTTAGGTGATGATGATGTGATCTTGGTACATGAGAGAGCAGTATTCCTACTATCATCATGAAATGAACAAGATGGGTAATACATATTGACATTACCATGATGTATCATGAAATTATATAGTAGTTTTGGTGTCTAGTGATGAAATGTGATATTTCTAGTTTTTCCTCCTAATTCCTTACCTATTAGAGGGAGAAATCCAAGAACCATCGACTAGGTGGTCTACTTCATCCCATTACTATACCTATGTGGAAGTGGGAAGTTGTCATGATAAACATTATTATGGGGTTACACATGACCCTGAGGATACATTCCATCGTGTAAGTGATTACTGATCAGTTAATAAGTATTTTTCACTTCATACCGACCATAGAATATCACTTAGTAGAGGACCTCAGGAACCACTATGTTCATGATATTTTAAGGCTACCTCAAGTTCCCTTGATCATTTTTTGGAACTATGAACTTTTTACATCATGGTTTTTTGTATGGATCTTATGATTCCCTTATAAACCAATTTATATTGATAACTATGTACAATACCTAAATAGATAGATATTCCATGAAATATATACACATACTGGATTATATTCTTTGAGTTTTTTTCCTATACTTAAGTGGAGCGTGGGATGATTACAAAGACTTTGATTAATTTTTTTGTAACAATAGTTACTAGAATTTGATTTAGATGGAAAATTACGAGGCTCTATATAGGAGGTTGTATCGCTCAACACTCTTTTTGAATAAGGTGGGTGAGGTAGCTATTATGGTCCCTGAATTGGTATAGATGACCCATGAGAAAATATATATGATACAAAAAAGGATGATCACCACTCCGATCAGAAATATATATTATGTTAACCATAGGTGGAGACTATTGGGGTTCGCTATTAGTGACCAGGTTTTCTTGAAAGTGTCTCCTCAGTTAGGGTATCGATGACTAAGGATGATGGGTAAGCTAGAACCATATTTATCTTGACCCTTTGAGATAAACAAGAGGGCAATGTTAGTGGTGTACCATCTACAAATTCTTTCATGGTACTGATTTATGCATGATTTGTTTCATGTGTCATTTCTATGTAGGTAAATACCAAACTCTACACATGCTATAAATTATGAGGATGTATATATACTATATGACACGTCATATGATGATCATCTAGTGTAGAACGTATATTGGAGAGAGAAAGGTATTCTAGAGAATATGGTACCGCTTACACAGATTTAGTGGTGGGGTGGTAAAATCAATTAGGACATATGGGACCAATATGATGGAATTCAAGATCAGTGGCCTATATTGTTCAAGCAGGACCCCTAGATATAATTATCAAGGGTAACAACTCTTTAGGGGTGGAGATAATTTCAAATACATAAAATTTTGGTTCATTAATAAATGGTTTTCATATATAGGAAAATGTTAAAGCTTGTAAGATTTTTACATGGGTTCTTAAAGAGGATAAATAGAGTGTTATGAAAAGTGGGATGCCAAAACATAGATTACTACACCATAGAGAATGTGGCCACACCATAAGAAAGGCTACTGCATTCTTATGAAAATGGTTATGAACTATCCATTTTTATAACAAGGAAACACTGTAAATAGTAGTTTTATTCCATAGTGTGTACATTTCAGTAGAGGCTATGCCTTTGAGTAAAAGAACACGTCGTAGTTTTCCTCCCATTCTAGTGACTGAAGTTGTATTTGGGTCATTATTCATTAGGATTTAAATGCATTCAATGCATTGAATCCATGAATTTAATATGGGGGGTTTATCTTGGATTTATGGATTTTTTTTCATATGGATATATCATTCCATGGTTCCCAATAAATAGCACCCTTATAAACCATTGTTTGTCACCCCTTAGGGAAAAATCCAAACATTTATAGATTGACCCCCATGTTGCAGACAACCATTTATGCCACATAGGAGTAAAACATGGATCGACCCTATGGTCACATGACTTACCTTTGTTCCATAGATCCCTTTCACACAAATCCCATTACTCTACTCCATGGTGGTATTTTTCTAGAATCCCTTACACCACAACAAATTTCTTGCACAATGATTCCCTTCTAGTAGCCTACACCATTGTGAGTTTTGACCCCCTTGTCTCACATTCCCTGAAGTTTCTATAGAAACCTTTTATTGATCATTTTTAGGTTATTGGAGTCATTAGAATTTTATAATACTCTATTTTGTCTACATAAGTTTTCTTTGTGATGAAAACCTTTATAAACATTGAATTAAACTTGAAAAAACACATGTTAATAAGTTCCTTAAATTCATGGGATCTCGTTTAAACTTGTTTCTAGGATATTTATCTATGTTTTTTTCATTTCTAATACAGGTTTGATTGATATTTTTGGTGGGATTGTTTTTATCCCTTCATATATTTATAATATGTGATTCTGATGAGTGATATTAGAGTTTCCTATTTCTATGTTGATTATGTTCACATGATGTTTTGTTTGATGCTATATACTCATGATGATATGTTATACATACTTATGCTTTCACCCTTGATGTATATTAACAATTACAAGGAAGTTGTCATTTCTAATTGATACATGTAAACAATCATGGAATATTTATCCCTTAGAGGGTGAGTTTTATTTTTTATGATGGTGAGGATGTGGAACCATAACATAGGGTAGAGGTATGAGGATGACATGGGGTCATGTCAAGGGTATACCTATAGTATAATTTATTTTCCAAGTTCCACTCACCATCGAGAAGCCTAGTCGATGTGAGTTACCCATGATTTTAGGAAACCAAGTTATGTTCCCCTCTATATGGATAGATGATGTCATTTATCATCTCCATGAAATCGTTTGAAAACCATACATGGGCCGGTTTGGTGGTTACCAACTAATTCCATTATCTTCCATCATGGAGTTAAAGTAGGTATGACTAAGGAATTGTGATAAATTAATTATATCACTACAACTTAGTTTTTATTATGTTTTTATTATGAATTTATTTTCATTATTGGAATACATTTCTTATATTTGATCACATCATGTAAGGAAGCATTGGTGGTGTCCTACTAAGTATTGTACTCACACACTACTATGGTATTTCTATGTGCTTATAGATTTTATGTGATATTCAGAAAAGGTAATTTTACCTATGGTATATGGAAGATTGGGTGGATAATGGAGCTAGAGATGATTAGGATAGTTAGTGGAGGACCACATAGTTCTTTTCATTATTTACCTACTTTCATTACTCTGGAAAACTCTCTACATTGAGAGATCATATTTATAATCCATGTATGTTAGCTTTATTATTCCCCATTATTACTCTATAGATTTATGGTAATTCATATATTTTTCTCTATAATTCACTTGTAATGAAATGATATAGAGGGTATAGTCTCCCTATTGTCAGAAATAGACCCTTTCAGCTGGTTGGTAACCTATGGCATATGGGGAGGCGCCTAAGAGGTCACGTAACACTTAGCTCGTACCTGGTGGTTTGGGTTAGTGTATTTTCAATATATATCATCAGGGTTTATTAAAATATAGAAATGTACATGACTCATGATACGAATTAATAATATTATTAGTCTAAATATCAATACACACGGTAACAATCAGGAATATACAACGACATGTAAACATGTAGAATTTCTATTTTTGGATATATGCTCATAATTTCATATCTTGAAGATTACTATGTAAAAAATTCAAGATATGGAGTCTCATCAACTAATGAGTACTTTCATATGATATTCTACATAATGTTTTTCCCATCAAATGAATTCATTCAACCATATGACTATGATTAAGAATATCATTATAAAATTCCAAGGTTCTCGTCCTAGATGAGAAATACTTATGAACTTTTCAGTGAGATAGATACGTTAAGACATTATGACATTAATTTTACATATAATAGAAATAAATACGTTTTAAGGTATAAATTAAAATTTATATTTTTTAATTTATATAGGTAAGATAAATTAAAAATTAGTTAGTTATAGATCACTAACTCTAACACTATCCAATTTTGACAAGATAAAATTTCTAAATCCTTTTAGTCCATTAGCTATCAATGGATATTCATGATTTATATTGAGATAGGTTTTTATACAATGGGACCTTCATTTTTTCTTCCATTGAAACTATATCTAAAATAACAGTACTTTTATGAGAAAAATCTCTCATGAGATAATATTTCTATAGTATATACATCGTCTACAGATGAGACCATGGCTCATTTTGAAGAGCCATCACTATAGTATTATAACAATTACTCATGATAGTTCCTTTACTACTAGGAACCACATCATGATATTGATGATGTTATATATCCAAAAGGATTCTTCTATTGTATTAAAAGATTCAATATAATCAAACACCATTGTAGAATTAGAGAACATTGATTACTTTAAGATCTTTCATCTCACAAGATCTCCGTTATGAGTGAAGATTTATCCTAGTTGTGATTTAATATCATCATTATATGTTTTAATGCTAGAATATATATTTCAAAAAATGACTAGTACCTCAAATTCTCCACTATCTAGAAACATAGCCTTATTATGAAAAAAAATACATAATTATTATCTTGATTTCCATCTATTGGTGGTCAATTGGTTCATTTTGATATCTAATTTCTATGGTTACTCCATATGTTACATATGGAATCATATGTAGGATGAAATACATGAGTGAAAAAATCTATGATATGTATGGAATCCTCACCATACACTATCTCACCACATGGGTATGAGGACGTATTTTTTGGAAATATGAATTCCACGAGAAATTGAAAATATTTATATCTTGTGTTGTTATATATCTAATATTTTTAGAAACATGTAAATTTATGTACCTTGATATATTCTAATAAACCTCTTATATAAATCAAGATGGATCTTAATCCCAAAAATATATACTATTCCACCAAATTGTTATTTGAAGAAGTGTGAGTTTAACCCAAGTCTTAGTGGTCTGTAAGATTGGTATCTCATTTCTGATCAGTAATATGTTTTCAACATATACAATAAAGAAAAATATTACAATACCACTAAACCATTTGTAGACACAATGAGAAAATTTATTTTTATGAAACCAAATTTCATTATACCTGCATCAAAGTGATTATTCAATGACATGGAAGTGTGATTTAATAAATAAATTGTTCTTTTCCACTTACATAATTTATTGAAATTATTATGAGTTATAACCCTTTTGGTTTTGTCATATAGAAATATTACTGAAGGTTATCATTATGGAATTTTGTTTTGACACCCATCTACCAAATATCATAGTCTTTGTGAGTATCTATGTCAAGTAGAAATTAGATGGATTTCATCACCAATATTTGTGAATAAGTTTCATCATAGTTTATACCTTGACAGGGTTTATACCTTTTTTGATCTAGTCAGAACATATATGTACTAACTTATCCATTCAAGTAAATTTCCTTATTGAATACTGATTTCCAACCATAAGGATTTACATCCCTGGGAGGATTTACCAAAATACATTCATGAATTTGTCAAATGTAATCTATCTCAAAATTTATTGATTCATTCCATTTTGTAGCTTCAGTGACACTTAATTATTCTATGTTGGATAATAGATCATAATTGTCAACTAATAATGAGTCACCATCTTTGGTGACTTGAAACCCATTTATTCTTGGCTCTATAACCTCTCCGATACTCTTATGTAGTACATGTGTGTCTCAAAAATCCTATACCATGAGGATTTATGTTATATATTCATTTTCCAACTCAATTATCCTTGAGATATGACTTTGGGAAAGTCTATCTTCATACCATTATCTTTGTTGATGATGTGATCCCTTTCAGGAATTTGGGATGTATATCAACCCAAAAATTCTTATAAATGGGTCATAAGGTAATATCCAAGAATTTCTTTAGACATCCAGTAAAGATACACTTAGTGCCTTAGGGTGTCAGTTTTTCTACCTGAGTATACCTTAACAATCTCTCTGCAACCGCACACTCGTATATGTGAAAATATGGATTTTTATCAATAATAAAGTTGATAAGTAATGTTGTTTTCCAATTTAGTTGGGACTCATTTTTGTATGTGTGTAGCTATCTATAATCTATATCTGTAAAATTATAATTAAATACATTCATGATTAATCATTAATCACAACATTTCTAATAAGGTGTGGTTCCACCATTCATTGAAACCACTCCTTTATGGCGTATAATGTGAAATATGATGATCAAGTATCCCAAAATCTCATAGATAATCAATGAACTCTTGGTTGAGATATCATCTAATATGGTAATAGTAGAGTTTCTTTATTTTCCTACCTTGTGGATTCTAAAATTCATTATTTTATTCCGTGAATTTATCAAAGGAATTTGAATGGTACCTCATAAATTTACATTACAAACATTCAAACCCAATCCCTTGGTTTGTGTGTTAAACATTAGTAGAATCCATTAAATTATATGTATCTATTGTACATGCCATGTAACCTATACTAGTTCTTATTTAGTACAATCCAGGACTAGTTATATTCCATGAAATTAATTTAAGATAGATTGAAAATTAATTTTACTGTAAAATCTAATTAACAAGAGTTAGTGTGTCATTAATTGACATTACAAAACATAGGATATCTTACGAATTATATTAAATTTTAAATTAATTTCAAAATTAAATTAAGAACAATATAAAATATATGTTTTTTATATTCCATTTTATCTACATGCGTAAAAACATTCCACTAACTATGCAATTTACATGTATCTTTTTATAATTTATTAACATTGTATATAGTGTAATTATGTGACATGATTGTGGGGTAACTATACACAATTATGACCATATTAGGTAGTTTATATACTTACATTACAAGTTTCAACCTTTTACACATCAATTGTATAATTAATTTTAAATAAAAGTAATTAATTTAGTTGGTATAAAATTATTGTGGATGAGAATCTCTTGGAATGTTTTCTTTTATATTAAGATAAATGAAATAATTAATTAATTAAGATAATTAATTATTTTGAGAATTTTTTATATTAATTTTTACTAATTTAAATGAATGTTAATTTATCCAATTCACATTTTTTTCTTATGTGGATTATCTTGAGATTTAAAAACTTATTAATTGACTTTATTTCATTTAATTTAATCAATTTTTAGGGGGGGGGAGGTTTCAATTGTTATTACTAAATTAAACTAATTTACGTTGTGTCATCTCCAATTCATATCATAAAATTAATAGCATGTCAAGAGTTTGTTTTATATAAACCATATAACCATTAAATTATTTCCCCTAAATTATGTTTGACTAAATCATATGTATGGATTGAAAACCAAGGATAATAGAGGTGGTTCAAGGGGTCTAGGTGATATGAGCCCCGATTATACAAAAAATTGAGGTGGAATACTATAGCTCTAGCCAGAACCAAATCACAGTGTTTTCCCACAAGTGTAAATATTTTTTTATTGTTTACTAGAAAAAAACGGGTCTATAATGCTCATGATTATGCAGTATATTTTATTAATTATTTTTCATGGTTATTTTTTTGATGATTTATCTTACCAGAATGGACCAAAGTCCTTAATGTTTTATTGATTTTGATAACCCCATTTCATGGGATGATGGGGAAACCATACGAGTATCGTAGACTTAGAGATTATACGACTCCTAGGATAAAGAGATATTACATGACCTGAAGTTCATAGGGAATTAAACTAGATTATTACTACTAGGAGATGCCCCTCCCCAACATCTGAATTATGATAATAGCTCTACACCTTTTCATGGATATATGGATATGAATCCCATGAAATAATAGGTTGGTACTAATGGAGTAGACATACCCTCTTATTCAACTAAATCCATTGGTTCTACTCTAGTGATTTCACCTACATTGAATACTCCTCTAGGTCTGCTCTTTTTTTGTAGAGTCTTTCTAGGGAAATTGCACATATCATGTGCCTTGAAGGCCATGAGGTGGCCTAATGTCCTTAATGGTAGCCTAAAATCCTTACATACATAAAGGCTCGGGTGTCCCATAGGCTTTAAACACTCCATTCCCAAACTGGTGGCGAATGGGGAATAGTTCCAGCTACTATAGTACCGAACATTACCTGCTACAATACTACTACAGTACTATTATAGTAATATAGAATTCAGCATCGACCTAGTTTTGAACCTTGGTCTCATGGATGAATTTTGAGAGACATCAAGTAAAATACAATTAAAATTTAAAATACGTGTTAAAGGATAAAATAACAAAATTTATGAACAATAAAAAAATAATCCACAATTAAATATTAATTCATACTATGCCTCCCATCACCTAAATTAATATGCCCCCATAGTTAATGGTTTCATTTTGGAATTTATTTAGGGGAATTTTAATTATCAAGAAGTATTAACAAATATTATGAGTGGAATTTATTAATCATAATGTCTAAGTATCATTATATATACCAACATACAAGAATATACAATGACACAAAACATGTGGAATTCATACTAGTGGGTTTATCCTCCCAATCTTCCATATTGAATATTACCAAGTGTGGACTTATATATGTGAAGTATCATATTCTTATGAGTAGTCACAAAATTTATATCATATGTGTGACATCATATTATTTAATATGACTAAAGGGTTATGATTATGAATATTTTAACATAATTCCAATGTTCTTATCATTGTTGAGAAATTTTTAGGATCAATTCATTATGAAAGATAATCAAGTACATTCTCACCACAAATTTATAAATAAATAATGATACATATGTGATAATATATTAATTAATATCAACATATTTGAATATATATATATATAATATAATGTATAATGTAGTTCATTCTAGGGAACATACTCTTGTGGACTCCCACTTGGACTAGAGAAAACTACTAATGTATTTTTCCCACTATCTCTTACATGATGTTCTTTATTTTACTAATATAGGTATTTTTTCAATGGTTCCCAAACATTTTCATCCATGGAAACCCTATTTACTATAGATTCACCTCACTAATAAAAATACCCAAAGAGATGATATTTTTAGATAATGTTCATTGACTATTTATGTGACCTTGGATCCTTCACAATATCTACTACTACATTATTATCACATTAGTGTTTGAAAGAGTGTTTTCTATTATACAACATATCACATCCTAGGATTAAGTTTCGTATAAAAATAGTTTATTTATCTTCATTACAATATTCAACGTGCCTAGATTATTTAATATACTCACATTCCACATCAAGATCTTATATGATGTTACTATCCCAGATTCATCTAATTTGTAATTTAAATTACCTATATATTTATGGCCTTAGATATTAAAAATTTATTTATATCATATTTATAATTATTCTATGTATGTTTCATGTGATGTTGTGTTCAATTATTTATTTCATTGAAAATTTCATAGTAGTTCTTTAAATAATGATAACTTTGGAATGAAATGATTATATTCTTAAAAATATTTTTTATAGTATTATGATGCCTTATGATCAGACAGAGATTATGTAGTCTATTAGTTGTAGGTACTTGTAAAAATATATAAATAATCTCATGAGGTTAAGACATGGTGATCTCTAATATTTTATATTTTAAGTGTAGAAATGTTTATAGAAATTTCATATGTTTAAATGTCACTGGATACTCATATCCGTGAGAATGTGTAATAATCCATAGAATTTAATATTATTATTAATAAATTACATGAATGAAACTATATTTAATATTTTTTCCTTTAAATACTTTAAAATATAATAAAAAAATATTTTTTAGCTAGGAGTTGAGACATAACAAGATTTTGAGGCCCAGTGGGCCTGATATTGTCTTTATAAATATATGAAATATATTAATATAATGTTGGTGTAGTTTTTTTAGAATTAATGGAACAAATCATAAACAATGTCTCAAATATAAAATCTGAGTCCATGATTGAATCTGGAATGTGGGGTTTACTATATGAGTTACCTTTGGTGGGTCGGTGTTAGACATTCAGTCGAGGTAGTATTCGAAAGTGCGTTTAGCTAAAATTAATAATTAAATTTATTAATTTTTTTCTCAATTTTCATGAACTAATTACCTATACAAAAACACCACTACATAAATTATATAGGTTTATCCATAGAATAATTAAGATAATTGGGAGGAGGCATTAGACATTCTTCATTGGTGGATCGAGATTGGAGGATGACAGGCGATCAAATTGAGGTGTATCAATAGGAAACTAATTCAATGGATCCTTTTCATCACTGGAGGATTAAATATTCACCTGCGTTGGATCCAATTTGAGGTATGTATTATTATTTTTGTTTTTTTCACTTTTTATTAAAATACTTAGCATTAATTTTATTATCATCTTTTTAAATGAAATATTTTGATACCTCTCTTGAGTCTGTTCGATAATTTGAATTATTGAAGTCAAATTATTATTTTTTCCAGCATTAACACCACTAAATATCTATCTAATTCATTTTTTGGCTAATGATTCTGGCATAATGAATGATTCACTTCATTTATCTCAATTTCACCTCATTGTTTTATCGTTTTTCACCTCTATCCCATGGGTTCGTGGTTCGACATTTTCATGGTGGGTTCGAGCATGATAAAACCCATGAATTTCAAGAAGATGATTGAGACATTTTTGTGACGGTTATTTATAGATGGATTGATATTATATGCACATTTTAGGTGATATTTCATGGATTCAAGATATGATGTGGCATTGAGAGGGCACGATATTGTTTCTTGGAGATGTGTGAGGGCTTGGGTGGAAGGAATCTAGCTATCAACATAGGATTGGGCATGGATGGACCTAGATCCACACTCCTCAATGTAATTTGAGGTAGAACCTATGAAATCAGTGGTGCTATGAAATTCATGATGACTTCCTTAGGATTCTATGGAAAACCCAACTATATAACACATTTTCCAGGAATATACAATGTGTTGTCTCATATCCATGATGACTTAGGTTTTGGGGATGATAAGGATCATATGCCAAGTGGATAAGACACAATGTTTTGTGACCTTCCCTAGGGTTTTAATCCATGTTCCAACTGCTCATGGCTAGGACCCCATGTGATCAGACACATTTTCTACTCTGATATTACACTAGCATGCCCAAGGGTACACCATCACCGAATAGTACTTAATCAATTCTAGGTAAATGAACTATTACATGGTAATGACCAAAAATACAATATCTTGGCTAGGAGAACATGTATAGTTCTCATATATCTAAGAAACCATCCATATCACTCTTACATATCATGTATTACTGCATGTACAACCCAAAAATGTGTTGGAATGGACACGACCAGGAGGCTAGGGAGGGTCACATGTCATGTGACTATTGTTAGACATTGTTTACTTTTCTCTAGACCTTACACATTATGCCTCTCCTTCATATGGACTTAGATTCTGGAAGAAGGGTAACCTATAATAATAATTTTCCTTATAGAAAGTGATGGTTTCATTCTTAATGGATTTTGATATATGACATAAGGTTTTTAGAGCATAATGATTCTCAAAGAGATGATAAACCAATTGAAATAGTCAGAAATGATCATTAGAGATAGGCCGGGTGGGAACCCCCTATTTCTCCATAGTGCAGGTCTCTCATAATCTTTACAGTGGTTTATTTGTACCCCCTAATGCACTAGGTCATGGATCATCTACCCTCTCAGTGGAACCATCCTATAATACTAGGGAGCATGTCCCCTGCCCATTATGGTCAACCCCCTAATGCACTAGGGTTAAGATCCTCTATATATACATTCAATGTGGAAACCACTATCATGTTAGGGAATGATTCCTCCAGGTTTTCAGTGGCACCCCCTGACGCACTAGGGAGAGTGTCCTCTATCAATCGATTTAGTGGTATCGTAATATTATTCTTTTGAATTGGTCCTATATATCTTTATTTGAATCCCCTGATTGTAATAATGAATGAGTATTCCAATGGATATTTCCCCCTCAAGCTGTGGAGTAGTGTAGAGTTGTGGGTCCTCCACATGGTTTTCATGGATTGACCTCTGAGATGTTGGGCATTGATGATGAATGTTTAGAGCCATAGGATGACTCAACATACAATTCTGGGATGTGAAATCGATATCCCATTTCTCACTCACATGGGTTTCTTTTGATAATATATTAATTTATATATATATATATAAAGTTTCATTTCCCTCTTACTTTGGGTTGATCTGACCTTTACTATATCACTCTATTTCTACCTTTGTGGTTCTTGGGGCATCCTACTAGGTATGTTGTACTCGCCCCTGCATGGTTATTTAGAAATTTTTTCATGTCTTCAATAGATTATGTACATTTTAGTAGTAAAATAAGTGTAGTATAGTGATACTTGGGAGCTTATACTGCACATTTTGGTCGGGATTGTAGATCTGTAGTTGGACTCTCCCAACTTTCTTTACTCCAGTTATTTTTAAGTTGGGACATAATTTATATTAATATTGCATTTTTCTCCATTACAAATTGGTTTTATTCTATTTTACTCTATGTATTCCCTCAAGGCTATTAAATACAATTTTTACTCTAGATGTCACTAAATTTTATTAATATTGTAAATTGTTTCTTGATGAAAGGTGGGTGTATGTGTATAGGTACACAATCAAAAGGACTCCCATTCTTAATTATTTATTTTTAGCACATTTATTTTAAAACCTAGACTTTTGGATGTGGTATTAGGGTTGTATAATATTGAATATCTATTATCCAGTTAGGACCTAGTGGGTCGGGTTGTTACATAGTTGTATCAAATGTTTTTTAGGTTGTTACAAAGTTGAATCAACAGTGGTTTATCAATAGGTTAGTTTAGAGACATACCCATTGTGAGGATTGGTAGGGAACTTAGATAAATGTTGTCTAAGTGTATCAAAGGTATTTTATAAGATAGGTAAACCACTGTTTTTGTGGTAGCTGAATTATCGATAACCCTAGACTCTAACTACATTATTTCTAACTCATGATATTGATACATTGTTTACAAGGAATAATGGTACATACATCATATAAGACTGAGTACTTTTACTATCCCTATTCAATTAGTTTCCTGTCTATATGATTATCTTACTTGGATATTACTTGATAACTGATAGGATGCCTTCAATTAGATAGACATCCAAGTTATCAATTTCAGATCATAACAACAATTTTATTAGTGATAATGAATCAATTCAATGACCATATAACAATATATAACCTCTAGGTGGGAAGAGAGAAGTATGGTTACCTATTAGGAAAATTATAATACCATTTGAATAGGATAACTATGTGACCGAGCTTAGAATGATACATGATATGTAGCCCCAAAGGCTAATGAGGTTTTTTAGTGAGATAGATCCCTAAGAATTAGATCATTATCTTGTGTTGATGATTCTATTTTTACGCTTGTGTGGACACTAACTGATCCGGTGGTTGCACGTGCAGCTAATAATTTCCATATATCAGTAAATAATTATTTGATTCTAATCACATAGACTTGTAATGAGATTATGATATCATGTTAAGACACCCATTAGATCATTCTAGAGGATTATTACCCACTTTTTATTCAATTAATTTGGATTCATGAGCTTCTTGAGTTGTAGAAGAGTAGTTTGATGGTTTCAAGATATTTCGTGAGGTTCACTAACATCATCAGATACTCACTCAAAATTGTTCAATATAATTACATTAGGGTATTGATATTTTATTAAGGTCTTTTCAGGGAAATTTCTGCCAGTGTGGTCCCCTTTTACATTCTCACGTATGCTAGAGTGATAGAAAATAAAATAGTGAGAACGAGATTATTATCATTGGTATAAGTGATAAATGAAGCTGGTTGTTTGTTTCATGGGCCGAGTCATCTTCAACAACTAGTTGGCACTATTGGATATGGTCTTGGGATAAGAGAATCTCACATGAAAAGACTCAGTCCCATGAACATGCAACATAGTGTTTACAAAGAGGACAAATCCAGACCATAAAGGCGAGAAGTTATGCATGTGATGGTGGAGGTCACATAGATTGTTATTTATCATCCCAGTACATAGAAGAGGGAAATAAGGTAGTAGATGGACCACTACTGTAGCGGCAGCACCATGATCAGGGTTCTCCTAAGTATGGCTAGGGTGGGCCCCATAAAGGCCCTATTGGTAGAGGAATTGGAGGGACTCTAGGAGGATGAACTACTGGTGTAGTAGATACTATGAACAAATTCTGATACCCCACCAAGCATCCCAGGATAGGATAAGGAAGATAGTGGCTGGGCCCATGGGAAGTTGTAGGGTATGAAGAATTATGACCAAATATCCTATGAGATGATTCATTGTATGATCTGTGTATTTTATACACTTTCCCTGGTACATAGAGACATAGGTGAAAGTCACTCCTTCATTTCATTATCCTCTGTGTGAGAGATAAATCTCATCACTGAGACCTTTTCCTTGTAGATTTTTTAAGAGGTTCTGATGGGGTGCGATTATTTATTATCGCTTATATTTCATCAGTGTGAACATGTGCTCTAAAGATAGAGTTTCTCACAAGACCTACTAGTTATCCCGATTAAACATTATTATGAATAATTGATTATAGACAAGTTTTCCACGATTCTAGACCATATTGGATATCATTAATGGTGTTTTATATTCTTTCATATTGATGTAACAAAATTCTTTATTATGGTTGAGAGTTATCTCATGGCTGATTGAGTGGGCCTCCCAACCAGGAGGTTATAGACCATAACCCATGTATTGGTGAGTTTATCCCTTAGAAAAGTGGGCTCTTCTAGAATTTGGATTATTTTAGTAGTGGAGGATTATATGAATGTCTTCCCCAAGGATGTATTATGACTACCTCCATGGAGGAAGATTGAATTATTCAATTACATGAACCCTGAATCCACACAGATATCTTCAATGGCATATCATGTTTCCCTTACCGAGCTCCTATAGATGATGGTACAATATGAGGAAATTGAGGGATGAAGTTTACCACACCCAGTGTGTTCCCCTAGGTAGCTCCAATTTTGTTTATGAAAATGGTGGATGGGATCATCTGGATTTTTTTGATCCTCATCACCTAATCAAGGTAATGATAAAGAAAAAGTACCTCTTATTGAGGATTTATGACTCTTTTACTAGTTTCAATGTGTGGTTAGGTTCTTGATAATCAATAACAGGTCTAACTATAACCAATTGAGTTTTTTCATGGATGACATTATTAAGATGGAATATTTATATTTTTATAAAATCTATTAGTTTTAGTGATGCCTTTTTGAGTGGTGAATTTACCCATAATGTTTATAGATAAGTTGAATTAGATCATTCATCCATACATGGACTGATTTGTGTTTTTATTAATTGATTATAATTTCGTTTACACTTCATCAGTGGACAAGAATAAAAAATTGGATGGTCCTTGAAATACTTTTGGTGCACTAGATTTACAAAAACCTCTCAAAGTTCCATTTTTAGATCTATGAGGTTCCAATTTTGGGACATATCATTAGGTTTCATGTTCTATTTGTGGGCCCAGTGAAGATCAATGTAAGGATATTTGGGATATACCTAGGAGAATGACAGAGGATTGGGGCTTCCCTGGATTAGGAGAGTACAATAATAAGTTCATCTATGAATCTTATAGAGTAGTTACCCCTTTTAAAACCCTAATTTGGAAGTGGAATCCATTTATCTAGATCATGGTGTGTTAGGGAGCCTTCCATAAGTTTAGGAGGAGTCTTTGAGTGCTCCTAGGTTGAAGATACTAGAGGAGGGTGTAGAGTACGTAGGTTTTTGTGATGAATCTACTACTAGGCCTACATCTTGGTTGATGAAGAGAAATGAAGTGATCTCACTTGGGTTAAGGTAGTGGATACACAATAAGTATAACTAAACTACTCAGGACATAGATTTGGTTGTGGAAGTCTTCACTCTCGTGATGTGTAGAGACTTTCTTTATGGGAGAACACTCCATTGTTTACTTAGAACACCCGATTATTAGGTATATATTTATTAAAATAGATATAAACATAAGATATATGAATTAATTAGAGTTCCTATAGGACTATGAGTTTGATATACTTTATAAATTTTAGAAGAACAATGTTTTAGAAAATGACCTTAACAGTAAGCCCCATTCTTTCTTAGTAAAGGAGGCATCGAAGAATCTTATTTCTTTATAGATGACCATGGTAGGGGAGAGGGGAACAATTTTTCAATATTCAATGTTGGTGAATCATCTACTTCCTATGCATGTGATAGAATGCAAGTTGGGGGATATCAACTATGAGGTTATACGTGAACAGATATCCTCAGAATATTCACCATATGGATTCTCTGAATTTAGAGAGCATATAATCCTTTTCTAGAAGAATATGCTAGTTCTATTTACATCATGTGATGAATTTATGAGGGAATTTTTTTACTTCTTGTTTGGATGTAAATCCTGAAGTGGAAACGATGGGAAAGGACCTCCAATAGAATTCTTGGTGGGCCAAAACGAGTTGAAGCATAGTTGAGTTTGTTTCTTGGCTTCTCAATTTTTTATAGGTGAAGGATAATCAATAGATTCTAGTTGGATTTACATAGCCTTTAAATATCCAAAAGTGAATGTGGGATGGCATGAGATTGGAATTTGAGATGGAGATTCCATAAATAGTATGTTTATATGATTCAATTTGGGTAATTTTTTACCAACTCTTAATGTCGGCACACTTCCTTTACATCAGGGAGTAGAGTTTGGTGGAGAGTCTAGCGTATTTGTATGTATGAGATATCAATATAATTAATGGGTTACCCTTTATTATTGTCTTATATTGTAATTCTTAATTTAATTTATAATTGTATAGAGGCTTGCAGGAGGCCTCCAGGACCCATTTGATGATGAGTACAATGTTTCACCCCAATATTGATGGGAAGAACAAGAAGACTATCCATGTGTTGGAATATATGATGAGGAATTTTTTTAACAAACAATGGAGCTAGTAGGATAAATTTACATTAGTATAGTTTTCTTTTTATAATACCTATCAATCTACTATTGGCATGTGATTTGTGAGGGCCTATATGTGATACCCTGTTGGTATTTCTTGTATTGTAATGATATTGGTGAAACATGTCTTTTTTGACCATATATGGTACATGTGACAAGGGACATGGCTCAGGTGATCCCTGATCATATGATGAAAACATAGGAAAGGAAAGAATATTATCCATATTGATTTTGTAGGATATTGTAGTTCTAGTTGGGATACTATGTTTTCATGGGGGTCTCCCCGTGATGAGGATTCCAGAAGGTCAATTAGGGAGGGAATCTATCCCGGAGGTTTGTCGAGCTATTTGAGATATTATAGAAAGGTATTGAGGTTTCATACCACCTAGACATACCCACATTGTAAGAGTGGGTGCATGATGGGTTCCATTTGTTGGAGATAAGAAGATATATGCATGATCTAAAATATGTTATTAACCATGGTGAGTTGGACATCAAGGTTGGTGACACCATTGTGGAGTACCTAGTGGTGATCAAGGATTATTAGAAGATGATCATATGGAGATAGAACATTCCATTGGTTTGTCTGTTGTCGTAGTATGGGAGAGTACAAGATAGAACTTGGGGGGGAGAGAGAGAGTAATATGAAGTCTCAATATCATCACCCTTATGTTTAGATTATTATTTTTAGTGTTAAAATCCTTAAAGAGGGGATAATATACTGACTCTGTTTATTCCCAGTAATACATTTAAATATATTATGAAATATTTTTTAGAGATATTAGCTAAGAGGACATGAGATTCCGAGGCCCGGTGGGTCTAGTATGGATATTATAAAGATTTTAAGCATGTCAATATCAAATGATAGTAGTTCTCCTGAGATAGTGGAATAACTCTCTAATATAGTCTCAGATAGAAAATCCAAGACCACAAATGAATCCAAAACACCAGTATTACCATTGGCATGACCAATGTTTGGTTTGATACAGATGTTTAGTTGAAGAAGTTTTGGGCAGTCCCTTTAATTAATATTAATTTTAAATTTATTTATTTTAGTTCAAATGAGCATGACCTAATTACCTATATAAATGAAATGATTTATAAATTCTCTAGGGTTTCCACATATACCATGGGAAAATTTAGAGGAGTTATTTTTCATTATTTGTTGGAAGATCGAGATTAGATGATGATGAAGGATTAAATCGAGGAGGATCAAGAGGTAAAGAAAGAAGTGGGTCTTCTTCATTAGGAGAAAATATAATATTCACCAAATATCAATATAAAATGAGGTAGAATTCATCAATTTTAGTTTCAGACATTTTTTTAAATATTGAGAATGGACGTAATAATTTAGTTTTGATCTATGATTATTTGATACCTCACTTGAGCTCATTCCATAATTTAAATATATAAAATCAAATTATTCTTAATATTCCTTGTTATCACCCCTATATATCCCCATTTTTAAATTTTTTTCCAAAAATGTGTGGCTGAAGGATTTTCACTTCGCTCTTGTGAATATTACCCACTGTTATTTGTGTTAATAACTATTGTCCCATAGGTTCATGATTTGAAATTGTCGCGGTGGGCTTGATCATGATCAAACCGCCATGATTCATATAATTTGACAGAAAAATTATATAGATGGTGATTTCTTAATGGATCATGATGTGTTGTAGGTTATAGGTGATGCAGTGTGGATTTGATATCCAGAGTGGAAACTAGAGTGGTACTTCTGTGTTGCGAAGAGACATGTGATAGATCATGTGGCCGAAATTTGGCCACTGATAGAGGATTAATCTTGGACGGACATATTTCCACACTCTTTTGTGCGTTTGAAAGTAGAATATCTTGTGATAGATGTGTGGATAAGCACATTAATACTTCCCTAAAATTCTACAAAAAACCATGTTATATGACCTGTAATCAAAGAACACATGTTGTATTGACCCCTAGTTGGATAGGATCGAGTTTCAAGGAATATGTGAACCACACACCATGTATCGTGGACCACACATCATGTTATCTACCCCCAAAATCTATTCCACATTCCAGATACACACAACCATAACCTTGTGCAGAAGGAAATACCATGTACATCGGGAGTACACTTTCACACCCAGGGGTACACAATCATGACCTAGTATCTGGTAATGGCTAGGTAAATAGCTAGTTTCACGACCAGTTTCATGGGAATGACCCATTGTACATGATAAGAAACAAGAGGACACCAGATGGCCTCAAGTGGTCATGATACATCATTTAGTACTCTTAGATGTTGTGTAGTACTACATGGAAATCAAAGTTGTGCATTTCTGAGGACACAAATAAATTCTAGGTGAGGTCACATGCCATATGACCCATAGTACACAATGTATTATTTTCCCAAGATCTTTCACCTAGCTTATAATCTTCATATGGGCTCATATTTTGTTATGTGAGTAGCCCATCTTGCGAACTATTCCATGTAGAATGATATTGTATCATTTTAAGTGTATTTCAAGATATGAAATGAGTTGTTGAGAGCATAAAGATTCTACATACATTTTTATAAATGTAGAAATAATCAGGTAGGATAATCAATGAGATTTAATGATTGGAAACCCCCTTCCACACAAGGTTACGAGACACACGTAGTTCTTACTCTTGTTGAGTGTCACCCCATGACGCACTAGGGTGCTGGTCATCAACCCTATGAGTATTAACCCTCTATGGTTCTATGGTGCAGGTACTCTAACAATCGTGTCACCCCCCCATTGAACTAGGTTGTGGTTACACTATTTATACTTACTAAGGGGAACCACCAATAATTTTAGGGTGAGGGTACTCCATGTTTTGAGTGGAACCCCTAGAATACTAGGTCACATTCCCTATATCCATATACTGAGTGACATTACCTTATAATTATAGGGTGTGGTTCCTCTTTATAATGAGTTGTATAGAACTATTGTAAGAGTTAGTAGGTCCTATAATATTTATTATGCCCCCTTAGGTTGTGGGGAAGTGGTGAGTTGTAGGATCTGCACAAGGTTTTCTCAGACAAAACCGCAATATATGGGGCATCAATAATATACCTTTGGATCAACATGAAGACTCATCATCTTGGGTAGTGCTATGAGATAGGGATCCCATTTATATCAAAATTGGGTTTATTTTGGACACACACCCATATATATATACACATATATATTGTGTTTCATTTACCACTCTATTTGGGTTGAGATGAACATTATTGTATCTTCCTATTTATCCCTTTTTAATGATTTAGGCATCCTAATGGGTATGTTATACTCACCCCTAGATGGTATTTTTTCATACAATTTTTTCCTATGAAGACAAACAAAAATTCAATAGTGACATCAGTGGAGAATTGTGATACCTAGGTTCTTAGACAACGTATGGTGGTCGGGCAAGGATATCAAGATCTAATATATCTCATCATTATTTATTTAAATAATTGTCACATTGGGAGTTCATTTCTGGTTCGGTGATTATTTCTCCCCTTTACACATTGGATTTATTATATAATGATATGATGTATTCCCTTGATGTTATTACACACATATTTTACTCATTATGTTATTACCTTATATTATTCCTCTACAATTTTTTATAGAGGTGGTTAGGTGTGTGTATACAAGTACACTAGGAAAAGTGATCCTAATATATATTATTCCTTATCAAGGTTTGTCAGTAGCCCTTATCCTATTAGAATAATTCAGGGGGTTATGATGGCTTGGCCTTCTACTGGCAAGTTGGTCCCTTTTGGGTTGGTTCATAACACATGTAATTTGATATACTAACAAAAATGATAATGCCATACATTCATGGTAATTGGTATAAATTAGGAGGGCCATGAATGATATATTGTTAATGAATAAGTCCAATAATTTTTTGTACCTTCCATATTTACTAATTTGGATATCTTAGCCTTTTAATGTTAATGAAACTATCGAAGTAAAATTTTAAAGCCATGGTGTATAGATGGATTAAATTTTTATTCTTAAATAAAGTTGTATCAACCATATTGGTTGATGACACAATTATGAAATATTCTTGGTGAGTTATCTATAAAATGGTACTACATTAGATAGTGAGTATTTTTATTTGGTTATCAGCATTACAACATTAACTTCTCCTAATATGGGTTCTATTATGGGTTACTAGTCATTAAAATTAGGCTTTAGGAAAGATATCCTAATTACATTAAAGAAGAGTCCAAGAGGTTTGAAAAATTGGTGTTCCTACTGATATCAACAACATTTTATTTGAATTTAATTTATTGAATAAATATTATTTTCCAGATAATTAAATGAAAATTATTCCGGATTAGTTTATTTAATATATCTAGTCATCCTTTTTTAGGGATAGTTGAATATTAAAACAAATATTTTTGAAAAATACCATGAATATTATAAATATTTATTGATATTTTTAATAGATAATATTTTTCATTTATGGATTGGTAATTGTGAAGGATTAAGTGTGAAATGAGTTGTTTGGTTCAGTGGGAAAGATATATTAAATATCATTTAAAATAATAATAATTACTTTATTTAAAATTGATATGTATTCTATTAGCGAGTTTATAGAATTTCATGTAAAGAATATTAACAAAAATATTACTATTTATATATGGGGTTTGAAAGGAATTAAAATAAGAATTAGGGGGATATGTGTAATTATTTATTTACCAACCTAGCTCTATAAATACATGATTATAAAATTTAATAGGGTTAGCTGTTTTTGTACAAAAAACATCACTTTTAGAGATTATATCAACCCTAGAGAGGATTGTATCTAAAATTATATTAAGAACCAGAAGCATGCACATTCCTCCTCCTCAGAAAAATGAAATAACATGAGGAAATCCTTAAATCTCTTAGGATTGAGTGATGATAAAAGTGAGCATTGTAAGATGATTGGTACTAGCACACCAGCACTCAAAGCCACATAAATAATTCCTAGAGATCATTGGATCACATGTGGATTATGTTTAGAGGGATTATTCTTTGGATAATCCAAACAGAATAATGGTCTAATCAAATGTAAGATTGAATGATGAACAAATACTTTGAAGAATGATTTCATGTGACCAATATAAGTACTCTAATTAACTTACTAATAAATTTAATATGAAAAAGATAATTTCTATTGGTTATAATGATCCTTTTCCATCTATATTTAATTTAGTTTATTGTTCATGAAATTTACTAACATATATATTGCAGATTATTAACTGAAACTGACACATGATGAGCTATACATGACCTAATAGCCACTTTCACTAAATCTAGAACCATCAAGTGGTATTAGAGAAGTACCATTTGAATTTATAATTATTTATTAATAATTGATTATTATATGCATTTTACTCTTTGTATATTGTTTAAATAAATTCACTATTTAAATCCAATCATTGATATATCATCATATTATTCTTCATCATGTAACATCCCGGATCTGGAATCCACTCAACGGGTTCCCCGAACCCGGTTTGTCACATTACCTCAAGCGCATTTCCCCAAACATCAGAGGCTACTAACTAGCAGTGACGGCCCATGTTTGATAGTGGGGAAACTATGCCCTCATTTTTCAAAGTGTAGCACAGTGGAATAGATAAATAACATACAATAGTGAAAGTAGTAAACAATATACAACTGAAATGGAAAACTGAAGTAAAGAGAACCAACAATCATATAAATAAATATGCAGCATGTCACTAATTCTATGAAAGATCCACAACAGGATGTACTAAAATACAATAAAATACAACTCAAAGTACGAGGTACAACAAAACAGAACAAAGAAGAGTAAACAGAATGCATCAGCATCACAAGACTATGCTCGGTACCATGCTCTCCTACTCCTATGTAATAATCATGTACCTGTATAGAGACCCTTTCCCTTGTCGACATCTGCCGAAATGTAATCTATTTAGGCCGAAGACATGTCCCAAATAGGGTGTGACAAATAAATCCCAGTAGGAACCCAACAAAGGCTTGTACCCAACTATCAGTGAAAATGTGCAACAACAGTGATCAAAAGTAAAATGCAATAAACTAATAAGTACTCAAAGGTAACTAATTTTACCAGATATATTTCCGTTTTAATATTCGTTTAACAATGAAAAGAATGTGATTTAACTTGGTAGGTATAACATCTAAAAATCCCCATGATAAATATTCATGATAACACTGTCCTAAGACATAAAATCCTTACCCTCAGGTAATCATAATTGAACCCCACAGGTGTCTGCCCACAGGCATAACAAATACGTCCCACAGGCTAACAAGGTGTCTCCCATAGGCACAGAATCTACTACCCACATGCTTAGGAACTACTGCCCATAATCATGTGAAAGTTTGTATGCAGGCTAAACGAACACTACCATCTGGATATACAAGTAACCGGGCCGAGCCCAACACATAAGCAAGGAATTATATACAATTCCACTCATGGAAATTTAATGAATGAAAAAATTCATGGCATACCCAACGGTATCCTGGCCAAATGGCTAAACAGAGGAACGCACCCCCGGGGTGGTCCTGGATCCAAGAAATGATCCCAAACATCAGTTTTAACTTATCAAGAGATTATCTATGAAATTCTAGATAACATTCAGAAAATTTCATAGCCATAAGACACGCCAAACATGGGTTCATAGCACGACAGTACACAAATTCAACTCAATAGATAGAAATAAAGGCCAGACCACCTACCTTGATCTCCTCTGATCAATATTCGCGAACGACGCCTCTAGAAATGAATGAGAAAGGCATATATCTGAGGAAAACAAATTCAAGATCAACTTCAAATAACTTCCCGTCAGGAATGAATTGGTAAGAACGGATCAAGGAGAAGGAATCTCTTACCTGTGCGGTTTCAACAAGATCGACGACGTAGGAATTAGGTTACCGGTTTGCGGTCGAGGGATCATCCAAGATCCGGCCATCTATCCTGCTCTCCTCTGGCATTCTAAGCTTCCATTGTCAACAGAGGAGGCTAATACCCATTTTATGTGAAAAAAACAAACTACATGGTGTGTAATCTCAATTACACAGGCTGTACTTTTCATTTTTTTAGATGTTCCTCTTACGACTTCTTTCCACCACAGCACTGTTCATCTATCTACATGAGTACATGGCATGTATTTCTACAAACACGACATGTAATGTCACTCAGATGGTAGGTGCCTCCGCCGCCTTACTGTTCACCTACCGACTGATTAAATGGCATGTAAATACCAGGTACACAGTGTGTAGTCATTTTTTTACACTCATCATCGCTGACAGGCCTACACGCCCTGTGTACTCATCCTACATGGCCAAAGTACACTGTGTGTAGTAAAGTACATGACTTGTACCCATAAAATTTGGGATTTTTCACCATTTTCCTTATTTTCTCAAAAACAATTAAGGAAAATGGAAAAGAAGAAACTCGTACCTCGTAATTAAGAACCAGGTTCTTACAAACTTCCCCCCTTAAAGAAATTCATCCCCGAATTTCCCTTCCAAGGGTGGTGAAGATAAAGCTAGGAAAAACTCTAGCCACTGAGCACGTATTTCGGTCTCCCACTCCCATGTTTCGTCCTGCGCTCGACAATGTTGCCATAGCTCCTGAACGAGAGGAACTGACCGGCTTGGTAGAACCTTCGTGCTCCTATCAACAATACGAATCAGATTCTCCTCAAAGGATTCATCAACCTGAAGCTCAATCTCCTCGGGATAAAAGATGGGAGATGGGTCTGAGTGATAACGGTGTAGCTGAGATACCTGGAAGACATCATACATGGCCCAGTACCTCTGTGGTAACTGCATCCGATATACCACCAGCCCGAATCCCTCTAGAATCTCAAATGGCCCCACATACCTCGGTGAAACTTTACCCTGTCTCCTTATCTACCTATGTCCCAACCTCGGAGTGACACACAAGAAAACCTGATCCCCAACCACGAACTCCAAGGGTCATCTGCAGTGATCAGAATAAGATTTCTAATGTGACTGTATGGTAGCCATCCACTTCTGAATCAACTGGACCAACTCAGAATTCTCCTGCATGAGACGTGGTCCCAATAAAGCGGCCTCACCTGCCTCCAACCAGAACAAGGGTGATCGGCATGGCCTACCATAGAAATCCACGTAAGGTTCCATCTCAATGGTTTCCTGAAAACAATTATTATAGGAAAAATCAACCTGGGGTATGTGCTTCTCCCTAGATCCCCCAATGTCAAGGACGCATGCATGCTACATGTCCTCTAGCACCTGTATCATATGCTCTGACTATAAATCAGTCTTAGGGTGGTAAGATATGCTCAGAAGCACCCATGTACCCGGTGTGCTCTAAAATATTTCCTAGAAATGAGATGTAAAATGGGCATCCCTATCTGAAATGATAGAAAGAGGGACCCCATGAAGACGTACTACCTCTCGGATGTACAACTTTCCGAGCTCGTCTACACCGAAGGTGTCCTTGATTGCCAAAAACTGATCTACCTTTGTAATTTTATCTACAACAACCCACATGACATCACTGCCTTGAGGTGAACTTGGAAACCCAGTCACAAAGTCCATCGTGACATCATCTCATTTTCACTCTGGAATGGGTAATAGTTCTAACAGATCGGCTGGCCTCTGTTGCTCCGCCTTCACCTGCTGATCGGTGGAACATCTCGTAACAAAACCAGCTACCTCTCTTTTCATACTCGGCCACCAATACATACGTCTCATGTCACGGTACATTTTGGTAACTCTAGGATGAACTGCCCAAGTAGAAGTAAGAAACTCCCGCATAAACTCCTCATGTATATCTCCTGGAACCCACACTTGTCTATAGAAACACAGTACCTTATCATCACCTATTGTCCATCCAGGAGGAGGGTCCTCACTTGCCACCAACTCCCGTAGAACTACGCCTTCTGAATCTGATAGTTGTCTCATCCTCACTCTATCCATGAGGGTAGATGTCACAGCTAAGGAAGATAGATAGGTTTTCTTCTAACTATCATGCACCTCCAAATTCATCTCTGAAAACAAATCCATAAGATGTCGCTCACCACAGGCCTCCCGCACTGCCTGTGTCTGAGTCTTCCTACTCAGTGCATCAGCTACTGCATTACACTTACCCGATGTATAGGCCAGGTCAATGTCGAAGGACTGAAGGTATTCGACCCACCTTCACAGTCTCAGGTTCAATTAATGCTGAGTAAAGATGTATTGGAGACTTTTTTGGCCGGTGAAAACCACAAAATTCTCTCCCATGAAATAATGTATCCAACAACACAACGCATGAAAAACTAAATCCAACTCGAGGTCATGTGTTGGGTAATTCCTCTCATGTGGCCTCAACTACCTAGACCCGTACGCAAAAACTCAATCGCCCTAAATCGAAACTGCTCCCAACCCAATCTCTGATGCATCACAGTAAATTGTTTAGCTCATCCCAAACTCCAGAATGATCAAGAATAGTGTTTATGTACACCTTCTCTTCATCTCCTGAAAGGTTGTCTCGCAAGATTCCGACCAAACGAACTTCACACCCTTCTTAGTGAAACCTATCAACGACGCTGCTAAGTAGGAGAAGTCCTGTATAAAACGCCTGTAGTAACTAGCCAGCCCCAAGAAACTCCGTATCTCAAACACGTTCTTAGGTTGATCCCAAGAAACTACAGCTCTTACCTTCTCTAGGACTCTTGAAACTCCTACCTCTGAGATGAAATGACCCAGGAAGTTAATTTGGTCCATCCAAAACTGGCACATTGAGTGCTTAGCATATAGTTGATGCACTATCAGTGTAATCAATACGATATCAAGATGGGTGGAATTTTCGTGTCGAATAAGAGAGTATAACAAGATATCATCCATGAGAACTACTACAAAATAATCCAGTTAGGGATGGAACATAGGATTCATCGGAGCCATGAAAATTGATGCCACGTTCATGAGTCTGAATGGCATAAACAAGTACACATATAGACCATATCTGCTCGAAAAAGCTGTAAGCAGTATGTTGGATGGCCTAACGCGTAACTGAGGGTATCCAGATCTCAAGTCAATATTCGATAACACTCATGCACTTCGATGCTGATAAAAAAGATCATCAATCCTTGCCAAGGGATATCGGTTCTTAACCGTCAGCTAGTTCAGCTTCCGATAATCCACACAAATTCTGAGGGTACTATCTGCATTGTTCACAAAAAGGACCAGAAATCCCCAAGTAGAAGTATTGGGTCTGATGAAACCCTTTTCTTGAAACTCCTCTAACTACATCTTGAGCTCCTACAACTTCGGTGTGGCCATCCTATAAGGAGCAATGGACACCGGTGATGCTCCTGGCACTATCTCAATAGAGAAATATATATCACATCCATAGGTAGACCTAAAAAATTGTTAGGAATGACATCCCTGAAATGATCAACCACTGAAGGGAAATGTTTCTGCCAGGTTCCCTGAACACCCAGGTATAAACACGCAATCTGGGCTGCCACACCACCTCGCCCACGATGCCCGAGTCCTGCTCGGCTCGCCTGGACATCCCATTCGCCCATGTATAGAAACTCTCTTCCCTATGGAGATTTCAAACGCACCCTAAGACGATAGAAATCAAAAATGGCTCGAAATGGTAGAAACTAGTCCATACGGAGAATGAAATCATAAGTTTTCATCTCTATGACATAGATGGTTCATAGAAAGTGACACCCACCAACCTCCCAGGGGAACTCCCTACACTGACGCACACAAGCCATTCTAGTTCTGATCTAACTGTCTAGCGTCATAACATTAAAAGAATAAGAAAAAAAAATCCCAAGGCTCTCTGTAATGGGAATAGATATAAATCTATGTGTAGCACCTGTATAAAAAAGCACAGAAGAAAAAACATCAGCTACTAGAATAGTACCTCTGACAGTTGAATGTCCAGGATCCAGCACTTGTTTGGTTTGATGTACTGAATATGCCTACCGAGTGCCATGTCCCTACGACATAGCCTGGCTACCCTAATCTGGCCCACCCTACTACCTCTGAGATCCTTTTTCCTTGCTACCATGGCCACAACCACCATATCTGCTTGTACGCCCCGACGTATTCCAATTTCTAGATAGGTAAGAAGCATCTGGTCCTACTCCCGCATTGGGATTCTGAAAAGAAACCCACTGACTAGACACTAGTAGAAATTCCCTACAAAAATTCTAGAGATGACCCATCCTGCCGCAAGCTCGGCACTAAACTAGGTCATGTGGACACTACAGTCTTTTCTGCCCCTCTTTACCACACTGGTAGCACATGACATGGCCACCCAAAGTATTATTTTGGCTAGTACTACCACTATGGGATAAATCCATCTGCCTCTTCTTGTTTCCCGTAAAAATAGTGCCAGAAATGAGTTTCGAACCACCCAGTCCCACACCACTAGCTTCCTGTAGGTTCCGCTTTGTAATCAGTGCCATGTTCACAATAGCATGCACCATAATAAACCTGAAAACATTCACCAGTGCTAGGATATCATATCAAAGACCATCCTTAAAGAGTCTAACCCTCAACATATCATCCCCCACTAGAAAAAGTGCAAAATGATGATGCTCGGTGAAGAGAGAAGAATAATCCATCACTGACATGGCGCCCTGCTGTAGGTTCATGAACACTCGAGCTCGATCTTCCCTTAGTATCTCTGGGATGATGAAGTCATAGAAGTCTGCCTGAAAATATTTCCATGCTAGGTCTCAGTGATTCTCCGACTGGGTGGTAACATCCCACCACCTCTTGGAAGAATTAGGCAGAATGTATATAGCGAGCTTAACCCTCCTCCCAGGTGGCGTCTCCAGATGCTCGAATATCATCTGCATAAAATCCATCCATGACTCCACAGCTTGTGGTCCGCCATCCCCCAAAAACCTAGGTAGATGATGCTGTGGGAAGATACATGTCAGCTCTTCTATAGATGTGGTGGCCTGTGGTGCTCCCTGTATGGTCTGCATGAACCGCACAAGGCCTTCACGAAACTACGCCTCTGCACCTGTGCCCGGTATAACAGCTAGCTCCACATCTGGCTCTGCTGGAGGATCCTCTGGTATCCCATGTCCCACCATCTAATTAGTTTAATCATCGTCGCTCTCCTGGTGAAAAACGGGTGGTCGTCTTGGCGGCATGAATCAACAAGGCCAAACACACGCCCCAAACCAAAATTATCAAATACCGAAAATGAGGATGCCAAGAAGGGAACAGGAGAAAGAAATCATTCAAGATTTACAAAACTAGACTACACGGCCTGTATAAATTCTATGTAGCATGATGTCACAGGCCATCCACATGGGCATGTACTCCAACTAAAGCAGGTCATGTAACACCCAAACACATTCTGTGTCTTCTGAATACACGGCGGGTACTTGAATCCCCATTCTCTGCTCGAGTCCTTCAATACGGCTAAGAAACACGACTCTTTCGGAACCAAACTACATGGCATGTCCCATAGGCACACGACATGTTCTTGACAGGCTTTCACCGGCTCGTGCTGTTCATGACACGACCTATACACTCATGTCACATTACATGCCATGTTTCAAAAAGATAGTGTGTGTAACAAGAAGTCTCAGACCGACCCATGTTGCTTACTACACGGGTGGCTTACAGGGCTTAAACTACCAAGCGTGTCCCACAGGCACACGGTGTATAAAAGGTTGGTTAACACGGACCCGTGTTGTTAGTGACATGGCTGGGTACCTGGATCAGACTACACAGTGTGTTCAAGGTCTCCATAGTGTGTGGGGCTTAAGGTTCCACTGTCGATGTTGTTAGTTATACGAGCGGATACTGGGTCAACACTACATGGCGTGTACAACATGTACAGGAAGTGTTTCCCCAAGACATTCCCTACCCTGTTTCCCCTCCCAAATGTTCTAGGACATGTTAAGAGACTACACAACATGTACTTAGGGTACATGACATGCACTTAAAAAGGTTTCATTTCTTCCCGAACAGAAGAACACACAACATGTTTCTATAGAACTATATGGCATGTATACTGGTTTTTCCAGACAGTAAGCCTGAGAAACTACTCCAGATCCCAGAAAAAACCTAGAAAAAACACCTAAGTGACAAATTCTAATCCTTGAGGCCCCATACTCTCCATGAATCAAAGAGTGGCATATTATACATGTTATAACAAAGTAAACTAGTCAATAATCCACCATGTTTCAGTCATTGAGGGCACATACACCTCAAAAACTAAATTTTACTATTCATTCCATCAAAACCTCTCACCAAAATACCCTAACAAAAAGTAGGTATTTATCAAAGCAGCTAGAAAACCAACATTCTTTTTCAAGAATAACAACTATCACAAGAACATGAAATTCCTATTGCACCTACATGGCATGGAAACAATGCATGATATGTGATTCTAACATGTGCCTAAATGATACATGATATGGAACACCCTCATCTCATAGGTTTGAAACTAAATAGAACACATGTATAACATATAAATAGCACACTAAATGTGCATCATGAAAAGGAGAAAATCAAGTCAACAGTCAAATTTGAAAAATCCGAAAAATTGCAATAAATGAGGTAGACTGGATTTACCCTGTACACGGGTTAGCTACTCCCTAGTACATCTTATTACCAACTACCATGTCTGTCCTATCCCTGACAAAGGATCCAAATAGTATTTCAATGAAAATAACCCCTCTGATACCACTTTGTAACGTCCTGGATCTGGAAGCCACTCAACGGGTGCCTCGAACCAGGTTGGTCACATGACCTCAAGCGCATTTACCCAAATTCTAGAGGCTGCCAACTAGCATCGAGGGACCAGGTCATATAGTGGGGAAACTATGCCCTCATTGTTAAAAGTGTAGTTCGATGGAAAAGATAAAAACCGAACAATAGTGGAAGCAGTAAACAATATAAACCTAAAATTGAAAACTGAAATAAAGAGAACTAGCAATCATATATATAAAGATGCAGCATGTCACTAATTCTAGGAAAGCATCCAAAATAGGATACAATGCAATATAATACAATTCAACTCAAAGTATGATGTACAAAAAAATAGAACAAAGTAGTTTAAACAGAAAGCAGTAGAATCTCAGGCCTAATCTTGGTCCCATGCTCTCCTACTCCTCTACTACAATCATGTACCTATATAGGGACCCTTTCCCCTGTCAACACATGTAGAAACGTAATCTATTTGGTCCAATGACATGACCCAAATAGGGTGTGAGAAATAAATCCCATTAGGCACCCACCAGAGGCTTGTGCCCAACTATCAATGAAAATAGGTGTCAGGACTCGTCCCAGGGGGGCCCGCGGCGTGACTCCCCAAGATCGCCTCCAATAGGCCCGGGGATGGGTACTAGAATAGAGTAGGAATAATACTAACATGGGAGGAATTACCTAAATACCTATACACAGGCACACATCTCCATGCCCACAACTGATGAAATGTAAAACCACTAAGGAACAAAAAAATGCATGCATACTACTAAACCCAACCAATAGAGTGCGACGAATGGTAAAGTACTGAAAGTAAACTAGGCCAGAATACACACCCACCAAATAAAAAGTCTTAAAACTGCAAAGTCCATGAATTAAATTCAAAAGGTACTGGGAATACTACTCGTAGTCGTAGGAATGCCTCGTCCTATAGGGCACTCAGAAAACTCGGTCATGTCCTGGTCCACCCTGGACTCCATCAAAAGGCTGCTCGTCTGCACATGACATGACACGTGCGGGAAATGATCGTGGAGGGGTGAGTATAAAAATACTCAGTAGGGGACCCCAAAAACCACAAATCAGTACATAATGTAAAGGTAAAATCAGCTATGCATAGTACATATCTATAGAACATATAGAACAGACCAGATATACTCAAAACCCTGACCCGTAGTCTAGAGACAAGTCACACAACCGCATACCCCGTCAAGGAATTCCATTCAATGATTCTGTGAAGCACTCGTTCTAGGAGAACAAACTCCATGAATCGGGTAGCTCTGATGACTTTTGTTTGAGAAAATACTATTCATCGAGAAACACCACGAGAGGTAGTTACACTCATTTCGAGAGACACGCTCTTGAGTGGGAAGTATTACGACAGATAGATGCACTCATTACGAGAGACACACTCTTGAGTGGGAAAGATCACGATACACAGATGAGGAATACTACCAGGTCCATGGAGGTTACCTCGAATCATTCGAAATTCACCTACTAGGTTGAGGATCGACGCTTGGTGGAGTCGGTCATGTCAATGTCAGACTCTACCTAGGGTCAAGAATGGATAGAGGATCTTGATCTGAGCCTCTCAGATGGTTGTCTGACTCTATCAACGAAATTCTTGCTGAAGGGATCATAATACTATAAAAGGAAATGATGCATGTCGTTTAGGGGAATGAGAAGAAGAGTCACTAACCCAAACTAAATATGTCCACGATACGGTGAACAAGAGGACCATGCTATTTTCCAAAAAGTACACGGTGTGTAGAAAAGTTACACACTGTGTTGTCTGACCCCGGGTACTACCTGTGTACAATAGACCATGTCATAAGGCTGGTCATATAGAAAAACTGAGTACACGGCATGTAGTATGGTGTACAAGCCATGTCCGAGTGACTAGGGTTGGCTCCATGTACGCTAGCCATATACCAGTACATGGTCATCAACCCGTGTACTCCAACCCGTGTAATCGGTACACGGGGTGTCCCGAGTCACTAACCTCGCCTGGGTGTGTGATGGAGTACACGGTCGTGTACTCCATCCCTAGTCTGTGAACCCCCTGGATACACACTGAGTCCCACGTAGCTGCCTGTACCATGCTACACACACCGTGTCGTCTAATGTCATGTAGTCCAACCCATGTCTTTGTACTTCCCAAAGTACATGCCGAGCTTAAGGGGAAGTCTAACACACAGTGTGACCAGGGTCACTCAGCATGTGATTCTTCTCTACCCCCAAAACCCTACAATACTCCGCCCATACTACATGGTGTGTTCTTCGGAAGTACACGCTATGTATTCTGGAAATTTATAGAAACGACGCTCTTCGACGGAATGCCTCCCGTGCTGCCATGAGAATCGATCCGGCTATCTGATCACCATGAAACTCATGGGTTTTGGTCACCCTGATTCCAAGAAGCTTCTTCCGGTGTTTATGGACCTCCTATCGGCCCCGAAACCAAGTTTTGATCTTCCTGTCCGAAGAACGCTCAAAGAATGACCATTCCGGATTCGGTCTGATCTATCATCCTCCATCGTCGTCGCACCTCCGCAAGGACATTGTGGTGTCTATCCTTCAATTTGGGATCATTGCATCTCAAAACGGATGTACAATGATCCTTTGTTCATTTCCCCGTGAAGGATGCGAAGCAATAAGAGGTAAGAAAGAGTCCAGTAAAACAAATTAAGGAACGAACCTCCGCCATCATTAATCACAGTGTTGATCCTCTCCCGTTAGTAGGCTTAAATGAAGCAAAAATCAACAAAAGAAAACATGGAATATTTCCCCATAATCATCCCAATAAAATCCTCCTGCAAGAAAATATGAATCTGTGGATCAACTTGTTCGTGGTTGATCTGTGTTTGTCGTTTAAACTCCAAAATGGGGAAAGAGGAATGAAATAACAACCCCTTCCTCAAACCAGTTGAATAACGATCGTCGCGTCGTGCTGCTGTAGTTGTCAATATCCTTTAACTTTATTGGCACAACGATTTACAGCTTCGATTCTTCGTCTTTTGCTGCCGAGAGTTTCCTCCAAGGCTCGAAGAATTTCACCAGAGCTTCCCCTTAAAAATCTATCAACGACAACCAATCGCTTAACCAATTCAAAAAAAGGAAACATGATTCAGTGTTCTATTATTCTGTGACATTAATGAGTCTAGTTGTTGTTTCATAAGCCATTGTGACAGGGAATTTAATATTGAAATAGTTTCCATGTCTTTGTCTTGCAGTGGATGTTTCCATAAATGAAATAAAATAAACTTGCAAATTTATTTCATTTTATTTTACATAAACCGTCCGAAAGTTAACTTTTCCCCACCACCTGCGTCGTTCGTGGTTAGGCTTGTTCTTAGGTAAATTTTTCATCTCGAACATAATGGTGCCCTCAGGTTTTTAATCCGGGGATCCATTTGGAAACTTCCACAACTGGGGACAAGTGTCGACTCACTTAAATTAAAAAAGTTCAAACCAACATTCTGGGCTCACTGGGCCTCGAAATGATGTCCCTTCTTCACACTTGGTCTCAAAATAATTACATATAAAATTTAAAAATAATACATGGAAAATCCAAGACATTACAATGGGAAACAATAGTGAGAAAAAGTAAAATGAAATAAACTAAGCAGTACTCAATGGTAACTAACTTTACCAGTTATATTGCCATTTTAATATTAGTTTAACCATGACATGCATGTACTTTAACTTGGAAGGTATAACATATGAAAATTCCCATGATGAATATTCATGATAAAACCGTCCTCAAACATTCAATACATCCCCTCAGGTAATAAAAATCGAAACCTATAGGTGTCTTCCCACAAGCATAACCAATATTGCCCATAGTCTAACGAGGTGTTTCCCACAGGCACAGAATATACTGCGCATAGGCACAAAAACTACTACGCATAGGAATGAGAATGGTTGCCCGTAGGCTAAATGAACACTGCCCTCATGCTATACAAGTTACCGGGATGAGCCCAAAACATAAGAAAGAATTTATATACAATTCCTATCAAGGAAATTTAAAATCATGCTAAAATTCATGGCATACCCACAGGTATCCTGGCCAAACATCTAAACAGAGGAACGTACCCCTTGGGTGGTCGTTGATCCAAGAAATGATCCCAAACAAATGTTTTAAATTATCAAGAGTTTATCTATGCAATTTTAGATAACTTTCATCAAATTCCACAGCCAAACGACACCCCAAACATGGGTTAGTAGCATGAAGGTGCACAAATTCAACTCAACAGTCGGAAATAAACACCAGACCACCTACCATGATATCCTTTGATCAATATTCGCAAACGGAGCCTCCCAAAACGCAAAATAAAGGCATATATATGTGATAAAAAACAACACACTCAACTTCAAATAACATCCTCTTGGGAAATAATGGGTTAGAACGGATCAAGGAGAAGGAAGCCCTTACCCACGCGGTTCTAACAAGATCGACGACATAGGAATCAGGTTCCCGGTGTGAGGTCGAGAGATCATCCAAGCTCTGACCATCTCTCCCACTCTCCTCCGACGTTCTAAGCTTCCTCTTTCAACAGAGGAGGCTACATCCCATTTTAAGTGAAAAAAACAAACTACACGACGTGTAATCTCTAGTACACAATGTGCACTTTTCATTTTTTTAACTTTTCCTCTAGCGGCTTCATTCCACCGTGGCATTGTTCATCTATCGAAATGAGTACATGTTGTGTATTCTTGCATACAGAACATGTACTTTCGCTCAGCTGGAAGGTGCCTTCGCTGCCATACTATTCACCTACAGACTGATTACACGGTGCGTAAATACCAAGTAAATGGCATGTAGTCCGTTTTTTACACCAATCATCACCGACACGCCTAAACTCCATGTGTACTCATCCTATACGGCCATAGTACATGGCGTGTAGAATAGTACATGGCATGTACACATAAAATTTGGGAATTTTCACCATTTTCCTTAATTTCTAATAAATACTCAAGGAAAAAAGGAAAAGAAGAAACTTGTACCTCAAAACTAAGAACCAGGTTCTTACACATCAACCTTAATGTAACCAAGAAAATGTAAATAATAGAATCAGACCATCCTAGGTTGACCTATCAGATCCCCAAGCAGGTCCTCTACAAGGCCCAAAGCATGTTCTCAATCTCCATGAGCTGCAAACAAGCACATGTGTATCATACAATGAAAATTCGGAATGATTTCATCCTCTCAAATTCATATTATCATAGAGAAGATATCAAAGTATCACAATAGATATTCAATGTAAATCATATTTCAAAACAAAAAAAACCATAAAGGTAATATCCAATATCAGGATATAAAGGATTAGATAAAAAAACTAACATACCATCGACATGGAACCCAAATCAACCCACGGGGATGTATCCATGGGACTATATGTCACAAAAATATCTAACCCATTAGAAAACAACATAATATATATGAGAATCTTTCAATATGAAGTGCTTCCCATTTCGTGTATCCTACAAAACCAGGTCTACATATTCCTAAAGGAATATGTAGGGTGTGAGTTAAATAGTCCCAATAGGATAACACAATGAACCTAAAAATTTTACATTCACATGAATTTATCAGTTCTTATATAAAATTTATTTCATAATGATTTCAATGGAAATAATTTTTCAATATAAAATCATCTTTAATTTTTTTTCAAAACATGCTATATTATAATAATCATGTAAATAGAATATAACATATATCCTTGCGGAATAATAAGATTAATAAACATGGTTTTCACACATCAATAACCATATTATGTTGGAAAATAATAATATAAAATAAAAATACATGTAGTATATCAACAAAGAACTAAAAGAAAATCCACAACATAAAGGTGTAAACAAATAAGACACATAATGGAACATTATCCGACATAACTGAATCCTATTTTTTGGGAAACATTATGTACCTTAAAGGATATCTTCTAGAAAACATGGTCTTATTGAAACATAACCTAGTGATATCTCACACTACTATGATTTTACTATGTTTTGTTTTTCCTCATACACTAAGGTCTCCCAATGTTCTATATATCATCATTCTGTTCCAAGAAAACTGAGGCCATATTTTAGAAAACATTTTCTATAGTATTTATACACCATTACATGAATCTAAATCCATTTACAATTCAAAACCATCTTTGAGGCATTTTATCAAAGACATCATGAGAGTAAAATAATGTTTTCAAGTAAAACCCATTGTGAAAATAATATCATAGACATCAAAGATCATATAACATTTCATGGATATAAAAACAAAATTCCCATTATTTAAGACCAAAATATCATCATAAGAACTCAATAATTTCGATGTATATACAATAGGACAAAGAAACCCATGTCAAAAATAGTGAAAACCTAATTGGCTCCAAGAATGGTGATGGTAGATGTAACATCCCAAGTAAGTAATGAATAATAGATATTTTTATCTATCTCTATTAATGAATTAGATAGTGTTTTAGAGGCTTAAAAGGAGAATAAATGCAATCTTAAGTATGGAATACACTAATATTTTTAAAAGATTGTTTTATTGCCTTTTAAGGGAAAACCATTTTTAAATCTATCTTTTGACAATTTTATAAGCTATTTTTGTCAAAATAAACTTATTCTTTATGATTAGGACATCAAAATTTACTTTGTGTGAATTTTTTGTATTTTTCTGATAAAGTTCATTTTTTAATCAATAGTGAAAAATGTTGTATTTTAATTCAAAACCTATTTTTAATCTAATTTAGTTATATGATTAGATTATCTTTTGAATTGGTTTCAAAGTGAAATTATAATATATTTTTCCCATTTAATCCAATGGTGGTCATTGGAATCAATTTCACTGTGAAATTGGACTTAAACTAGTGTCAATCTTTTGATACTTATTGTTTCATAAAAACACGCTATTTGTCGTGACAGCGGGAATTAATTATTAAATTAATTAATGTAACTTATATGAATTTATTTTGTAAAATAGACATCATTTTTAAATTTAGAATATAATATATAGCTTAGGGTGAAGTTTTGGTGTTTTTCTGAAAAACTTCAATTTTTGATGAATAGTGAAACCACTAAGTGGTAATTAATGAAACTGATTTTTCGTTTAAATGAAACGTTTCCACTTCTGTGATTTGATTTTCAAAAATCCAACATACATGGTTTTCATTAAGAAGTCAATTGTGATTCAATAAGATTAAAATACATTTTTGGTGAATAGTGACTTTTAAGTTCTTAATCGCGATTAGAGGTAATTAGTGTAGTTTAAGGTAAAAATAATGTTTTAATAATATAAAATGACCTAGAAACATGTCCTACCTTTATTTTATGTCTCATGGACGACCTAGAAAATCCATGGGTCATCTTGGGGACCCCATGGAGCCACATTGGTAGGAAAATGACATTAATATCTTTTTATTTAATATAAAAGTAAAAATGACACAAACATGAGTTATTTTACTAAAACAATTTTTCCATGGGGTTATACAAGTCATATATTTTATTATAAATAGTAATTGGAAATATAAAAAGTTTTCCTACATCATTATATTTGTTTTATAATTTTTAGACATTAAATAAATTAAATTATTTTTGACATCATGACGATGCAGCGATTACCTCATTAATAAAGGATTTAAATAAAATGAAAAGATAATTTAAAATCTATGACCTACACATGTCCAAAACAACTTTTATGGGTGGATTTTGAACCCTTATCACCTTAACCTTTAATTATATCAATGTCTGCCCTTTTTAATCCGAAACGCATTTTAAAATAAAGTAACATTTCTTTACTTTCCAAGAGTGCCCCTCCTTTCCTCTTATAAAAGTCCCCCACCTATACCTCCTTACCCACACTTCCAAAGCCTTTTGCTCGGCCAACCCCAGACCATTTTGTCTCTAAACTTCCCTCTCTTACTCCTTGAAGCCTCACTTTGGGCAGAATTCTTCCCAAGGAAGCATTTGAGCTCAAACCAAAGGGAGTTACCCGATTTTAAGGTAATGTCTTCACTTGAGTCCTTTTGTTTTATTTTTCTTCTCCAACCCCATAAAATCTTTTTATTCATTTATTTTGTATCCACTACAGTATCTTCAATATACTAGGATGTTTTTATAAGAAGGATATGAGCTACACTAACACACACCTACATCTAATGGTTAAAGAACATACTGTTTCTGTGGATGGTGAATTTCGGCCTCCCGAAACGATGATTGTTCAAAATTATTTTAACACCATAAATGGTGGCCATTAAGATGACACTGCATTTATATATGATATATATTATGTTTATGTTTCCCTTAAGCTTCTGTATTTTTCATTTTGGGCATACCTTTATGGTTTCCATTATGGGTAAACACGATATTTTCATTTAAGGAAGTGCGGAATACCGCCCCCTCAAAGTGATTTGATTCATTAAAAACCATATGTGGGATGTATAAAGGATGGAGTTATGATATTATATATGATATTACACTGGAATTATAATATACCTTTATATCATTATGATTCCATTCTATAAAATACGAAATAGAAATGAAAGTAGCATTCATGCGTACGTACGGCTTACCGTCTCCATGAACGGTGCATTTCATTTCTTACCTCTAAATGATTATGTAATATTATAAATGCATGTATATACTGGATATATATGATATATATGATATATACATCATGATTATAATTTGGATATAATGGATACATGAACAACTTGTAATTATAAATGGTTTATTTTTGACTCAAGTACCGATGATCGTTAAAACGACCGTTATTAACTTAAATAATTACATTGTGTTCATGACATGGAAATAAGGTATATAAAAGGAATAATGAACTTTAAAAAGGTTCTTAAACATGTATAAATTAACTCCAGTTTATTATTCAGGAGATTAAAGAACGACCGAGTCATGTCGGACCTAAGGTATGGGACTTCGTCTCAATCTCCTTTTATTGAGGCATATTTTGTTTTATACACAACCTTATTTTATACGGTGTATAAATCCATTTGACTTTTACGTTTATTCAAAAGGAGTCTTTTTTATACGAAGAACTTACTAAACGACAAAAGGGAATGTTTTTGTCGTACGTATGTGGCGACAATGACTTCTCCGCCGCTGTGACCATTATTTGAGTTTCAGTTTCCTCTACAAGCCATACCTTTTTTTAAAGAAAAATAAATACCATGTTTTACTTTTATTTTATTTTGGTATTGAAAATGGTTTTCATAATATTTTTATATCAATGTGTTGTATTGATATCTTGTGATTGAAATGTGGAAATGTTATGTTTCCTTTATGCATGTTTTATGTGATACGATTATGTTGAGGTTCTTGGGAATTATTATGAAGACGGGTGGTTCCGTGATAAACTAAGGGCAGGTGAGCCCGATATAGCTTTCCAATGCATTGGGTAATGTGAAGGAGTGAAACGTTAAGGTTTTTCCAAAGAGATTTAGGGAATATACTGTGATGGGTATTCCAAATGTAACCCAGAAGGTTACTCCCTACGTAATAATGTTATGAATGCCTCAAGTTACCTTTATGTCTTATGATTTCTATGATTTATTCTTGATTTGATGAGGTATGTTAAAGTGATTCTATTTTATGGGTAAAGTATGATTTCATTCTTATGTATATATGTACCCATGTTTCCTTTCCATATTTTTATATCCCTTACTGAGCTTTTTATGCTCATCCCAAGTTTTTTGAAATGTTTTTCACAGGTCAAGGGAAAGGTACATGATATGATGATAGTGTCAAGGAAGTGTCAAGAAAGTATCCATGTTGTATTTTAAATATGTTTCCATTGATGGAAAAAATGGATACTATATTTTATGTAACCACATTGTTTAAATGGGGAATGTAATGCATGTTTTATGATCTAATTCTCTAAAACTCTAAACCTGAAAAGATCATCAAGGTGTAATCTTGTAATAACTCAAGATTAAGTAATGTTTAAGGCAGGGGCCTTATAGTTGGTATCAGAGGTCTGTTTAGATAACTTTAGGAGTTAGAATTTTGTTAAATGATTATCCAAAAATATTTTTTTATGGTCAAATTGAAATGATATATCATTTGAAGATTACCATGTTGCTTCATATAAGACATGTTTGTTCAGAATGGTTTTCCACAGAGGAAACATGGAAGCAGTGCTAGGAAGGCATATAGAAGGAAATAACCTTTCGAATCAGCATCCTGAGATGGTTGGAATTAGAACTGAACAGTTTGTTGCGGTAATGGCGCAGTTGACTCAAGCGATAAATGGTGGTGGTATCCATGCACAAGATCAGCCAGATCAACCGTAGAGGAACATGTTAGTGGTGGAACCTTTCCTGAGAAAAAACCCCCCATCATTCAAAGGATCATCTGACCATGTGCTAGTTGAAGGGTGGATTAAAGCACTAGAGAAGATTTTCGATGGCATCGAGTGTTCAGACAATCAAAAGGTTTGTCTTTCTATTTACCGTTAGGAGGGTGAAGCAGATCAGTGGTGGTCGATGGTTAAAAATATCAGGGACACTGATGAGATTGATGCTCTCGACTGGGATGAATTCAAAGGTATATTTCTTGGGAAGTATTTTCCTTAGGCTGTTCGACAAAGGATGTAAAAGAAATTCTTGTAATTGAGGGAAGGGGAAGACTCAGTGGATGCCTATGAAGAAAGGTTCACTCGATTGGAAAGGTATGCTCCAAATTTTATCTGAGACCGTGATAGTAAAATCAATCATTTTTACTCAGGATTAAAGCCCAAATATCGAAGGGCATTAGCTTCTTGTGAGTTTAAAAGTTATGAAAAGCTTTTTTGATGTGCTGAGATGGTGGAAATAGAGTTTACCGATGATCAAGTGTTCTATAACAACCAACAGAAGAAGATACCGAGGTGGCAGGAGAAAGGGAAGAATTATTCAAAAAAGTCTGATGGTAAGAAAACTAAGTTTCTAGTTTGTGATAAATGTGGAAAAAGGCATGTTGGGGAATGTCTTTTGAATTCTGGAAAGTGCTACCGATGTTGTAATATGGGACATAAGGCTCGTGATTGCACTGAAAAAGATCAAGATGATGGTATGTTCAAATTTGATTTATAGTTAGTGAAATGTTTTAAGTGCAATGAGATGGGTCACTATGCAAACGAGTGTCTGACAAAGAGCTTGAGTGATGGGAAGCAGTTAGAATACAAGCAGAAAGGGGTGGTGAAATCCTTTGCAACTACTTCAGCAGATGTTCGGCCGTCAAATGAAGTTGTATCAGGTACTTTGTTTGTTTTTTCAGATTATGCTAGTGTGTTGTTTGATTCGGGGTCTACACATTCTTTCATCTCTGAAACCTTTTCTAGTAAAATGGGAATACCATCTAAAGAAATGACTCCTGAACTTGTGGTAAAAACACCTAGGGGAAATGTTGAGGCAAAAAGAATTTATAAGAATCTTCCTATCCTTATCTGTGGAAGGAACCTACATGCAAACCTTATTGTTCTACCTCTAGTAGAGTTTGATGTTATCCTGGGTATGGATTGGCTCTCTATTTATCATGATAAGATTGACTGTAGATATAAAGAAGTTTCTTTTTAGAAAGACTTTCAGTTTGTGTACAAGAATGAACCGTTACTATTGATAACATATCAAGAGGCCAAGAAACTTGTAAAATATGGAAATGAATGTTACCATGCACACAGCATTGAAAATAAAGGAACTGTTCAGATTAATGATGTGCCAGTGGTAAATGAGTATCCTGATGTTTTCCTGATGAGTTTCCTGGAATAATACCAGATCGGGAAGTGGAATTTACTGTTGACTTAGTTCCTGATGCCAAGCCAATTTCAAAACCCCCTTATCGAATGGCTCAAATTGAACTTTTAGAGTTGAAGGAGCAATTGCATGATTTATTAGAGAATGGTTTCATTCGACCTAGAACATCACCATGGGGTGCTCCTGTTTTATTTGTTAAAAATAAAGATGGTTCTATGAGACTTTGCATTGATTATAGAGCCTTGAATAACATCACTGTTAAGAACAGATATCCTTTGCCTCATATTGATGATTTGTTTGATCAGATCCATGGAGCTCAGTATTTTTCAAAGATTGACCTGAGATCGGGGTACCATCAGATGAAGGTAAAGGAATAAGATGTTCCGAAGACTGCGTTTCGTACAAGATATGGCCATTATGAATTTGTAGTAATTCCTTTTAGGCTAACCAATTCACCTGCTATATTCATGGACTTAATGAATATAATTTTCCATGAGTTCTTGGATATGTTTGTGGTGGTTTTCATTGATGATATTTTGGTGTTTTCTAAAAGTAAAGAGAAGCATGAAAGACATTTAAGGGTTATTTTTCAAACCTTAAAAGAAAAGAAATTGTATGGGAAATTCAGCAAGTGTGAGTTTTGGATGCAACAAATTTCTTTCCTTGGTCACATTGTTTCTAAAGATGTGATAACTGTTGACCCTACAAAAACAAAGGTTGTTGAAGGATGGCCAAGGCCCACAAATGTAAGAGAGATTCGTATTTTCCTTGGTTTGGTAGGCTATTACCGAAGGTTTGTTAGAAATTTTTCACGGTTATCTAGTCCAATGACTAAGCTAACTCGGAAGGGTGTTAAGTTTATCTGGACAAAAGAATGTGATGATTGTTTTCCGGAACTGAAAAGAAGATTGGTGAATGCTCCATTTTTGACACTTCCTTCCAGGAATGGGGAGTTTGTTATCTACAGTGATGCTTCATTGAAAGGCCGTGGTTGTGTCCTTATACAGAATGATCAGGTAACTTCTTATGCTTCACGTCAGTTGAAAACTCATGAGGTAAATTACCCTACACATGATTTGGAATTAGCTTCTGTTCTTTTCGCTTTAAAAATTTGGAGGCATCATTTGTATGGAGTAAAGTGTGAAATATATACCGATCACAAAAGATTAAAGTATATATTCACTCAAAAATAATTGATCATGAGACAGAGGAGACGGCTAGAATTAATCAAGGATTATGATTGTACAATTCATTACCATCCGGTAAAAGCAAATAAAGTGGCTGATGCTTTGAGTCGAAAAAGTAATGCTTCATTAGCAATGTTGCGTTTGGAACATGATCCTTTTGTTAAGGATTTGATGAAATTTGGCATAGAAGTCGTTGGTGCAGGATGTTCTTCTGTTTTTTTTCAGTTATTAGTGAAATCTTCTCTATCAGACAGAATCAAGCAAGCATAGAAGTAAGACAGTGAGTTGCAGAAAAAGGTAGAGATGGTTCAGAAAGGTAAGTTTCCAGAATTCAACATTGATAATGACTGAGTTTTGAGATTTTGGAAGATATTGTGTGTGCCTTGTGATTCACAGTTGAAGATAGATTTGTTATGTGAAGCTCATAATTCTCCGTTTTCAGTTCATCCTGGTAGTACTATGATGTACAGAGATCTGCGGGAGTATTACTGGTGGGATGGAATGAAAAGTGATATTACTGGTTTTACTATGAAGTGATTGACTTGTCAATTGGTTAAAACAGAGCGGCAGTTACCGAAAAGGATTCTTCAGCATTTACTAGTTCCAGAGTGGAAATGGTAGAATATATCCATGGACTTTGTTGTGGGATTACCGAAGACATCTCGAGGTAATAATGCAATCTTGGTTATTGTTGATCGCTGGACTAAATCTGGTCATTTCATTGCTATACGATATACTTTCTCCCTAGATCAACTATCCCATTTGTATCTTAATGAGATAGTCAGGTTACATGGAGTTCCTCTCTCCGTTGTATCTGACCGTGATCCCAGGTTCACTTCTAACTTTTGGAAAGGCCATCAAAAGTTGTTGGGTGCTGAATTAAATTTTAGTACAGCTTTTCATCCTCAATCGGATGGGAAGTCAGAACGAAAAATTCAGTCCTTGGAGGATATGCTACGAGCTTGTTTGATGGATTATCAGGGAAGTTGGGACCAACATCATTCTTTGGTTGAATTTTCATATAATAACAGTTTTCATTCCAGTATACAGATGGCACCATTTCGGGCATTATATGGGTAGCGGTGTCAAACCCCAGATTTCTGGGATGAAGTGGGTGAAAGGAAGTTGATGGGACCAGAATTGGTAGAAGAGTTGGCAGAAAAAGTTCAGCTGATACAGAAACACATGAGAACAGCTCAGAGCAGGCAGAAGAGTTATGCGGATAACCGGAGGAAGGATCTCTCTTTTCAGGTAGGTGATCATGTTTTTCTCAAAGTCTCACCATGGAAAAGTGTAATGTGATTTGGTAAGAAAGGAAAGCTGAGTCCAAGGTTCATTGGACCATATGAAATTCTGGAGAGAGTTGGACCAGTTTTTTACCAAGTGGCTTTACCTCTGAGTTTATCTCAGGTACACAATGTTTTTCATGTTTCGATGCGGAGAAAGTACATGTCAGATCCATCTCATGATTTGAGTCCAGTGGTAGTTCAACTGGAAGAGAACCTATCTTATGAGGAACAACCGGTCCAGATTTTTGACCACCGGGAGCAAGTGTTACTGAATAAGGTGATTAATCAGGTAAAGGTTTTGTTGAAAAGCCGCATGATGGAAGAAGCAACATGGGAATCTGAAAATGCAATGAGGGATAAGTACCCCCATTTATTCGATAAGTAAATAAATTGCGGGGACAAAATTTTCTAAAGGGGGGAAGGATGTAACATCCAAAGTAAGTAATGAATAATAGATCTTTTTATTTATGACTATTAATGAATTAGATAGTGTTTTAGAGGCTTAAAAGGAGAATAAATGCAATCTTAAGCATGGAAAACACTAATATTTTTAAAAGATTGTTTTACTACCTTTTAATGGGAACCCATTTTTAAATATATCTTTTGACAATTTTATAAGCTATGTTTGTCCAAATAAACTTATTATTTATGATTGGGACATCAAAATTTACTTTGTGTGACTTTTTGGTATTTTTCCGATAATGTTCATTTTTTAATGAATAGTGAAAAATGTTGTATTTTAATTCAAAACTCCTTTTTAATCTAATTTATTTATATTATTAGATTATCTTTTGAATTTCTTTTAAAGAGAAATTAGAATATATTTTTACCATTTAATCCAATGGTGATCATTGGAATCAATTTCACTGTGAAATTGGACTTAAACTAGTGTCAATCTTTTGATACTTATTGTTTCATAAAAACACATTATTTGTCATGACAGCGGGAATTAATTATTAAATTAATTAATGAAAATTATATGATTTTAATTTTGTAAAATAGTCATTATTTTTAAATTCAGAATATCATATATAGCTTAGGGTGATGTTTTGTTATTTTTCTGAAAAACTTCAATTTTTGATGAATAGTGAAACCACTAAGTGGTAATTAAAGAAACTATTTTTTCGTTTAAATGAAACTGTCCCACTTCTGTGATTTGATTTTCAAAAATCTGACATACATGGTTGTAATTAAGATGTAAAATGTGGTTCAATAAGATTAAAATAATTTTTTGGTGAATAGTAACTTTTACGTTCTTAATCGCGATTAGAGGTAATTAGTGTAGTTTAAGGTAAAAATAATGTTTTAATAATATGAAATGACCTAGAAACATGTCCTACCCTTATTGGATGTGTCATTTTAGACCAACAAAATACATGGGTCAACTTGGGGACCCCATGGATCCACTTTGGTAGGAAAATGACATTAATATCTTTTTATTTAATTTAAAAGTAAAAATGACACAAACATGAGTTATTTTACTAAAACAATTTTTCCATGGGGTTATACAAGTCATATTTTTTATTATAAATAGCCATTGGAAAGATAAAACTTTTTCCTACATCATGATTTTTTTTATAATTTTTAGACATTAAATAAATTAAATTATATATGACATCATGATGATGCAGCGATTACCTCATTAATAAAGGATTTAAATAAAATGAAAAGATAATTTAAAATCTATGACATACACATGTCCAAAACCTATTGGATGGGTGGATTTCGAACCCTTATCACCTTACCCTCGAATTATATCAATGTGGGACCTTTTGAATCCGAAACACATTTTAAAATAAAGTAACATTTCTTTACTTTCCAAGAGTGCCCCTCCTTTCCTCTTATAAAAGGCCCCCACCTCTACCTCCTTACTCACACTTCCAAAGCCTTTGCCTCGGCCAACCCATGCCCATTTTGTCTCTCCACTTACCTATCTTACTCTTTGAAGCCTCACATTGGGATTAAGTCTTTCCAAGGAAGCCTTTTAGCTCAAACCAAAGGGAGTTACCCGATTTTAAGGTAATGTCTTCACTTGAGTCCTTTTGTTTTATTTTGCTTCTCCAACCCCCTAAACTCTTTTTATTCATTTCTTTTGTAACAAATCCAGAATATTCAATATACTAGGATGTTTTTATAAGAAGGATTTGAGATACAATTACACACACCTACATCTAATGGTAAAAGAACATACTGTTTCTGTGGATGGTGAATTTGAGCCTCCCGAAACGATGATTGTTCAACATTCTTTTAACACCTTCAAAGGTGGCCATTAAGATGTCAATATATTTATATATGATATATAATATGTTTATGTTTCCCTTAAGCTTCTTTATTTTTCATTTTGGGCATACCTTTATGGTTTCCATTATGGGTAAACGCGATACCTTCATTTAAGGAAGTGCGGACTACCGCCCCCTCAACGTGATTTGATTCGTTAAATACCAAATGTGGGACGTATAAAGGTTGGAGTTATGATATTATATATGATATTACACTGGAATTATAATATACCTAATGTCATTATGATTCCATTCTATAAAATACGAAATACAAATGAAAGCAGCGTTCATGCATACGTACGGCTTACCGTCTCCATGAACGGTGCATTTCATTTTATACCTCTAAATGATTATGTAATATTATAAATGCATGTATATACTGGATATATATGATATATATGATATGTACATCATGATTATAATTCTGGATATAATGGATACATGAACAACTTGTAATTATAAAGGGTTTATTTTTTACTCAAATACCAATGATCGTTAAAATGACTGTTATTAACTTAAATAATTACATAGTGTTCATGACATGGAAATAAGGGATATAAAAGGAATAATGAACTTGAAAAAGGTTCTTAAACAAGTATAAATTAACTCGAGTTTATTATTCAGGAGATTAAAGAATGACTGAGTCATGTCGGACCCGAGATATGGGACTTCGTCTCAATCTCCTTTCATTGAGGCATATTTTGTTTTATACACAACCTTCATTTATACGGTGTATAAACCCATTTGACTTTTATGTTTATTCAAAAGGAGTCTTTTTTATATGAAGCATTTACTAAACGACAAAAGGGAATGTTTTTGTCATACGTATGCGGCGACAACGACTTCTCCGCTGCCGTGACCATTATTTGAGTTTCAGCTTCCTCTACAAGCCATACCTTTTTTTTAAAAGAAAAATAAATACCATGTTTTACTTTTCTTTTATTTTGGTATTGAAAATGGTTTTCATAATTCTTTTATATCAATGTGTTGTATTGATATATTGTGATTGAAAGGTGGAAATGTTATGTTTTCTTTATGCATGTTTTATGTGATATGATTATGTTGAGTTTCTTGGGCATTATTATGAAGACGGGTGGTTCCGTGATAAACTAAGGGCGGGTGAGCCCGATATAGCTCTCAAATGCATTGGGTAATGCAAAGGAGTGAAACTTTAAGGTTTCTCCGAAGATATTTAGGGAATATACTGTGATGGGTATTCCAAACGTAACCAAGAGGGTTACTCCCTACGTAAGAATGTTATGAATGCCTCAAGTTACCTTTATGTCTTATGATTTCTATGATTTATTCATGATTTGATGATGTATGTTAAAGTGCTTCTGTTTTATGGGTAATGTATGATTTCATTCTTATGTATATATGTACCCATGTTTCCTTTCCATATTTTTATATTCCTTACTGAGCTTTTTATGCTCATCCCAAGTTTTTTGAAATGTTTTTCACAGGTCAAGGGAAAGGTACATGATATGATGATAGTGTCAAGGAAGTGTCAAGAAAGAATCCATGTTTTATTTTAAATATGTTTCCATTGATGGGAAAAATGAATACTATCTTTTATGTAACCACTTTGTTTAAATGGGGAATGTAATGCTTGTTCTATGATCTAATTCTCTAAAACTCTAAACCTGAAAAGATCCTCAAGGTGTAATTTTGTAATAACTCAAGATTAAGTAATGTTTAAGGCTGGGGCCTTATAGTAGAGGAGGAGATCAGATCCACAATAACCAAGATCTAATGGAAACAACATAATATTTTCATGTACCAGATAGATCCAATGATATACTCTCATGAATAATTAGATGTATGGATAAGAACTAGGAAAACATATTTTAATGGATATAACTCACAAGATTACAATTAATGGAGATCCATGAATTTAATTGGCATGAAGATCACCTAATGAGAAGAGAGATAGAGAGCCAAAATCATCCCCAAATATCCTGTAAAATGATGAAAATACTATTATGGTAGAGAGGGTCATATAATTGGATTAAAATAACCATTTAGGGATAAAATGGAACTTAAGACCTCACTTTTATTCACATCAAATGGTGTCACCAACCAGATGGCTAGTGGGTATGAGAAATGTGCTTCTATCTACAGGTCTCCACCAGTTGATTGGTGGTACCTACAAACCTATAGATTCCCTTCAAACCTTCACTAGATAGGTGGGGTCTTCCTTTATCCACCGTCAATACAAAAACCCTCACCCATCTTATAAAAAACCTAACAGCTAAATGAAAATGACAAAGGAGGCTTTGTACTTGATTAAATATATGAGTGTGTAACTATAATAAAAGATGAACATCCGAAGAATCCATCCCATGGTGTTTAGTATTTTAGTTGGATTAGAATGGACTACATGACATGTAACCCCAAGGTTCACATTATGTATCCTAGTTCATTGCACCAAAATTTGTCCGAAATTCATTCAAACACATGGGTAAATAAATAGTATGTGACATCATTGCAAGATGCATGTTGACTGGCTAGGATGACATATAACTTTTCAAAGAACACAGTATATTAAATATAGACAAGTCATGTTTCCCACACATTTTCAATGTGAAAACACTTAGATAATGATGTGTAGTGTATTTATTACATGATTCATGTAAAAGAAAATTTTGCAACATGGAGTTCGCTTGATAGGTAGCTATAATAAACACAGTGTACCTCATAAATGTATGTGACGAGCACACATTCACGATACTTAGTCATGTATTATAGACATGGGAATAAGTTGTTACATGATCTTTATCCACTATACATGCCATGTAACCCATACCTATCTCTATATAGTGCACACCAAGACAAAAATTATGTTGTATAATTATTTTGACATGGAAGGAAAATTATTATAAAATTAAACTTAATAAATATGTGTTTAGGTGTCATTAATTGAAATTATACACCATATGATTGGTTATTAATTGTATTAAATTATAAATTAATTCCCCTATAAAATTCAAAACCACACTTTCTGTTTATTAATTACACATTGTGTATTTCTCATGTGTTGAAAATGTTACTCAACATGTAATTTAAATGTGTCAGTGTCTCATTTATTTAAATTACACACCATGTAATTACATGACAATATGTGCTTGCTTCATGTTATGTGAGTGTATAATACATAATGATGCTCATACTGGGTATTTCAGATAGTTACATGTTGGGTTGTCTCCATGTACACATCATGAATATAATTAATTTATTTAAAATTATATTAGATTAGAATCTAAAGGATTTTTAGATGGATATAATGATAATTTAATTTATAAAGCAATAGAGATAATTAGTTAATTTGAGAATGTTTTTTCTAAATTAATAAGTATTAAAATTAATGATAGCTTATTAAATATAAATTAATTTTTGAAATAGATGATCATGAATTCGGTTGAACTATGTATTGTTTGGATTTTTTTAATATAATTTTTGAATGGATATTTTTGGGTTAGTTATTATCAATTCCAAATAACATCTATGTGTCAGACCCTCCTCTTTTTCTGTAAGGACCCACATATTTGTGGTTTATTTTTTGTAAATTGTTTAACAAATCTATTTGTTCCACCAACATTCATGTGAAAGAAATATATTTAAGGATTGAGATTATAGGTGATTGAAGGAGATTCAAGATGGAGAAAACGTGAAATCAACCTAGGTGTTTCACATTATAGTGGTGAAATTTTGAAACTCGATCCAAAACTAGCATGTAGAGTTTTTTTCCAAGGTCAAATAATTATTTTATTGTGCACTCAATAAATATACCATTACAAAGATTTCATGATCATTCCACATATTTAATAATGTATTTTTAAGGTTTTTTGATAATATTTTAGGGATACTTTATAGTGGTCACATAAATAATTGAATGAAATCAAAATCATGCTCATATGGAACAGAATAATAGAATTAAGCATAAATATTTGATCAATAAAAGTTTATTCACTTAATTAAAATCCACTTAATATTACCTAAACAAGTAAAAGGGAAAAAATATGAAAATATATTTATAATAAATAAATTACATCAATTAAAAATTTACGTTAGAATAATCATTTCATTGAATTATTAAGAATGTACCAATAGAACAAACTATTGGTCTGGTCCACATCCGGAAACGTTCTTATATTTGGGAGTTGTTATGAAGGTTTTTGGTTGTCTAAACTAATATGAAATCAAGGGAAGTTTCACTCGAGTAAAATTTATGTATATTTCAGGAAATTGTTAAGGAAATTCAATTCACATTTTTAGGATTTATGTGTTAACTCAATTGTTCTAGGAGCCGCATGCCCACAATATGAAACAATTACTACCTAAATACCTATGTTCTAATTATACAAACCCTCACTTGGGTTATTAGAAGGGAAATTTAAATATTATACATTAAAATTCCCACTTGATAGGGAGTTTCATGACAAATTTTGAGGTCTATTTGGATATGATAACATGATGGGATACTTAATAAGATAATGTAAAAAAATCCCCTATACCCAATGAAGTACTGAATATCATCTTACATATTATTATAGAAAAATGGAAACTTCACTGACGTTAATATAATTTCTATAAATATGAATAAAATATAGTATTCTCTTGGAATGTCTCTTTTAGGAGTGGTATAGGTGGATGCATACAATACTACGCCTAGAATAGAAGTTTTACATGTTAGAGGCCACAATTCATGACCTTCCTACAAAGGAGTGGAGTGAGGAATATATCTATATATATAATAAACACAGGAATTATGTGCTAGATAACCATTGTTTAATGTTATCATCCATGAATAATGAACATCAAAAGCCACATAATTCTATGGATGCATATAGTATGATCAACTATCTCAATTATCTTTTTAAGGATATGGAAAGATAAGAGTGATATGATATTTTAAAATTTATCTTTATGAGAATGTTATGAGATTTAATAATATTCTGGTTCTCATATAACCAATAAGGTTGGTTACATTGAGAAACTTGAGATTATTTGGATTAATCTTCCCAAACAATTGTGCACAAACCACATATGTGAAACGTAATCTTAGATTTTCTCTATATTTGTTGTGAACATTAATATGAAAAAAAAATTGATAAGTCTCTCCCAGTTATCCTCACTATCATTTTTTATGTTGATAAGGACATGAAGTCTTATAATCATTTAGTTATTATAATGAATAATAACTAGGGAATGAAAAAATGATTTAGGAATGAAACAAAGCATGGGCCTCTTCAAAATGCTAGTATAAGTGGAAAAATATCAAGGGTAAACAAATAGAATAATATTATTTCTATTTCATATGTTTCAAAAAGGTCCACTAGAAGAATAACTTCACCAAAATAAAGAATCAAGGGGAATCACCTAGAAGGTTCATTATTGAGTAAAATATATGTATTTCTATAAATTTGTTATTATATAAAGTATGTGGTTCTCAAATATTTATAATTATAGGGGCAAAGTAGATTAATAAGAGTTTCATGAGTTAAGGTCGATCTAGACGCCACCAAATCTAGGGTCTCAATAGTACGTACTAAAGATGACCACATCCCAATGTTTACTGCAATAATCATTATATTAATGAATTGTAATTATATTACATCTATTATAAGAAATAGTTTTATATGTATAATCAGAAAATATATTATTTTACATTAAAATTTTGAAATAAAAGTTTCTTATTTTATAAATAATTAATTTGTTATGGTAGGTACATTTTAATAACATTTTTTTTGTTAGATAATAAAAAATATGTAATTAAATTTTATAACGAATAGAGTTTGAATGAAGCATATCACACTATATAATAGAATCATCTCTTAGTTCATGTAAATGAAAATCACTTGACTAAATTATACCAAGATGGATATTTAGTATCTTTCAAACTAAAACCACTTGAAATATTCCCTGCTAGTTTTAAATGAAAAATGTACAAATATCCATTTAGTGGAAATGGTGAAAGATCTATATAGATTCTTGAGTTGGTTCATAGAAATGTGTGTAGGTAATTTTATGTTAAACTGAAGGGTCGATACTAATAATTTATAAATTGAACTGATGACTTTAGTAGATATGGATATATTTACTTAATGGGGTATATTTCATATTCCATTGAGAAATCTATGGAATATATGAATGAATTTGAGATCTGTCTTTTCTTAAAATATAAATAAAATATTCTAATACCAAGATATAGAATATCACAACTAAGAGTTCATTGAATATTTATTGGTGTTTGAGATTCTATCCCAATAAACCTCCCTATACCCCAAAATGGAATGGTGTAAGTGAATGAAAGAACCACACCTTATTGTATATGTTGAGATCAAAGATGAGTCATGAAAGTCATATATTATATTTTGCGGGATTCGATTTATAGGAAGAATTGTACACACAAAACAATGTGGAAACCAAATAGGAAAATGATATTCTATAAAAAAAATTAATATAAAAGGAAATTCATTTCAATTAACTTACATGTATGTGGATATAAAGTATGTTAAAGACTCTTTTGGTAATAAAATCACACCCTTAAAAAAACAAGTGTATTTATAAGATACCCATGGAAACAAGGGGTTATTACCTTAATCAATTTGCATATTAAATGTTTATTGTGGAAAGATGCACCATGTTGTGTGATAGGGAACACATCTCTAAAAGTGACAGTGGGAGTGAGATAGTATTTACTGGAATAAAGGATTGAGATACATATGATTTTATATAGGAATAGATTTCAAATTTTCCTATGGAATATTATGTTACAGAGGCAAAATTACATGTAGGAGTAAAATAGTTGTTAGAGGACTCGAAAGGTATGGTTTTCTAGTCATAGAGGATGGTGAATCATTATTAATAGATCATAATGTTCCCAAAACCAATAATTAAATATTAATGGGTATATAATCCAAAAAATGAATTTTGGGATATATTCCTTGTTACAAAACCATTTAAAGATTTTGTTTGATCCTCTAGTAGATACAAATCCCATTAGTTGAAAATAGGTTTTCTAGAAGATATCGGACATGAGTAGACAAGTCGGTACCTATAAATCATGACTTTTTAAAAAAGGGTTAAAATAGAATCAAGGAATATACTATGAAATATCCCTTTCAACACCTTGTATACTAAAATCCTTTATAAATTTGTTAACCATATAATATTATAAAGACAATGTGATTTGAAATATGTCTGTAAAAAAAATTCTCTAAATGAAACCTTTACGAATATGTCTATATAACATGTCTATAATGTCTTGTGGCTCCAAAGTATCTTGACTAGGTATTATTATTACAAAGATCTATTTTCGTATTAAAAATCAATCCAAATCATCGACAGTTCAATTTTATAAATCCATAAGAGAAGTTGGGTTCAAAAATATATAATGTTAGCCTATTCAATACACGTGGTTTAGTGGGAGTACAATAATTTTACTATAATATTATATTTATGGCATAATACATATTGTAAATGAGATACCAATCTTATAATCTATTAAGTATTTCTTAAACACGTGCTTATACATGAAGGAATTTGGAAAATTAGCATAATGTTTTAGGTTCAAGATCCATCCTAATAGATCCATGATGCTTTTGGGACTATGTAAAGGTATGTAAATTTATAAGATACTAGAGATATATAGAATGAAAAAAATATAATAGGGGATTATTGCCTATGTCACATGGTATACATCCCACCACAAAAACACATCCTTAGATACACAAGGAGAGATAGAGGATGGAAAGGATCTCATCCACATATGTGATAGGGTATATCATGTATGTTATTCTATATACCAGAATACATGTCACATATTCCATTAGTGAAATACTTAGATATCAATATGTTTTAGGATACTACTATTTGAGGGTATTCAGTACTATTGTAAAGTACCTCTCATGTAGGTAGTACATGTTCTTAGTTTATAATGGATATAATGAATTAGACATCATGTGCTATATAGATGGTAGATTTTAAATATTTCAAGATGATCTTGAATCTTAATCAAGATATATTTTCACTCTTTATGAAGGTGATGAATGTTATAGGAGCTTAAAGAAAGATGCCATAACTGATTTTATTAAAAATCATGTGTATATTTTTTCTATTGATGTAGCTAAATAACTGGGTTTTGATATGAACATTCATCTAATGGATTGATGTGGTTCATAAAAACTAATATCCTATAACATTGTACTATGATAATACTATTGTGGGGGATCTTTAAATAGATTAAATGTCAATATAGTGAATAAACAATATACTTCAGATGTATCACCTCTCGATGGATATTTCTTAGAGAGGTGATGTCACAGTCAGAAAATTTTCCATGGATGAATATTTCAGGTATCCTTGGACTAAATATCTATCTCACAAGAACAATGAACATCATGTGAGAGATCATATGCTAATTTTTAGCAATTAAATCTAGACTATGTGGGATTCTATTAGGTTTGGTATCCTAAAACAAACTATTTTTTGTCATTATATTAATTATATATTGATGGTATTAAATATTGAAAAATTATTCATTACACAATGATATTTATTTTATGTAACTTTTATGTGATAATTTCATAGATCATATTTCATATAGAAAAGGTCAGAGACGTTCCTTACTATGATGAGGGCTTTCAAATGCTATAATGATATTATTAAACATAAGTCCTATGGTTATATGGACTCATTTGATGGGACACAAATGATTCAGAATTTCTAGATAACTTAATCATATGAATATAATAATTCATATCATGAAGTTAAAAAATGGTGATATATAAGACTGGATATTACAAGGAAAAACATTCTAGTAGAAACTAAAACACCTGATCTTCAATTGTATATAGATTTTTATTAACAAAATAACAACAAAATATGAATAGTTTAATTCAATAAAATGATTTAATACTAAATAATAAAATATTATAAATTTAACTTTCTTAAATTAATTTTAATTTTAAATCACTATATCTAAATTAACATAGGCTGAAATTTTACATTTTTTTAAATAAATTTATTTTTTAGGTAATAGTGAAAATATCACTTTTTCAAAAACTATTATTTATTTTCAATAAATAAATTAATTCTAATGTCCCCTTATATTTTGGGATTTTTTATATATCAAACCTCACGTTTAAAACATAAATATTTTCATTACATATGTAGAATACTTAAAAATTATACAAACAAACACCCAATGATAGTTGTTGGTGTAGTGCAATTGGAAACATTGAAACATAAACACTAGATGATAAGTGAGCTACATTATCTCTCACTAAGTTATTTGTGACTAGCACCCATCTTAGACACATCAAACATAATACATATCTTCATAACCTAGGAAATGAAATATTAAAAGGGGTGTATCAAATTCTTAGTAAGGGTAAAAAATGGAGACACATAAGCATAAAAAAGTGTATAACGTTATGGTATCATGATCACTAAAATATAATATCATACACTACATATAAATGATCATATACATGTATCATCGCATAAAGATTAGTTGTTCATAAGACATTAATCACAATGAATTAAAGGATTGAATCCATGAAATCATATCATAGGATTAAAACATGGAATTATTGAAACACATAAGAACACTATAAAAAAAAATTAATTTAGCGGCGGTTGTTTAGTGACGGTTTGGGGAACCCTCGCTAAACAATTTTTTAAAATGGTTTCGTGGCCGTTTATAATAAACCACAACGAAACAATATTTTTTTCACACTACCGAACCTTCCCCCCACCCTGATCCCCCTTTCTCACCCTACTACCCCGCTTCCCCTATGACCGAGGCCCCCTGATTCCCCGGAAACCCTGCGACCTCGGTGACCCAGCGACCCCGGTGACCCCGTGAACCCGGCGACCCCGCGACTCTTGCGACCCCGGCCCCCCACATCCCCGGCGACCCCATGACCCCGGTGACCTCGCTTCCCCTACCCTCCCACGACCCTGGTGACCTATATGAACCCTATGGTTTGAATTCTACTAATTTTACCTCAATTCTTGTCTCCTTATATTATGAATTATGAAGATTTATGGTAGATTTTCCATTTGATTCATTAAACATACACATAACGTGTGTTTAATATGTTATCCTTGACAGAAAAACGTATTATCACTTTGTTATTATTTATGTTTAATCCCTAGCAACTATTTCAACAACTTAATGTGTTCAATTGGAATATCCCTAGGTATTGTGCATTTTTTGGTGACCAAACAACATTCTATATGGATATCTCTTGAATCATAATTGTAATGACTATAATGAATTTGATGAGAACGGTGTCATGACACCATATCACCTATTTCTACATAAAAAAGGATACTCCCTTGTTAAACTATAATTTTGATAGATTATAAGGCCTACTTGACTATAATGAATTATGACACTTAGGTATGAAGTTCCTTATACTTTTGATACTCAATCATGGAGTCCATCAAACATGTGTTACTTAAGCATTGAATCCCTTATATGTGTGCTACTACGGCATTGTGTCCCTTATACTTGTGACACCCGAGCCCGATGTCCCTAATACTTAGAATAATTATTCATTGAATCCCTTAAACTTTTGATACTTGATCATGTAGTATATTATGCATTGTATACATTTTAATGGTTCATTTATATATATGATAGGTATTTTTGGTTATTTTTCATATTGAGGTTCCATATATATTGAAGGTTATTATAGGATATGACCTCGGTTATTATTGGATATGGCCTCACATATTATGTGATATTCCTACTCGGTATTTTTCACCATTCCATGGCCTATTGGAGTTAGGATTTTGTTGGCACACTTAGTTTATCATCATCATAGTTTTGGTCTCTGTGTGGTATGTCATGTTAGGGTGGAATTAGATTGGTTCAAGTCTTACAAATAGATTTCTGAGTTATTATTTACATGAGGACTAGTTTAGGAATATAATTTTGTCATTTCATGGGGTTTTTTATTTTAGTTATCATACCAGAGAGGCTATAATAGGTGTGGTTTTAAATGTATCCTTTCACCGAGACATCGGTAACATGTTAGTCAACCCAAATCTCTAAATCATCATATATAGGGTAAAATTAAGATGATACATGAATCATATAGTTATTAAATAATAATATTTCATGTAAATCATATTTTAGTTGATTTGGATATCTTCTAATCATTATGGGTTTATCCTATCAAATGAATTATTTCACCCACACAAAAACATCTTTTTTTAGAGTTATGTTTGTGAAAATACCATTGCAGTTCTTGATCCTTTTCCAATTTTAATTTAAGTGATGAGGTGTTTATTTAAATAATTTTATAAGAGATATACTTTCCCAATTATTTTAGATAGATTCTCTCCCCTTTTTTAGTATAGAATATCTCATAAAAAAGATAGTAGTTCCCACTGATTGACTACTCATAATAAAACTGTGTCCCATGAATTCCAGTATTTGATGCCTTCAAGATTCTGAGAATCCACTAATCCTATTGTGGTATAGGATTTAGTGGAGTCATTAACTCATGAAAATCATCTATTTAGAAAACCCAAAAACCATATGGTGATCCTAGAACCAAGTTATCTACACAACACACTATGTTTTTTGTGGATGATGTTTTCTCAAACTCATATGGTATTAATTTTTTATGGTTTTAATTTAATTCCTTGTTCTATATGAGATTATATCCAGAAATACTAAGGATTGTTTGAGTTAGGGAGATGCTAAACCCTTTATAGGGTTGCATGACCATATCTAAACCCTTTGTTGGGTTAAAAAACTCCTCATGTGTTGGAGTCTTCATGTGAGTGTTGTTAGGTTGAGAATTCTTGGTAGGGATGTATCCATGTTTTAGGATAAGGTTATAGTTTTTATTGAAAATTTCTTGAGAAATTATGTCCTAAAACCTCTAGATTAGAAGTAACATTGAAGTCGTAGAATCTAATATTATAGAATAATTGACTTACTGGGAATTTTTTTTGGTTAAGAAGATGGTGGTGTATGAGTATTTAGAGATGAGTGACCCTTTGACACACTCCCATAATCACCACATTTGATTGTTTCTTGTAAATAACATAGTGATAAGAGTTGTATATATAGGTTTATGTGTATAATATGATTTAGGTGACATCTAGTCTGGTTTTATGTATGATTGGTGTCCTCTCTTCATGTAAATTCATACTGGATGATACAGGTCATGATATTATTTCTGTGTTGAATTTTTGGGAGTTATAGATTCTAATTTAGACCCTTATCATAACTTTTATCAACTAGATAATTTAAACTAATGGTGACTATCTTTCAATCATACTTTCTGGTAAACTGATTTTATCTCCAATGGAGAATGGGGTCATTCATGGGATTCCTTTTTGGTAGAGATGATACCCAATAGTATCTTCCATTTTTTGTATTGGTTACCCTTTTCTATTTTTATATGGTGTTATGTGGTTTTGTAAATGAGATGAGTTCCACCTTAAATATTTAATGGGAACCTATTAGGTGTATCGAGTAGCGACAACCCTTGAGAAGTGGAAGTGATTTTACCATCAGATTGTTGCATGGTATTATATGACATAGGGGTGCTTGCGGATTTACTTAATGTGAATGTTGAATAATTCAAGGGCACTCATATATGAAACCATGGTTGTTTATTAATGAGATCCTGGAATTTGCATCAACGTACATTCCAAATATGCAATTCAACTGTTGTTGAGTAGGATTATGGATTACCTTATATTTATCTCCTTTTTCTCCCAGCAAGAATAAATTGTCTGGAAATAGATATTGTGAGTTCTTATCTCATAATGTGGTCAATGTGAAAAACTCAATGCAATGGAATCAAATAAGAAATTATATTATTTGTTTGGAAATTTATAGTAGGATCATCCACTTATTGAATCCTTTTCCTTTTAATACTAAATACCCTCTATATTTTTTTTTCTGGCGATATAATATTTGTGCTTGGAAAACATAATTTGAGTAGATTCAACAACTTCTGATGGCTTGGATAGCTCATTGTAATCCATGTCAACTATAGAAAATACCTAATCTACTCAAAACTAAATTGTGGATTTCTCATACTTATATATAGATGCTTTATATGTTTTTGAAGAAAACTCATCTTCTACTATCTTTAGCTCATCCTCCAGGGTGCATTTGGTGTATTTTTAGGGAAAGGTTACATCCTGATATTTTTATGCTTCTTCATCAAGATTGGAAACATTATTTTTTTCTTCATGAAATGTGATTCCAACCGAGTTATGATAATGTTACTTTTTGTTATCTAATATTATATTTTGATGCTATAAAGTATTTCAAAAGTCAAGGGTTAAAAATTTGGATATTTGGGACTAATTTGATAGGAATACTATTTAGCATAACTTTTAGTTTTCACCATATGGTAATTGATAAATATGGAATTATTGGTTCTATTGACGATTTCTATTATTTTAGCAGATTCTTCTTAACCATTTATTTCGTTGAAAACAATTTGGATGAATAAAAAATTTTATAGAGGTTTTATCATACCTTATGAATGATTATTTATATCCATGTAGTGATTCCAAATTAATAATGTGCTTTGGTTTTCATGGTAAAGTAGCCACCACGTTGTTAGCACACTGTTTCTCTTTACCAGAGAAACTTCCTCTATCCCAAACACCAGATCGTTCATATCTAACTCAGGTGATCATCTTTATTATATTATGTTTCTGTAATCTTACACTATCTTATATATGAATCTATTTCTATATTTTGTAGTAACTATGTGTTTTTTTATTATTGTGTAGGCACATTGTGATATACATGGATAAAATCTAGATCACATTACCAAGTAACACACCTCAGTTTGTTAAGGGTTTGAATGATTATTTAGATTTTGAAATTTATAATCCATCTATTGAAGGGATAATAAGATTTCTAAGTCCTAAATGTAAATTTAGAACATGGTTGAAGAGAGATGATGTTTATAAACATTTAATACTGAAGAAATTCCCTGGTCAATCTTTGTGTTGGATTTGGCATGGACAATCAAACATTACAGAAATATTGAGCACTGATGTTAATCCATAGAATGTGTTGAGTCAATAAGGTTTTCCTTATTACTTTTCCATTCCTTCTTGTTTTGAAAATCACAAACACCTTATCTTTAAGAAAATTTCTTTTATAAGGAAAATTGCTTTCTTAAGGAAAATCGCTTTTATAAGAAAAATTATCCTTATCATATATTCTTCCATATTTTTCATAAGTATAAGTTTTGGATTCATTTTCTCGGAATCATTGAAACTTTGATATAAAGCATTCTGTTTTAGGGTTTGGATTCTGGACAAGAACTATAAGGAAGTTTCATTCCGAATTCCGGATATGAACCCTGACTAAGTTCTATTCCAGATTCAGGATACGAATTCTGAAGAAGAATTCTCATTACGAATTCTAATGAAGAAATCCCATTCCGAATTCTCATTAAGAATTCCAATGAAGAATTCCCATTATGAATTCCAATGAAGAATTCCCATTACGAATTATAATGAAGAAATCTCATTCCGAATTCTCATTACGAATTCTGATAAAGAATTCTCATTACGAATTCTGATGACGAATTCTCATTACGAATTCTGATGACGAATTCTCATTACGAATTCTGATGATGAATTCTCATTACGATTTCTGATGACGAATTCCTATTCCGAATTCTCATTCCGAATTCATCTATTAAACAGAATCTGATTATCATTGTTTTATACACTCTGAATTTATTCATTCCGAACCTTCACTCTGAATTTTTCATTCCGAACCTTTATGTTAGAGTTTAAAATGATGTCGTACATTCTGTTACACTTGTTTTGTTATAAAACGATGTCGTCTGTTTTGTTATAAACTAACCATTGTCTAAGTGACACATGTACAGGTCCCTCCGATCTTTAAGGAAAATATGACCATTGGAGAAGGAGCCGACCTTACCTATAAATAGAAGCTCATTTGAAAAAGCTCACAACGGATGGATGAACAATTTGGACTTTGTGCATACATTCTGTTGAAGTGAATTCTAGAGAGAGAGGCTCTTATTAACTCTCAAAGCTTTGTGCGACTCCGAATGTTGGTGATTACATTCGAGGGCTTCCAGGGATAGGAAGACAGAGGTGCCGAATACCTTAAAGATCGAGGGTTTCCTTTCTGAGGAAGACAGAGGTTGCCAACTACCTTGAAGTTGAGGGCTTGCGGGGATAGCAAGATAGAGACACCGATCTTCGTATCGAGGTCTTACCCTGGTGTGGGTAAGACAGACTTTCTTGAAAGTATAAATCAAGGGACCTTTATCCAAGGTTGTTGGATACCCTTCTCTTTGGGTTAAAAGACTATTATCTTGTTACTAGTATTTTTACTACTTGTTTTTATTCCACTGTAATTTGTATCTTAAGGAAAGTATAACTTTCTTATACTTCCTTACTTACTCTGATTCATTTAGATTCTATACGCTTTAAGGTAGAATCTCATATTGTAATTGTTTGTTAAGTTTCAATTTCCGGAACCATATTTCTGGAAACTACTTTTGGAATCTCTTTCCAAGTTTAGTTCGGTATTAGAGGTGTTGTGAATTTGCTTAGTTTAATCTTTGTTAAACTTAGCCCTTTCCTTTTCTTAAGGAAACTTTAGTTATTCATAACTAACTTTAAATGTTCAAGAGGAATTTTTTAAGTATACAATTCACCCCCCTCTTGTATATTGAGCATCTCATATTATATTTCGATCCTACAGAATGAGGTCCCAAGTTCATCGATAATGGAAAAAGAAATACAAAACCTCATAAATGATGCATTCGGCACTACAAGACACCACTATCAGCATCAAAACATATCCGAACAACCATAAGAGGGTGCTACAAATTGCAACGTGACATGTGATGTTTTTGAGACTATAACAAAAGTAGATCAAGATTATAACATATCATTGGATCCCCCTATTGATTATATAGATCCAAATGTAAGAGAAAACATCATTGAGGAAAATAAATTTCATGATTTATTTGAGGATGGAAATGAAAAGTGTTATAGTGGGTGTTTGAAATATTCAAAGCTTTCATTTCTGTTGATGTTGAACCATATCAAATGTCTATGTGGAATTACAAATAAGGAAATGTTCATGATATTGGACTTGATCTGTGATGAATTTCCTGAAGCAAAAATCCCAGAATCTGTTTATGATATAAAAAAATTTGTTTATAAGCTTGGTCTGAATTATAAAAAAAAATACATGTGTATCCCAATGATTGTATGCTTTATTGGGGAGAGGTTTCAAGTAGACAGAATTGCAAGAAATGTACTTCTTCTAGATGGAAGTCAATGGGTGATTTTTGATGTCTGAATGAACATAATTTCATAAAGAAGAAGTAAATGAACACACATGTAAAGGTTTTTCGTTACATTCCTTTAAATCCTCGATTGTAAAGATTATTCATGTCATCGAAAACCTCATAATAGATTCAGTGGCATTCTGTAGATAATAACAATGATGGGTTAATGAGACATCCAAAATATTCCCAATCATGGAATACATTTGATTCATTATATCTATATTTATCATCTGATCCTAGGAATGTTCGATTGGGATTGGCTGCCGATGGATTCAACCCATTTGGGAATTTGATTACTAGTTAAATCATTTGGCCAGTTGTTTTGATCCTTTATAACCTGCCTCCTTGGATGTGTATGCAACAAACATCTTTTATCATTTTGATGATTATTCCGGGAAAACAAATTCCTGGAAATGATATTGACGTATACATGCATCCTTTGATTGACGAATTGAAAGAGTTATGGAGCAACAGTGTTGAGACATTTGATGCTTCTTCTAAAACAATGTTAAAAATGCATGCTCCTTTAATGTGGACCATTAGTGACTTCCCTAGGCCGGTCAATTTATCTAGTTGGAACACTTACACAGGTTTGGCTTGTCCCATTTGTAACAATGATTCTGTGCCCAAACAGCTACCACATAGTAGAAAATGGTGCTTCTTGTTCCATCAAATATTTCTTGATGCATCCCATATATTTCAGCTGAACAGATCAAAATTTAATGGTTCCATTAATCATAGACCACCTCCAAAATTGTTAATTGGTTCTGAAATATTGACACAGCTTGAAAATGTTGAAATAGAATTTGGAAAGGTTCATCATTTGAATGATAGCAGAAAACGTGTCTGAAGTGCATCATCAAGTGAAATCAGAATGCAACAATGGAAGAAAAAAATTATATTCTTCGAACTTCTATATTGGGAATATGATTTTTTGTAGCATAATATTGATTTGATGAATATTGAGAATATTTTATGTTATAATTTGATTTTCACATTACTTAATGAGAATGGAATGTCGAAGGATCATCTCAATGCTCGCAAAGACTTACAAGTAATGAACATAAAATGTGATCTCTTGCCAGATGAAAATGAAAAGTATGCTCCGAACATTGTTTCCAAGAAAAATAGGGATAAAGACACATTCCTTTGAATTTTAATGAATTTTAAGGTATCTGATAGTTATTTGAGTAAAATTTGGATTCCACTTATGATAATTATGATATGTTCAAAAAAATTACTTCATATAAAACAAGGAAGCATCACATTATGTGATATTAAAAAAAAATCATCTTCTTTAAGACATGACATTAAACATTATCTTTATCTCATTCCTTCGAAATGTGATTCCTCATGATAATCATTATATTCCAAAATTCCCTCTATATATAGGATTACCCCTAGTTCCAATGTTGTTCTTATGTTATTCCATATTCTAGAACAACATGTGTATTGATTCACACTCTCATGGGATACATAATGATGCTTAGATGTCCTTTTTTTTGGCCTAGATGTAAATTTATTAAGCCTTTGGCCCCATTTCTCCATTTACGGTCTATAGATTATATCCTTAAATAATGTTCAGTTCATATCAAAATGTTCATGTGGTACCTGGGACTACATTAACCCCTTAGACATAGGTTTTTACCCATACCAAGACACATATATACCATGTAGATAATCATCATCCTAGTCCATTAATCATGACATTAAATTTTTCATCATGGTCTTCATTGTATGATCTTACACAATGTGCAATCATATTCAGGATTTTGTCATTGGTTGAATGGCTTATTTTATACTATAACCCCTGGTTTTATTCACCACAAAAACAATCTTGATTCCCCCACCTCACCAATATATACTATAATATTTTATATCCAGAGATCCCTAGTCCAAGCATTAGGATAATAAAATATGCACATACATCCATCACATGGGTTTATTCATCCCTGGAGTTTCATCAAACATCTATTTCTACAACATTCTAGAACTATGGGTGGATTGATTCCCATTTCCATGGGACACGTATTGATTCATATATCATCTATCATTGAGCCTAGCTAATGATTCACCCTATAATAATCCATTACATAAAGTGTCATTGACCCAAAACACTCGCATGAGAATCTTTTTTAGCAATAATATCCTTTCATTTATGTTGACACATCAGTGGGCCAAGATGATCTCATTTCCTGATATCAGGATGTAAATAATGGGTATATAGATTAAAAAGACCTTCAAAAATCCTAATAAGATTAATTTAAACTATATCATTACCCCATGTAAAATATATGTACCTATTAAGGATAGATAATTTAACCCCATAAAAAATTAATATGTATCTTAAAGAGAGATAATTTCACCTCTTATAAATTCTTGATACCTAATATTATAATATGTAATTATTCGACATTGTCATCCAAGAAGGTAAACCCTTCTAGCGTTGGTATCCTATGACACACTAAATCATAAAAACATGTGGATTGATTCCAATAATCACGATATAAGTAGTTACATATAAATATTTAATCCAGGGCACAACCCTATCACAGAATCATTATAGGTTTCTCCCTTTCCTATATACTTTGGTAAAATCTTGGAGACCATTAACTCAAAACTATTCATGTATTTGGACCTCTAGAATTTAAACTAGTTGTAGTCATAGTCTATGTTGTATGATTCTAAACATCAAATCCCAATGTCCTTATCAAAAAATGTTAATTAACAACCATACCCTATTAAATGAAATAAGGATGCCTCATCTGATAAGTGTGGGATGATTATAAAAATAATAACCAACTATGAAACTAAGATTACTCATATGATAAGTTTGAAATGAACCACACATTACCCATATAAAACTAGTATTTCTCTAAATATGAGATCATATGATATCCTTTCTAGAGAGGAAACCTCTCCACTGACAATAGTCTCTTACCATGTCACACATCAAAACTATATTTTTCTTTATGCCCATTATGAGGAGAAACATATTGATGCATGTATATTTCATCTCAGTCCCATCCATACCTGCAACTCATCATGGGGACGTTTCCCTTTGGTCTAGTCTTGAATCTTGTCAACCCACATGTTTAAATAGAACATTTTAGTACATGAGGAAATATCTCCCATGGAACCTAATATTCTATATAATACATCCCCACATACACTTGTGCGGTTCCCACATTCTACTATTTGGATAATCCTTACCCTACCAATCTGAAAAGGATCACTAATGAAATGATTCATGGACATAGTGTCTTACATACCATATCAGGCTCATTCAATGAAGTAAATTTAATAATAAAAAGTTGATCTCATTCTTTATTCGCCATGAATAGTAGATCATGATATTTTTCATCTTATCCTCAACCAGCTCTGGTATCTTGTGTTTCAAACATGGTCAATAATAATTCTATTTCTGTCGATTACTCTCATTTCACTTCCCAGTTCTCAAAATATGTGATTGTAATCGTGATATTTTTTAGGTCACTTCCCCCCCTTATTGGGTTCACCCCTGTAATCAATTATAACTATATAAATATCCTTGATTGTTGAATTAATCATGGCTCATCAGGGCTTAGGTTTTGGGAGGAATTCCACCTCAATAATGGCTGAGTTGCATGATCACCACATGGTCCTAATTCTATAACCTTAAATAACTATTACATATCCATGAATCACTAATCTAAACTAATTTTAAATCATCTTTAGAATGTGTTGTATGGTGTTGTACCCATTATCTATCAATTCGACTCATGTTTTTTACTCCTCTTCACTACACATATCCATTTATGATGTTCTACTATATTTTCCAAGAATCATGACCATAATTTTTTTACTAGTTGTCTCCATTATTTTTTAAATTTTGTGTGTGTTAATGTATTAGGATATTGGTATTTATGGTTTGATTTGTTTTTCAGGACAATGGTGTAGTGGAAGTAGAACAACTATTTTTTTTCTAGTTAGCTTTTCATTGTGGATTTAACCATCGCTAAATTATACTGGTAAAACATTAGCGGCAGTTAAAACTGCCGCTAAATGTAAGTATTTTTTACTTAGCGGTGGTTATAACCGCCGCTATTGGCATACATTTGGCGGCGGTATTAACCATCTCTATAGAGTCGTATCACCCACGTGCATTCCACAGCGGTTTTAGTGTCTTTAGGGGTGGTTTTACGGCTGCTGGATTTTATTTTATTCACAGTGGTTATAACCACCGTGAATAAATAAAAATCCAGGGCCCGTAAAAGCAGCCGCTAGAAATCAGTAAAACCACCGTGAAATGAGGCAGCTACGACTCTTCCCTTTAACCGCCGCTAAATGGAAATAAATTCCACTAATAGATTGTTGATGCCCAATTTAGCAGAGGATTCTATAAACCGCCACCCAACAATATAGTAGCGCTTCAAACTGCCTCTATATGAAAAAATAACCGCCACAAATCGGCAGTTTTCTTGTAGTGGCATATATTGATTTCTATAGTATCTAATACATCAACTCCAACACCATATTAGTGAAAAAAATACATTACCAAATTGGGTGAACCCCCATTCCAGCCCATAATCAATGAATTAAGTAAACCCTCATTATAGCCCTATATTAATGAACAGAGTAAACACTTGTTCCCACTCTATAATAATGAATTAATTAAACCCTCATTACATCCTTATATATCTCATGAGATATAAATCATTACCCAATACCTTGGATGGAGATATAGGACCCTCCTGTCACATAATGAAATCATACTTTCATGTTCCACAAGATCAGAAATGAACATATCATAAACAGTGAAATGAAATGGGTATCATAAAAATGTAAACATTTCATAACATGTAGAAATATATAGGTTTCATAATCTTTCATCATAAAAATAACCCGTGAAAAGAAGCATGTTCCAAAATCATATAACCCAAGAAAGATCAATAGGTTTCATAAAATAATGGAATCAAAAAATAATGTATTCAAGGAAATAATATTAATGGAAAAAATTTATTAATTTTCTCATAAAGGCTTGAGAAACACAAATGGATGTTATCGTAGAAGGGAAATAATTTTGAAACATCTTTTAAACACACTTCTTGGGGAAAATCCTTTCTTCTTTAAAAAATGATTTTTATAATGGAAAAACTTTTGAAACTCATATTATTAGAAAAATGTTTTCAAAACATATAAATGGATATTGGAATAAAATAAAAAAATTAAATTCTTCTTACTTGAAAATGATCTGCAAGGATCTTTTAATTTTTTTTGAAAACATGGTTTTTGAATACAATGGATTTCCGACCGAAGGGAGAGAAGGCTTGGTTTTAATAAAAACTTTATCATACATAAGAAAGAGTATAAAATGATACTAAAAATGAGTATATCATGAATAAATATAGTATATGTAAACTCATGAATAATCTTTAAATATTTCTTTAATGGAATCACAAACATGAACAATCTCAAAAAATGATGAATGTTTCTTAGTAAACTCTTATAACAAGGTTAAATGAGATCATACTCTCCATGTCTGAAAATAAAATTTGTTAAGCTTAAGATATAATGAATGGAATTATATAAATGATATTACATCAACAATGGATGTATATACACCTCAAAAAAAAGTTTAGGTGCATAACCAAACATGAGTCTCAAAGAAGGCAAATAGAGACAAAACTGCTTTACCAATTTGGTATATTTTGAAAGTTAAACCCCATGAAAGAAGGATCATTAAAGGGATATGTGAATACCAATAAATCTATTTATAATATACATTTAATTAAATCATGTTTGGTACATACACCACACAAAAGGAAAGGGTGGTGATCATTACATGAATCTTAGTGAAATTAAAAGCGAGATGAAATTCTCCTTACCTTGTGTCTTGACTCTCTCCGTACTCATAGAACCTTCATATATATAAAAAATATGTTTATTATTAATATTTTATAGATGAAGATTATTATAAATAATACCATATATCATTTTATCATGACTTCATATCACCCTCTTGTTAATGATCTTATGTTAAAGTTTCACTTCAGGTACACATTTTCTTTATTGTTCGCATGTGTATTAATTTGTTATAGCATAGGTCCTTATACTTATCTCATGATTCCAGAATGTGGAAGATGATATATATATAAGTTATATATATTATATTTATATTACAATAGTTTATTTCATAATGATGTATGAAATGGAATATACCATTAACGAATACATTAATCTATTGCATGCCTCAAATCTATTTCAGTTTTTATTGTCCTATTGAAAGAAAGTATGTCAATTAAATAAGTAAAAATACATATATATATATATATATATTATTCTAGTATAATTAATTTATCATATATATCATATATATTCATTAAACCCATCCTTAATACATTCCATGTGGATGTGAATGAATCACTTCGCATTGAGGGGCCGGTAGTCGACACTTCCTCAAATAGGATTATCGTATTAAGAACAAATGGAAGGTAAAAATATGTGTGTTAGGAAAATTAATACAGAAGTGTAAAGACATAATAAATATAATATATTACATATATAAATATTTTTTTATTCATAATGGCCATGTATATTTGTGGAAAATGAGAAATGAACCATCATTGTTTTGGGTGCCAGTAATTAAACATACTTAGAAACGGTATGTTAAACATCCATTACAAAGAAGTGTGTGTATGTTTAGGTATGAAAAATTTCCTAAAAACGTTATAGTATATATATCATACTGATTATTTCACAAAATAATGGAATATAGAGAGTGTAGTGTGTTGAAAAATAAAATAGTGGAATGAAGTTTGAAAGAATATGTTACCTCTAAATTAGTTAACCCCTTTTTATTTGTGAAAAAAAGGTTTCCTTGAGAGGGTTTCTGTCTAATGGGAGGCTTAAATGTATAAGGGGTAATTTTTGGGAGTCAATTTGGGTAGTTCTTGGCCGAAAATAAGAGGGTTGAGAGGTCAGAGGAATGGGTAGAGGTGGTGGCCTTTTATAGGGATAGAAAAGGACTAACATGGAATTTTTAGAAACAGATTAGGTGACCACATGTTCATACGTAAAAAAGCCTTAAAAAACCAAAAAACACTAGAATGGAAGTTCTATGGCCGTAATATGGATAGAAATTGAGTTTTTTTTTACAAGTGGTTGGGTCATTTGGTCTTTTGATTTTATGGTATAGTAACCAGTTAAGTTTAATTTGGCCTTAATTGATGTGATTAATTTTAATCACTTTTATTAATAATTTCGGTAAAAAATTTAACATGGTATTATTTCACTATAAAAATTAGAATTAGTAAAATTTTGTATATTAGATTTTTGAAATTTCAACCACAGATGTGGAAAAAATTAATATTAGTGCTAATCCCGAAGACAGGATGAAATAACTGGTTTTAAATTAGGAAAATGTCTAAATGTTTATCAAATTTTAATATTCTATTTTGAAGTGAAATTGGTCTTAATGAATTTAATAATATTATTTTATGTAGTATTTATCTAACATAACCTTAAAACATATTTATAATATCAGTTAAATTTAATAATTCAATAGACAGAAGTAATTTTTTAACTAAAAAACAGTATTTTTCACTATTCATCAAAAAATGAAGTTTCTTAGAAAAATCCAAAATATTAACCCTAGGATAATTTCGACATTCAAAATTCATAAATGAGTTTTATTTTATCCAATTCAATTTTAAATTTTTCTAAAATTACTTTCATTGATAAAAGTTATTCTTTTAATAAAACGATGTTTCTAAACATAAATTAGGCATTACCAAAAAATTATATATGTTATTATCAATATGTTTTATTTATATGAAACAATTACAAACAATATATGAAAAGTAGTAATAACTATTAATATTAATATGTTTTACCACTAGGTTATAATTATCTTATTTAAAAATTTAAAATAATAAAATGAGGTATTTCATAGAAACTCATTATTATGTGTATCGTTCTCCAACTCAGTGTTGCGTACATCATACACCAAGTTAGTGTTGCATGTAATGTACGCCAAGTAGGTGTTTCATGTGACATATGTTGAGTCAGTTCCATGTGAATGAAATATTTGACTTAGTTAATTGTTAGATATAAATTAAAATTTATATTTATTCAGAAAAATAGGTCCATAAAAACATGGTGTGTCACATTCTACCCCCATTAAAATGCAATTCTCCCTCAAAATTAATCCCTTGGATAAAGAATGTGAGTGTAATTATACTTAATAATACCCTAATTTTCTCATGTAGCTTCCTCTAGCTAGTACTTTCTCCAAAAAAACATTGACCAGGTCAGTGGTCTTTTTTTGTTTAACTTTATTTGATCAGTCAAAAATTTCAATAATTTTCTACTCATAAGAAAGATCATGTTCTAGTGGCATGATTTACATGTTCAGTACATGTGATGGGTCAGGTATGCACTTCCTTAGGAGAAATACATGGAACACATCATGGACTTGAGAGATATTTGTCTTATTTTTCCAAACTAAAGGGTAATATCTTGATACGATCAATAATTTCAAATTGGACAACATATATAGGGCTTATTTTCCCCCTCATCCCGAATCTCATAACATTCTTTGAGGGTGAGTTTTTTTAAAAACGTTTTTTCCAACATCAAATTTCAGATCACAAAAACAGTTATTAGCAAAACATTTATGCCAACTTTGAGAGGCCTTGATATGATACTGAATGGATCTATCCTTATTGATCATTTCTTCACCAATATCAAGACCCAATAGGTTTTTTTTCTACAACCTCATTCCAGTACTTTGGATCTCTTCATTTTTTTCAAATAGGGATTCATAAGGTGCCATCTAAATTTATGAGTAAAAAATATTATTGTAAGAAAACTCAAATAGGGTATGGTTTTGATCCCAACCACCTTTGAAATCTAGACAAAAACATCTCAAGCTATCCTCTAGGGTTTGAATTGTTCTTTCAGACTAACCACCTGAGTGAGGATGACAAGCAGTGATGAAACTCAATTATGTATCAAGTAGTTTCTAAAGAGTTTTCGAGAACATTGAGGTAATCCTCAAATCCTGATCTGATACAATGGAATGTGGTACACTTTTTAACCTTACCACTTTTTTTAATGTATATTATGGAATATTAGTGAAGAGATAAATCTTCACTAATATAAATGAATTGTGATATCTTAGTAAAAAAATAAATTACAACCCATATAGGATTATACCATTTAGAGTTTTTGGTTAGTCAAATAATAAAATCCATATTGATGTTCTCACATTTCTATTCTAGTATGTGTAATGGATGAAACATACCTTTATACTTTTGTATTTAATCCGTAAGATGATGGAATACCAAACACTGAGCTTCAAACTACGTGGTTTCCCACTTCATGTCATCCAACTAATAGTTTTCTTTCAAGTCCCTATAAATCTTCATAATTCCAGGATAAATAGAGATTGAAGAACTATGAGCATCCTCTAGCAACTCTTTCTTCAAATCTAGTATTGAATGAACGCATATAAGGAACATGAAACTTATCTTTAAATCCTGATCAAGGTTAAACTCAAGAACATTGCAAACCATCTTTTGTAGCTCCTTATCTTCCTTCTATGCCTACTTAATCATCACATAGATAGAGAGATGAATATTAATTTGTGAAAGCTATGATTTTCTCCCTTACTTAAGGATGTATAGATCCATAATTTGAAATTTCAATAATATTGGATCTTCATTTATCCTCCACATGGATAAGATAGAACGAACCTTCCAACTCAATGCATCAGCCACCCTTTTCTCTTTCTAAGGATAGTAATGTATTGAGCAGTCATAATCCTTTATCATCTCTAACCATCTTCTCTAGAGCATGTTAAACTCTTTATAAGTGATTATATATTTTATATTGTTATTATCATTATACATATCACACCTTTCCACATAATGATAATGCCTCTATATCTTTAATACCATGATTATCGCTGCAAACTCCAAATCATGGGTTGGGAAATTCTTTTCATGAATCTTTAACTATCATTAGGCATAGGATATAACCATGTTATATTTCATTAGAAATCATCCAAATATCTTTTTGGATACTTTAATATAAATTACAAACCCTTATCCAATACAGGGTAATGTAATCACTGGTGCACTGACCAACCTTCAATTTAGATCCTTGAAATTTTGCTGACATTCCTCTATCCAGAGGAACTTTACACCCTTCTGAGTTAACTTTTTCAGAGGGTTAGATAGTTGTGAAAAATTATACACAAATAGTCAATAATTTCATGATAAACCATGAATTCTATGGATTTCATTCATTTTGGTTGGTCTAGTCCAGCTTCCAATAGCCTCCATATTTTAGGGATCTACTATTTTACCATCTATTGAGATTATGTGACACAAAAATGACACCGTTTAATCCAAAATTCAAACATTGAAAATTTTTCATACAACAAATCCTTCCTTAGGGTCTTTAGTACAATTATCAAGTTATCTCTAGGCTCTTCCACACACTTTGAATAGATAAGAATATCATCTATAAAGACTACCCAAAACTGGTCAAGGAAATTTCAAAAGACTATATTTATTAAATTCATAAAGATAGAAGGGGAATGAGTGACAGAAAAATAAATCACAACATATTCAAAGTTACAAAACCATATATAGAATATCTTCTTCGGTATATCCTCCTTCTTGAACCTCAATTGATGATATCCATAACGAAGGTCAGTCTTGGAGAATTATTGATCTCCACGCAGTTGATCAAAAAAGTCGTCAATACAGGGAAGATGATACTTGTTATTGATTTTGATCTTGTTCAACTCCTGATAATCATTTTAGATTCACATTGATCCATACTTATTCTTCAAAAATCGAACATGTGCACCCCAATGTTACACAATTGAACTGATTAATCCCTTGTCAATGTTTTCTGGGAGTTTCTTATTCAATTCATGTAACTCAATCGAGGCCATTCTATAAGGAGTCTTTCAAATTGGTGTGGAATCAGATATAATTTCTATTGAGAACTCAACATCATGTTTTGGTTGGTGAATAGGAAAATATTTCAGAAATAAATCCACAAAATCCCAAAAAATAGTCATATCATTGATGTCAATCATTTCCCCAACCATTTTATATAAACAACCTTTTTGAATTGGAATGAAGACCCATACACTTGAAGTAATCTCCAAAATATATTCTAACTTATCATCACATTGATAGATGATCATATGAGGGTTTTTAATATCAGACTTAACATCCCTTACATGTTAATTGATGTGGGATTTATGCAGATAAGGACAATACATTCCTAATATGACATTGAATTCCAGAAAATTTAGAATTAAAAGATTATAAGGAAGAAGATTCCATCAATATTCATCCAAAGAGGAATCATAAACATGAGATTAAATCATTGTATCATTATGGGGTTTCACTACTAATTCCATATCTAAATATTTTTGGAAGAATCATAACACACGTAAAAAATTCACTAGATATGAAATAATGGGTAGATCTATAATCAAATATAACATTATCAGTTCTAGAGTGGATGGTATGTTTACCTTTCATCACATCGTTATCACACCCCTTATCAGATATTGCGATTTCCTGAGATTTCCCCTTATACCTTGGATTAAGGGGATTTCAACGTTGATCATCCTCACCCACCCTTGGTTTTTGGAAATGGTTAGAAAAATTCTCATTCTCCTTGCACTTTTATCATTGAATAGTGGAAGGTGCAATCTGTGTGGATTTTTCTCCACTGGAATTTTGAGTAGACTTATTCCAATCACAGAGATAATTAATTGCATGTTGGACTCTCTTTACATACTTAAAAAAAATTTATTATACCCCCTAAGACAATTACCTCAATGTTTCTTCACTTACATAGTTCCTAAATGAAAGTATATCCAATTTTATCTAGGGTTCATAGTGTTTCCTCTGAACTCTATATTCCTCTTTCTATAAAATCCATGAGATTCATACATGATCTCTACCTCCATTTCAATCGTGATTTCAAAAAAAACAATCCCTTCATAGCTAGTAAGTTACGTTTTGGACAATGCACTTCTGAGACTTTTCTTTAAACCAAAGAATAACCTATCAACTTGACTATCAGGTTAGATGATAATTCTTGAAGCAGATCTCTCAAGTCTTGTGAAATTTTCCTTGTAGGTACCAACAGACTTATCATCACTTTGCTTCAACTCAAGGAACTATTTATCAATATCACTACAAAGAATATGTGGAATGTACTTATTACAAAATACATTCTTAAACTCATCCCAAACCATGAATTTAATCTCATCATGCCTCCTCGTATTCTGGATTTGATTCGACCACTGATCTGCTTCACCTTCCCTGTAATAACAGCTTTATTGACTTTATCAATCTCAAAAAACTAAAGAACATAGAATATATTTTTAGTGGTAATAATTAATTTTTCAGAAACAATTGTATAAGGATACCCTCTGAAAAATGTGGATGTTTCCTCATGAAATACTAAATAGAATGTTTTACCCTCTTTTTCTCATTTGTAAGTCCACCATGATTCATAGAATGTGAAATATGCATGCTCATAAGAATGAGGTTTTGTATTCCTTCTCCCATATCATTATGTTTCTTAGGTGTATAGTCATTGCATTTTCTATCGTAATATCCATTAACATGGTTCCTTCGGGTTCTAGCCATCGACTAAAAATAAAATCATAGATTCAGAACAAGTTATCATAATGAGAAACCACTTAATAATTAAAAATCACTTATAGGATGTCCAACATAAGAAATATTCCTTAATATATGACATATTAGGTTTATACAAGGTTATTCATAATCAACTTATGTTTAAATCCTTCATAAATATTTCTAAGGAGTTTGTGAACTCCCCAAGAATATCCCCCAGGAGTGTCAAACTAGCTGTTTATCAGGGATCCTTGTCATGAACCAGATTACCTTGAGTCAGGACCAAAAAATATTTTCAAAGTTGTTACCCATATGTACATATGTTCTAGAGCCACATCCACATCTATTATACATAGAGGGATGTATTCTAAGAAACCAATCACTCTATCCTTCACCAAAATTCCTGGATATTTTCGTATACTTTTCCTGGTCCTCAGGCTTATCCATGGACATGTCCTTAGGGTACTCACTAAGGTTATATCATCCAAGTTTACAAAGGGTTACTATACATTTTCTCTGATACCAAATATAGTGACACTTTCATTTCAAAAATTAACATTTCATTACATATTCAGAATACATAAACATTATAAAAACTGAAGCCTAAAGACCATACATTGTATAATGCCTTTGGAAACATGTAAACAAAAACACTAGTAGATAAGTGACCTACATTATATCCCACTAGGTTCTGCACGACTAGAACCCTTCTTAGACACATAAAAAATAATAAAAATAATCATAACATGGGGAAAGAAACCTAAAATGGTGAGATGAAACGCTCATTAAGGGGAAAAAAGGGAGGCTTATAAGCATAAACATGAGCATAAGGGCATGGGAATATGATCATGAAAATAGAAGATCATACCCTACATATCAAAGATCCTATATGTGATTCATGGAATAATGGTTGGTGGTTCATAATTCATTAATCAAAAGTATGTAAAGGAAATAAGCCATGAAATATTAACATAGTATTAAGACATGGAATTGTGGAAATTCATAATCAGGTATTCATTTCCATAGAATCCAATGCATTAATGTTAATACCATATATTTGGAAAATATCCTTTACGGAATTGGGTGAACACCCATTCCAACCCTTTATTACTAACCTAAGTTAACACTCATTCTATCCTTATATTACATAATCTAATAATCCCTTTTTACATCACTATATTACTGAACAATGTAAACCCTCGTTCCAGCACTTTCTATCTCATGAGATATAAATCATTAACCAATTCATTTGAGGGATAAATAGGTCCCACCTATCACATAATAAAATCATAAATACATGTTACAATAGATCAAAAATGAACATATCATAATCTATGAAATAAAATTTATTTCATAAACATGTAAACATAACAAACCCTATGGAATGATATAGGTTTCATAATAATTCCAAGATAAAAAACCTTTGAAAATAAGTGTGTTCCAAAAGCATATAACCCGTGAAATAGAAACAGGTTACATGACATCATTCCATCAAAAAATAATCCATCAAAATAAATAATTTGAATTGAATAATTGAATAATTTCCCCATAGGTTCTTTGAGAAACACCAATGGATGTTATCTTAGATGAGAAATAATTTTTAAGGATGTTTTAAAAATACATTTTGAGTAAAATATCCTTTCATATTTGAAAAATTATTTTTATAACATAAATCCTTTTGAAATAAATTATATTTGAATATAAGTTTCAAACATATAAATTAATCTTTGAAAATAATAATACATTTTTAAAATACATTTTCCTTGAAAATTAGCATCACTCCTCTTTTTAAAACATTTTTTTTCAATATATGGTATTTTAATATAATTAATTTCTATCTCAAGAGATAGACAATCCGATTAAACTAATAACATTATATTAAGTACCAAAGAGTGTAAAATTGTACTAAAAATGAGGTGATCATGAATAAAAAAATGGTAATGAAACTCATTAAAAATCATGAAATATTTCCTCAAAGTAAGTAAAAACATAAACAATCTTGAAAAATGATAAGATTGTCTTAATAAACTCTTATAACATGGTTACATGGGACCATACTCTAAATTTATGAAATGGAAATTACATGAAGATTAACATTTAGTGAAAATAATGATATTAATTTTATAACATGTAAAATGGAATTATATTCACCTCAATAAAAATTATTAGGTTTATAACAAAACATGTATCTCAAAGAAGGAAAATTGAGACAAAACTGTTTCACAGATTTTGTATATTTTGAAAGCTAAACCACATGAAAGAAAGATCAAAGAATGGATATGTGAATAAAAAAAATGTTAGGTATACAATATATATAATTCAATAATTTTCAGTACATACCCCACACAAAAGGAAAGGGTGGTGATCATAAGATGAATCTAACAAAATATAAAAGTGAGATTAAATCCCCCTTACCCTGTGTCTTGACTCTCGCCGTAGTCATAGAATATTTTTTTATAATAAATATAATTTTATTATAGATATTTTATATAAAAATATTCTAATATATAATACCATAAATGGTTTTATTGTTACCTTATATTACCCTCTTGTAAATGAACTTATGTTAAAGATTCACTTCATGTAGTCATTCACTTTGTTCTTCACTTGTGTCTTAATTTGTAATTTAATTGGTCCTTATACTTATATTAAGATGTTATAATGTATAAAATGATATAAATATCAGGTATATAAATTATATTTTTTTTATAATAATTTATTTCATAATTAGGTATGAAATGTAATACACCTTTCATAGAGATGGTAAGTCGTTCGTACGCATAAATGTTGTTTCTGTTTTTATTATTGTATTGAAAGAATGTATATCAATAACATATGTATATATATGTATGTATATGTAAAATTAATTCTTTAAAAACCATTAATATATCATATATATCATATAATTTCAATAAATATATCCTTAATAACTTCTATGTGGTGTGAAAACAAATCACATCGCTTTGAGGGGGTGGTAGTACATACTTCCCCAAACAAGATTATTGTATTAAAAATAAATGGAAGTCAAAAGATGTTTGTTAAAAAAAGGACTAATGAAGCTTAAATACATAGTTAATATAATATATTCCATTTATAAATATAGTTTCCCTCATAATGGCCAACATGATTGATGGTAAAGGAGAAATGAAAAATGAAAAGTCTAGTTTTTTTGAAATAAGTTAAAATACAATTTTTTTGTGGGTCCAATTGGTCGTACATGAATTTAATTAAATGTTTAATGAAATATGATTTTATGTAATGATTTTCTAATTGAATATGATAAATGGTTTAAACTTCAGCATGAATGATATAGGTATTGAGATACGGTTGTCCAGGGGAACTTCGGGATTTTTGGTGTTAAATATAGAATATAAGATAATTTGTTAAACAAAATATTTTTTAATTGTATATATATAGTTCCTATTATGTCTATTATTCTTGGAAAAGATCCAAAGATGTTATCTTTATTTTGTGTCCCTTATAATCCTAGATGGGTGGTAGTTTATTATTCAATTCTTTTCTTACTCTGTTATACCAACACACAGGTCAAATATATTGAATATTCTAGATTGAATTAGACACTGGTCATCCTTGCCTACTGAGATTTATATATAACACCCTACTCATGCCTCCATTTTACTAGGTTAACTTAAAAAAATTCCTTGTTTTGAGGAACTTGGATCTTTCTTGTTTCGGCTTTCTTTTACTTGGATGTTATTCGAAGAGGACTAAGCGAGAGCTCGGGATGCTCATGGTGATCACCCTTGTGGAATTAAGTATTTTCCTTATTTATTTACTGAGGTGTAAGTCATTTTATTTTGTTTCTTGCTTTCAGATATGTATCACCGTAAAATTTATTCATTGTAAAAACTCATGTTGGACACTTTCTTTATTCTGTTGACTATTTCTTTATATCTTTTTCTACTATTTCCATGTTTATTATCTATTTCCGTAGTGCACCCTAAATATGAGAGTATAGTCTCCCCAATGACTATACATTAACCCTTAAAACTAGTCAGTATCCTCGACCATATATTAAGATGTGTTTGAGGTCATGTGGTGACCGATCCGACTACTAATTCAATGGTAGGTCAGGCTGGGAAATTACAAACAATCATCATTTTGTGAGATAGTAGTTCGTTGTACATAGAAACTGTATGTTAAACAAACATTATATGGAGGTGTGTGTATATTTATGTCATAACCATTTCATAACACCATCCTAGTATATTTATGATACCGGTTTTGGAACATAATATGTGAATAAAGAGAGTGGAGGGCATAGAGAAGGAAAATAAATGAATGGAGCTTCAAAATAATATGTTACCTCTATATTGGGTGACTCCTTTTGGTTTCTGCCAAAAGGTTTCCTTGAGAGGGTTTTTAACCAAAGGGAGGATTAAAATTAACTAGGATGATTAATGGAAAGAAATCAGGGAAATGATTTGATGAACTTAAGAGGCTTGAGAGGTGTGAGGAATGGGTAGAGGTAGTGGCCTTTTTAGGGAAGGAAGAGGACTCAAATGGAATTTTTAGAAAAAAATTAGTTGTGTACATGTTATCACCTAAAAAAGTCTTAACAGACCAAAAAACACATGAATGGAAGGCATATATCTTAAATATGAATTGAGAATTGGTGTTGGACAAGTTTCTATGTCATTTGGGCCCTTAAATTTAAGGTTTAGTCATTAATTAAACATAATTAGACCTTAATCATTTTGTTTAATTTTAATCTCATTTACTTATCGTTTTGGTCATATAATTAACATGATATTATTATACTCAAAAAATTAGAGTTAATACAAGGGTATATGTTAGATTTTGGAAATTAAAATCATAAAAGTAGAAAAATTATAATTGGTGTTAATCTCACAAATTGGAAGAAATAACAGGTTTCTAATGTAAGAAAAAGTTCAAAAGTGTGTTAATATTTTATTGTTAGTTTCAAAGTAAAATTTATCCTAATGAATATAATTGTAATATTAAATGTAATATTTATCTGTGATGACCATAAAAAATATTTACAATATCAGTTAACATTAATAATTAATTACATAAAAGATAGTTTTTAACTAAAAAGTAGTATTTTTTAGGATTCATAAAATAATAAAGTTTTCAGAAAAATCCCAAAAAATCAATCGAGTATAATTTTGACGAATTGAATAAAAAATGAATTTTTTTCCAAATTTAATTTTTAAATTTCTATAAAATTACATTCATTATTAAAAGTAGTTCATTCGAGAAAACTATATTTTTAAACATAAAATGGACTTTATCAAAAATTATATCTTTTCTTATCAATAATTTTTTTTTACTTTTGACAATTAGAAAAATAATTTTAAAAGTATTTATCACAATTAATATTACTAAATTTAACTTCTGGGTTTTAATTATCTTATCTAAAAAATTAAAACAATAAAAAAGCTATATTTCTTAGAAACTCAGTGTTGCATGTATCAGACGCCAACTTAGTGTTGCATGCATCTTATGCCAAGTCAGTGTTGCATGTAACATACACCAACTCGATGTTTCATGCAACATACACCACATCAGTTTTTTGTGAATGTAATATATAACTTAGTTCATTGTAAGATATAAATGAAAATTGAAATTTATCTGAAAAAATGGTCTAAAACAACTTATGGTGTTACATATTATTAATTTAATATATGATCTTTTTTATTTATAATATACTAATTTGAAAAAATCCTTTTCAAAATTTTTATATAATTTATTTTTTATTCTATAAAATCATATTTTTTTAAAAACATTTTTATTGTGTTTTTCAAATTTATATTGAAAATAATGAATACCACTTGATGGGATTTAATAAAAAAGGAATATCATATCTGGAATCATGATGTCTAAATTCCTTAGAAATGTTCCTTTTATTTTTAAGTTTTATAAATAGTAACCATGGTGAAATTTATCACATTGAGAAATGATAAATCTAGTAATTTAGGTTAAAATAATGTGATAAGACATTAAAAATATTTAAAAGAAATTCATTTTTAATATTGTATAACTCGATTTCAAATAGTTCCATAAGAATTTCAAAAAAATAGAATATTGGTGCCAAATGTATTTGATTTTGATCTTTATAATTTTTAAGTGAGATAAAGACCAAAATGTCACTTTTATTATATTAATAGCAATAAGATTATTTTATAGGGATAGGTAAAACATATTTTTGTTTATATAGATTCATATGAAATATTAATTATATTCCAATCATGTTAATTTATTTTAAATTCTTAGTGATTTAATAATTAGCTAAAATGTTCATTCATTACCGACAAATTATTTATTTAATTTATAAAAATATAAAATATATTATTTATAAAATATTAAGAGTAAAACAAATTGATGGATTATAATGTTATATAATTATTTTGATACATATGACATTCTAGGGATGTTTGAAAATATCATATTTTATATATATTTTTATATTGATGTATTTAATATCATATTGTATGGATAGTGTTAAGAATTATATTAATGATAATTTATATAAAATAATATTTTATTAAATAATTTAAATGTATTAGAAATATTTTATTAAAGTAAATTAATGTAATATTGATGAAAAAATCATCAATGGGCTATTTGGGGTTGTTGTTACCTTTTGTGGTAACATTATTGACCCTTAAACAGAATTGACATTAATATTGTTGTAACTATAAAAACGGTAAATCGAATGATAGAACTAAAAAATAGGGGTGGAAAAATAAACAATTGAACATATTTTATTTTCTGATGGTATTTTGTCTCATCCTCGTCTTATATTCTAATTATTTTAATTTTTAAATAAAAAAATAATTTATATTAATTTAATACTTAATGAAATTCCAACAATACCAGTCCCCAAACATACAAAGGACATACATTTAAACAATTATTTACACTACTATGAGCCCTCTATGTTGACCAAACTCTGAAAAATACTCTTATAAACATCCTTATATTAGTTATGGGGGTTCTGGTATCCCCAAAGACCATATATAAGTCCCTTAAAGTGGATATCTAAAGGATATTCTTCAAATAAGTGGTAATCATCTACACTGAGCACATTCATTTTTTCTACTTCTATGACCACCTTTTAATATGTACTAACTAATAGTATAAAAAACCATTATATATCATATAATTATATTTTAGTATGTTAATTTCATAACATTTAGGCTTTTCATTCCCCATAAAACGGAAAACAAAACCATCACTCAGGTGTACGGCGAACAATAACCTCACAACCCGATGAAACTTATTTTTCAATATTTCCACACATAGGTCATTATAAAGACAGAAAAAATGAATATATATAGTATTTATAACATAATTATTATTTTTAACTTATCATATCATATCTACCTTCTTACCATCCAAATAACTGGAAAATGATAACGTTGGTCGTGCGTACACGTGGACTACCACATCCATGAATAGATACAATTAATTTTTAATTTAATCTTTATATGGATGGTAAAAAGAATATATTTATTGAATATATAATATATAGATGATATTAAAATTATCTTATAAAGGTGATTTATGTTTTTCCTTTTTCATTCAATTTTTCAAAAATTGAAAATAACTTTTATGCATACGTAGGACCTTCAAACTCCAAGAACAATGTAATTAATTTTTCTATATCTAACATTTATGGATGAATATAAATTTATATTTATTGATTATATATGATATTTATATCATGAGAGTTTTTTGAAATAATGAATCCATTATAAATAGGCAATGACTAAAACAACTAAATCTAAATATACATGAAGAATAAAGAAGGTGACAGCCAAAATAATTATACTAATTGAATATTCTTAAAAAATTGTTGATAAAATGTTATAAATAGATTATATATGATATTATAGATGTGTATATGATTCTTTTATGTATGTATAATAAATAGAAATTTATTATATAGGAGGTAGAAATAACTTATGAGGAAAGTTGAATATGTGGTATGGTATTTAATGTAAATTTCCACTTCATTGAGACATATTTAGTAATATGCATCAATTTACTTTTATGTGGTTCATATACAACCACATTTTTTTATTTAAGATTAATGTATATTTATCAATGATTATTAATGATTCAATTAAAGTTATTTTTAAAAATGAATGTTTAAAATATATGTCAATTTTATTTCTCTTCTTGACCGAGTATATTTTTCCTCTATATCTGTATTTTCAAAATTTGTATATGAAGATCAATTTTATTTACAATTTTTTTAAATATATATTATGTTATACTTTAATTTTTACATTCTATGAACAAAATATGTTTAATGTTTTCCTGAAATGGGTAATTTTGGTCTTTCATTACAAAAAATCAAATGGAATGTTTAATAAAATTTATACGTTATTAATAGACCCTCACTCTGCTATAACCAATTTTAAATATTCAGATTATTCTATAGTATTATAAATATTTAAAAAAAATACTCATTTGATTCGATTTATTTTAATATATCTCATCCATTTTATTTTATTCAATAAAAGACTGGAATTTATTTCAAAACCTGCATTTCTGATGAATTGAAGGTCATCTTTTAACTCGTATTAATTTTGCGATAATTAAATTTATCTTCAAACATTCACATTATTTTGATAATTGAACATTAAATTTACCTTAAATATCCACATTATATGTATCATTGATATGATATTTTTATAAACCATATGTCATTTCTAAATATCTTTTTTTCTTTGAAAGTAATTTCATTGATTGGGAAAATATGGATATTTTTATTTCTTTACTCTATAAATATATTTATTAATAAGGAATATTTTGAATTAATTAAATAAATAATTTCATATGTGATAAATGAATTGGACATATAGTGATGGGTGTGGTCCATAATTATATATCTCTTTTATGCATCAATAGGTCTCATGAGACAAATCAGTTGTCCAAATTAAATGTGTTTTTGGTTTTTACCTACACATCGATTAAACTATATTATAACATGGATTTGATGACAGAGATACCATGATTTATGAGATCATGATGTTTATTTTTATGAATTTATTTCATTTATAATATATTTTTTAATATCCATGACATTATTTCCTTGATATTATACATATATATATATATATATAATCAATTTATTGATTAAAAGACATGGGTTTTTAGTTATTCACATTTAAATATTGATTATTCTTTATTTAATCATGATATATTATAATGTATGATAGCCTTAATGATTATTTTATGTCACCCTTATTGTCTTATTGTCCCCATGATAGGAAGAATAATTCTTTGAATGGTTTCAAGGGTGTCTAATGTTTTTCATTACCACAATTTATATTTTACTTCCAATGTAAAACTGGAAATCACATATGCATCTAGTTCTTTAGGAAAACTAAACCGGTTGATCCTTTATGATTTTATCCATTTTTTATTAAAATGTATTAAAGTCCCCATTGAATCTAGACTACTAGAGTCTGGGTATTTTATAGTTCTTATCAAAGACAAGTTTAGTAAAAACCTTGAGAACTCGATCTAGGAAAACCTAGATTTGTGAACGAAACCCTGTGATATAATTTTTTGGTATGTCTAATTGTGTAATATTATCATAATTTTGTTGATAAGGTAAATATTATGTTGGTTTACATTACTATTCATACTTTTACTGATACTATATTTGGGCGTGGTTTTGGAACAAATGCATCTAGGGGTAATAAATATGAAATGTGATGGTCAAGTATATCTCTTCCATCATTTTGGAGCATGGTGAATGAGAACGTAATATAAAAATAGTTGACACTCTCAATTGATATTCTTTGGATAATTAAAATTTTCTTTATCAACCATTATGATTAATGTGAAAATATTTTTGTGATTAAAATATATTCCCAAAAAAACCCAGTTCATAAATTTGATATTTACAATAGAAATAATTTCAATTTATTTTAATTGTTACCACTTCACTATAATTATATATTGTGATTTAAACTTCATAATGATGTGAGATATTATAATATATTACATGATTATGAAATAGAACATAGAAGAAAGTATGAAATCAATAATAATGGGAAATTTTGGAATTTCGATGATCAGAAAGACAATACAATTGGTGATAGAGTTGAGATGATCCCAACTATTTTAGGACAGAAGAACTAAGTTATAACTAATAAACATGTACATATAGAACAAAAATATGATATATTGAATGATACATCTATATTGGATTGATTCATGTGAAAAACTCCCCAATGAATCTGTGAATCTACTAATCCAATGGTACCTGACTAATGAATTAAGTCCATTGAAAAGATATTTATAGAATAGGGCTTAAATTAAACAGAAATGGTTATACTGGAACTTATTTACTCCTGGGTGATATTGATCAATGGCGGTCATTGGTGTAGAATACCTGTGTGAAAAAATAAATAGAACACTTGGAATGAAGGTATTTTAAAGTAACATTCTTTAAAAAAATCCTTCAGGAGAAAAAAAATGAAATGAAGAGTGTAACATCACAGGTAAATAAAGAATAAAACATTTTCATATTTATTAATATTCACGAATTAAATATTAATTTTACTTGAAAGGGGTCTCTATGTTTGATAGAGTACCCAATACGCAACAAAGAGTTTCTTTGAAATCTTTCGTTGCAGACTAGTAATAAAATAATATTATTTTAAATGGTAGTTAACACGTAGCCATTTTATTGGCGGGAATGAATATAAATAACTAATATATGATTATATATGTTTGTTAAATGTTTTTACATTTATCAAATAAAGGATAAAGGCTTAAAATATGAAATGAATTCAATTTTAGGCATATATACTCTAATTTTCACTAAAGGTCCACTTATCGCCTTTTGATGGAGAACCATAATTAAATATAGTTTTTTTCACTCATATACATTCTATTGAACCAAATAAAATCCTTTTTTCGAATCGGGACATCAAATTTTACTTTGTGTAAATTTTTGGTATTTTTCCGATAAAGTTCATTTTTTAATGAATAGTGAAAAATGTTGTATATTAATTCAAAACCACATTTTAATATAATTTATTAATATGATTAGATTATCTTTTGAATTGGTTCTAAAGTGAAATTAGAATATATTTTTACCATTTAATCTAATAGTGGTCGTTGGAATTAATTTCACATTGAAATTGGACTTAAACTAATGCCAATCTTTTGATGTATATTGTATCATAAAAACACGCTATTTGTCATGACAGCGGGAATTAATTATTAAATTAATTAATGTAACTTATATTTTGTGAATTTTGTAAAATATACATCATTTTTGAATTCGGAATATCAAATATTGCTTAGGGTGAAGTTTTGGTATTTTCTGAAAAACATCAATTTTTGATGAATAGTGAAACCACTAAGTGGTACTTAAAAAAACTGATTTTTCATTTAAATGAAATTTTACCACCTCTGTGTTTTGAATTTATAAAATCCGACATACATGGTTGTCATTAATTAGTAAAATGTGGTTCAATGGGATTAAAATAATTTCTAGTGAATAGTAACTTTTAAGTTTTTAATCGCAATTAGAGGTAATTAGTGTAATTTAAGGTAAAAATAATGCTATAATAATATGAAATTACATTGACTCGTGTCCTACCCTTATTTTATGTTTCTTGGACGACCATGAAAATATATGGGTCAACTTGGGGACCCCATGGAGCCACTTTGGTAGGAAAATGACATTAATAACTTTTTATTTAATGTTAAAATAAAAATGTCACAAACATGTGTTGTTTTACTAAAACAATTTTTAAATGGGGTTATACAAGTCATATTTTTGAGTATAAATATTCATTAGAAAGATACAACTATTTCCTAAATCATGATATTTTTTTTATAATTTTTAGACATTAAATATATTAAATTATTTATGACGCCATGATGATGCAGCGATTACCTCATTATTTAACGATTTAAATAAAAAGAAAAGATAATGTATCATCTAAGTCCTAAAAATTTCAAAAACCTATTGTATGGGTGGTTTTAGAACTCTTATCATCTTATCCTTGAAATATATAATTTTGGGACCTTTAAAATCAGAAAAGGATTTTATAATAAAGTAACCTTTTATAACATTCCATGAGTGCCCCTCCTCTCCTCTTATAAAAGGACCCCACCTCTACCACCTTAACCACACCTCTCAAGCCTTTGGCTTGGACAAAACCTGCCCATTTTTTCTCTCCACATCCCTCTATTACTACTAGAATCCACACTTTGTGCAGAAGTCTTTCCAAGGAATCCTTTCAGCTCAAATCAAATAGAGTTACCCGATTTAAATGTAGTGTCTTCTCTTGTGGTCTTATGTTTTATTTTGCTTTTCCAACCCCTTAAACTCTATTTATTAATTTCTTTTGTAACAACACCAGTATCTAAAATATACTAGGTTGTTTTTATGAGTAGGATTAAATCTACACCTACACACACTTTCGTCTAATGGTTAATGAACATAATGTTTTTGTGGTTGGAGATTTTCTGCCTCACGAAACGATGATTGTTCAATCTTCTTTTAACACCTTTCATGGTGGCCATGAAGATGTCAATATACTTATATATGATATATATTATGTTTATGTTTTCCTTATTCTTATTTATTTTTCATTTGTGGCATACCTGTATGGTTTCCATTGAGGGTAAACACGATAATTTCATTTTGGGAAGTGCGGACTACCTCCCCCTCAAAGTGATATGATTCATTAATACCATATGTTGGACGTATAAAGGATGAATTTAATTTTATTATATATGACTCTATACTGGAATTATAATATACCCTTATATAATTATGATTTCACTCCATTAAATACGAAAGAGAAATGAAAGTAGCGTTCATGCGTACGTACGGCTTACCATCTCCATGAATGGTGCATTTCATTTCATACCTATAAATGTTATATACTATTATAAATACACGTATATGATGGATATATATGATATATATGATATCCAAATCATGAATATAATTTTGGATATAATTAACCTTTGACCACATAAACAACATGTAATTGCAAGAAGTCTATTTTTGACTTATGAACCAGATATCGACAAAACAAACATTATTAAATTAAATGTTTAAATAATGTTTATAACATGGAAATAAGTGATATAAAAGGAATAGTAAGCTTGAAAAAGGTTCTTAAGCAAGTATAAATTAACTTTAGTTTATTATTTAGGAGATTAAAGAGCAATCGAGTCACTTCAGACATGAGGTAAGGGACTTTGTCTCAATCTCCATTCATTGAGGCATATTTTGTTCTAATACAAGTCTATCTTTTATACGGTGTATAAACCCCTTTGACTTTTAATTTTATACAAAAGGAATTTTTTTCTACGAAGCATTTTACAAAACGAAAAAAGGAATGTTTCTTTTAACGTACGCGGTAACAACGACCTTTTCCACCGCCATGAGTATTATTTGGTCTTTGGCTTCCTCAACAAGTCGTGTTGTTTTTTTAAATAAAATAAATACAATATACCCTTTTATGTATTTTGGTATTGAAAATGGTTTTTAAAATGGATTTTTTATGTCAATACATTTAAGTGATATATTGTGTTTGAAATGTGGAAATGTTTTCTTTCTATTATTTTTATTTTATGTATTATGATTTTATAATGGTACTTGGATATTTGACGGGTGGTTACGTGATAAACCATATGATGGGTGGTGCCGTGAATACCCGGACAGGTGGTTACATTATAACCTCCAATGAATTGGGTGTGGAAGTTGGTCGTATGGCTATTCCATTAAGTGATATGTGTGGAAGTCGACCGTATGGTTATTCCATTTAAGTATGTTTATGTCCCAAGTTACCTTTATATGTTATGTGTACTTTATATGGGTTTTATGGTAATTTTTTTGTTACAAAAGGGGAATTAATGATCTTTTATTCAATGAAGAGTATTTTATGCTTTATAAAGGTGAAATTTATTACTTTGATAAGGTATTCATGGATTACTTGTTGTTTTGAAAAACTAACAGTTTTCCTTCTTTGTGTATCCCTTACTGAGCTTCTTATGCTCACCCTAAGTTTTTTTTTGAAATGTTTTTAATAGGGAATAATGTGTAATAGGGTCAAGGATGGGATCAAGGAAAAGTCATGCTTTCTTAAACAAGGAACTAGAAATTACTTTTTTTTTGAGTTCATGTTTTGAAAAAAAAGGAAACATTGTAGAAGTGTCTATTGTGTAATATTTTGAGATGTAACAGTTATGATATAATTCTCTAAAACTCTAAACCTGAAAAGATCCTCAATGGGAATTATTCATTTAATTCAATATTAAGCAATTTTTAAGGTCGGGGCCATATAGTTGGTATCAGAGGTTGGTTTAGACAACTTTAGGAGTTAGAAAATTGTTAAATTATAAATTAAATTATGGTATGATTGAAATGATATAGCATTTAAAGATTACCATGTTGCTTCGCCTAAGATATTTATGTCTTTATAATGGATTTCCGCAGAGGAAACAAGGCATCTATGTTGGAACGACATCAAGAGGAAGACAAACTTCCAATTCAGCAACCTGAGATGGTCGGAATTGGAATTGAACAGTTTGTTGCAGTGATAGAACAATTGACTCAGGCTATAAATGGTGGTGGTATCCATGCATGAGATCAACTAGATAAACCATAGAGGAACATGTCAGTGGTGGAACATTTAATGAGGCAACATTCCCCATCATTCAGAGGATCATCTGACCCTCTGCTAGGTGAAGGTTGTATTAAAGCACTAGAGAAGATTTTTGATGTCATGGGGTGTTCAGAACATCAAAAGGTTAGTCTTGTTGTTTACCATTTTAAAGTTGAAGCAGATCAGTGGTGGTCAATGATAAAAAAATATCATGGATAGTGATGAGATTGATGATCTTCACTGGGATGAATTCAAAGGTATGTTTCTTGAGAAATATTTTTCTAAGGTAGTTCGTCTTAGGATGGAAAAACAATTCCTAGAATTGAGGCAGGAGGATGACTCAGTGGTTGCTTATGAATCAAAGTTCACTCGACTGTCAAGGTATTCTCCAAACTTCATATGATATCTTGATAGAAAAATCAACCATTTTTACACAGGGTTAAAGCCAATGTATTGAAGGTCTTTATCTTCTCGTGAGTTCAAAAGTTATGAAAAACTTGTTTGGTGTACGGAGAAGGGGGAAATAGAGTTTGTCGATGATCAGGTGTTCTTTAAAAAAACAGAATAAGAGGTCCAGTTGGTAGGAAAGGGTGAAGAATTAATCAAGGAAACAAGGAGGTAAGAAAACCAATTTTCCATCCTGTGAGATGTGTGGTAAAATGCATCCTAGAGAATGTTTATCCAAGTCTGGAAAGTGCTTTCGGTGTGGTAAGTCAGGTCATATTTCTCGTAACTGTAAGGAAGATGATCAAGCAGGAAATGATAAGCTAGAGATAAGATGTTATAAGTGTAATGAAATGGGTCATTATGGAAATGAGTGTCTAACGAAGAACTCAACTGGGGGAAACCATCCAGACTACAAGCAGAAAGGGGTGGTGAAATCCTTTGCAACTACTTCAGAAAATGTTGGGCCATCAAATGAAGTAGTATCAGGTACACTGTTTGGTTGTTCAGATTATGCCAATGTGTTGTTTGATTCAGGGTCTACACATTCATTCATTTCTGAGAAGTTTTCTAATAAATTCGGAATTCCATCTCAAGATATGAATCCTGAACTTATGTTAAAAACAACCGGAGGAAACGTTGAGACAAAAAAAATATAAGAACCTTCTTATCCTTGTGTGTCGAAAGAATCTACATGAAAAACTTATTTTATTGCCTCTAGTAGAGTTTGATGTTATTTTAGGCATGGATTGGATTTCTGTTTATCATGCTAAGATTGACTACAGAGATAAAATGGTTTCTTTTCAGAATGATTTTCAGTTCTTGTACAAGAATAAACCCTTGCTTTTGATAACATATCAGGAAGTTGAGAAACCAGTAAAAGATGGAAATGAATGTTATCTTGCACATATTTTTGGAAATAAAGGAACTATTATGATTAATGATGTGCCAGTGGTAAATGATTATATTGATGTTTTTTCTGATGAGTTTTCTGGTATTATTCATGATCGGGAAGTTGAATTTACTGTTGACATAGTTTCTGATTCTAAGCCAATTTAAAAACCCCCTTACTGAATGGCTCAAGTTGAACTTTTAGAGTGAAAGAAGAAATTGCAGGAGTTATTAGATAATGGCTTCATTCGACCTAGCACATCACCATGGTGTGCTCTTGTCTTGTTTGTTAAAAAGAAATATGGTTCAATGAGACTTTGCATTGATTATAGTGCCATGAATAATATCACTATTAAGAAAAAGTATCCTTTTCCTCATATCGATGATTTATATGATCAACTCTAGGGAACTCAGTATTTTTCGAAGATTGACTTGAGCTCAGGGTACCATCAGTTGAAAGTAAAAGAAGCAGACGTTCCTAAGACTGCATTTCATGCTAGATATGGCCATTATGAATTTGTAGTTATGCCTTTTGGGTTAACCAATGCACATGTGGTATTCATTGACCTTATGAATAGAATTTTCCATGAGTTCGTGGATAAGTTTGTGGTTGTTTTCGTTGATTATATTTTGGTGTTTTCTAAAAGTAAGGAGGATCATGAAAGTCATTTAAGGGTTATCTTGCAAACCTTAAAATAAAAGAAACTGTATAGAAAATTCAGAAAGTGTGAGTTTTTGTTACAACAAATTTTTTTCCTTGGACACATTGTTTCAAAAAATGGCATAACTGTTGATCATGCTAAAAAAATGTTGTTGAAGAATGTCCAAGACCCACAAATGTAACCGATATCCGTAGTTTTCTTGGTTTGGAAGGTTACTACCGAAGGTTTGTTGAAACTTTTTCATGGTTATCTTGTCCAATGACTAAGCTAACTCGGAAGTAATGGAGGTGACCTGCGGGTTCCCGATGGCGATGACGCTCCGCTAACCCTACAGTGATGATTCTGGTCACGACCCCTCCTCCCATGGGGGGTAGGGGTCTCTGCCTCCTACTCACGATCCTGGAGCTACGAAATCGAGTGATCTTGACTTCTTTCGATCCTTGTCGGATGCAGGTTTCATCGTCCCTGAAATCTTGGTTGCTCCAAAAGTCCATGGTTGCATTTCGGGTCATCCTATTGTTCCAGTTTCGGTTAAGGAGTTCTCTAAAGCATCAACGTTAATTTATTTGGCTTTTATTGTGAGATTTGTGCGGCGGCGACCTCTTATGGAACACTTTTCCATGGCCTTCAATGAAGATTGGGGCTTAGAACATCGTGTGCATGTAGGTATTTTGGGTCCGCATCAATTCCTTATTATTTTTTCTAATGAAGAAGATCTAGGGAGGGCTTGGTCTAGAAAGAGAAAATCTTTCTCGGGTCTACCTTTCCATTTTCTTCACTGATCTTTTGATGCTCACATGAACCGTGATTCTCCCTATATGGCGATTTGGATTAAATTTCCCGGCCTTCCTCTCCCGTTCCAGAATCTTGGGTTGCTAAGATCAATTGTAAACTCTATAGGAAAATTTGTGTGCAGTGATCAAAGGACAACATCTTTGTTGCATCCCATGTAAGCAAGAATATGTGTTGAAATGGATCTCTCAATAATTCCACTAGAGATTGTATGGATGGTTGTTGAGGAGGAGTACAGGTATGCACAACCGATTGTCTATGAATCCTGGACTGACTTCTGTTCATATTGTCACAGACAGGGTCATGATGAATATGGTTGTCGAAGAAGGTCCCGGAGTGTCCGACCCTCTGAGACCCCAGCTGTGCCTATTGATGCACCTTTGAGGGGTGGTGTGGCCATCTGTATTGCTGGGCAAAGTAGTGACCAGATCACATACACAAGCCTGTCTCAGGACTGTCAGGATCCTTCTAACCCAATTGATGACAATATCTCACTGGTGTCGGGGGTGTCTTCAGGGGAGGTAGGATTGGATGAGGTTTGGAGGAAGGTACCCATGTCTGAAGATGTTGTGGCAATTCCTTCAGAGGTTTCTAAGCCGTGTAGGAGGGAGACTGGTCACTCCAAAGTTCTAAGTCATGATGCGGCTTTTCAGTTTATGGTCAGGGGACTTGAGCACTAGCATGACTCTAGAGAGCCTATGATCCGAGTTCAGAACTCTTCAATAAATTTGGTGAAGGGTGTGGATAGTGGAGAAGGAAGGGTGGCCAGTTACTCCATGGAGGCTTGTGTGGAGGCTGAGAAGCAGATCTCCCAGATGATAGATGTGGTCAGAGATGCAGTTTCGGTTCAGATGGATCTTATGGACAAGGGGATGGAGGAAGGTCCGGTCCAAATTGAAGTAGATGGAGGCAGTGCAGATCAAGTCTCTCAGTATGGGACAAAGGAAAAGGAAGCTGATGTTATGAAAGGGACTATCTTAGAGGTACCTTTCCAGACCAGTTTTGGGGAAGCAGGGGGTTCGGGCCCTGTCAATCATGAAGGGGGTGAAGATTCATCAACCCAGAATCCAGTCATCTTGAGCAACATGTTTGGTAGTCTTGCGGAGGTAGAGTCGAGAGATGAATCATCTGAAGAACTCATTGAGGTTAGTAAGGGATACTCTGAAGAAGAATCTGGTTTGAAGAGAAGCCAGAGTAATAGGAAGAGGATGGGTTGGAATGACTACTCCTCCTTGACACCTCCTTTGAGGACCCGGTCATCAAATAAGACAGTGGATGTGAATTTGGACTGTGGGGTTAGGTTTCAGCTAATAACACCTGGTCAGCCTGAACTATACTTGGACTTGATTTTGTGCTCAGATGATGAGGTGAAAGAGCAGGTTTTATTTATCAATGCCTCGGAAGAGGATGCAACCAAGATTATGGTTCAGGATATTGAAGTGGATCTTAATGAGGAGAAATATATATGGGTTGACAAACAGGACATGATCCTGGTTGGGGGCTTCAACAAGGGGATGATCAGGCTAGAGGAGTACATTCAGATCTGGAATAAACTGACTTCTACATTTGAAGACCTGATAAGGGAGGATCCACATTCTTAGGTATCCACTTTAACCTGGAATTTGTTTAGGGATATGGACTCTGGCAGAATTCAATTGGGTTTCAATGATTCTGCTTTCTCCCTTGATTTGTGTGGAAATGTTTTAGGGTCAGATCGGCTCAGATGGGCTAGAGCGCGCTAATTTCTCCACTACAGGTCATTTGGGACTTGGTTGACATAGAGGGAGGGCTTTTCCTTTTGGAGGGACCATGCTTGCATGGGATCGCCGAGTGGTCCATCATTGGAGTTGGTGGTTTCTGCCTATGCTTAGATGAGACTATTTCTGTTTCTGTATGGGGTTGTTTGGTTCTTGTTGAACTTTTTGGTTTCTAACTTTTCCCACAAAAGTGTTTTTCTTAATAAAAAAAATAATTTCCCGACTAAGCTAACTCGGAAGGGTTTTAAGTTTATCTAGAAAAAAGAATGTGATGATTGTTTTCAGGAGTTGAAAAGAGGATTGGTGAATGCTCTAGTTTTGGCACTTCCTTCCAGGAAGGGTGAGTTTGTTATATACAGTGATGCTTCATTGAAGGGACTTGGCTGTGTCCTTATCCAGAATGACCAGGTAATTGCATATGCTTCATGTCAGTTGAATACTAATGAGTTAATTACCATACACATGACTTGGAATTAGCTGCTGTTGTTTTTTCTCTAAAAATTTGGAGGCATCATTTGTTTGGAGTAAAATGTGAAATATATACTTATCACAAAAGTTTAAAGTATATATTCACTTAGAAATAATTGAACATGAGACAGAGGATATGGCTTGAGTTAATCAAGAATTATGATTATACAATTCATTACCATCCAAGAAAAGAAAATAATGCGGCTGATGATTTGAGTCAAAAAAGTAATGCTTCATTAACCACGCTACGTTTGGAATGAGATCCTTTGGTTTTTGATTTGATGAACTTTGGCATAAAAGTTGTTGGTGTAGGAATTTCTTCTGTTTTGTTTCAGGTATCAGTGAGATTATCTCAATCAGACAGAATTAAGAAAGCGTAGAGGAAAGGCAGTGGGTTGAAGAAAAATGTAGAGCTGGTTCAGAAGGGTAATATGCATGAATTTAATATTGATAATGATTGTGTTTTGAGGTTTGGGAAGAGATTATGTGTTCCTGGTGATTCACAGTTGAAAAATGAGCTTTTATGTGAGGCTCATAGTTCCCCGTTTTCAGTTCATCCTAGCAGTACTAAGATATACAATGATCTGCGAGAGTATTACTGGTGGGATGGAATGAAAAGAGATATTGCTGATTTTACTATGAAGTGTTTGAATTGTTAGTAGGTTAAAGCAGAGAGGCAGTTTCTGATAGGGATGCTTCAGCCTTTACCAGTGCCAGAGTGGAAATGGGAAAATATATCCATGGACTTTTTTGTGGGATTACCGAAGATATCTCGAGGTAATAATGCAATCTGGGTTACTATTGATCGCTTGACTAAATCTTCTCATTTCCTTCCTATTCAAGATACATTCTCTCTAGAACATGTTTCCCGATTGTATCTTAAATAGATAGTCAGGTTGCATGGAGTTCCCCTACCCATTGTATTTGATCGTGATCCCAGGTTTACTTCTAACTTTTGGAAAGGCCTTTATAAGTCATTGGGTACTGAATTAAATTTTAGTACAGCTTTTCATCCTCAATCATATGGGAAGTCAGAACGAACAATTTAGACATTGGAGGATATTCTATGTGCTTGTTCGATGGATTATCATGGAAGTTGGGACCAACATCTTTCTTTGGTTGAATTTTTATATAATAATAGTTTTCATTCCAGTATATAGATGGCTCCGTTTGAGGCATTATATGGGAAGCAGTGTCGAACTCCAGCTTTTTGAGATGAAGTGGGTGGAAAGAAGTTGATGGGACCAGAATTGGTAGAAGGGATGGCAGAAAAAGTTCAGTTGATTCAGAAACACATGAGAACAACTCAGAGCGGGCAGAAGTGTTATGCGGCTAACCGGAGGAAGGATCTATCTTTCGAGGTAGGTGATCATGTTTTCCTAAAAGTTTCACCATGGAAAAGTGTGATGCGATTCGGTAAGAAAGGAAAGCTGAGTCCAAGGTTCATTGGACCATATGAAATTCTGGAAAATGTTGGATCCGTTTCTTACTGAGTGGCTTTACCTCCGAGTTTATCTCAGGTACACAATGTTTTTCATGTTTCGATGTTGAGAAAGTATATGCCAGATCCATCTCATGTTTTGAGCCTAGAAGTAGTTCAGTTGGAAGAGAATCTCTCTTATGAAGAACAACACGTCCAGATTCTTGACCATAGGGAGAAAGTGTTGCGGAATAAGGTAATTCACCAGGTAAAGGTTTTGTGGAAAAACCATGTGGTTGTAGAGGCAACGTGGGAATCTGAAAATTCTATGAGGGATAAATACCCCCACTTATTTTGATAAAAAAAATTGTGAGGACGCAATTCCCAAAAAGGGGGAAGGATGTAACATACCAGGAAAATAAAGAATAAAACATTTTAATATTTATTAATATTTGCGAATTAAAAATTAATTTTACTTTAAATGGTTTTCTATGTTCGATAGAGTACCCGATACGCAACAAAGAGTTTTTTGAAATCTTACGTTGCACACTAGTAATAAAATAATATTATTTTAAATGGTAGTTAACACGTAACCGTTGTATTGGTGGGAATGAATAGAAATAACTAAAATATGATTATATATGTTTTTTAAATGTTTTTACATTTATCCAATAAAGGATAAAGGTTTAAAATACGAAAAGAATTCAATTTTAGGCATATATACTCTATTTTTCACTAAAGGTCCACTTATCGCCTTTTGATGGAGAACTGTCATTAAATAGAGTTTTGGTCACTCTTATACATTCTATTGGACCAAATCAATTTCTTCTTTAAAATCGGGACATCAAATTTACTTTGTGTAAATTTTTGGTATTTTTCCGATAAAGTTCATTTTGTAATGAATAGTGAAAAATGTTGTATATTAATTCAAAACCACTTTTTAATCTAATTTATTAATATGATTATATTATCTTTTGAATTGGTTTTAAAGTGAAATTAGAATATATTTTTACCATTTAACTCAATAGCGGTCGTTTGAATTAATTTCACATTGAAATTGGACTTAAACTAGTGTCAATCTTTTGATATATATTATTTCATAAAAACACGCTATTTTTCATGACAGTGGGAATTAATTATTAAATTAATTAATGTAACTTATATGTGGTGAATTTTTTAAAATAGACATCATTTTTTAATTTGGAATATCAAATATAGCTTAGGGTGATGTTTTGGTATTTTTCTGAAAAACTTCAATTTTTGATTAATAGTGAAACCACTAAGTGGTCCATAAAAAAATTGATTTTTCCTTTAAATGAAATTTTACCACCTCTGTGTTTTGAATTTAAAAAATACGACTTAAATGGTTGTCATTAAAAAGTAAAATGTGGTTCAATGGGATTAAAATAATTTTTGGTGAATAGTGACTTTTATGTTTTTAATCGCGATTAGAGGTAATTAGTGTAATTTAAGATAAAAATAATGTTTTAATAATATTACATTACATTGACACATGTCCTACCCTTATTGGATGTGTCATGGACGACCATTACAATCCATGGGTCAACTTGGGGACCCCATGGAGCCACATTGGTAGGAAAATGACATTAATAACATTTTATTTAATGTTAAAATAAAAATGTCACAAACATGTGTTGTTTTACTAAAACAATTTTTAAATGGTGTTATACAAGTCATATTTTTTACTATAAATATTCATTATAAATATAAAAATTTTCCCTACATCATGATATTTCTTCTATAATTTTCAGACATTATATAAATTAAATTATTTAAGACACCATGATGATGCAGTGATTACCTCATTATTTAACGATTTAAATAAAATGAAAATATAATGTACATTATTATACCTAAACATGTCAAAACCCTATTTTATGGGTGTATTTCGAACACTTATCACCGTATCCTAAAAATATACAATTTTGGGACCTTTAAAATCCGAAAATCATTTTATAATAATGTAACCTTTTATTACTTTCCAAGAGTGCCCCTCCTATCCTCTAATAAAAGGCCCCCAACTCTAACACTTTACCCACACCTCTCAAGGCTTTGGCTCGGCCAAAACCTGCCCATTTTCTCTCTCCACATTCCTCCCTTACTCCTAGAAGCCTCACTTTGGGCAGAAGTCTTTCCGAGGAAGCCTTTGAGCTCAAATCAAAAAGAGTTACCCGATTTAAAGGTAGTGTCTTCTCTTGTTTTCTTATATTTTATTTTGCTTCTCCAACCCCCAAAACTCCTTTTATTAATTTATTTTGTAAAAAAACAAGTATCTTCAATATATTAGAATGTTTTTATGAGAATTATTAGAGCTACACCTACACAAACCTTCGTCTAATGGTTAAAGAACATACTGTTTCTGTGGTTGGTGATTTTCTGCCTCACAAAACGATGATTGTTCAATCATATTTTAACAACTTTAATGGTGTCCATTAAGATGTCACTATATTTATATATGATATATAGTATGTTTATGTTTTCCTTATTCTTCTGTATTTTTCATTTTTGGCATACCTTTATGGTTTCCATTGTGAGTAAACACGATAATTTCATTTTAGGAATTACGGACTACCGCCCCCTCAATGTGATTTGATTCTTTAATGCCATATGTGGGACGTATAAAGGATGGTGTTAATGTTATTATATATGATGTTATACTGGAATTATAATATACCCTTATATCATTATGATTTCACCCCATTAAATACGAAATAGAAATGAAAGTAGCGTTCATGCATACGTACGGCTTACCGTCTCCATGAACGGTGCATTTCATTTCTTACATCTAAATGTTATATAATATTATAAATACATGTATATTAGGGATATATATGATATATATGATATCCAAATCACTAATATCATTCTGTATATAATAAACCTTTGACCACATAAACAACATGTAATTGTAAGAAGTCCATTTTTGACTTATGAACCAGATATCGACAAAATGAACATTATTAACTTAAATGTTTACATAATGTTTATAACTTGGAAATAAGTGATATAAAATGAATAGTAATATTGAAAAAGGTTATTAAGAAATTATAAATTACCTTTAGTTTATTATTCAGGAGATTAAAGAGCAATCGAATCACGTCGGACACGAGGTAAGGGACTTAGTCTCAATCTCCTTTCATTGAGGCATATTTTGTTCTAATACAAGGCTATCATTTATACGGTGTATAAACCCCTTTGAATATTAATTTTATACAAAATGAATATTTTTCTATGAAGCATTTTACAAAACTACAAAAAGGAATGTTTCTTTTAACGTACGCGGTGACAATGACCTTTTCCGCCACCGCGAGTATTATTTAGTCTTTGGATTCTTCAACAAGCCGTGATGTTTTTAAAAAAAAATGAAATAAATACCATATACTATTTTATGTATTTTGTTATTGAAAATGGTTTTTATAATGGATTTTTTATGTCAATATTTTTAAGTGATATATAGTGTTTGAAATGTTGAAATGTTTTCTTTCCATTATTTTTGTTTTATGTATTATGATTTTATAATGGTAGTTGGACATTTGACGGGTGGTTACGTGATAAACCATATGATGGGTGGTTCCATGAATACCAGGATGGGTGGTTATGTTATAACCTCTAATGCATTGTGTATTGAAGTTGGCTGTATGGATATTCCATTAAGTGATATGTGTGAAAGTCGACCGTATGGTTTTTCCATTGATGTATGTTTATGTCCCAAGTTACATTTTTATGTTATGTGTACTTTATATGGGTTTTATGGTAATATTTTGGTTTCAAAAGGGTAATTAATGTTCTTTTATTCAATGAAGAGTATTTTCTGCTTCATAAAGGTGAAACGTATTACTTTGATAAGGTATGCATGGTTTACTTGTTGTTTTAAAAAACTAACAGTTTTCCCTCTTTGTGTATCCCTTACTGAGATTTTTATGCTCACCCCAAGTATTATTTTGAAATTTTATTAACAGGACATAATGTGGAATAGGGTCAAGGTTGGGATCAAGTAAAATTCAAGTTTTCTCAAACATGGAACTAGTAATGTCTTTTTTTTGAGTTTATGTTTTGAAAAAAAGGAAACTTTGTTGAAGTGTCTACTGTGTAATATTTTGAGATGTAATAGTTATAATCTAATTCACTAAAACACTAAACCTGAAATGATCCTCAATGGGAATTATTCTTTTAATTCAATATTAAGTAATGTTTAAGGCTGGGGCCTTATAAAGAGAAATTTACGAAGATTAAATACAAATGAATAATAAATTCCTAAAAATTATGAGTCTAATATTACATGAATATCTTATTATGGTATAGATTATATATATAATATACAAATAAACATTGATGGTTTCTCTAAATAGATTAATTTGAGTTTCTAGAAGGCATTTTTTCTCAAATATTTTCATATATGATGAAATAGGTTTTTTCTTAATCAAAATTAATAAAGAATTTTATAGATAATATATATTTACTGAAAATCCAGAAAATAATACTTGGGATAAACACAAAAAAAAAATTTACTGTTTCAAAGAAGAAGAAGAAATTGGACCAAATTTCATCATGTGAAAATTGTGGACAAAAAAATCTAGAAAACTCTTGGAGGCCATGGGATTTTATTAAAAATTAAAACCACTTCCCCATGTATCAAGGGAGCTTACCATAGAATGGTTTATGTGGATAAGGCCATGTTTATGAAATAACTATATCTTAGTTTGATGTTCCTAAAGATGTGGTGGTAGGTACTTTAATAATATCTTCAAATTTATCGAATTCCTTATTTTATTATAGATTATTACACTCTTTTATATTTTCCACGTTTGTCGGGAATATAAGATATTTTATTTTCTCTATAAGAATGTAATTATAAGATAAAACTAATAGTATAAATCACATTTCAATAATGATGTGTCAAGAAGATCCTATTATGACACACAAACATGCCATATTTTTAGATTTTATTATTGTACCTATGGATGAATTTTTTGTAATTATTAGTATTGACTTTATTTCAAAATATGATGAAAATTTTTTTAAAGAGAAGGAAATTATGATTCATGATGAAGACATTGAATTAAATTTCTTTATAGGGGATAATTCATCATCTGAGTTACATATAAATCTACCCCAGTAGCTCTTTTGATATTCTTTTAGAAGAAGAGAGGATACAAATTATAGATGGAAAATGTAATGTTTAAATTGAGGATGTATGTATTATATAAAAATACATTGATGTAATTATTTTTGGAATAGCCTAGACATCCATATGAGTGTCATGTTTACTTTTCTGTTGATATGATCCCTGATTCAAGATATATATCAATGAATTCATATAGAATGGCCACACTATAATTACTGGAGTTTAAGAAATGACTAAAATAATTACGTGATAATGGATTTATACAACCTACTGTTTCACTTAGGGGATCCTGTAGAAATACTACTCCTAGTATTCTGGAGTTTTTTTAGTTTATTACATTTTAACTATATACATTGAATCATTTCCCAAAGGATAGAATAGTTTAATTTCCTTGTTAAAACAGATATATATATGAAATTCAAAGTACACTTTAATATATAAAATAAAAAAACTCTTTGAGAACACCAATATTCCCATTAGTGTGTCCATATATATCAATCAAAAAAATATTCTTAGTATCCTAGGAAAAATAAAACATAATAAAGGGGTTATATGAGATACTAAGTAAGGGTATGCATGCAAAAAAAGATGTGAATAAATAATTCATAATCAATATATATTGTTAAATCACCGAGACAACTTCCATTTAATAAATATCTTGAGAATAATATAGTAATAATAAATAATGATAAAATAATTCTATATAAATAATTAAAAGAGTGTGAAATTTGACCACAAATAGTATAAATAATTGAATAGTAACATGAAATATAAATGAATGGATTCATAATTACAGAATTCATAATACCAGATATCATAAAAATGCATTAAATTCCTTATTCAAACACTTCTTACCATCATGAAATTGGGAAAATACATTTTACATAAATGGGTAAAGGCTCAGCCAAATACCCAAAATAATTTGACTCATGAGACCTACCAATGTATCAAGGGGATACATAATTCTAGGACCTACTCATCACATAATAATTCTAATTCATTCCTCTTATGAAAATTTTTAAATATAATCAACATAAATATTTTTACTGAAAAAATAACATATGAAATTTTAATACATATCACAATCAATAAAAATAATCATAAACCAGCTAGAGTAATATGTTGAATAGTAATAAAATGGTACACTATATGTAAAACATATAATAAACCTTGCATATAAATTATAAATATAGTGTCAATACATAATTCTCTTAGAGTATCATAATTATAATGAAGTTTTTGATGTTGATGATTAATAGGAATACTATAAAATATACATTCAAAATATTTTTGAGGAAAATAACCTTTTCATTGTGAAAATATTTTTGAAATTAAATATTTAAAAATATCACGAAAATAAAATTATTTGAAAATAAAAGTTTCAAAATTATAAAATAATATTTATAACTTTGAGTGGGTCACGATGATAGAAAATTTCATTCATGTTGTACAGGTTTAAATAAAAATCACTTTCACTTTTTTAATAAAATCCAAATAATCCTAGTTTTGAAAATGACATAATTATTCATTTAAAAACATTTGTTATTTAGTAGAAATGGGTAAAAACGTATTTAATAATTAATTTTAAAAAGGATAGGAACATATTTTTACAAAAAATTTTGAAAACATATATTTTGATTAAAATGGAATTTTGATTGGAGATAGAAATAAAGTCAAATTATATTAAAAATATTTCTATATCATTCTATGTATCACAGAATGGGAAATTTGTACTATTACATGAAAAATTACATGAATAAATATATTATAAGAAAATAAATTTGTAGTTATATAATAAACATAAAATAATTCACCCAAGGTAGACTTTAGAAAAAAACATTCCCAAATAATGTTGAGATTATGAAATAAACCCTACCACTTTGGTACCATTTTAATTATAAGTTACATAAAAGAAATAACCACAATTTTAACATTTAATTTCAAGAATATAAATATATTCATGATATAAAATATAAATTGGGGAAATATATACAACAAATAATGGATTAATTGGGGATTATAGAGTATTTCTCACAAAAGTAAAAGTGAGACAAGAAACCCTTAAAAATTGTTGAACATCCTTCATGTGTGCTTGAAAATATTATATAATATATATAATTTTATTACACGTCCATTATAGAACCATAATAATATATCTCATTCCATATAAGATCCAATTATAGCATGTTATCCCCCGTTTATTATCAGTTCTTTGTTAAAATCTCTATTTTCGGTGATAATTACTTCATTTTTTAGGTATGTTTTGGTTGGGTAATTTTAGTCATTTTAATTTTATCATGGTAATGTCATCAAAAAAATGGTAACCATGATATAAATTTCATATATATTCATTATATAATTATTTTTGGGAATCTACAAAATTTATAGATAGATAATGGATTACGTTGTTAATGGAGATGCTTGGTCGTATGTACACATGAAAGTTGTTTCCATTTTTCTCGACGAATAGAAAAAAATAAAATAAATATTAATTAAGCTTTAAAGAATCATAAATTATATATATATATCATTTATATTTATAAATTTCATCCTTATTACCATCCATAGAAAAATAAAATGAATTTTTTTTGACATCACTATGTGGAGGTTGTAGTTCACACATACGCACAAGTGATGCTATTGTTTTACAATAGATAGGAATTTAAGAATTCATATAATAGAAGTATCCTTTTAAAAAAAATTACATTATTATAATCATAATTAATCATCAAATACAATTCCATGATCATAAAGTCAAGTGTCTTTAGAAAACTAAGTACATTATTATAAAGAATAAAACCAAGTTAAAACCATATTTTATTTAATCTCCAAAATGAAATCCTAAATTTTTATGAACTCTTACATCTGCATATAATAACCTCAGATATACATAAAAGGGGATGAATCTAAAAATTTAAATTAGGTAATAAACATAGAAATAAACAATAGTACATGGTTTAGATGGTATGACATGAAGAAAAAAAAAGGAATGGAACATGAATTAACATATATAATCATAACCTATTAAACATGGGATAATTTAATCATGGAAACATTTGAATGTGGTAGAAACATATAACATGCCATTAACCTGAGTCAAAACTAACATCCAAGACTATATTACATGGTAATCATAGTCTCAAAACGGAATCAAGTTCACTCCCTCTCCTAACATGACGTCTCATAAGTCTAAAAATTACCCAATGTGTATGAGAAATATCTAGTTGAACCTATCATAACATATTCATTCATATTTTTTTCTCATGAAAAATAAAAGATAAATATAAGGTTTACCCATGGAAAGAAATGGGTACAATAAAAAAGTCATAGAGCATAAAAATGGGTCTATCATAAGAGTGTCATGAAATAATGGATTTAAATCATACATCCAAATTAATAAGGTAATATAGGGATTTATAATGACACTCTATTATCAATTGAAGAGAATACATATAAAAATAGTGGTTAAGAAACCTTAGAAATGAGCATGTTTAGTGTATTTTAATGGACTACATTAAAGGGTATTTAAAGTGGTAAAATGTATAATTTTTCTTCATAAAACAATAAATTAAATTTGATATTTTTTCATTATAAAATTGGATATTAAAAAATAGCAGTGTATTAAAATATATTATGGTGTGTACTTGAAAATAGGTAAGAAACTGGGAAGTTTCGTTTAATCGGGTTTTTTTAGGAGCAATTAAGATGGAAACCATAAAAGCATTTATCTCCCCATTAAAGAAAGAACGAATTATCCTGGTTTATAATTTTCTAATATAAAAATATAATTTAATATGATAAATTAATATAATTAATAATTAATTCTGTGTAAGGAGAGTGAAATCATAACCTGAAGGAAAAATGGATGTTTGAAGAGAATCCCTTAATATATGTCTGAAAGTGTTCTGCACATGTACTTAATGTCCTGGATAATAAAATTAAATTAATTATTTATTTGATTTATTACCTTTTGTATATTTATTTGGTTTATTATAATATTATTAGGATCAATTATGTCTTTTATTTTGACTTTTAGTGTTTAATTTGGTTGATTTGGGAGTGTTCATTTCATGATTTGTTTATCAGTTCCCTTGAGTTTAATTATGGGAGTTCCTATTAAATAGAAGAAAAAATAAATATGTGTAATTATATGATATTTATGGTCTTATATAGCTTTAAATGGTACAATATATCATTTTTATAGATATTATAATGATTCATTAGATAAAATGTTAATGGGGACCATTACATTATTTTGGTGGATTGTCAATCATCACAAAATAGTTTTGTTTCATTACTTAATATTATGTATATATTAGTTAAATAATATTGAAAATTTATTACATACATATTATAATCTTTTTTAGCAATTGAAATTATTTTACGACTATCCTTGAAGGTGGTAATCAATAAAATCATTATGCACGAAGGTGGTCAATTGACACCTCACAGACGATGTTCTCATATTTAGAATTAAATAAGGAGAGAAGGGATTTGATGATGGATATCTCATTTATATTACAAAATTATAGTATATATATGATAATGTAGTTATCATTTTTCTTTGAATAGGTGAGGTGAGGACGGTATAAGAAAATAAGTAAAATTAAAAGATAAAGAGGGAGGGTTTTACCTCTCGAGTATCGTCTTCTTGAGAACCTCCTTAAGGCACATGGATATAGTATGTTTATGAAACTGGAAAGACTAGAACGTGGGGAAAAGGTTTTGTAGAGAAATTGGGAAGTATATAAGATAGATCCAAGCCATTAAATTTGTGAGGAGAAGAGGTGGTATTTATAGTGTGAGGTGAGTGGTGTTTTTTATTACTTTATTCATTTCATTATTATTTTTTCTCAAGAAATTCAATAGTTATTATTCCATGAATAAAAATATGTAATATATGAGAGTTTTATATAATGGTTCTTACATCATACGTACATCATCAATGAATAAAATATTAATTTATCTATATATAATGTTGAATATTTAAAATTGTTGCATTTCACTATTCATAGAAATTCAACTATTTTAGAACAGATCCAAAAAATTCACCCTAACCATTTTCAAACGAGAATAACTAAAAAATGGAATCCATTTTATGAATATAAATTTTTAGATAACATAAATTTATTTTTTAAATATAATTTACATTTACTCGAAAAAAAATATTTTAATATTATAAATGATATTATAACACATTCAAAAATTAATTAAGGTCTCATAAAATATATAATATTTATATGAAAAAAATTTTAATTTAGGAATCTATTTTATAAAAATAAAATTTCCTATAAAACAATATATTAATTATAAAATTGTAAATAAAAATTAGGTTTCATAAAAACACCAATAATTAATTTATCATTTTTATACATTAATTTATGTATTACAAGATATAAATATATCTTAATTTCATTTATAAGATATCTAGATTTCATTTACACTCTCATGGATGTGGTTTCTATTCTATTTTCTTTTTTACTATTTCTAATGGTCATATTTCAATTCCAGTGGTCTGGTTACTATTCTATCAGTATGGTTTCCTTAATTTCATTAAATACCTGTTATTTCATTTATTATTAATTTATGAAGTTTATATATTGTTATCTATGTTATTTTATTTCATATATACTATATAACATAATTATATGAAGATAAATTTGATTCATAGAATTCTATATTGCTACAAGTGTGATGTGATATTATATTTCCAAATTTATAGTAAAATCATAAATATCACATATATTCATGAACTTTTATCTTTACTACCTTCCATATAAAGTGTAAGTGAAAAAGGAAATAACATCACTTTGTGAGATAGTAGTTTATCATACACATGAGTGACGTTATCATCCCCATCATAGAATGAAAATTAAGAAGTTATATGTGATATTATAATTATATAAATATAATAATATCATATATATCATATAAATATATTAAATCCATCATTACATCTAGCCTTGAAAGTTGGTCATGGAAAACGAACTACATTGTTCTGCAAGGATGTAGTCTACTGTACACTCATTCGACAGTTTTGTTTTCCCTTTCCTATGAGTTATTGTCTATATATTTTTTGAGATTAAAATTATAACATCTAATTATATATGATATAATGGTTATTTATAAATATCTACAAAATATTATAATTATTTAAATGAATAAGAAAAATGAAAGCTCATAGTTAAAAAAATTGCCTCTTTTTAGAGAAACCTCTTTAGGTTTACCCTCAAGCCTTCACAGATTGACTTACAGATCTAACCATGTACTCTATGATGTGAGTAGGTATGTAAGGAAGAAATTTTATTAGGTATTTTATAAACCAATGGGATTTGTTAGTGTTTATATTTTAGGATAGGTAGTGGCCTTTTATAAGCCGTTGAGAGGAAATACATGGTATTGTTAAAAATAATCAATTACACCCATGTTTTTATCATGAAATATTCCTCAAAATGGGTAATTATATAACAACATATACTATAGAGTCAAAATATATCTATAAAATGGGTGTTGGAAAATTATTTAGTTCATTTTAACCCTTATATTTTTTTAAACCCCAATAAACTAATATTTAATTTAATCACAGTAATAAATTATTACTATTTCAACTATTCATATTGGTGAAAAATTAAAATAAAATTTTATTATAATATAAATTTTTTCGAATTCAAATAAAAAATACATTTTTAAAAATTAGATTCATGGAGGGGTATAATCCAATTAAATATTTTACCTGCATGTTCGATGAAAAAGTAGGCTTCCAAAGAGAAAAAACTCTTAATTATAGAATGGTTTAATATCAAAATTCATTATGAATTTGATTCCAATGAGATAAATTAGATAAATTGTAACATAATTGAAATATTTTTACATTAAACATAATTTATTATATGATTTAACATTACAAAAAAATCAAATTATTATGAAATTTTAAATTAAAATTTCATATTTTTAACTATCCATAAGAAATTAAACTTTTATAAAAATTCAAAACATCACCCAAATATAATCTTGAAATATATATTCATAAAATCAAATTTATTTTGTCATATTAATTTTGTAAAATGTTTTATAAATTGGATTTAAATTATCATAAAGTGTGACTTATCCTCCTTTCAAGAAAATACAGTTTTTAGAAAATATTTATTTCTCTTTCAAATGGTAAATATTTAATTTATAATAAATATAAAACCGTGGAATGTATAATAAAAAATTGTAAAAAATATAATTACAATAATTTATTCAATTTTATTATTACTCTCCAACTTAATGGATAGGTAATAGTGGTCATGTTTTGAGAATAATATTTTAATAGAGTGTCACATTTTGTTTAAACCCACTATTGTGTACATCCAAACTTATTGAAAAGATTGATTTTATTTGAAAAGTATTAAATCATAAAGTCTCAGGGTGTTATATTTTATAATAATCCTTGTATTTCATGTCATATGTCCAATCGAATATGATGTTCCTATTTTAAAATATTGGGGTGTTACATTCTACCCCCTTAAAAATTTGCATCCACAAAATTTAATATTGATCTTAATAATCAAGAGTTTGTCCTTTAAATATTCTATTCTTGAAATAACTCATCATGAAAAGGGTTAACAAAACATATTATTCACTAGATAGAATGGTAAGTATAGTGTTCATCTAGAATAATCACATAACTAGGTTTCTTAGTATGAGAACATAGGTGATAAGTGAAGAAATGGTTGAACAGAATATGTATCTTAATGCTATTGAGGTGGAAGCTTCCAGAGTGTGGGGGTGGTCTTTAAGTAGGGATCTTAATGAGGAGAAATATAAATGGATTTACAAGATGTAATTAATACTTTTGGGGGATTTAATAGTGTAAATATCAGTATCGGGAAGTATATCTAGTCAAGGTACACAATGACCTTTCATTTTGATGATTTTCTATGGGGGGGGAACTAGATACCCAGGTAACCAAAATCTCTTGGAAATTGTATTTGGAGATTAATTCTATTAGTCTTAAGCGGTTCTTCAATGGTTATATTGTGTCCTTTTTGTGGTTGATCTCATCGTTTCCCACTTTTTCATTAAAAGTGTTTGAATAATAATAATTTAATTTTTAGTTAGAAGATATGTACATATATGAAAATCATAATTCCCAAATAATAACAGAGGGTGATATAGTTAATTTATCAAAAGAAGGAAAATGATCATTGAATATTCTTCCACTAAAGAAGTATAAATCTGTGATGAGTTAAGGGACCATTTTAATCATCATAAATCAATGTACTAGGATAATATTTCTTTTCAAGATCATTTTACTAGAGTTGAGGAAATACTCTACTATCTAAATAGAGAATATATGGAAATGTTCATACATAATATATTTTTATCTAACAGTAAATCTTTCATCCTTTATTTTTTATTTGATAAATTAAAACTTCATTTTTTCCTCCATGAAATAAATATTCAAAATAATTTTTTTTACGAATTCCTCATTAATCTAGACAGAGAACAAATGAAAATGTGAATACCTAATATCATTCTATTTAGTAGAAAAAAATTCATACTTTGAATGTTATTTGATAAATTACCATTTCATTTATTACTCAATGAAATGAATAATCAAATCCAATTTTTATACATAAACCAAATTTAACGAATAACTATAATTTGAATTCATTCCTACTATAAAATCAGAATGGTTCGAACAAATTATCTAAAAACACCAAAATTTCTACTTAATTAATTCCATATATAGTAAACCATATTAATCATCCAAAATATTTCCTAGAGTTGAGAAATTTATCGACTATATAGATAATGAACATATGAAAATGTTCATACCTCATATATTTAATTTTAATAGGAAAAAATTCATCCTTTGGTTGTTATTTGATAAACCACCACTTCATTTATTACTCCAATAAATAATTATTCAAAATGAATTTTTATGCAACAACTACATTTAACATATCAATGTAATTTCAAATCATTCCTCCAATAAAATCAGAATGGTTTGGACACATTATCCAATAATACCAAAATGTCAACTTAATTTATTCTATATATAGTAAACCATAATGCTCATACAAAATATTTCTCTCCTAATTAAAATACAAAAACATTTTATGGATGGTCTCTGAATCAACATTATATTCCCTAGGAAATATAAAGTTCATTTTAATGTCACATTCAAAATATGTGAATACATTGATCACCAAAGAAACATAATTAAAAAATTCATGACTGAAAAAATAAAATCTTAGGTGGTGAAATATATTCCATAGATCCAAACCTGTGGTAAACTCTAGTAGAGATAACATGAACCATTAAATCACTAAACAATTTCATGGTCATCAATACAGTCCAGCAAACATATTATTTTCATTATTATCTAAACATAGATCATATATTAATGGTAATATTCAATTAATCATATTCTTTTAGAAAATATCATCTTGATGTTGAATTGCTTTTAATGGTTTTATTAAACACATGATTTTTAATACTGAAGGAAATACTATTATAGTAAAATACATAGACATTCCATGATTGTTATAACGAGAACATCATAAATAAAATATTTTAAAAATTATTTCTGGTATCAGCATACAAAATCACATTAATCATTCCACATTGTCTATGTCAATAACACAAGATTGACATTCATCCTTTAGCTTCTTCTGAGTTGTATTACTGTGATTTTTGGGGAATTGGTTATAATATTTCGTCAACTTCATATTATTAAAGAATTTTACTATGAGGGCTTCTCCATTACCTTTATATTCATGATACTTATGTTCTTTTTCTACACAATTAAATCAAACTCTATTTTATTTTAGACATATAATAAAGTGCTTCTTTTCACATGTATCACATGTGGAAAAAGACTCATTTACCATTAACCCAATATATGTTTTTCTCTTTCATCCCTTTATTATATTACTTTGATTCAGATCCATAGTACATGGAAAACGTTTTGTCAATCATGATAGAAAATGATACCATGTCCTCATATTATGAGAATGTTTGGGAGAGTAGTTCCCTTTAAAGAATTGGCTAAAACCCATCAAAGAAATATTTAATATTTTTCTTTAAATTTCATACATAGTCCAATAAGTACATTTATAACCATGTAAATTTATATTTAAACATAGCATCATTTTCTTCTACTTTTTGTATTGGTCTCAAGAACTGCCTTTCCATATCTTCTCATTGCTCATGATAAAAAATATTTCGATCGAGTGTTCCTTTTAATCCATCCATTCTGTTTTTTCTATTTCTTCTTGGTTGAAATTGTTTTTCAAAAAATGAAAACCATTTATATGAATCTCTAGAGGTATGAGAAACTACCATGATAAGTTTCTCCCAATCACTACTTCACAGACCAAAAAATATCTTCTCTATGGTACTTACCAATTTCTCAGCTAGAAATGGATATGAAGTACCATTTAATGATGGCGGTTATTGACATATGAAAGAGTCTAACATTATAACACTGCATATTTTATCAGTAGGATGCTTCATATGGGAAAATTTATTACTTATAACCTGATTCAACTTCCCCAATGTGGTCATAATTTTATCATTTCTAGTTGCAGATCTAGCTCCAACTCCATTATCTTGACTAGGAGGGAAATCCCTAAATGGAGTAAATTCATTGATATGGTACCTATTCCATTCATTGGGAGTAATTTTAATGAATGGGAATCACTATATTATATTATAATATTATGATACATAATGTATAATCTCAAATATAGTGAAACACATTAAGTAAATTGAAACTTTCCTGCAAAACTAATATCATAATATAAAACATGGTTTATTTTGGGATATCATTACTTTAAAATCCTTCATATTGGTTTGTAATGAAAATGAGAATTATCCTACGCATATCCCTCGAGAGTTTCAAACTAGTTTTACTGTAAGGCCCATTATTGTAAACTTAGTTATGATTGGGTTAAGCTCAATATAACATTTTTAGATTTATAAACCCTAGGCACATCTATGTCAGAACCACATCTACTTATAGTATCCAGATAATTATTTACTTTTAAAAAACAAAAAAATCTATTTATTTACAAAACAATTACGAAATTCATCAATACTTGTCCAAAAAGAAAATCATAGGGTAGCATTTCCTAATATATTTTTTCATAAATCTAGTCCTAATGGTTATTAATAAATGTTTCCAAATATCTATTTTAGAGACCCGAACCATGTAGCCTAGAGCTACTGGTTACTTTATTACATTAGTACAATATAATAGAAATAATTTACCAAACGATCAAATATTTCAGTAGTATTGGTAAAATAGATACGTCTTTTACATTCACATTAAATTTTAAAACATAAAATACAATAATAATTTTCTTTGAGATTACCATTATTCACCTTACAGTATACCTGCATATCAATCACAAATCACATCCTGGTATTTGAGGTAAAAAACATAAAAAAGGGGTGATAATAGATTCTCAGTAAGGGTATGTGTATAAATAAATATATGAATGAACAAGGAATACTCAATATGAAATTTCATATAATTGAAACACATTACATTTAATAAATATAATTAGTATAATATGGATGTAAAAAATGATGATCAAATAATTCCATCTAAATAATCATATGTGCCTGAAACATAAACATAGTAATTATAAATAATCAAATAATAATATGGAATATCAATGGATGAATTCATAATTATGTAATTCATGATGATGAACATATTAAATATAATATCAAGACCACTTTCCAATACTTTTTACCACTAATTCATCATGAAATGAAATCATAAATAAATTCGTAACACCTCAACCAAATACCCAAGCTAAGTTGTATTATGATACCTACCGATGAATTAAGTGGATATGTAATTCTAGGCCCCACCCATCACATAATAAGTACAATTAAATTCTTATATGAATGGGTGAAACATAATCATTAAAAAAATCTTTTTGAATAAATGGCGTACAAAATTTTAATACTTCCTCCAATCAGTAAACACAATAATAAACCATCTTTGGTAATTTGGTAAATGGTAATAAAATTATACAAACCCAGCCATACAGATCATAATCCATTATAATAAATAATAATTATGGTATCAATACAACATATCCCTGATTTATCATAAGTACAATAAAGGGTTTATGTCTTTAATTAATAGATATACCCTAAAAATGTTATTAAAAACAATTTCGAGGGAAAAAACCTTTTCAATTTGAAATTATATTTAAAACTAAAAGTTTAAAAAATAATTTGTAATTAATTTTATTTAAAAATAAAAATTTAAAATTAGTAATGTACTATTTAAACCACTGAGTGGACATGACACCAAAAAATTCCATTTATGTCTTATATGTTTTAACAAATATACATTTCCCATTTTTTAAAAATTCATAATATACCTTATTTTGAAAATTTTGTAAATATTCCTTAAAAAATATTGTAAATAGTTCAAACGGGTAGAAATTTCTTCAATAAAACTTTTTTAAAATTAATAAATTTTTTTTTAGAAAATATGGATTTTGATGAGATTGTTTTTGACCAAAGAGTGAAATAATGTTGATTTTTCTTGAAAACTTTTTATCAATCATTTTAAATAAAAAATAGTGGTTAATTGAAATATTAGTTGAACATTTTAATTAAAAACCATAAGATAAGAAAATATATTTATTTTAAAATATAAATTACAAATAGATCCCCTAAGGGAAACATAAATAAAAAAACACGAATAATGGTGAGATTGTAAATTTAAACCTGACCACTTTGTTTACTTTTGAAAAATATATCTCCTGAAATAAATTACCTCAAATGAATATTTAAAAACCATGAAGAGAAGAAGATTAATCATATAACATATCATAAGGGGAATTATATATACCACATAATGGAATATGTGGTGATTATGGCGTATGTATCAGAGAAGTAAAAGAGAGATAAGAAAATGTTACCACTTGTTTGACTTCCGTCATATGTGTTAAAAACTCATGTATACTAAATTTTGGTTTATTAAAAATAAATTACAGAACCATAATAATATATCCCATACCATATATCCTTTACTAATAGTATTTGATCTCTCGTTTTTTGAATTTTGTTTGTTAAAACCACTATTTTGGGAGATAAATGATTCATTTTTCAGGTATGTTTTTTCGGCAATTTTGGTAATCTTAAGTTGATAATTATCTCATCATCTCAAAAAATATTTCCCATGATATAAATAACATATATATTCATTATATATTTAATTATAGTAATCATGAAAATATAGAGAAAGATAATATATTACACATCTCATGGAGATGCTAGGTTTTAAGTATGCATGAACCTTATTTACATTTTTTCAATGGATGGAATGAAAGTAAAATAAATATTAATGAACTCTGAAATAATAATTATCATGTTATATATATATCATTTATATTAAAAAAATACAGCCATAGTATATTCCATCTAACAATAAAGTGGGAAACATTCCACAACTCTATGTGGAGGTGGTAGTGCACACGTATCCACAAGTGATGTAATTTCTTACCAATGAAATAGAAGTTATGAATTTAGATGTGATGTTATATTTATAAAATTTTTGTTACATCATAAATATCATATATATTTATTAAATTTTATCCTTAATACCTTCAATGTAAGGTACAAGGAAAAAACAAATCTCATCGCTTCTTGAAGTGGAAGTCTACCATATACACAAACAACATTATCTTATCTCTCACAGAATGGACTGTTAGAAGGTATATGTGATATAATAATTCAATAATTATAATAATATTCCAAATATAAAATAAATATATTAAATTAAACATTAAATCCATCCTTTTATGATGGTGATGGAAAACATACTTCATCGGTTCATAAGGCGGTAGTCCTATACAAAGACAATCGACCATTTTGTTTTCCTATTGATGGAAGGGGAGATGACTATAGGTTATTAAATTGACATAATAAAATATAAGTTTATTGTAGATTATTTTGTTATTGTTTGGGAATAGTTGGAAATGTTTATATGGATTTATAGGAAGTAAAATGAAAATACAATACGAAGAAAAGGGTTATTTGATACAAGTTTTTTTGCAACGGGGAGGGGTTCTGTCGCAAAATGTCCTTCTAGAGTTACTGTTTACGACAGGACCCTCCTCCCATCATAAAAGGTTTGGCACACAATTCATGCCAAACAGCCGAAAGGGTAATTGCGATTGGTGGTTACACCCGTCCCAAATACCATTTAGAATTTTTTATTATTTATCACGAGACTTATATAGTGTTGCATATACTATCTCTAGAGGTAGGTATTTGCGACAGGTCTCATTGCAAATACTATATCGGCAGGTGTGTATTTTTTATGAGTCTCATTGCAAACACCTTTTTACCCATTTCCCCTTTTTAATCGAGGGGTTAGAATTAACAACGGGACACATTGCAAATAATCTTGTCACAAATAATTTAACCTGTAGAGACACAAGTATGATTTTTCCCATTTCACAACATTCTCAACTCTCCTCCTCTCTATCTACTCATATTATTCTCTTAAATTTTTTCAAAGTTTTAAATATTACATCGGAGTGATTTTCAAGCCTTGCATCGTATGAAAGATTCTGTTTTATGATATTTATCTATTTTTTTTAATTTTTTAGTTAATTCATTTTATTTTATTTCATTTATAATTATTTCTAATTTGTGATATTTAGATTAAAATAAGATTAAGTAGTTTTATTTTTCATTATTTATATTTACAGATGTGTTTTTTTATAAAGATTTAAATTTTTTATTTAAAAGTAAACAATAATAATTTGTAATAATGTGGTTCAACTATCATTAATTAATAACAACTACGTGTAATTAGTATTACTTATTATTAATTATTTGTAATTAGTATTAATTATTATTAATTAGTAGAAATTATAAACAATTAGTAATAAATACTAATAAATTGTAATAATTAGCGGTAATTGGTAATAATTAACGCTAATTATTGATAATTTGCAGTAATTAGTAATACTTAGCAACAAATAGTAATAAATAATAATAAATACATATAATTAGTTATAATTATTAATAATTAGTTATAATTAGTAATAATTAGTAATAATTAGTGGTAAATAGGAATAATTAGCAGTAATTAGAGGTAATTAGTGGTAATTAATATTTTAATAGAAATTATTTGAAATTAATAGATATAAATAGTAATAATTAGTAATATTTAGTAATAATTATTAATAAGTAGAAGTAATTTGTGGTAATTAGTAATAGTTAGTGGCAATTCATAATAATTAGTTGTAATTAGTAACAATTAGTACTAAGTAGTACTAATTTGTAAAAATTAGTAAAAAATAGTAATAATTTCTAACAAATATTAAGAAATGGTAATAAATTGTAAAAACTAATAATAATTAGTAATAAATATTAATAATTAGTAATAATTAGTAATAATTAGTAGTAATTAGTAATAATTAGTAGTAATTAGTAGTAATTAGTAGTAATTAGTAATAATTAATAATAACTAGTGGTAATTATTAATAAATAGCTATATTTATTATTAAATACCTACAATTAGTAATAATTAGCGGTAATTAGTAATAATAGCGATACTTAGTAATAATGTGCTATAATTAGTAATAATTTGTGGTAATTATTAATAATTTGTGGTAATTTGTAATAATTAGTAGTAATTAGTAGTAAATAGTAATAAATAGCAGTAAATAGTTATCAATAGTGGAAATAGTGGAAATAGTGATAAATAGTAATAAATAACTGTGAATAATTATAAATAGCTGTAATTAGTTATAAATAGAAACAAATAGTAACTAATAATAATATATAGTAATAAATAGTAGTAAATAATAATAATCAATGGTATGTGGTCATAATTAGTGGATATTATTGTTAATTAGTGGTAGTTAGTTGTAATTTGGGGTAATTAGTGGAAATTAGTAATAATTAGTAATAATTAGTAATAATTTATAATAATTTTTTATAATTAGTGATAATTAGTAATAATTAGTAATAAATAGTCATAATTAGTAATAATTAGCAGCAATTAGTAATAATTTGTAATATATAGTGGTAATTAGTAATAATTATTTGTAATTATTAATAATTAGTAATAAAAAGCGTTAAATAGTGGTAAACAGTAATAATCAGTGGTAAGTAGTAATAATTATTGGTAAATAATACTAATTAGTGGTAAATAGTAATAAAATTAGATAATTAGTAATAAATGGAATTAATTAGAAACAGTTAGTGGTAATTAGAAATCATTAGCGATATATATTAATAATTAGAGATAAATTCTAATAAATATGAATAAATATGAATAAATAGTAATAATTACTATTAATTAGCAATAAATAGAAATAATTTGTAATAATTTGTAATAATTTGTAATAATTTATAATAATTTGTAATAATTAGCTGTAATTTGTTGTAATCAGCGGTAATTATTAGTAAATATAAATAATTATTAATAAACAAGAAAAAATAGAAATAAATATTAATAAATAACATTAAATAGTAAAGATCCGTATTAATAAGTATTAATTAGTGGTAATTGGTAATAGTTAGTGGTAAGTAGCGGCAATTGGTGTTAATTTGCTGTAATTAGTAGTAATTAGCAGCAAATTATGATAATTAGTGGTAATTAAGAATAATTAGTGGTAATTAACAGAAATTAGTGACAATGAGTAATAAATAGTTGTATTTAGTAATAAACAGTATACCATTACGGTAATCTGTAATAAATAGTAATAAATAGTAATAAATAGTAATAAATAGTAATAAATAGTAATAAATACTAACAATTTTTAATATTTTGTAATAAATAGAAATGATTAGTAATAATTAGTGGTAATTGGTAATAATACGAGGTAATTAGAACCAATTACCCATAATTTGGAATAAATAGCGATAATTAAGAAAAAAAAGTGGTAATTAGTAATAACTGGAAGTAATTAGTAATAAATTGTAATAATTAGAAATAAATAGTAATAAATTGTTATAAATAGTAATAAATTTTAATACATAGTAATACATTGTAATAATTAGTAAATATTATTAATAAATAGTATTAATTAGCAGTAATTATCATCAATTTGTATTAATTAGTGGTAATTGTCAATAATTTGAAATAATTACCAATAATTAGCAATAATTACCAATAATTAGCACTAATTAGTAATATTTAGGAATAATTACTAATTATTATTAATACTTAGAAATAATTAATAATATTTTTTTTATTGGGTCATGTTTTATTATATCAAATTATTCATCATAATGAAATTATTTTATATTTTATAGGGAAATATGGAAGAAGGAAGTCAACAACAATCATTATTAGATGATCACGCCTAGATAAATCAACATAAGAATCCTATTAGTCCGTGTATAAATCCTATACATATTGAGGGTGTTGAACCATTATTATCACTTGCATCATCAAAACAAGAATTTTTTTTAAATGGGATAATTAAGTGATAATGTAAAAAATGTATTCTGAGGATGTTTGACACATTTGAAAACTATAAGGACATATCCTTAAAACATTACATAATGTTGAATTAAATGAATAATTCATATTGAGGATATTTTCAAGTTTATAGTTTTTGATAATTAGGCCATAATATTTCATGACAACTTTAATATTACATGTAGACAGTACTATTTAGTATCCATTTTTGTCATAAAATAAAAACTCATAAAAAGAAACATGTCTAGTTCCATGTTTTAGACAGCATGACTTTTCTTTGATCCCATCCTTGACCCTATTCAAATTTAAGTCATATGGAAAACATTTCAAAAACATGGGATGAGCCTAAAAATCTCAATAATGGTTATATAATAAGGAAGAAAAACATTAACCAATAAATAAATACAAATCAATGAAACCATACTTTTCTATCATAACATACCTTACGAAATCATTGGATTTATGAATAACACACAAAAATCATAAATCATAAAGGTTACTTAAGGAATCCATATCAAACATACATTGTATTTATCACGGCTACATAGGGAGTTTCACTTGGAATACCCATCACAGTATATTCCCTAAATCTATTAGGAGAAATATCACGTTTACCTCCATCACGTTACCCAATGCATTGGAGTGCTATCTCGGGCTCACCCGCCTTAGGTTTATCACAGAAACACCAATATACGTAATCAATTCTAAATAACCATAACATAATCATAACACATAAAACAATTATAATGGAAGGATAACATTTCCACATTTGAATATATCAAATAAAGATATTGAAATAAACAATCCTTTATGAAATCATTTTCAAAACCATTTAAAAAGAGATTTTTGAATCAAAGTGTCCCATTCCACTTTGAACATTTTAAATGAATTATCATTTGAAAAAATAAATTTCCATATAAATAAATCCATAAAACCATTTTTAAAACATTGAAATTAAGTAAAAATATCTATAATAATACATATTTAAATCATTTAAAGTGATATTTTAGTTAAAGAGTTTTTAACAAAATGAGAGACTCTTGAATAAAAATAATTGTGGAATAACACTGAATTAGAACAATATAATATCGTTAAAATAATTGGATTCATGATCTAATATGTCAAAGGACAATATATACACCATATGTGTGAATTGGTGCATAACAACAATGAAGCCTCGGTAGAAATGTAAATTGAGATGAAATCCCTTATAAAGATGGTATCATTAAATTAAGGATAAATCAATCACATAATTATGTGTGAAAAATATTAATACACCCAATATATGTGGATATTAAGTGTAAAATAATCATAGTTCACTCACACATTTTCATAGGATGACATATTCAAGAAGTACAAGTTGAACCCAAAGAATTGAAATTGGGTTAAGAAGTTCCCTTGTAAAACTTCGACAGCCTAATGGCGTCACTTTATAATTCTAAAAATGAGTTTACGAGATAAAAGGGGTATCTCATCACTTGAACATAAATTTTACTTCAATAAGTATATAAAAGAACATATCCCAACATAATAATATGTATTTTAAAATACAAAACAAAAAAATAATTCTTTTAAAAAGAGGGGGGTGAAAGGTTCCCTTACCGATTTGGTAACTTACAAAACATACGCCACATGAAAGAGGGATCATACAATTAAGATTTAAATACTCATAAATTAATTTATATTACACAAAGAGTATAATCATGGGCAGTACATACACCACACAAAAGGAAATGGTGGAAAATATAGCATGAATATCACAGGAATAAAAAGTGAGATGAAACCCTTTACCATGTTGTAATCAACAGAGTCGTGTGACCAAAAGTTAACAACCACAAAATGATTGATATAATAACATGAATATAAAGAGAATAATGATCATATATATCAATTGGAATTACTCAATATAGCACCTGCAATAAATTACAGGCGATCAATGGAAATCTCACAGAATTAAAAGTTAGATAAGAAATCCCTTACCTCATGTCCAACTTGACACGTTCGTTCTTTAATATCCTGAATAATAAACTAAAGTTAATTTATACTTTCTTAAGAAACTTTTTCATGTAATTTATTCCTTTTATATTACTTATTACCATGTTATAAACATCATGTAATCATTTAAGTTAATAATGATCGTTTTGTCGATATTTGGTACTTGAGTCAAAAATGAAAACCTTATATTTACATGTTGTCCATGTGGTCAATATTTAATTATATCAAGAATGGAATTAATCATTTAGATATCATATATATAATATATATCCATTATATACATGTATTTATAATAGTACACAACATTTGGAGGTAAGAAATGAAATGCACCGTTCATGGAGACGGTAAGTCGTAAGTATGCATGAACGCTACTTTCATTTCTATTTCTTATTTTAATAGAATTTAAACATAATGATACATAGGTATATTATAATTATAGTATAATATCATATATAATATCATTAACTATATCCTTTATACATCCCACATAAGGCATTAACGAGTCACGTCACTTCGAGGGGGTTGTAGTCCGCAGTTCCTCGAATGAGATTATCGCATTTACCCATAATGGAAACCATAAAGGCATGATACAAATTGAAATTAAAGAAGAATAAAGAAAAAATAAACATAATATATATCATATATAAATACAGTTCCATCATAATGGCCCCCATGAGAGGTGGTTGGCGATATTTGAACAATCTTCGTTTCGTGAGGCGTTACTTTTCCATCCACAGAATCATTATGTTCTTCATCCATTAGATGGAGGTGTGTGTAAGTGGTGTTTGAATCCATATAATAACAATATCCTAGTATATTGAGGATACTGGTGTTGTTACAAAATAAAGGAATAAAAATATTTTAGGGTTTGGAGACGTAAAATAAAAGAAAACAATTTAAGAGAAACTATTAACTTTAATTTGGGTTATTCTCATTGGTTTGAACCAAAGGACTTCTTGATGTGCCTTCTGCCTAGGGTAAGGCTTCTAGGAGGAGAAGAGGGATGTAGGGAGATTAATTGGGTAGAGTTTGGAAGAGAAATATGGCTTGAGAGGTGTGAGTAATTGGATAGAAGTGGTCTCCTTTTATAAGGGGGAGGAGGGGCTCTTTAGGAATGTGTGAAAATATTATTTTATTATATAATGATATTCGATTTCAAAAGGTCCAAAAATAATTATAGTCAAATATAAGACGACTCATGGTCGAAATAAAATCATCCAATAAGAATTGTATAGGGTTTGGATAATATTTTAATCCTTTTAATCTTATTTATTTAAATCATTTATTAACGAGGTTAATACTCCATCATTATTGTGTCATAAATAATTTAATTTATTTGATGTCTAAAAATAATAATAAAACCATGATATAGGAAATATTTTTCTCTTTCCAATGAATATTTATAGTCAAAATCATTACTTATATAAAACCATATAAAAATTAATTACTAAAAGATTTTTGTTTATGTCTATTTTTCCTTTACTTTAAATTAATTAATCTAAATTATCATTAACACTCCCATGTAGCTCAAAAGGGTCCCGAAATCGACCCAAAGATTCCCATGGTCGTTAATGACTCAACCAATAAGGTTTGGGCAAGTGTTAATGTAATTTTGAATTATTATAATATTTTTTTACCTTGAATTGCCATATTTACTTTTAACAGTGTTAAATAAAAGTCAAAAGTTACTATTCACCAAAAATTATTTTCATCTTATTGAAGAAAATTTTTGTTCTTGATAACAACCATGTATGTTAGATTTTTGTAATTCAATTCACAAAAGCGGTAAAATTTTATTTAAATCAAAAAGTCAGTTTTTTTAACTCCTGCATAGTGGTTTCACTATTCATCAAAAATTGAAGTTTTTCGGAAAAATACCAAAACATAAGCCTAAGTTTTATTTTATATTCAGATTTTGAAAAATATTGTTTATTTTTCCAAATTAAAAACATAAAAGTTTCATTATTTAATTTTAAAATTAATTCCCGTTGTTAAGACAAATATCGTGTTTTTAAGAAACAATAACTATCAAAAGATTGACACTTGTTTATGTCCAATTTCAAAGTGCAATTAATTACATTTACCAAAATTAATTAAATGGTAAAAATATATTCTAATTAAACTTTAAAACCAACTAAAAATATAATCTATCCATAAAAATAAATTAGATTAAAAGAAAATTTTGAATTAAAATACAATATTTTCAACTATTCATTAAAAAATGAACTTTATACAAAAAAAAAAAATTACCCATAGTAAAATTTAATATCCCAAATCAAAAGAAGACTTTTATTTGGTCAAATATAACATATAAAAATGACCATAACTAGATTTAAATGGGGTTCTCCATTAAAAGTCGGTAAATCAACCTTTTAATGTAAATTATGCTAAAAATTAGATTCATTCAAATTTTAACCCTCTAACATTTATTAGATAAATGTAAATATGTTCAAAAAACATGTATAATAATATTTTAGTTAGTTTTGTTCAATCTCTCAAATACAATGGCTAGGAGTTAACTACCATTTAAAATAATAGTATTATATTATAAGTGTGCAATGTAAGATTTCAAAGAAACTCGTTGTTGTGTATTGGGTACGCTATCAAACATACCGATCCTTTTAAAGTAAAATTAATAATTAATTCACAAATATTAATAAATATAAAATATTTCTTATTCTTTATTTACCTGGGATGTTACATCTTTCCCCCCTTTTGGGAATTACGTCCTCACAATTTAAAAAAAATGGGCTTGGAAACATCATTGAAATTCCCACATCGGAAAAAGAGTCAGTAAAACTATCACTGTAAAAGAAATAAAGAGAAGCACAAATGTCACCCGAGATAACCCATACTAGGATTCCATGTAGAAAAACATGGATATGGAAGAGAAAAGAAAGGTTCAAGTTCTGATGGAGAGTGATAGAAAACATGTTTAGGAGAAAGTTAACCTTCAGAAAATCACAAACATGTGACGGGTTAAACGGTCTTTGATTACTCAGTAGGAAACGTAAAACCCCAACATTTTTGTTTTACATTACTCTTCATAATTTTATGGAATTCATTTAATACATAGAATAAGAACATAAGGAAATATACATACCTTCAAGTAGAGTTTAATCCTTTAATAAGTTTCTACCAAAAACTAATATTTTCTCCAAACAAAGAGCATTCAAAAATACAAGGTCGCATCAAAAGCACAAGAATCATCTTCTTGAGAATCATATAATCTAAAAAAACGATATATTTCCCTTGGATTTAGACATTAACTAAAACCAAAAAATTTAGGGTGAGATCAGATAATACCCAAAAAGGATAATCTTTTACAAGAAGAAAAACTACTCTAAATCTCAAAAAAATTTCAAACAATACCCAAAGATCGACAAAGACCATTCAATAAACAAATGTCCCTAAAATTCATTAAATGTAATCCAAACTAAGATTTAAATCGGAATCTCATGAGGATTTAATTACATAGTCTTCAAAGATAAATCATATCATTTATCACCAAATAACATTAGTTACTCATAAAATCTCATATAGAAAAGTAATTAACCTAATCACATATTCTTCATGATAGGTTAATTAGTTTCACAAATAAACAAAATCATTATTTTACATAATAAAAATATAGATTCTTCCAAACTAACCATTATTCCACAATTGAAATCCCATAGTATTCTATATTCCATAAGAATATAGTGTTTCCTAAAAAGAGTGAACGTCTTCCACAACAACCTTTATCACTTTCTCACTAAATAATTTTTCTATACTAAGTAAAACATAAGTTCCAAAAATCAACTTATTATTGTTTTATAAAAACATTTTACTAAAATATTAAGTTATACTAACCAGGGAGTTCAAGTAGGCTAGTGGTCGGCGATGCGCCCTTGTCGCCCTTCGGTTGTGGGTTATATGTCTACAGCCTCACTAGATGCGATGGGTTTTCCCCCATCCTACGGGTTTTCCTTTTTATAAAACTCATAAATAACCCTAACATCTTTTAACCTCAATGGTTTCCATATTCCTCTCATTTTCATCCAAATTCATTATGATCTAATCATATTAATACTTGAAGTCTTATTTAGCCAACATATGATAAAACAAAATGATCCAGAAAATGAAGAACATCATAACTTGATCATGGTGTCCATTTGGTTTAATTGTCATCTTGTTCACGTAGGTAGAAGGTCCATGCATTGCAACAATGATTTAGAGATCCTTCAAAATCATTTTCTTCTTCCATCCAAATACACCTTGTACAAAATTGGTCATATGGGTGTTCATGGAAAAACAGTTTTGGAAAATAATCATGTATGACATATAATTTCAAAACATCGGATAAAACATGATTTCTATAAAATAGTCAAACTGAATTTGAGTTAAAACTTTCAATTAACGGTCCTTTTAAAATACCATAAGTATGTGTTGAGAGACTATATTTTAAAATCAAATATAAATTGGTTGCTCAAGGGTCTCCTTCTTCAGCACTTTTTTTAAAATTATAATATGCTTTAAAATCTTGTGATAAGATAAAATATTTGAAAATGACTTGATAATACTTACCTTTCTTGAAAATATGAGAATATTTTTAAAATAGGATTTGTCTAAAGAAAACCCATGATCCACAATGATAACGACGTATAGTGGAGGTCTTTGATATCTCAAATAACTTCTTCCAAGTGATTTGTATTCTATAAAAAGTTTCACAATAATCCGAACATGACTTTGCAATAATTATTGCAAGCATGTCATCAAGAAGAGAAAGAAATATCGTTTGAGATCCTCCTCCTTCCATTTGTAACTGACTTTCCTTGATCTGAAAAAGTTATAAAACAAGGATTTAACTAAAATAATAGAAAAAGGGACTAACCATGTGTCTAACAAAAACTCCTAATCCCTAAAGTTTTCTAAACCGACCTCTGATACCAACTATAAGGACCCGCCCTTAAAACCTTACAGAATATTGAATTAAATGAATAATTCCCATTGAGGATCTTTTCATGTTTATAGGTTTAGAGAATTAGGACATACTGTTACATGAAAACATGAATATTACATGTAGACACTACTACTTAGTATCCTTTTTTTCATAAAATAAAAAACTATTAAAAAGAAATATGTCTAGTTCCATGTTTTAGACAACATGACTTTTCACTGATCCCATCATTGACCCTATTCATATTTATGTCCTGTGTAATACATTTCAAAAAATTAGGATGAGCATAAAAATCTTAGTAAGGGTTATATAATAAGGAAGAAAAACCTTAGCCCATCAATAAATAAAAATCAATGAAACCATACATTTCAATCATAACATACCATATGAAATCATAATATTTATGAATAACAAACAAAAATCTTAAATAATAAAGGATACTTATGGCATCCATATAAAACATAAATTGTACCTATCACAAATACTTAGGGATATACACTTGGAATACCCATAACAGAATATTCCCTAACTCTCTTAGGAGAAACATCACGTTTACCTCTGTCACATTACCCAATGCATTGGAGAGCTATCTCGGGATCATCCACCATAGGTTTATCATGGAACCAACCATATACATAAACAATTCCAAATAACCATAACATAATCATAACACATAAAAAAATTATAAAGGATAAAATTTCCACATTCAAATATTTCAAATCAAGATATTGAAATAAACAATGCTTTATCAAATCATTTTCAAAACCATTTAAAAAGAGATTTTTGAATCAAAGTGTCCCATTCCACTTTGAACCTTTTAAATGAATTATCATTTGAAAACATTAATTTAAATATAAATAAATCCATAAATACATATTTAAAACATGGAAATTAATGATAAATATTTAGAAGAATAAATCTTTAAAACATTTAAAATGATATTTTAGTTAAAGAGTTTTTAACAAAATGAGAGACTCTTGAATATAAATAATTGTGGAATAACACTAAATCAGAAATTTATAATATCATGAGGATAATTGGATTTATGATATAATATGTCAAAGGACAGTATATACACCATATAAGAGTGAATTGGTGCATAAGAACAACGAAGTCTCAGTGGAAATGCAAATTGAGATGAAATCCCTTATAAAGATTGTATCCTTAAATTAAGAATAAATCAATCACATAATTATGTGTGAAAAATATAAATACACCCAATATAAGTTGTTATTATTTGTAAAACAATCAGATGTCATTCATACATATTCATAGGATGACATATTCAAGATGTACATGTTGAACCCAAAGAATGGAAATTGGGGTAAGAAGTTCCCTTGTAAAAATTTGACAGCCTAACGATGTCACTTTAAAACTCAGAAAATTAGTTGATGAGATAAAAAGTGAATCTCATAACTTGGATATAAATTTTAAATCAATAAGGATGTAAAAGAACATATCCCAACATAATAATATGAAAATTAAATGACATAACAAAAGAAGAAGTCTTTTAAAAAGTGGAGGGTGAAAGGTTCCCTTACCGATTTGGTAACTTACAAAAAATATTCCACATGAAAGAAGTATCATACAATGAAGATGTAAATACTCATAAATGAAAGTCTATTACACAATGAGTACAATCATGGGAAGTATATACACCCCACAAAAGGAAATAGTGGCAAATATAGCATGAATCTTACGGGAATAAAAAGTGAGATGAAACCCTTTACCACGTCGTAATCATCTGAGTCATATGACAGAAGTTAATAACCACCAAATTATTGATATAATAACATGAATATAAAGAGAATCATGATAATATATATCAATTTCTAGTACACAATACACCACATGCAATAAATTAGTGGTGAACAATGGAAATCTCACCGAATTAAAAGTGAAATATAAATCACTTACCTGATGTCCGACTTGACCCATTCGTTATTTAATATCCTGAATAATAAACTAAAGTTAATTTATAATTGATTAAGAACCTTTTAAAAGTTTATTATTCTTTTTATATCACTTATTACCCTTATATAAACATTATGTAATCATTTAATTTAATAATGTTCATTTTGTCGATATTTGGTACTTGAGTCAAAAATGAACACATTATACTTACATGTTGTGTAGAGGCCCGAAGCTTCATGTACATGGATATTACATTACTTTTTTGGAATACTTAATACATAACAAAATCATACACCAAAGGACAGTAATAGTTTAGTGTGTTTGGAAACTTGGATCATAATCTTCTAATCTTTGTGAAAGATCTTAAACATCCCCCATAAATATCTTCCCTTTTTTTCATAACTAAAACCTTTATTTATATCCTGGGTAAAAGTAAACATATAAAGGGTGAGCTAAAATTCTTAGTATGGTTAAGCATGGAAAAAAAATAAAACAAACCATATACATTTGAACTTCAAAACAAGAACATAAAGTTTAAACATCAAAATCTTGAGTTGTGAAACAAATCTTGGCAGTACGTATGGCATAGATCATAAAGAAACATCAATAATGATAAAATAACATGCGAATAAAACATTTAATTTTGGAGAAACATTAACCACATGATATGATTTCCATAGTAGCCAAGTCATTGTTGCCATGACCATTGTAGTGGACAAATTCCCTTTCTGATTTGAGTTCACTCCTCGTTCCAGTCCTTTATCACTGAACCGGATTAACTTACCGTTTCACCAATGTCTATCTCATGAGATATAAATCTTCACCCAATGAATTGGAGTGGGATATAGGTCCCACACATATCATAATGAAATCATTCTTACTAGTGCCACTACATAAACATAAATCATTCATTATTACCCAATGAATAAAATGGGTTTCATAAACATCATCCCATCATAACATAATCTAAATAAAACAAATGGATATCATTTCATCATAAGAATAATAAAACCATGTAAATAATAGACACAATATACTTGAAACATAAACATGCTACATAATGTAATCTTATATGGAAAATAGTTTTGATAAAACACTTGGAAATGAATTCTTGAGGAAAATATTCTTTCTACTTAATTATCATTTTATTATCAAAAAATGGAACACAATTTTTAAAGAAAATGATTTTATTTAAAATTAAAATTAAAATTTTTGGAGGAAGCTTCTTGTAAATTAGGAAATATGAAACTTTAAAAATCTGTTCATGCTGTATAAGTTAAAAAAACATTCTCCTCGTACTTTTGTTGGAAAAGTCAAAAAGTTCCTCGTAGGGTAAACAAAAGAATGATTCTTTCCACAACACTATGTAAAAGTAAAAGATGGGTAAAAATGACTTTAAAAATACATGGAATAATATTAAACACTATATGAAAAACATTTTTATGTACATGGATGAAAAATATAACCCTAGTAAATACTTACGAATAAACAATCTCGGATAAAAACGAGATTGGAAAAGTTATCCCTTACCATAGGTCTGATATGCTCTATATGTATCTGAACCTCCTGTATAATGATTTAAATAATGTAATTTACTTATTACAGAATCATATTAATTTTAATGATAATCATATATGGTTCACTTATGACGTTATATTACCCGTTCCTTTTTAAATTCCATGTTAAAGTAGCGTTTTGGGTAAAATCGTTGTAGTTATCGTACGTGTTTGGACTTGTTGTTATTGATATTATTATTACTTATATCCTGATTTACTTACTTCCAGAATGTAAATCATTATTTATATATCATATATATTCAGTATATATATATATATATATATAATAGATAGATGAATGAAATGAAATACACCATTCATAGAGACGGTAGGTCGTACGTACACATGAACGATGTTTTCCTTTCCTTATTGACTTGAATGGATGTAAGTAGAAGACATATATATATATATACATAAATTAAATAGCTTCATTATGTCATATATTTAATTATTATTCATTATATACTTTATAATCATTCTTTAATGGTTAACATGGAGAATGAATCTCATCGCATCCTGGAGACTGTAATCTGTACGTACGCACAAGAGATGATATCGTTCCCATATTTATTGAATGGAATTGGAGTGGATGATATAATATAGTAGAATCAGTATGATGTTATAATAATCATATATATTTACTATTTAAACCATTATACCCATCCAAGTAAGGTGTTGGTGGAAAAACTGATTACACCACGGCGTGGAGACGGTATTCCGTACGTACGCACGCGCGGTGATTTCGTTTTCCGTAGGATGGATAGAAGGTGAAATAGGGTTGTTTCATATTTATAATAACATATAAGTATATAAATAATACTGATGTTATTACTTTATAATTAAAAAACTAAAGAAGAGTATGTATAAGAAGAAAGAAACCTGAAAGAGTTGGTAGAAGAGATTACCTCTTCCATGACGCACCTTTTTTGAACTTCTTTTTAGGCACTAGAGTTGGTCTTTTGAGAAGACCAGAACCTCTATGATGTAAATATAAAGGTTGAGAAGAGAAATTGGTAGGGTTTTTTCGAACATCAAGGCTCAAAAGGGTATGGAGAGAAGAGGGAAGGGGTGCCCTTTTTATAAGGGAGGAGAGGGGAACCTTTGGAAAAACATAACATATTATTTTAAAATAAAGTCATATTCGGTTTATAATTGTTCAAAATTAATTTATTTCAAATATAAAGTGATTATGGGTCGAAATCCTCCCAAAAAATAGGTTTTAGATAAGTTTAGGTTACTATTTAACCTTATCATTTATAATTAACTCTAAGTTAAATAATTTAACTTTTACCGTGTCTTCCTGTTTTCTTACACTATATGGTTAATAAACATACTATAACAAGCCAAAAGAACACCATGTGAATAATTATTAATATATATAACCTTATATAAGTCATTTGACCTAACCATAGATTTTTAGGAATATAAAAACAATGAATAATATAATATTTGTTTTAAAAACTATTTTATGTCAATTTTGATACTATTTGGTAATTGATTTTTGTAAAACTCATAACATAACTATTAGTTTTAAAAAAGTTAATTAAATCAATTATAACATGTCATATTAACCTATAAAATTACTTTAATTCATAAAAAGTCTCAAATTACATTTATTTGGGTATTTATAATATCAATGATGTTAATATTTCATTAATAAGGCAATTACAGTATCATCATTCTGTCATAAATAAATTAAATTATTTAATTTCTAAAAATTATGAATAAAACACATTTATGTAGGAAATATATTAATCTTTATAATGAATACTTATAGTTTAATTTATCTTATGTATAACCCTATATTAAAAATGTTTTAGTTACTAAACTTTGATTTTAACTGTTTTAACTCTTCTTTAAATAAAATAATAATAAGTGTCCTAATCTAATCCAAGAGGACCTAAAGGGTAATATTTTATTCCTAAGGTTGTTTTTGGTTGAATTAAACTTATCCAATAGAATTAGGACATGTTTTAGGGTAATAATAATATCATTTTTACCCTTAATTACCCTATTTACTTTTAACTGTGGTAAATAAAAGTAAAAAGTTACTATTCACCAAAATTATTTTTATCTTATTGAACCAAATTTTACTCCTTGATATTAACCATGTATCTCTGATTTTCAAAATTCCACTCATATATGTGGTAAAATTTTGTTTTTTGTAAAATTTTAAATTCTCCTAGGAGGTGGGTAAAAGACGGTGAAAAGTTCAATAAAATTTTTATATATCTAAAATTATTATAAAATGAATCAAATGAATTACATTGAAATTATATAGGTATTATGTATCAATTTTAGCCAAAAATAAATTTAAATAAAATAAATAATTATTTAAATAAAAAGTCGGTTTTTAAATAGTAACCCAATGTTTTCACTATTCATAAAAAATTGAATGTTTTCAGAAAAATACCGAAAATTCACCCTAGGATAATTTTGACATTCTTAATCCAAAAATGAAGTCCATTTTGTAAAATTAACTTTAGAAAATTTCAAAAAGTGGGTATTACTATTCCTAACGGCTAGTTCATAATAATATTATAATAATATCTCATTTAGTGAAACTTGGTATTGCATAATACACACGTCATTGAAGAAGGTCTTGCTTGCATGTAATGCAAGCCAAGTCAGGGTTGCGTGTAGTGAAAGCCCCATTTGGTGTTGCGTATAACATAATCAAAACTTATTTCATTAAACAAAATCTATACATAATGTGGTGTAGAATAATTTATACAAAACAGACTTGATATTGTGTGTAACACGAGCCAAGAATAGTGTTGCGTATACTTTAAGCTAATACGGTGTTGCGTATAGTACAAGCAAATCATGGTGTAGTGTATAATAGAAGACATCAATGAAATTAAAAATAATATATCTCATAAAATCTTGGGGTGTTACATGTTGTTCATGTGGTCAATAGTTCATTATATCCCTACTGAAATTCATCATTTAGATTTCATATATATCATATTTATCCAGTATATACATGTATTTATAATAGTACAGAACATTTGGAGGTAAAAAATGAAATGCACCGTTCATGGAGACGGTAAGTCGTACGTGCGCATGAATGCTACTTTAATTTCTATTTCTTATTTTAATGTAATTAAAACAAAATTATACATAGGTGTATTATAATTATAGTATAATATCATATATAATATCATCAACAATATCCTTTATACATCCCACATAAGGCATTAAAATGTCACGTCACTTTGAGGGGGCGATAGTTCGCACTTCCTTTAATGAGATTATCGCGTTTATCCATAATGGAAACTATAAAGGCATGATATAAATGGAAATTACAAAAGCATAAAGAAAACATAAACATAATATATATCATATATAAATATAGTTCCATCATAATGGCCACCAAGGGAGGTGGTTGGAAATATTTGAACAATCATCGTTTCGTGGGGCGTTTGTTTGCCATCCACAGAAAAATTATGTTCTTCATACATTAGATAGAGGTGTGTGTAAGTGTAGTTCTAATACTTCTGATAATAACATCCTAGTATATTGAGGATATTGGTTTTTTTACAAATTAAAGCAATAAAACGAGTTTAGGGGTTAGAGAAGTAAAATAAAAGAAAACAATTTAAGAGAAAGTGTTACCATTAATTTGGGTAACTCCCTTTGGTTTGAACCAAATATCTTCTTGAAGTTCCTTCTGCCAAAGTTAAGGCTTTTAGGAGGAGGATAGGGATGTAGGGAGACTAATTGGGCATAGGTTGGATGATACAAATGTCTTGAGAGGTGTGAGGAATTGGTTATAAGTGGTCCCCTTTTATAAGGGGGAGGAGGGGCTCTTTATGAAAGTGTGAAAATATTATTTTATTATATAATGATATTCGATTTAAAAAAGACCAAAAATAATTATAGTAGATGATAAGATGACTCGTGGTCGTAATAAAATCATCCAATAAGAATTGGATAGGTTTTGGATAATATTTTAATCATTATAATCTTATTTATTTAAATCATTTATTAATGAGTTAAATACTGCATCATTATTGTGTCATAAATAATTTAATTCATTTGATGTCTAAAAATTGTAAAAAAAACACCATTATAAAGGAAACATTTTTATATTTCCAATAAATATTTATAGTCAAAAATAATACTTATATAACACCATATAAAAATTAATTACTAAAATATTTTTGTTTATGTCGATTTTCATTTACATTAAATTAATTAATCTAAATTGTCATTATCACTCCCATGTGGCTCCAAGGGGTCCCAAAATAATCCCAATTATGCCCGAGGTTGTTAATGACTCCACAAATAAGGTTTTGACAAGTTTTAAGGTAATTTGGAATTAATATAATATTTTTTTACCTTGAATTACCCAATTTAGCTTTAACCGTGGTAAATAACAGTCAAAACATACTATTCACCAAAACTTATTTTCAGCTTATTGAATCACATTTTAGTTCTTTATAACAACCATGTATGTCGTATTTTCAAAATTAAATTCACCTAATTAGTAAATATTATTTAAATCAAAAAGTCAGTTTTTTAACTACTATTAAGTGGTTTCACTATTCATAAAAAATTGCAGTTTTTCAGAAAAATACCAAAAATTCATCCTATGTTTTATTTGATATCCTGAATTCAAAAATGATGTATATTATGCAAAATTAAAAACATAAAAGTTACATTAATTAACTTTGAAATTAATTCCCGTTTTTAAAACAAATAGCATGTTTTTAAGAAACAATAACTATCAAAAGATTAACAGTTGTTTATGTCCAATTTCAAAGTGAAATTAATTCTAATGACCAAATTTGGATTAAATGGTAAAAATATATTCTAATTAAACTTTAAAACAAATTAAAAATATAATATAATCATATAAATAAATTATATTAAAATTCAATGTTCAATTAAAATACAATATTTTCCAATATTCATTAAAAATGAACTTTATCCGAAAAATACCAAAAAAATACCCAAAGTGAAATTTATGTCCCAAAAAAAATGAGATTTATATTTTGTCAAATAGAACATATAAAAATAACCAAAACTAGATTTAAAGAGTTTTATCCATTAAAATGTGATAAATTTACCTTTTAATGTAAATTATGCTAAAAATTAGATTCATTCACATTTTAAGCCTCTAACATTTATTGGATAAATGTAAATACATTTAAAAAAACATGTATAATCATATTATTGTATTTTTTTTTCATTCCCACCAATACAACAGCTTTGAGTTAACTACCATTTAAAATAATAATATTATATTATTATTGTGCAATGTATGATTTCAAAGAAACCCGTTGTTACGTTTTGGGTATGCTATCGAACATAGCAACCCTTTTAAGGAAAAATTAATATTTCATTCAAAAATTTTAATAAATATAAAATATGTCTTATTAATTATTTACTTGGGATGTTACAAAAACATTGAGGGTCATCTATCGCATTTTGGTTTTTAAACAGATTATGCTTTATGGTATCAACATGGTGAACATAGTTCCAGGGAAGATACTAATAATTTTGTTTTTGATCCATCATGGTTTCAAAAATTATTATTGGATGTGCAAGGTCCCTCTTCTAAAAAAATTGAAACTCAAGATGATATATATTAAATTACTAAGTTAGAACCATCTCAATTTTAGGAGTTTTTGAGGTCCACTGAAGATTCCTTATATTCTAGTTTCATGATAAGATGATTTGAAGATATTGAAAAATGTGTGTTTATTCAATCAGATAATGGAATGTCAAATAGTTTTTTCAAACTGATATTTACTTTGATTAAAACACTCTTACCTAATGAAATTGTGTTTCCTATAAATATATATGAGTGAAAGTGGTTGGTTTGTAATCTGGGTCTTGGTTATTAGAAGATTCATGCTTGTTTCAAATGATTTCATCTTATATTATTGTGAAAATGAGTAGTTGGATAGTTGTCCTACATGTGGAAAATAAAGGTATAAAGAGCCTCAACTAGGAAAGTGTAGATTAATTCATGTAAAATAGTTGAGTTATTTTCAACTCAAATCCTGATTACATCATTTATTTGTGCCCGAGAACAAAACATCACAGATGTCATGATGCACATGCAATATTTCAATGGGTAAAATCACCAATCATCCCTCTGATGGTGATTCATGGAATTATTTTGAATAAGTACATCCATCTTTTACTTCAGAAGCTAGAAACAAGCCATTGGTACTTTCTACTAATGGTTTTGGTCTATTTGGTTCTTATGATTTTCAAAATTCTTATTAGTCAGTCTTTATAACTCCGTACAATTTACCACCTTGAACATTGATAAAGGATCCATATATCTTTTTGACCTTATTATTTACAGAACATCTTCAAAATAATATTTATTTTTATTTTAATTCATTGATTTATGTGTTAAATTTATTGTGTAGTAATTGTATCATTACATATTATGTTGTTGAGAAACAAAATTTACCACTCAAAGTTGCATTGAAGTGGAAATTTAGTGACTTCCAAGTATATGGAATGTTATTTGGCTAGAGTACACATGGTCCAAAATCATTTCCATACTATATGAGATATAAAAAAGAATTTATTCTCATCAATAGAAGAAAGTCTTGTTTTTTTACTATCATCATTGATTCCTTCTAATCGATTATATTTTTTGAAGGAAAATATCATTTTAGAAAAGGCACAATTGAAAGAGATGGACCTCCAACAATGATCTCTGGTAAAATGTTAAAATAATTTGTTTCTGCATTACCTTCCATTATATTTTATGGAAATATAATCCAATATAATATTTATGTCTTTGGGAAAGAACATAATTGGAATAAAATGGATCATTTTTTGGTATTTTCCATATTGGTCTGATTTTTTGGTGAGTTATATGTTGGATATCATGGATATTAAGAAGAACAGTTTTGATAATACATTTTATACAATTTTGGATACAACATGTATGACCAGTGATAGTTTAAAGTCATGATTAGAGCTTTCACAAATATGCAGGTGGACCGAACATAATCTATATGAAAATGTTAGATAACAAAGGATAATGAGTCCAAATGAAGATTATACACTTTCATAAGAAAGTTTGTTATTATATAATAAGTGGATTTTATATTTGATACATATAGATATTAATGCTTCCAATTTCGGAAGATGTGTCAAAAATGGGAATATTACCATATTAAAAAGTCATGACTACTACGTTGAAAAAATGAATTATACCAATTCAATTAAGTGGTTTTTTGATATCTTTGATTTGGGATGTGCTAATAGATATATCAATTTTTTTCTGAGAATTTTGTGAAACAAAAACATATTACGATTCACTAAGTAGTCTGCATGAAGATGTTTCTTTAATTTTAGGTAAAGTGGGAAAAAATATTCCCCCCAACATTATATGACCCAATAAAACATTAGATATTACATTTGTTTCATGAAGAAAAATACAGAGTTCTTGTATAGTTATGATATTTGTAACAATTTGAGAGATGAATTTAATAATTATAGAAAAAATTACTTAACAATATATTGGTTGAAGGATCCATTACAAAGCTTATTTGTAGGAAGGAATTTCATATTTTATTATCTCTTTATTTTTCAATCGTAATATCCTAAAAAAATTGCACAATCCATAATGGGGAAATTTTTATGATGAATTGAGAAATAAATTGTTAGTTTTTCATCAACCAGAACATTTCCTTGGTGTAGTTCATGAATGATGGATTTTGGATATTGAACATCACTGAGTTCATACATATGTTCTACTCAATAGTGAAGAAATGGATCCATTTTTACTATGAGTTCTCCAATATCTCATTCTTTAATCACAATTATAGTAAATTAATGTTATTTTATTTTTATGTTATATGAAATCATATGAAGAAACAACTTCAAAAAACTAACGCAACCACTCTTGAAGAACATTAGAAATATAAGTTTTCATACTAGTTTCGAAAACTAGTAACAAAATTTATTTATGGTTTAACATATAAAATATAGTTATTACTTTTAATATTGATAAATGTTTTATAAATTTTCAGGTATCTCAACATGCTGATAAAATTGATAATCGGTTGTGTGCATTGAGTAACCCATCATCAAAAATGGTTCAATAATATAAAGAATTTGTGGTAAAAACTTTCCAACTTCATATACAGGTTTATTTGGAATAAGAAAATAATGAAAAATGGTGTTTTATTTGGAGGATCTCATCATAGAGAAATTGATGTTGACTTTTATGATAGGATGGAAGAAATTATTGAACTGTGTTATCTTATATAGAATTACATAATGATGTTTAAATGTCAGTTTTTGGATACATAGAAAGGCTTTCATGTTCATCTGATCCATGGAATCAATGACATTAAATACAAAATCATTCTTGCAGTAAATGAACCATTTTTATTAGCTCATCAGCCACAGAAAATTTATTAGTAAACTTACTATACTACTTAAAGAGAGTAGGGGGATTTAGTGGAGCATTATAAGAAATAAAATCATGAGAAAATCAATTTATTAAGAGTGAATTTGGTTTAAATTAAGTGAAAGGAATTGAATTTTTCAAGAGACTACTCCAAATCATCATTTTCCCTAAAGAGACATGAATATCGATGATTAAACCCCACCATTAAGGGTCGATAGCGACAATGAGGTTATTGATGTAACAAATGAATTTTAAATGATAAGATACGATGAACCTGAAACCCATATGTAAATTTATGATTCTAAGGAGGAATATGAATATATTGACACTGTCAGATATGAATATGCGGATGGAGGTTAATATTGACACAGTTAAATGATTTTTATAATCATATATAATATATACTCATATATAATACATGATTTCATATATTTACTAATAATAGAAATTTCATGATTCAGATGGAATCAGATCTGTTTCGTTATTTTCATGAGCCTTATCTACTTAATAACGATCATGATCTTGGGTCATCCGACCCTTAGACCACTAGTGGTTCATCGAAAACACGGAGGGGTCGTAGTCTTGCAAGATGGGTGACTCCTACCCCTATCTGTGAACAATGTACATGTCTTGGTTATAATCCACGCATGCAAAGGTGTGTTTACTTTTTATATATTAGTTTTCTTTTATTAATTTCCATTAATATATTTATATACTAATGTTTTCATAATTAGTTCTTTTTTCACAAATTTTTGCACATAGCTATTGGAAAAGGGAGTGCTATATTGCGAAATTATTTTTTTGGAGTGTGGGATAAATGGGATCACATTCCCATTGATATTCAACACTACATGTTCAATCAGTGGATGGTATATAAATAAATACTATTTATTTTTAAATTTATTTAGATAATAAATCGATATTATTAAGTGTTTGTAAGGTATATGGTGTCCCATCAATGGGAGCATGTGTGACTCTATCTGGAAAGAATGATATGGATGTATGAATGATCACTATCAATAGTTTTTTCAAAACATGAGGTGTAAAACAATGAGGAAATAAGGAGTCACAATGTTCGATTAGTCTTGATGTGCCCATCATCCTGATTACCTTTCATCTCAAGTTTGAGATCAATGATTTTCACACTATATGGGTGGACATTTTTATGATATTTGGTGTCCTCCAGCTATTTGTACTTTGATTATAAGAATATTTAATATATTTAAATATTAAACATCTTATTACATATTTTTCATTGTTCTCCATGACTATAGTGTAATAATGTCCTGGTGTATTTGTCGTATTGATAAGGTCATTGCAGTTCCCCGCTATGATAACAACTTTGATGAGCTATGAAGATATTATTAAATATAGTTGTGTGGTTGGATGATATACTATAATGGGACACATAGTATACAGACTATCAGGTGTGAGTACACGTTAGCAGATGAGGCTTCTTCTCATGATGTTCGCACTTGGTAATCTTCAAGATAGGGGATTAATAAAATAGACCCTCCATTAAGAATTATGCATATTTTTGTGACATCAGATATTCTTATCTACAAGTGTGTGTAATCATACTTATAAATTATGATTATCATCAACAAATTTTATGACTCCCACACTTTGATTTTTCGATGAAAATCATCACTCCATATGTTGGAAGGATGTAGGGTACATTGGGTGCATCAAAAGTGGCTTGTTATCAACGTATAAGTCAAGGAAGGATTAGTCTCTTCCATATATGGTAGTTGATATCTCAGACATTTGATTGAGATCTAATTGGAATGAAAAATTCCATGGCCTTGGGGAAATGAAGAGTTTATTTCAGGTGGTCAAAGAACAACTTACAAAGTAGAATGGTTGATCACACTATCATGAAATCTTCTTGATGGGATACAAATGAATTATATCACACTGTGAGTGGTTATTTGTAGATGTTGTTATTGAGACATTATGTTCTTTGTCATAGGTTCCTCGGCCCATTGTTATATAGTACTCTTGGACTTTAGGCAAGCCAGCATAATGCCAATGAGAAATAATCATAGAGGGTCACACACTAAGGGTTTCTGGTGGTATTAGTTAAATTAATTTTGAATTTAATTAAGGAAATAAATATTATTCTCAAGAAAGTGGAATAATATTATTCATTTTAATCTGATCGTATAAATTTAATAAATACTTATTCAATGGATCGTGGGAAAATATATTTATTTATTTTCATGAATATTTAATAAATATATTTATATTAGTTTGTAAATAAAATATTTATTTAATAGAAAAAATTAGTTATTTATATATTTAGTTTTTCAAAAAATGGTATTGCAGTTCGAGGAGACCAATACCGGTCCAGAAGTAAAATAATAATTTGCAAGACAGTAAATAATCATTTAACAAGTTGGTATAAGTAAAAATAATAATAATGTAGTAATTATTTTATGATGGAGAATATTATTTATAATTCCGTTTTGCGCTAGTTGGTGCACCATAAATAATGATGTGGTATTATTATTAAAAGAAGAGTTTTCTCTAAGGTTTTAAATGTACTTAATTGTTGTTACACAATTATATATTGAAACGGAAGCCCCATGTCGATAAATAGACACATATTTCTATTGTAACATGTACCGAACTGCATGCCTAGTGAATTGATAATTATTGTGCTAAAAAATTTCTCTCTCAAATCCTTTTCCTGTCCCTATGAAGAACAAGATATGTTCTTCATGGATGAAGAACAAGTGATCAAGAATGACTGAAATAAGACACTCAATTCATCATGATAGCTCAAAGAGTACAAGTGGTGTCGATCGAAGGTCATCAGAGCATGTGTGGATCACTATTAGAGGGATTCAAGTTTGGATCCTCGCAATCACAATGAGATAATCTGGTAGGGTCATTACAGACAATCAATATCATCCATGAAGAAAGGAACAAAGATCTAGGTATTCTTTTCCTTATAAAATTAATTAAATTAATTATAAATATGATGTGAAAGATCCTCTCTAAATGTTTCAAGCCTCTTCCTTCATTTTCTAAATCTTTGATACTATTCCATGGAGACTGGATTTCATTGTCATATTGATCCCAAAATTATCATTGACCATGTTAAAAATTAACATTGGGCCCCAGCCCAACCACACTTCCACTACGCCCAGAACCATCAAGTGGTATCAGGGAGGTTACATCACAGTTTATAATTATTTAAATAAATTGTTGATGATTTAGATTTTAATAATTTAGTTTTACAATTCAAGGTTAATCATTCTTTTATTCTATATTTTGACATCTATTCTCCCTCTTTTTGTTTCTCACAGATTTCATAGATGTAATTGATTTTTAATTAAAATTAAAATTAATAACTCATCAAGAGGTGCCAATGATTCTTCCCAGGCGACATGACTGTACATGCTGTGTGTTCAGACTTACATGCCATGTTTTCTACCATACACACTGTGTAATATTAAATACAAGATGGAAATTACTCAAGTTTTGTGCATTAATTTTATGCGGTGTAATATATTATACACCTCGTGTTGACTAGGACTGATAGGCACACGCTTACCAGATTACATGCCATGTGAAACACTACACACGATGTGTAGTCCCATTGGGTCAGGGGCCAAACTACGTATACCATACACAAAATATCCGACTTGTAACCATGCAACGTAGGGAAAACATGACGTGTAGCCCATTGTAGGAATTGTGTACTCCAAAATTTCCAATCTACGCTTCACATGTGGAGTCCTGAGGCATGTACTTATGGACAGACGGTGAAGGTAGTACATGATGTGTATTTTGAACTACACGTTATGTATTTTACCAAAATTATGCAATGATAAAATAGTATGTTTATGTAATGTTTAGAAATTCATATCATGTATAAATTGTACTACAGGTTGTTACAATATGCATTGAAACATCTTGTATTCCATATGTCATAAGAGTAAAAATAGTATACGAATATAATAAATGTTTGGTATATTCGAACGGGTATTCACCAGGATACCTCCAACCTACATTTATGTTGTAATACATGAATCTCAAGAAAATTCAAAAAAGTATAAGGATAAAAGATTGATTAATTAAGTATAATAATTAATCGATTCATGCAGAATTTATATTAATTGTAATGACCCAACCCCAATTACCCATATTCGGTGAATTATTTTAATACATTGACATTATTACAAGGAATCAAGTCTCGAAAGACTGATTAGATTATCAGTATTGAAAAATAGATAACATACATAGATGTTACATTATACTTTAGAAAATAAAACACAACATAAATGATCCTTTGAGAACGCCATTAATCCCCTAGTTTAACCATGCTTATCAATCATAATACACTTCTTGGAATCCTAAGAAAATTAATACATAGAAAGGGGTGAGCTCAGATTCTTAGTAAGGATAACAATATAGCAGAAACTTTCATAAATAAGCATAAAAATTTAAGGAAATATATAAAACTAAAACAAAATCCTTTTTAAACTTAAAATTAAGCGTTATATGTAAAACATAAAATAAAATAATTCCATTTACTTATTCACAGGGATATTCTACTTGTCGAATAAGCATATGCAATATCAATAGCCACTTTCATAATGATGGAATGCCTAATTCCAGACTATCATAACCACATAGTCATGGCCTTGTGCCAAGACTACAAATAAGATTTTGTCAAGGCCTTGTGTCAAGACACTAGTTTGTCTCATGAGACCTACCGATGCATCGAGGAGATATAGCAGGCTCCACACATCACATACTAAGTCTAATGCATTCCTCATATGGAAAGATTTAAACATAACATAAACATTCATATTAAAACTGGCATACGAAATGTCAATAAATTACCCATAAACAATGAATGGTATAAAAATAACACATCCACAATCAAACATATCACAAAACATTCAATACAATACAAAATATTTTTATCATAATAAATCAACATCAAACAAGTTTAAAATATATTAAAGGAATTTAAAATTGATGAAAATGATTTGTAAAACTCTTTGAGAGAAATATCCCTTTTTCATGAAAACATTAAAAATTCAAACAATTTAGAAAGGAAAACATTTAAATACATTTTTGAATCAAATTATCCCATACCAATTTGAAACCTTTGAAAGTAATTAACATTTTAAAACATTCATGTCCATTTAAATAAATCCATTAAACCATTTTAAAAACATGGACATTAATGAGAATCGTTTAGAAGAATAAATCTTTAAAACATTTAAAATGATGTTTTAGTAAAAATTACCTTAAATGAATACCTCTTAAAACCATTTTATGAAACATGTACATTGATAATAAATATGTCCCAGTAGATACTTATGTAAAAAAAACCTCAGATAATAAAGAGATTGTGAAATTAACCCTTACCAATTTAGTAACTTACGAAACATATACCCTATGAAAGAAATATCTTAAAATGAATATGTAAATACACATAAATTAAAGTGTATAACACAAAGAATACAATTATGGGAATTACATACACCACATAAAAGGTAATAGTGGCAATATGGCATGAATCTCACGGGAATAAGGAGTGATATGAAAACCCCTTACATTGCACTTTCCTTTAGTCGAGGTTACGTTTAACCTCATGTATGAATATCGTAGTATGTTATTAAAGTATACCCTAACCATATTAGTATTTATGATATCATACATGATTCATTAATAACTTTATAATACCCATTTAATAATAATTTCCATGTTAAATAAACATTTTGGGTAATAATCGCTTTCTTTATCGTACGTGTTTTAACTTGTTACTCTTGACTATATCACTTAGACCAACATTTGAATAATTCCAGAATATAAACAATGATTTATATATCATATATATTTATAATATAAATATGTACAAAATACATATATATGAAATTAAAAACACCGTTTATGGAGACGGTAGTCCGGACGTACGCATAAACATTGTTTCTGTTTTCATATCATATTGAATAGAACTAAGTGAATAGAACATATTTAAGTACATATATATATAAATTTATATATCTCCAGTAGCAGTATTATGTCATATATTACATAATTATTTTTAATATATATTTTTATAATCTTCGATGAGAATGGAGATCATGGAAATGAATCTTATCGCGTCGTGGAGACGGTAATTCTTACGTACGCACGAGCGACAATATCATTTCCTTAAAGATGTGGAATTGGATGGTATATTAATTTTACAGAGACATTATCATGTTATTTTAATTATTTATATACATATTACTCATCATTATATCCATCTAAATAACATAGTTTTGAATAACAAATTACACCACGGTGTGGAGGGGGTAAGTCGTACGTACGCACGCACGCATGGTGACATTATCCTTCATAAGATGGGTAGAATAATGAATATAGATGTTCCATATTTATAATAACATCACAGTATATAGAAGATACTAGAGTTATTATTTTACAATGGAAACAACAAAGAAAGAGTAAGTGGAAAAATAAGAGAACTTGAAAGAGTGTGGTGAAATCATTACCTCTCCTTCGGGTTCTTCCTTTTGATTTGATGAAAAGGGATTTTTTAGGTTGTCTTTCTGACCAAAGGAAGGACTCTAGGATGAAGGTAGGATAGTTGGGAGGATATTTGGGTAGGGTTTGGTCGGGAAAAATGGTTCTGGAGGTGTGATTTTGAGAGCAGGTAAAGTGACATTTTATAAGAGGGGTGATGTTCACTTTAGGAAATGATTAAAGTATTAATTTACACTACAAATATATTAGGTTTTAATGGTTCGAAATGAATTTATTTAGAGACCTAGGTGTTTATGTGTCAAAATCCACTCAACCAATAGGTTTTAGACAAGATTAGGCTACCATTTTAACCTTATCTTTTAGATTTAACTCTTGTTTAAATTGTTTAACTTTTACCGTGTATTCTTGTATTCTTACTCTGTGATTAATAAACACACTATAAACTTTCATGAGAACCTCAAGTGGCTAATTAATTAAATATATAATATTATTTATGCCCTTTGGCTGAACCATACATTTTTATAAATATTATATCAACCAATAATATAGAATTTGTTTTAAATATTAATTTATGTCAATTTGGGAACTATTTGGTATTTTGTTTTCGTGAAAGTCATCACAACCTGATTACTTCAAAAAAGATACAATTAATAATCCCTAACATGTCATATTAACCTAGAAAATTATGGTATTTCATAAAAACTTTGAAATTATATTTATTTTAATATTTATAATACCATTTATTTGATTCTTTCATTAATAAGGCAATTACTGCATCATCATTCTGTCATAAATAAATTTAATTATTTAATGTCTAAAAATTATAAAAAAAACTACCATGATGTAGGAAATAATTTTATATTTCGAAATAATATTTTTAGTTAAAAATATTTCTTATATAACACCATATAAAAATTAATTACTAAAAGATTTTTATTTATGTCAATTTTGTCTTTAAATTAATTAATCTAAAGTGTCATTATCATTCATATGTGGCTCCATGGTGTCCCAAAATCGACCCAAGGATGTACATGGTTGGCCATTACTTATCCAATAAGGTTAGGACAAGTGTTAAGGTAATTTTGAATTATTACAATATTCATTTTACCTTAAATTACCCTATTACCTATACCCGTGGTAAATAAAAGTCAAAAGTTACTATTCAGAAAAAAATATTTTCATCTTATTGAACCAAATTTTACTGAGGTTAAGCATTTCTCTCAGATTTTTTTATATTCCACTCACAGAAGCGGTAAAATTAAGTTTTATGTGAATTTGTAAATTCTCCTTTGAGGTGGGTAAAAGACTGTGAAAAGTTCAATAAAATTTTTATATATCTAAAATTATTATAAACTGACTCCAATGAATTAAGTTGAATTTATTATTTATTATGTATATGTTTTTACCGAAAATAAATATAAATAAAATAAATAATTATTTAAATAAGAAGCTGATTTTAAACAATAACTCAGTGTTTTTCACTATTCATCAAAAATTGAATGTTTTCAGAAAAATACCAAAAATTATCCCTAGGCTAATTTCGATATTCCAAATCCAAAAATGATGTATATTTAACCAAATTCAAAACATAGAAGTTGCATTTATTAATTTAAAATTAATTCTCGTTGTCAAAACCAAAAGGTATATTTTTAAGAAATAGTAACTATCAAAAGATTGACACTTGTTTATGTCCAATTTCAATGTAAAATTACTTAAAATGACCAGAATTGGATTAAATGGTAAAAATATAATCTATTTATACTTCACAACCATTAAAATGTATAATTTAACACTTTAAATTATTTTGATTAAAAAAGTTGTTTTCAATTAAAATATAGTCTTTTTCACTATTCACCCAAATATGAAAGTTATTAGAAAAACACCAAAAAATTATTGAAACTAAATTATTATTTCCAGATTTTAAAGAAGAAGTTTATTTTGTAAAATTGCATATATAAAAGTTTCAAATATTGGATTTAAAAAAGGGTTCACCATTAAAATGTGGTAAAATTGCATTTTTTTAAAAATACTTCTTTTTTCTGAAAAAATGTATTTGTTCATACATTATGTCTAAGAAACTCATAATATGGATTCTAAATTTATAAGGATTATATAATGTTCAAAATTAAATTAATATAATTCGTAACCTCTTTTGAACGGCTGGTTTGGTAAGTCGTGGTGCGCTTGAACTCAGTGTTGCGTGTAGTGTAAGTTATTGAATTACTTTGAAGAAATAACGTACTATGAAATAATGGGGGGTTACATTCTAACCTCCTTTAAATAAATTGTGTCCTCACAATTTTAAATTGTTCTTTAAAAATAAAAGGTTGAAAATATAAAATACCTTTGTGGGAAAACCCACATTGAAAATTGGGTTAATAAAATATAGTTCTAATAATAGGAAAATGTAAATGAAAAAGTCACCACCAAATTATGATCTCGATTAAAATAACATTGGTGGAAATTAAAGACACATAATTGGAGGAAAAACATAAATATTTATAGGGATTGATCGAGGTCATCCGTCACAATCAATTGTAGAATTGAGGGCCACAAAACCATCAATCTATGATGATTTAAAATATCATCGGTTCAACAAAACATATGGTATTAGGATAACACATCATTAGTTTTAATATGCCTTACCTAAAGTTTAAGAATTTATTTCATTATTTAATAAGAGAATAATATATATATATATATAAATATACATGACAAGTAGGGTTTCATCCTTCAACTAATTCATACCACAAACTCATCTTTCACACCAAATATTTTCAAAAAAAATGATATTTACATAAATCATATAATGTTCCAAAAATAATGAATTTATAATTCATTTGTAACATTATTTTATAAAAAATATAAATTTTACAAAACCGTACAACACGTAGTCTAATCATAGGTGATGCACCTTTTTCACTCTTCGGTTGCGAGTTCAAGTCTCATGGCCTTGCCTAACGCGACTAGTCGTCGCCCAACATCTGGGTTGTCCGTTTTATGAAAATCCAAATATAACCTTAACAATAGTATCTAATTTAAAACATAATCCATTCCAACCCTTAGACTTATCTGAAATTCTTATATCCAAACTCTCAGTACAAAATTTATAAGGAAGTTAAACACAACGAGGACCCTTTTTTCCATGTAATACTATGTGAACACCTTCATCATTTATTATTTTAAAACATGGTAACATACTAAATTACCATAAAACCTTATTGATTATATTCATTCTCCCTTATTTCTTATAGAATATTGTATATACTCATTCTATCCAAAAAATGTTGTAAACTCTAACAATGATGGAATATACAAATCATTAATTAGTTTCAAAGAAGTCATGAATATCCAATATAATTTATCCAAATCAACCATCTATTATTCCAAAATCACTACCACATTATCAGGAGAATATTAAGGATTACCTTTCCATTAACCATGTATTTTCCAAAAATCATAACTTACTATTAATTCATTTTCATAGAACAATATAGTCTCAAATCCTCAATAAAATAGTACTGCAGTATAATCCTTATTTATCTAAATAATTCTTGTATCCAGTATACTTTTGATACAACACTATAATGAAGTAATTATATAATAACAACATATGAAAACTAGTCATAGATCTTCATCTGAGGTGGTATAATAACATGATTATTAACCAATAACATCATTTGTGGAATACTATTATGAATGGGACATTGATTCGCATAGTGTCTCAATGCCTTGCAGATAAATAATTTTACATTGGAAAACTTTTTCTTAACTTTGCCATCACGTACTCGGTGTCCTTTTTCTCGACACTTAAAATAAACTCCCATTCCCATCATGCATTTACCAAGGTGATTCATTCCATATTTATCACATATTGGATAATCCTTCTTTTCCCTCTTCCCTTTATCCATCTTTCTCTCATCCATCCATTTCTTATCTTGCTTCCCTTCAATGCCATAGGACTCAGATAACTCTTTACTTTTCTTATTAACACATGATGCTATTTATTCATATATTGAGAAAACATGGTAGACAGTTTCCCTTCTAAATGTTGGCTTAATACTATGAAAGATATGACCCTTCTTACTCTTTGGATCATAAGTTTTGCTAGATTTCACATTCCTTCTATTGGTCGCCATTTCTATACACTTTCATACACTAGTTCAGTTTATGAATTGCAATGAATAATTCCAAACATGTAAAATACCTAACATAAATTGAATAGTTTATGGATATAATCCATAAAAATATTTTATTTTAGTAGATATATACTCATAAATCCTTCATAATGATTTGTAAAAAAATTGATAATTATACAAAGCATGTCCCTCAGAAGTGTCGTAACCAAGAGTGCAGCAAGGACCATTTTCATGCACCAGTTCCCGTTTGAGTCTAGCTCAAAGCGGTGTTTTTAGGTTTTACCTCCAGGTACATCTATGCCCAAGCCACCTCTACCTACTCGTATCTAGACAGGGATGTATTTTCTTGGAAAACTCACAAAATCTCTACAATACCAAAATTCTAGAATTTTCATCAATACTAATCCTCAAAGTCTATCTTAGGGTAATGTGCTCTAATAAGAGGTTTTCTAAATATAGTTTCAAAGGTTATTGCTAAACATCCTCTAATACCAACTGTAACGCCACGACCCAAGTTACCCAGGTTCAGTGCATTATTTTAATACATTGGCATGATTACGAGGAATCAAGCCCCAAAAGACCGATCAGTTTAGTAGTATTGGAAAATAGATTACAAACATGGACGTTACATTACAGTTTATAAAATAAAACACAACAAAAATTATCCTTTGGGAACACCATTAATAACCTATATTAACCATTCTTATCAATCATAATACACTTCTTGTAATCGTGAGAAAATTAAAACATAGAAAGGTGTGAGCTCAGATTCTCAGTAACAATTACAATATAGAGGAAAATTTCATAAATAAGCATAAACATTTAAGGCAATGTATAATAATAAAACAAAAGCCTTTTTAAACTTAATCTTCAGAATAATATGGAAACTATACTATAAAATAATGTTATTTACTTATTCACATGGATATTCTACAGGTCTAATAATCACAAGCAATATCAATAGCCACTTTCATAATGATGGAATGCATAATGTCAGATTATCATAACCACATAGTCAAGGCCTTGTACCAAGACTACAAATAAGATTTTTTCAAGGCCTTGTTCCAAGACACTAGTTTGTCTCATGAGACCAACCAATTCATCAAGGATCTATAGCGGGCTCCACCCGTCACTTACTAAGTCCAATTCATTCCTCATATGAAAAGGTTTAAACATAACATAAACATTCAAATTAAAACTGGCATATGAAATGTCAATACTTTACCCATAAACCATGAATGGTATAAAAATAACACATCCATAGTCAAACATATCACAAAACCTTCAATACAATATGGAATATTTGTATCATAATAAATCAATTTCAAACAAGTTTAAAATCCATTAATTTATTTTGACATAGATGAAAATTATTTGTAAAAATCATTGAGAGAAATATCCCTTTTCATGAAAACATTTTAAAGTCACACAATTTAGAAAGGAATAAATTTAAATGTATTTTGGAATCAAATTTTCCCATAGCACATTGAAACTTTTGAAAGTAATTAACATTTAAAAAAATTCATGTCCATTTAAATAAATCCTTAAAACCATTTTGGAATCCTGGACATTAATGTGAATGGATTAGATGAATAAATCTTTAAAACAATTAAAATGATGTTTTAGTAAAATGTATCTTAAAATAATCCCTTTGAAAAACATTTTATGAAACATGGACATGGATAATAAATATGTCTAAGTAGATAGTGATGTAAAAACAACCTCATATAATAAATAGATTGCGAAATTAACCCATACCAATTTGGTAAATTACGAAACATACACCCTATAAAATAAGTATCATACAACGAATATATAAATAAACATAAATTAAACTGTATTACATAAATAATAAAATTATGGGAAGTACATACACCACACAAAAGGTAATAGTGGCAATATGGCATGAATCTCATGGGAATAAGGGGTGAGATGATAACCCCTTACCTTGCACTTTCCATTAGTCAAGGGTATTCTTATCCTCCTATATGAATATTGTATTATGTTATTAAATTATACCCTAACCATATTAGTATTTATGATATCATACATTATTCATTAATGACTTTATAATACCCATTTAATAATAATTTCCATGTTAAATTAACATTTCGGGTAATAATCGCTTTCTTTATTGTATGTGTTTTAACTTCTTACTCTTGATTGTATCACTTAGAAAAATATTTAAATACATACCGAATATAAAACATTATTTTTATATCATATATATTTATAATATAAAAATGTATAATAGACATATATATGAAATGAAAAACACCATTTATGGAGACGGTAGTCCGTACGTACGCATAAACGTTGTTTCCGTTTTCATATCATATTGAATGGAACTAAGTGAACAAGATATATATAGGTACATATATAAATAAATAAATATATCTATAGTAACACTATTATTTCATATATTATATTATTATTAGTAATATATATTTTTATAATCGTCGATGAATTGTGATAGTGGCAATGAATCTCATCGCGCCGTGGAGACGGTAATCCGTACGTACGCATGAGTGACAATATCATTTCCTTAAATGTGTGAAATTGGATGGTATATTAATTTTAAAGATATATTCGCATGTTATTTTCATTATTTATATACATATTACTCATCATTATATCCATCCAAATAACATAGTGTGGAATAAAAAATTACACCACGGCGTGGAGAGGGTAAGCCGTACGTACGCACGGATGGTGACATTATCATTCATAATATGGGTATAATAATGAATATAGTTGTGTAATATTTATAATAACATAAAATTATATATAAGTTACAGGAGTTATTATTTTATAATGGAAACAACAAGTAAGAGTAAGTGGAATAATAAGAGAACTTGAAAGAGGGTGGTGAAATCATTACCTCTCCTTCGGGTTCTTCCTTTTGATTTGATCGAAAGGGATCAATAAGTTGGATTTTGGACTAAGGTAAGGAATATAGGATGAAGGTAGGATAGTTGGGAGGATATTTGGGCACGTTTTGTCCAATCCAAATGGCTTTTGAGGTGTGATTTTGAGAGAAGGGGAAGTGTCGTTTTGTAAGAGGGGTGAGGATCACTTTAGGAAATGATTAAAGTATTAATTTATTATACAATCATATTCGGTTTATAATGGTTCAAAATGAATTTATTAAAATATTTAAGTGGTTATTGGTCTACATCCTATCAACTAATAGGTTCTAGACTAGTTTAGGTGACCATTTTAACCTATATCTTTTAGATTTAACTCTTAGTTAAAAAGTTTCACTTCTACCATGTCTTCTTCTATTCTTACTCTATATGGTTAATAAACATACTCTAAACTTTGAAGAGAAACTAAAGTGGATAATTAATGACATATATAATATTATTTAATACCTTTAGCTAAACCTTACATTTTTAGGAATATTATATCAACCAATAATATAGTATTGGTTTTAAATATTAATTTATGTCAATTTTGACACTATTTCGTATTTTGTATTTTTGAAAGTCATCACAACTTGATTACTTAGAAAAATATATAAATAATCATCCCTAACAGGTCATATTCACCAAGAAAATTATTGTATGTCAAAAAAACATCGAAATTATATTTGTTTTAATATTTATAATACCATTTATTTGATTCTTTCATTAATAAGGTAATTACTGCATCATCATTGTGTCATAGATAAATTTAATAATTTAATGTATAATAATTATAAAAAAACCATGATTTAGGAAATAATTTTATCTTTCCAAATAATATTTATAGTCAAAAACATTTCTTATATAACACCATATAAAAAATAATTACTAAAGGATTTGTGTTTATGTCAATTTTGTTTTTACTTTAAATTAATTAATCTAAACTATCATTATCATTCATAAGTGGCTCCATGGGGTCCCAATATCAACCCAAGGATTAAGATGGTAGGCCATTATTCATATAATAAGGTTAAGACATGTGTTATGGTAATTTTGAATTATTACAATATTCTTTTTACCTTAAATTACCCTATTTACCTTTAACCGCGGTAAATAAAAGTCAAAAGTTACAATTCACCAAAAACTATTTTCATCTTATTGAACCACATTTTACTTACTGAGGATAACCGTGTCTCTCATATTTTTGAAATTCCACTCACATAAGCGGTAAAATTATGTTTTATGTGAATTTGCAAATTCTTCTTGGAGGTGGGTAAAAGACGGTGAAAAGTTGAATAAACTTTTTATATATCTAAAATTATTATAAACTGACTCCAATGAATTAAACTGAATAAATATAGGTATTATGTATCTATTTTTACCTAAAATAAAATTTAAAAGAAATAAATATTTATTTAAATAATATGCCGGTTTTAAACAATAACTCAGTGTTTTTCATTATTCATAAAAATTGAATGTTTTCAGAAAAGTACCAAAAATTTACCTTAGGCTGATTTTAATATTCCAAATCCAATAATGATGAATATTTTACCAAATTCAAGAAATATAAGTTTCATCTATTAATTTAAAATTAATTCATGTTGTCAAAATGAAAAAGCATATTTTTAAGAAATAATAACTATCAAAATATTGACACTTGTTTATGTCCAATTTCAATGTAAAATTACTTAAAATGACCAAAATTGGATTAAATGGTAAAAATATAATGTATTTATAATTTACAAACCAATAAAATGTATAATTTGACACTGTAAATTATTTTGATTAAAAAAGTTGTTTTCAGTTAAAATATAGTATTTTTCACTATTCACCCAAATATAAAAGTTTTCATAAAAACAGCAAAAATTTATTGAAACTAAATTATTATGTCCCGATTTTAAGTAATAAGTTTATTTTATAAAATTGAATATATAAAAGTTTCAAATGTTGGATTTAAAAAGGGTTCACCATTAAAAGGCGATAAAATTTCATTTTCTGTAAAATACTTCTTTTATCTGAAGAAAATGTATTTGTTCATAAATTATTTTTTAGAAACTCATAATATAGATTCTAAAATTATAAGGATTATATAAAGTTCAAAATTCAGTAAATAATATTCATAACCTCTTTTGAACGGCTAGTATGGTAAGTCGTGGTGCACTTGAACTCAGTGTTGCGTGTAGTGCAAGATATTGAATTACATTGAAAAATAACGTACTATGAAATCTTGGGGTGTTACATTAATAAGAATTTTTAAAGAATTTATTGCTTGTTTTTGTAAACGCATAACACATTGCATGTATGTGGGTGATCCTGAGTTGGACCAAGACCTCTTTAGGTGATAGGTTTCCTTTTAATTTACAAATTAAATTAATTATTGTCCTATGAGCTATCTCTCTTCATTAATATGTAGGGCATGTGAACCCATGGTTTCATTAATGTAAACCCCCTTTTACCCATAATTTTCATGTGTGTTTTTTAAAAAATCATATGTAATGGATGAAACTCCCAATCAAGTGGAGGCAGTTCTTGATGGTCCGGAGACGAAACGAATCCCAAGAGATACAGAGGGGGATGAGTGGAAAGCTATAAAAATGAACCCAAAGGTTCAAGGTGTTTCTCTCCTAGGTCAAGATTAGTTTATCATCCACTAGATAATCTATCCATTATAAAATCTCATGATTATAAACATTACTTTGTTTTATTTACGTCCGTTGTGTGGTTTATCATTATGGATGTGTTGTTGTGATCACATAATTAACGAACTTACAAGAAAGAAAGACAGACTGAAAATAAACAAGAATTATGATAAAATAGTATCAAGACATGGTTAATCACTTAATTATGTTCCACATAATATTAAAAAAAATATGATAATAAATAATTCACACATAAGAGATAAAAATCCATCTAATAAAATATTTAGTCGGATCAAGCCTTCTGCAACATGATTAAGTGAAAAACTCAATAAAACTATTTGTTTGACCAAAACCTGTTGAGAAAAAAAATTTATACATGAATCCCTTATGAAAGATTTCAGGTTGACTTAACCATATTACAAAAAGGGGATTATCCATTTTTAGACTTGGTGTAATAATGGAGGCAAGTATTGATGAAATCCAAAGTTAGGATTTCAGGACTAGGGAGTCCACTCAACAGATCAAGGAGCTTCCAGACCATAGTTTTCAAAGAACAGCTACCTAAATACCTTCAAATATATTGACTAACCCTTGTTAGGGTTATGAAAAGGCGAATATAGACCTTTTACACTAGAATGTCGTAGTAACTTGATATTTCAAGTTCAATGGTGAGGGATCATGGGACTTGATAAAATAGTGGGAGACTTAATAAAATTAATTTATTATTTCTCATAAAATTTAATCAAGAAAGTACAAATGATATCTTGTTTTATTGTAGAATAAAAATGAAAATATCATCAACCAAACTATCCCTACAATCAATTTTGGATAAAGACAACATACTCACCAGTAGTATCTTATAATAATGGTTTAGACACCTTTGGGATATCCTACGCCATGAAAGGAAGTCTTACATCTTGGAGTTTTCATTACCTAATCCACATGAAAATTAGGCGAGTGATGATGATTTCCATGTCTATGAGAAAATTATTAATAAATAAAATGTCTAGTGTGCTCATGAAATCTCACGATAACATAGATTCTTGTAGAATGCCCGAGAACCTCTGTAGTATTTACCGGGAGAGAGAAATACTAGAAAATTTTCATATATCCATGGAACTCTTTCATAGTAATCTTGGATAGGGTTCCCCATCCAGGTCTCATGTATTCAAGTGCATTTGCAACATTTAGCACCTGAAGGTTCTAGGTTCTAAACTCTCCAAAGAGCTGGGCACCGATCTCATTCTTGCTTCACACCCTCAGAGCTTCTCCAACTTTTTTTGTGAATTTAAATATGAAAAAAATTAGGAAATATCTATCTAATATTCTTATCCCCATTTTCCATGTTGAAAAATTTATGAAGCATGAAAGGACATCGATCCTTATAGGGAATAAGATTAATGGGAGGACAATGAGATTTAAGCCCAATGATTCATCACAACCTTCCATGAAACGACAAATAAAATGGGAGGTAAGTAAAGAAGAGGATTCTGGTTTTTCATGTGGTAAGAAGGGCCACTAGTTGAAGAACTTCATCCAGCCTAAGAAGAAAGTGGAAGATTTAGGTGAATTTTCTTATCGAATTCAATCATTTTTTTTCTACAAATTGGGTTTTAGATATAGCTTGTGGTGATTACATATGTATCCAAATATGGGAACCCTATAGATTAAGGAAAATTGATATAGGGGTAGATCTACAAGCAGCCAAAAAAGCTAGAATTGTTGTGGTAGCTTTTTGTGACTGCCACCTCACATTGCCAACTGGGATGATATTAGTGTTAAAGGGTTGTTATTATGTGCCTTTTATTACTAAAAACATTATTTCTGTATCCAGACTAGATACATATGGATTTTTTTTTCAAATTTCGAAATTAAGGTTTCTTACTTTATAAATATATCATTTTTTTCGTAGGTCACATTTATACAACAGTCTTTATATGTTAGATTGCACAAACCAAAAAATGGGAATAAATAACAATGATACATAACATGACTCAAACAACTGCCATCATTGGAATAACCGGATAGGTCATATAAACAATAAATTCTTGACAAAGTTTCTTCAAGATGGTTATTTATTTTATTTCGAACTAAAACCATGTATCGTATTTTATGCATGATTACAAGGAAAAAATGACCAATTCCCCCATTTAGTGGGAAAGGTGAAAGGGATAAAAAGGTTCTTTAATTGGTTCATACCAATGTGTGTGGACCATTTCTAGTTGAATCAAGGGGAGGTTACTCATACATCAAATCTTTTACTGATGATTTTTTGTTGATATGGATATATCTACTTAATAAGGTATTCGTAAGATTATTTTGATAAGATCAAAGAATAAAATAATGCAGTTAAGAACCAACTTGGTAAGAAGATTAGAAAACTCCACTCAAACTAAGGTGGAGAATATCTTAATCAATACTTAATTGATTAATTACAAGTGTTTTGAATTCTACCCCAACACACTCCTCCTTACATGCACTAGTGGAATGGTTTGAGAAAAAGGAGGAACCACACCTTATTGGACATAGTGAGATCAATGATGAGTCATGTGAGTCATCCATTATCCATTAGGAGATATGCGTTACAAATAGTGTCCCACATAATAAACAAAGTACCATATAAATTGATAAATTGTATTCCATATGAGTTCTAAATTAGGAATGAATCCATTTTATCGAATTTACATGTGTGGGGAAGAGATGCGTTTGTTAAAACTTATTCAGTTAACAAACATGCTGCTCGAGGAACAAAGTTTACCTCTCTAGGATACCCCAATTAAATAAGGGGACATTACCAATACATACCCTTATAAAAAAAGTTTATAGTTGCAAGAAACACATTATTCATTGAGAGGGAGCACATCTCCAAATTTTATAGTGGGAGCGAGATAGACTTCGATGAACTCAAGCCTCAAGGTATGTAAGAGTTGATATTAGAATAGATTCCACAATGCCCCATGGATGAAAGAACTGTTCTAGAGACACATGAACTACGTAAGAGTTTAGGAGAGGTTAGATAGGAAGAATCAAATGGTTTTCTAGTTACTTAGGATGGTGACTCATTATTAGTTGAAAATAAGGATCCTTTAACCTACAAAGAAAGCAGTAAATGGTAAAAATGTTGACATGTGGAAAGAAGCCATGATATCTAAAATGGATCCCATGTACCAAAACCAGGTTTGAAATTTGGTATATCCTCTTGTTTATATAATGATTCTTGGTTTCAAATTGGTATTCAAGAAGAAAATAGACATGGAATGAAAAATCAATACCTATAAGGCATGATTGGTTGCAAAAGGGTTCAAGCAGTGTCAAGGAATTGACTATAATGAAACCATTTCACTAGTTGCAATGTTGTAATCCATCATAATTATATTATACATTGTCACTTACCATTTCTATGAGATTTGGAAAATGGATTTTAAAATTGACTTCTTTAATGGAAACCTTCAAGAAGATTTCTACATTACAGAAACCGTGGGGTTTTTTACTCCAAAGGATTCCAATAAGGGATGTATGTTGCATAAATACATTTATGAATTAAAGCAAGATTCTAGGTCATGGACCATTTTTTTTATGAATACATAACAAAATTTGGTTTTATCAAGAATGAATGTGATCCTTGTGTATACAAATAGGTTAGTGGGAGTGCAGTTGTTTTCCTAATAGTATATGTTGATGACATATTACTTATTAGAAATGAATTATAAGTCTTACAGTCTATTAAGTCATGGATGAATAAATTCTTCTCTATGAAGGAATTGGGAGAGGCATCATATATTCTGGAGATTAATATACATCATGAAAGATCAAAGAGATTGCTTGGCCTATGTCAAGGAATGTACATTAACAAGATACTGAATATATTCAGTATGTAACAATTCAAGAGAGGATTTTTCCCAGTGTCATATGGAATTCATCTTTCCAAGAAAATGTGTCTTCAAACACATGAGATAACAAATATAATGCCAAGGACTCCATACACATTAGCGATTGGGTCCGTCTTAAATTTCATGTTATGTATTAGGATGGATGTCACCTATGCATTGAGTGTTGTAAGAGGATATCAAACTAATCCAGGTTACCACCATTGGATGGAAGTCAATACAATCCTAAATTATATGAGGCGTACTGAGGATATGTCCCTAGTTTATGGAGTATATGAGGTACTATTCACTAGAGGATATGTAGATGTTAGTTTCTAGACTGATTAAGACGAAATGAATTCGCTAACTGGATACTTATTCACATTGAATGGACGTATGGTGAGCTGGAAGAGCTCAAAGAAAAGTGTGGGCGCATATTCAACAGCAGAATCTGAGTATATTGTATCTTCTAAGGTAGCTAAAGAAGAAGTTTGGATTTGGATCTTCATCTTGGATCTAGACGTATTACTTAGTAGTAAAGATCCAATCACACTATATTTTGATAACACTATAGCAGTGTATATCACAAAATATACAAGGTCACATCAGCAAAAGAAGCACATACAATGGAATTACCATATCTTGATTGAATTTTCATAGAGTGGTGAAGTTGAAGTGAGTAGTATTTCCATAGAACGAAATGTAGAAAACCCCTTGACTAAATCCTTGACTCAACAGAAACATGATCATTATGTGTGGTCTAGCAGACTGAAAGAAATAGGTAGTTGGATTTTCTCAAAGTAGATGTTTTTTGGAGTTGGTGTCTGAGAAAAAACTGTTTTTACTTTGATTACATGAATATTTATTATATTTAAATATTAATCATCTTATTGCATATTTTTCATTGTTCCACATGACTATAGTGTAATAATGTCTGAGAGTATTTTTCACATTGACTAGGTCAAACAGTTCCCTGATATGATGAGAATCTTGAAGTGCTATGACAATATTATTAAATATAATTATACTATTGGATAAAAGACTATAATGGAAAACATAGTATATAGACTGTAGGGTGCGATTACTCATAAGTAGATGAGTCTTCTTCTCATGATGTCCACAGTTGGTAATCTCCATAATGGGAGATTATTAGAGCAGACTCGCCAGTAGGAATTCTGAATGCTTTGGTTTTATCAGATATTCCTATATGCGAGTGTGTGTAATAATAATTAGAGTTTACAATTATCATTAATGTGTTTCATCGTTCATGTGCTTTTATTTTCTGATGAAAACTGTCGTGCCATATGTTGGCGGGAAGCACGGTTTATTGGGTGCATCACGAGTGGCATGCTATTAATGGAAATGCCGAGGAAGTATTTGTCTCTTCTATTTATGGAGGTTGATATCTTATCCCTTTTACTGTAATAGAACTGTCACACGAGATTCCTTGGACATGGTGTAATGACGAGTTTTTTTTAGGTATTCAAAAAATGTCGTATCAAGTAGAATGTTTGATGACACTATCATGAAACCTGCTTGATGAGATATTGAGACAAAGGGATTATATTATAGAGTGAGTGTTAGTATGTAGATGTTGTGATTGTGACATTTAGTTATTTATCTTGGGATCCTTTCCGCATTGATTGAGAGTAATCTTGGACATTAGGAAATCAAACCTAATTCCAATGAGAAAAAATCCTATATGGTCACACACTATGTGTTTATAATGGTCTTGGTTAAATTCTAATTGAATTTATTTAATGGAATAAATATTAATATCAAGATAGTAGAATAATATTATTCTGGTTATAATGATTTCATAAATTAATTAAATATTTATTCAATGGATTATGGGTAAAAAATATTTAATTTATTGAACATTTAATAAATATATATTTACTAGTTTGTAAAAAAAATTATTTCAGAGAATAAATTTTTTATTCATTTAATCAGGTGTTCAATAAATGGTAGTGGAGTTAGAGCAGACCACGACTAGTCTTGTAGTAAAATAAAAATATGCAAGACAATAAATAATTTTATAACAAGTTGGAAAAAGTCAAAATAACAATAATACTGCTATTATTTTGTGACACAGAATTTTATATATAATTCCATATTTCACAAGTAGGCACACCATGAATAATGACACATTATTATTATTAAAAAAATGGGGTTCTCTAACATTATTAATTTATTTATTTGTTTTTATGCAATTAAATATTTTAACTGAATCCCTATGTTGATAAATACACATGTACATCTATTATGCCATGTACTGGACTATACACTCGGTTAATTGAGAGTTGGTGAGCTCAAATATTTCCCTCTCAAATCATCTTAATGCCCATCTCAAGAACGAGATACGTTCTTCAAGACTAAAGAAAAAGCGGTCAAGAATGACCAACAACAAAACAATAATTTTTTTTCACTAGCAACCAAACATTGAGTGGTGTAGATCAGAGGCCATCAAAGTATGTGTGGTTCAGTGCTATAGGAATTCTAGTTTGGATCCTTAAAATCTCAATGAGATAATCCAGAGGGGTCATTCCTGAAGATCAACATCATCGACAAAGAAATTACTGAAGATCCAGGTATTCTTTACTTTATGAAATTAATTAAATTAACTATAAACATAATGTGAAAGATCCTATCTAAATGTTTCCGACCTATTACTTCTTTATATAAATCATTGATACTATTCCGTGGAGACTGGAATTCATCGTCGTATTGATCCAGGAATAATCATTGATCATGGTAAAAATTAAAGTTGGGTGCCAGCCCAACCACACTTCCATTGTGCCCAAAATTAACAATTTTTTAGGAGATCATCAGTAGTTCAATAGACTTGGGGGGATACATGAGATGAACCATCAATATGGTAGTCATATATTCAGTCCTCGTAGGTAATATATGGTAAGAAAATTTTTAAATTAATTTATATAACATTAAATGTAAATTGATTATTTTATATTCATATAGGCAGTCAAACAACCCAATTTATAGAGTTTGATGTTTATAAGAGGATGTATAGTGATCCTGTCATATGAGTGATTATAGGCGATCACCAGTGTCAGATTGTGGTCGTTATAATTTCTTTTTGAATTTAAAAATAAAATGATTTTTTAACTATTTATAATTTAAATTGAAATTCATGGAGTCATAAGAGGTCATGACATCTCAGAAACAGACTGAGAGTCAAGCTGAGACCAATGATCAGGACAACGCATCAAGATTTCATGAGGCATCATGGATAAAGGATACCTTATATACCTTTGAGAAAGGCCATGTTGTTCGTATCAAATCTCAATTGACATGTGAGATTTATTATGTCACCATTGCGTTGTCGACATGTAGCTCAAGAGGATCTCATAAAGAGTCATCATCATTTACTAGAAAATATTAGGAGAAGTTGTGAGCTCAGGCTGAGCTTATAAAGAGTATTCATACGGAGCAGTAAGAGGTCCATCGATAACAACAATAGTACTAATAGATGCGTTAATGACAGCAACAACATCATGAGCAGATGATGGAGTACATGTGATGTCTGCCTCATGTTTTAGAGATTGAGTTCCATCCAACATCTCCTCCATCTCCTATAGAAGACCCTCCCCCTCAATGATGTAGTTACTTTTTATGATAAAACATTTAAATGTAATTTTATTGTAATATTATTTATTTATATTTCATTATAGTGATTTTTTATATAGTTGCGAATATTACAATTTTTATTATTTTATTACTATTTTATTATTTAATATTTTATTACCTTATTAATTAATTAATTAAATATTATTTTTATTATCTATTTATTATTTTATTAAAATTATTATTTGTATTATTTTATTATTGTTATATTAATATTATTTATATTATTATTAAAAAAAATTTATTATGATTTTATTAATATTATTTTGTAGTATTATTATTTTAATTTTTTTAATATTAATATTATTATGAATATTAGTATTATTTTATCAATAAGAATTTTTATGTATTTTATTATGTTATTTGTGACTAGACTGTCACAATTAGTATTTACGATGGTCCCTCTATAATAGGATTTTTTTTAAAACTCGGAGAAACTATTTGAGACGACCTTTTAATTAAAAGTGCATTTATGATGGGACCCCATCACAAATTCCCTATCACATTAAACTCAATTTCTAATAGTGATGCATAGTTAAAAACACTTCCTCTTCTTCATGAAACATGTCTAGGTTTATCCTAATGCATTCATAGATTAGTTTTAGGATCAAAACAATTAATATAGAATGTGGGGTGGGATTTGATGAATATAATTTGATAGATATTATCTAAACCAAATGTATTAGGGAGTGTTAATAGATGAGTTGATTGGGTGGCCTCTTATATGTGCGGGATAGCGAAGGCTTGGTATTTTTGATAATAATAAATTACAACAATGTTTTTATCATGCATCAAGATTCCAAAATTGGTAATAAAAAAACTATATATATGTTTGGTTCTAAAAAATCTCATCCAATGAGGTTAAGAAAAGTTGTAAAGTCATTTTAACCCTTATATGTTTATTTTAAACCTTTGGTAAACCCATTTTTACCTCAATTGTGGTAATTTATTTTTACTATTTTTACTGTTCATAATGGTAAAACATTATGTTGAAATTATTTGAAAATATAAAATTATTCTGATTACAATTATGAAATACATTTATCCAAATCCAATTCATATAATTAGTAGAATTCAATTCAAAATTATACCCACAAGTTTGATGAAGAAATAGGTTTACAATGAATTTTTTTTCATAAATATAGAATGTTTTAATACCAAAATTCATTATGAAATTGGTTCCCATGACATAAATTAGTTTAATTTTAATATAATAGCACTATTTTTAATTTTAAACAAATTTAAAATATAATTTTTTTTAAATAATATAATGTACAATACATTTTTCAATTAAGGTTATGTATTTTTCACTATTCATTAAATAATTATTCTTTTAAATAAATTCTAAAAAATTCACCAAAATAAAATTTTGACTTGTAGTTTTAAAAAATGAAATATATTTTTTAAAAATAAATTTTATAAAATTGTTAAAAACTAAATTTAAATTATTTTTACAAAGTGGGACTAATTAGCCATTTAGAAAAATATAGTTTTTAGAAAAAATCTCTTTCTATTTCAAATGGTTTTTATTTCATTTTTATTCAATTAATTACCATTAAAGTTATTTTTTCATGTAAAACCATATATTTTCATTAATTTATTGAGTTCAATTCATACCCAATAACATAACAGTTTGGTTGTAACTATCACGTTTAATGAATAATATATTAATAGTGTGTTTTATATTTTTTAAAATCAGTGTTGCATGCATCATAAATACCAGAGAGATTAAATTTATTTAAAATGAATTAATTTTTAAAGTTAAGTGTTTTATATTTTGTTTTATTTTGGGCATTGTGTGTCATACAAATAATCAATCATGATGTTCATTTTTTAAGATCTCGTGGTTTTACATTTCCCTTATTATTTTTGTTTAAAAGAAATATATATCTAAGAGGATTTCTATTGATTTTAGGGAAATAAATGCTATTACAATAACGAAAAAGCATTCTCTATCTTTAATTGGTGAATTATTTTTTCAAATTCATAGAGATCACTAATTTTCAAAGATTAACCCTCATTTTAGGTATTACCAATTATCATTAAAAAAGGAAAATATATTTTTAAAAAATTCAAATGAGGTATGAACAATATGTTTTTATTGTAATTCCATTGGAATTGTCTAATGAACTCTATGTTTTTATAGATCTAATGAATAGTGTATTAAGGGAATATCTTGATAATTTTATTATGATATTTATCAATGATATATTGCTGGATTCTAAAATATATGGGGATCATGAGAATCATAGCGAGTAATTATTGAGACTCTCAGAATATAAGGGTTATATTTGAAATTTAGCAAGTACGAATTCTGAATTAGAAATGTTTTTTTCATGTAAATAATGGGTCTATGGATGGAATCTCAGTTAACCCAGAAATGTAAAATGAAATCAAATAATGGAATACACCAATGAACATAAACAAGGTATATAGCTCATAATTTTTCCCGATTGGATTACCGATTAACCAAGTATACATGTAAAGGAATTAAGTTCATTTGAAAAAAGGAATGTGAAGAGTGTCTTTAAGAATTAAATTTGATGTTGGTAATTGATCAGATTTTGAATCTCTCATCAATAAATAATGGTTTTATGATATATAGTAATTCTTAGAACAAATTACATGGTTTTGTTATTTTACAGAAGAATAAATTTGTTGCATATGAATCTACGTAGTTAAAGAATCATGAATTGAACTACCTAACTCATGATCTTGAGTTGGTAGCCATAATATTTGCATTAAAATATTTAGAAATTATCTCTATGGTGAATGATGTGACAAATAAATGAATTATATGAGCATAAATTACATATTATAGGGAGAAATTGGTTTTGTTCATTTGGAAGGAGAATCAATTAGATAAACTCTTTTCTTTCCTCTATCCCCATGAATATTTTTTCCAATATGAAGGTTTTATGTAAAGTGATTTTGAACATTGAGTCCACTTTGATATCCTATTTATTGGATTAAAACTAACAAGGTAGGTTTTATTGGGATTTATAGATAAATATGGATAAACTCATTGAAGAAGGGGGGCATTAACATAAGGAGTATATCTAGAAGGATGAATGGGTTTCATGACAAATTTTACCTGGAGTACATTGAGGTGAAATTTTTATGGTGAAAACACCTGTAAAGTACTTATGACCTTGAGGGGAACTTTTATAGATTTAAAACCTCCAAAATTGAAAATATGATTTATCCTAATTAACAAATTATTGAGTTGAATACTTGATGGTTAATTGGAAGGGGGATATCAGCTATTGGAATCATAACCAGTCGGGGGGAATCCTTGTATTCCTAAGCATCCCTACTATGAATATCTTTTTTAGGGTGTCCAGAGAACACACTATAAACATCCATACAACCTTGGATGTCAACTAGAAATATATCTTTAATAGCATTGTGATGACTAGTGATCCAGATAAATATGTATTCCCAGGGATTGTGGCTGGTACCATCACTATTAGATATTTTCATTAAATTTAATCTATTTACTCTCCCTAAGATAATTGGGTTGAAATTTTATGGTGCAATAAGCTTAAGTTCAAATTTCATTACCTGACATTTTCTTTCTAGCACAATTCCATGCATTCTCGTGAAAATGTATAGGGAAGAGGGAGTAGAGTTGCCTCAAAGTGACATTGCTATCGGGAGCTGAAATCGGAGTCTATGAATCACTTATTCTTCAATAGTAAATTGGAAAATTTGATCTATAGTTCACCCTAATAACTAATAAGATTGTATGATCAGATATTATCTCTTGAAATGTTCATCCAATAGTGGTTTCATGATGCAGATGACCCAACACATAGAGAAATTCAAGATATATAATATTTATTGATGGATACTTGCTTCATTTTTTTCAAGAAATGAAATTCTTCATCAGTATCTATCATCATCCACCACAGGAATCATATTAAAATATAATAACATCATTATGGATTTCACGAAGTTGTGAAAAGACATGGTGAATCAACCTATCTCATGCCTTTCCTTCTCTTGCATTCCTCCTTCAACTCTAATCCTAAACCTCCGAAAAAATGGATCAAATGGAATCCACCTATCTCAGGGAAGAAACTGAACACAAATGGTTCGAGTGTATGAATTCTATGCATAGGGGTAGAGTTATTGGAGACCCCAAAGGTTCACTTGTTTCTTACTTTTCATCTTTCTTCAGAAGTGGTGATTCCCTTTAGGTGCATGCCCATGCCATGTCAACATGCCTCCTATTATGCAACTAGAGCTTCATATCTATTAGGGAGATTGAGATTGATTCCCTAACTATTTACAAGGGAATGTTAGGTAATAGTTTTATACCTTGATCCATTGAATATTACATCAAGATATTCCAGTTTCTTATGAAAAATCAAATGAATATTCGTCATACTTGGAGAGATGGTAATGTTTTAGTCGATTATCTTGCTTCTAAAGCATCTCAGAATGACCAGATGTTTTTTCTAAACCTGAATATTTTACCCCCAAGGGTACAAGCTTTTTTATGATGATTCTTTTATTCTCTATTATTTTAGACCCAATTAACTATTTCCTTATAAATATCTTTTTATCCTTTATCCATTAAATAAAATAAAAAGTCATTGTTGGTAAAACAAAAAAAAATCATTGAAAGATCCATATATGAGAAAACTTTAAAGGCTCAAGCTACTCAATGGTTTTGATTTCTCAATACACTACCACCAAGGGAACGAAAATTAGGTAGAAGATTCCATAATAAGGTGATATTATGGTGTTCTTGGGGATTGATATGGATCAAAATATCCTATATTCAGTAAATATGGATATGAGAGTTTATTAAGGAATGAGAGACATCAATACATTTTCAAATCACATAGAAACCATCATTTTTGGAACAGATAAAAATCTATCATCTTGATGATGAGATTTTTTAAAAGTGAATTAAAGAATATAATGGTGGGAAATTGACAGACTTAATATATAATTATGAAATTATAAAATTTCAAAAGAGGTTATGGGTACCATTTGTACTTGAGATCAAAATGGAATTATTAAAATATCCTCATATCACAACTTTCTCTATAAATCTTCGAAGCACTATGATGTATAGATATTTGAATGATAATTTTGGGTGGAATAATATAATGTGAAAATTGATGATTTTGTATCAAGATGTTTATTTTTTTAATAGGTGAAGGCTTGGAGACAACATCCTATAGTATTCATGAATCCTATACCTATTCCTATATTAAAACAGGATGAAATTACTATTGTATTTGTTACAGTATTAACAAAGACTCATATAAATAATTATGAAATGAGGTTTATTATTGAACACTTAAGAAAATTGGTGTATTTACTTTCTATAAGATAAGACTTACCTTTGGATGGACCTGTATGACTCTATATTAATAATTATGAAAAACATAATGGTGAACCAATTTCAATTTTTTCTGATCATGATCCCCATTTTAAATCAAAATCCTTGAAATGTTTGCTGATGGATCTTGAGATTGAGCATCATTAGAGAACCGCCTACCATCCTCAAACTGATGTATAGATTAAAAAGACTATTAAAACTATAGAGAACATTTTTTAGACATTCAAATTTTAGCATTCAATGAATGTTGGATCATTATTTACCATTAGTGTATTTTTCATATAACTCTAGCTTCCATTCATGTATTCAAAGTACATCGTAAGAAGAATTATATGGAAAGTGATTTCATACACTAACTTTTTTGGATGAGGTCAGTGAAATGAAACTTGTAGGCCCAAAACTTTCCGAGGAGATAATTAGAAAATTAAATATTATTTAGACTCGTATAAATTCATCCCAAAGTATGAAAAAGAGTTATGTTAATAACTAACGAAAAGAGTTGGAATTTCAAGTGGAAGGTCACATTTTCATGAAAACATCTCCATAGAATATTGTTATAAGGTTTAGTAAGAAGGAAAACATAGCCCTAGGTATATTATAATGTTTGAAATTCTTGAAAGAATTACAGCTATGTCTTATCATTTTTAAAATTCACCTAGCCTCTCTAAAGTACATAATGTGTTCCATGTCAATTTATTAAGGATGTACATTCTAAATCTAACACATTTTATAACATATGAGGAAATTAAATTGTAACCTGATTTATCTTACTCTAAAGAGACTATAGATTTACAACAATAGGGAAAAAATGTTGACTAAACAGAAGACTTGATAGATAAAAATACTTTTGAGAAATCATAAGTTTCAAGAGATGACCTGGAAACCTGACAAAATTAAGGTGAAGAACATCCCAAATCAATTAATTAAGTGATATTCATGAACATTTTAGGATGAAATATTTTTAAAAAGATATGAATGTAACACATGATCTTAAATTGTAGTAATCTTTTTTTAAGAAACAAGATCACAATATACATAGTTTTATTAAATAATATGACTAAAACCAAAATTAATTTTTTTTATAAATTTAAATTTATAGATTAATTTAATTTTAAAATAATAATATTAAAATAATATTTGGATTGAAATTTGGTAATTTTCTGAAGTAAATTATTTTTCAGCGAATAGAAAAATATTAAATTTTCAAATACATTCAATTATTTTCATTAAATAATGCATTTTAAAGGTACAATTATAGTTTAGTATTTGGTATTAATGTTATATATGATTTATTTGATATAAAATAATCAAATTTCAATGAAAAAAATCATGATTATGATATAAGATAATTTTAATGCTTAAAAACATATTATTCTAAAAGCTATTTTTGATAGTGTTCTAGAAATTTTTATTAAAATTATTTCCTTCCACTTATAGGAATTGAATCATAAAAAATGGATATCATATTCGAAATCATGAGATTTAAATTGGTGATATATTTTTCATCTATTTTTAGGCATTATGAATAACAACCACGGTAAAATTTATCACATTAGTAAAAGGTAAATTGCATAATTAAGGATAATAAATGAGATAAGGCATTAAAATCAACACAAACAGTACATTATCATTTCAAATGGGTGTAATTATTTCATATATGTCAATGTTTTGAAAATATTGAATTTTATTCAATATTTATTTGATTTTATCCTTTAAAATACTTAAGTGAGAGATAGAGGAAAAATGGCACTTTTCTTCTTTTAATGTTTATAATGTTTTCTAATATGGATAAATACAAATTATGTTTTTTTTATATAATATTATTTTAAATAATAAATTTTTTAACATGGTAATTTATTTCATATTTTTATAGATTTAATAATTTGATTAAATGTTTATTCAAAGTCAACACAATATTTATTCATTTCAGAGAAAAATAAAATAAATTATTTTAAAAATATTAAAAGTATTTCAAATTGGTTGAATTATTTTGTTCCTATAATTTTATAGATACGGATGACATTTTAGGTAATTTTAAATATATTATTTTTTAATTACTGTTTTTCTTGATGAATTGAAAGTCATATTAAATGAATAGTGTCCAAAATAACATTAATTATATTTTATAAAAAAATATTTTATTAAATGATATGAATTTCATAAAAATGTTATGTTCATCCAAATAAATTTGATATTGTTGAAAAAATAAAACATTCTCCATTTATGAGTCTTTTTTCCATTTATGGTAACATACTTGAACATTAAAAGGTAGAAACATTTATATTATAGTAATTTTTAAAAGGGTTATGGGGTATTAAAATAATATATAAGGGAGAAAATAAAACAAAACATGTAAAAAATTTATTTTATTAGATAATTTAAATTCATCCTAATTTAATCATCATATTACTTAAATGTTTATCCAATTTGATATGAAAAAAAGTAATATATTAATTTAATACTTAAAGAAATTCCTTTAATTCCTCTCCCTTCACTTATAAAATGACACCTCTTCTATCAATTATTCACACATATTTTTGCAATATATTTTAAAAACCACTTAAAAACTGTAACACCCCAAACTTCCACGGTACACTTCTCTTTGAATAATATAGTAGCGTGTGTTGTACGCAACTTCGAGTTCTAACACACACCACAACCAATCAAACAGGACGTTATGATTATTAATACCCACTTTTTGAAATTTTATAAATTTTATCTTTCAAAATATACTTCATTTTTGGATTTGGAATATCTAAATTAGCTTAGGGTGAATTTTGGGTATTTTTCTGAAAACATTCAATTTTTTATGAATAGTGAAAAAACACTGAGTTATAGTTTAAAACCGAATTTTTATTTAAATAATTATTTAATTTATTTAAATTTAATTATGGTCAAAATAGATAGATAATACCTATATAAGTTCGATGTAATTCATTGGAGTTAGTTTAGAATAATTTTAGATATATAAAAATTTTATGGAACTTTTCACCGACTTTTACCCACCTCCTAAGAGAATTTGGAAATTAACATAAAACATAATTTTACCTCTTCTATTATTTGAATTTATAAAATCTGAGAGGCAAGGTTAATATCAAGGAGTAAAATGTGTTTCAATAAGATAAAAATAATTTTTGATGAATAGTAACTTTTTACTTTTATTTTCCACGGTTAAAAGTAAATAAGGTAATTATGGGTAATAATGATATTAATATTACCCTAAAACATGTCCTAATTCTATTTTAAAAGTGTATCTTGACCAAAAACAACCTTAGGAATAAAATATTATAATTTAGATCCACTTGGATTCGATTAGGACAATTATTATTATTTAATTCAAAGAAGAGTTAAAAGAGATAAAATAAAATTTTAATAAATAAAAGATTTTTAATATCGGATTATACATAAGATAAATTTTCTTACAAATATTAATTATAAATATATAACTATTTCCTACACAATGGTATTTTATTTATAATTTTGAAACATTAAATTATTCAATTTATTTATGACACAATGATGATGCTGTAATTACCTTATTAGTGAAATATTAAAATAATTAATATTATAAATACCCAAATAAATATAATTTGAGTCTTTTAATAAATTCCAAGAATTTTATTTCTTAATATTACATGACTATATTGATTTAATTATGTTTTTTCGAAGTAATCATGCTGTTATGATTTTCAAAAAAATCAAATTCCAAATAGTGTCAAAATTGACATAAAAGAGTTTTTTAAAAAACTATTATATTATAAAATGATATTACATTTTTGAAAATCTAAGGTTTTGCCAGAGGACTTATATCATGGTATTTGTATCATTAATGGACCACTTTGGGGTCTCTTGGATGTATATAGTATTTTTATTAACTATAGAATATAAAAAATACAAAGTGACATGGTAAATGTCAAACTAATTAACAAATAGTTAAAACTATAAGATAAGGTTAATATAGTGACCCCAACCTGTCTAAAACCTATTTGTTGAGTGTTTTTCGACCCATCCCAACCTTAATCTTTAAATAATTTACTTTTGAGCCATTAGAAACCGAATATAAATTTATTATAAAATAATATTTCTTGCTTTTCCAAAGGTTCCCCTCACCACTCTTATAAAAGGGAACTTCCCCTTCCCTCTAATTAACACCTTCAAAGAATTTTGTCTCAGCAAAAACCTACCCAAATATCCTTAAAACTTCCCTCACTTCAACCTAGAGGCCTTAGTTTTATCATTAAGCCAACCTACGGATCCGTTTTGATCAAATCAAAAGGAAGAACACGAAGAAGAGGTAGTGATTTCACCACCCTCTTTCAAGTTCCTTTCTTCTTCAACTTCTTCTTTCCTTGTTATTTTAATTATAAAATAATAACTCCAGTATCTTCTATATACTTTGATGTTATTATAAATATTGAACAACCAAATTCATTATTCTATACATCCCTTGAATAACATGTCACCATACGTGCGTACGTACGGCTTACCGTCTCTATGCCGTGGTGTAATTGTTATTCAATATATTATTATTTATATTGGTATAATAATGATGTTTAATTCATGTAAATAATAATTATAACATAATAATTATTCTGTATATATAATATACCATCCAATTATATATTATTTTAATACCAAAAGAATGATATTATCGCTCGTGCGTACGTACGGACTACCGTCTCCACGAACGCGATGAGATTAATTCCCCATCGTATCCATACAAGTATAATAGTAATTTTATGATTAAAAATAATGTTTAAGGACTTGATATAATTCTGTATATGAATAATATACAACCTATCCATAAAAAACACGACTTATGTAACATAACATATAAAAGAAAACAAGTAGGTTAACACCCAAAACAATGATAATACTAAGATATTATTAATACTGCAATGTTAAAAGATCATATATGATATAATATTAATTTATATGATTCTTTTATAATTCAATAAAAATTATTTCATCGTCATAGAGAAGGATAACCTACCCTCAACTAAGGAAAAAGTACGAAGTAAGGGGTTTCTTATCTCACTTTTAATTCCATGAGATTTACATTGTTCACCACTTATTTATTGCATGTGGTGTGTATACTGCCCATATTTGTATTAATTGTGTCATATATTTTAATTTATGGATATTTACATCATCATTGTATGATCCTTCTTTCATGGGTGTATGTTTCATAAGTTACCAAATCGATAAGGGAATTTGACATTTAAATTTCCACTCATTCAGCTTTACGAATACTTCATTGATTATTTTACTCCAAGATTATGTGTGGAATCACTATTTATTTTCTTATGTCATAATTTCCACTCCCCTTTCTATGGATATACTTTTGATACACATAATCACTTTATTGATAAATTCTCAAGTCATCGATATGAACTTTATACGAGTAATTTTAACTCAATCTCCATTTATTGAGTTAAACATCTAATTCATTGGTGTTGCTTTTACAAGAATATGTGTGAATGTAATTTGATTGTTTTACACGAAATATCCAATCATATTAAGTGTATTTATATTTTTCACAAATAATTATGTCATTCATTTATCCTTAACCTATGAATACAGCCTTTATGGGGGATTTCATCTCAATTTACATTCCATTGAGACGCCTTTATTGTTATAGACCAAATCACTTTTATATGGAGTATATAATTTACTTTGACATAGTATACCATGAATCCCTTTATTCTCATGATATTAAAAAAAATTTATTACCTCAATTATTTGTATTAAAGTGTCTCTCTTTTGGTTAGGAACTCTATATAAAATATCATTTTAAAATGTTTTAATGATTTATTATTCTAAATCTTTCTCATTAATGTCCATGTTTTAAAAATGGTTTTAAGGATTTATTTATATGGACATTAATGTTTTCAAATGAAAATCCTTTTAAAAGTTTCAAAGTGGCATGGGAATTTGATTCAAAAATCTATTTTAAATGTCTTCTTGAAAAATATTATGACTTTTAAATGTTTTCAAGAAAAAGTGGGATATTTCTCTCAATAGTTTTATGATTATTTTAATCTATGTAAATATCCTTCATTATTCTTGATTGGGGTTAATCTGATACAATAAAATCTTCCATATTGTATCAAATGAGTTATGTGTGACTATAGAAGTGCTATTTTTATACCATTCATGGTTTGTGGTTAAAGTATTGACATTTTGTATGCGAGTTTTAATACAAATGATTATGTTATGTTTCAAAATTTTCAAATGAGGAATGCATTGGACTTATTATGTGATGGGTGGAGCCCACTATAGCTCCTCGATTCATCGGTGGGTCTCATGAGACAAACTATTGTCTTGGCATAAGGCCTTGACAAAATATTATTTGTAGTCTTGGCACAAGGCCTTTACTATGTGGTTATGATAGTCTGGCATTATGCATTCCATCATTATGAATGTGGTTTTTGATATTGCATGTGATTATTCAACTAGTAGAATATCAATGTGAATAAGTAAATTGAATTATTTCATATTATTTCTGCCATATTATGTTGAAGTTCATGTTTAAAAGTCTTTTTATTTAGTTATACATTGCCTTAAATTTTTATGCTTATTTAAGAAAGTATCCGCTTTATTGTTATCCTTACTGAGCATATGAGCTCACCCCTTTCAAAGTTTTGTTTTTCCCAGGATGTGAAGAAGTAATTTATGAATGACCTTCAAATATAATATAAGGGGACATGAAGACAATATGTTGTTGTGGTTTTTTTTACTTTATGTTGTAATGTAAACTTTATGAATGTATCTAGTGCTTCCAAGTCCACTTAACTAATTGGTCTTTCAAGACTTGATCCTTTGTGGTCATTCAAATGTTATGTAATAATGCACTGAATTTGGGTAACTAGGGTCGGGGCGTTATAAAAACTCTCTTTTAAACATCCATATAAACTTTTTTTGGTTCTTTTATTCCCAAAATTCTGACCATAGATTCATTGAGAGGAGACCTAAAGAAGTATTTTCAAAGAAGAGGTAATTATCTTCAATGATAACTTCAATTTTATCTTCTTATTTTACCACCATTGATTAATTCATAAACATTCCAATAAAAAATTACCAAAATATAAAATATACTAATATTTTAATAGGTTTATCTCATAATTTTTATGTATTTCATTCTCTATCAAATGATAAAAAACCACCATTCATGTTTACGGTAGACTACTACCTCACAAACTGATGTAAATTTTTTCCATAAACACCTTACATGGACTATTATAAATAAGAAACTAATTAATATATATGATATTCATGACATAACTAATCTTTTATAATTTTTATTTCATATCTACCTTATTAAATTTAAATATATTTGAAAATGATAACGTCACTCGTGCGTATTTGTGGACCACCACCTCCATGAAGTGATGATTTTAATTTGTCATTTATAATTTAAATGGATGGTAATAATGAAATATTGAATGAATATATAATATATATGTCATAAAAATGATATTTTAAAGGGAAAATATTTTTTAAATATTCTTTGTTTCATTCATCAAAAATTGAAAACAACGCTCATGTGCAAATACGACCTACTGTCTACATGAACAATGTCATTATATTTTATATCTATACCTTTTATGGATTAATATATATATATATTGAATATATATTAAATTTATATAATAGGTAAAATATTTAGATGATGGAGCCATGATAATGATGCAAGGACCAAAACATCTGAATCAAAATATACATGAAAAACGAAGCAGTTAACACCCAAAATAATTGTAATGATAAATCATTGATAACAAAAATATGATTAAATATTATAAATGTATAATATATGATATTATAGATTAGTATATGGATAATTCATGTAAATATAATAATTATAAATTGATTATATAAGAGGTTAAAAGAACTTATGAGGGATTTCGAGCATGAGGAAGTAGAATTTGTCTCAATTTCCACTAAATTGGGATATTATTTGGTAATATGCCTATATTTAATTTTATGTGGCCTATAGAATATATATTTTTGGTATTTAATAAGAATTTATATTTATTAATGATGATTAAATATTCAATTCATATTATTTTTTCAAGATAAATGTTTAAAATAAAATATGTTCTTATTTCTCTTCATGATTAGGTATATTTTAATTTATCCTAAAATTTTTACATTATATGAATTGAATACTTATATTATTTTCCTAAAAGGGTCATTTTCAATTTTCATTACAACAAGTCAAAATTAATTTTTTTTTAACTTATATTGATTTAACAAACCTACCTACCACCATAACCATTTTACACTTATTATAAATTTATAAAAGATTTAAATGTTTTCAAAAATGGAACTATTTTGCAAAATTTTATTTTAATATATCTCATCTATTTTGTTTTATTCTCTAAAAGTAAGGAATTTATATCAAAATGTGTATTTTTGATAAATTGAAGGTAATATTTTATCTCTTTTTATTATTATTGTCATTACCTTTATATTGATAATACACATTCTTGTTATTATTGGACATTTAATTTCCTATAAATAACTACATTCATTGTATCATTCATGGTATTATTTCATAATCCTTATTCCATTTCTACATTTGGGGTTTTAATTTTAATGTTAATTTATTAACTAGGGAAATATTGATATTTTTTATTCTTTAGTTAATATGGATGTTTTATTAATAAATAATATTGTTTTAGAAATAAGTTATAATTTTATATATGGAAATGAATTGGAAAAGCAGTGATGGGAGGAGCCTGAAATTACATATCACCTCAAAGCATCGACATGTCTCATGAGAAAAATTAGTTGGCTATATTAAATGAGTTTATTTATGTTTACCTTCCCTTAAATTAAAATATTTTGGCACAAGTATTTGATTGAATATATATCATGATTTTGGAGATAATAATTCCAAATAATATGAATTTACTTCATTTATAATTCAATTATAATTATCCTTGATATTATCCATAGATGTAATTTTTGCTCATGTAATTGATAAAATTACACGTGTTTTCAGATATTTACCTTATCATATTGATTATAACTTTTTTAATCAAGATTTATTCCATTGTATGTGACTTTTTACTAATCATTTTTTCTCAAAATTATTATTTTTTCATTTCTCCAATATATGGTGATGAATTATTTTAATTAGTTCATGGTTGCCGAATGTTTTTATTACCACATTTTATATTTAATTTCCAATATAAAAATGGGAATCATGTATAAATCTAGTTATTCAAGACTGATAAACTATTCAATACTATTTGATTTTATCTATTTTATGTTATTCCAATGTAATAATGTAACCACATTCTTTGGGTTTCTAGAGTCCGAGTTGTTATAGGAATTACACATGTTTACATGTCATTTGATATTCCAATTTTTGATCATGTGTAATGATTTTTTTACATTAATAATACTATTAATACATGTTTGGACTCATGTACTTTTATATTCAAACCAAAACTGTGAGTCTATATGTTCATAGAATGTAAGGTATGTTGGGTGTGTCATGATTGATATGTTTTTAATGAATAATTCTAGGATGTATTATTTTATCCCGCATTTATAGAAGATTATATCTTATCATTTTGATTAAAATGAAAATATTGAACTAAAATACATGTCCATTATGTATTGATAGGTTTATTTTAGATACTCAAATGAAGACATGTCAAACATATATTTTGATGAAAAAAGTATTCCACCTTCATGATTAGATATTTAGATAAATGGATTATATTACACATTTATCATTAGTGTGTGTGTGTTTTGATTGTACATCATTAACTTCTTACTATGTGTGGTTTTTATGTATTTATAGACATTTATAATGTAATTCTGGAACAATTTACTAATTCTACTAAGTGGCTTAGAGGTCCAAAAACATAATATTTCCTATTATCTCAATTGATTTCTATTGTGATTTATTTATTCAAATTAATATAATTATCCAGACCATGGAATAATATATATTTGGGATTTATTATTGTTAATATTCAGTCACCATATTTTTGTGTCTGTTTAATATTAAAGTACATATTTATCTGAAATACGATTAATGTTATAAGTATTTATTTATTTATCAAATTAACAATATTTATTATTTGAGGTTTTCTAAATGTGGATAACGAAGTGAAAATTGTGTTGTTGAGCTTAATGGGAGTGATATATTAAATAATATTTAAATAAATAAATATTAATTTATTTATTTAAATAAATAGAATTTATTTTGTCAATGAGTTTACCACATGTCGATAAAATAATATTATTATTCATATATGGAGTTTTCTCAAAATTAAGATAATAATAAAGGTCTTATGTGAAATTAGTTATCGTCTAACCGAGCTCTATAAATACTCAATTATATCATTTCCTATGGTCTGATGTAGTGGTTCACAACACATATCGTGTAGATATTATCTAAACCATAGTCTATATATTCTCTAGAATTATCTTCTGACATGAGAGTTTCCACCTACCTCCTCTTTTAAATATTATGATATCATGAATTAATTAATCAAACTTGAAGGATTGTGTGGAGGTCGAGGAGATTGGAAAAATAATATTGGTACGCAATAATAGTTCTCATAAGACCGTCAATGACACTTCAAGATCCGAGTTTCACATGTTGATTATTATGTGAGGGTTTATAATTTGGATCCCCTAAACACAATGATGGTTGAATCAAATGGGGGTTTCTATAATCAATAGACTATTTAAAGAAAGAATACCCAAGATTGAGGTAATTTTTATAATTAATTTAATTTAAAATTTAAAATTAAAAACATTACCTCTATTGGTTTCAATGACCATTGTTAATCTTTATCAGATATAATTCATTATTCATGACATTTATCACCATGTACATTGCAGATTATTCATTAAAACTAAAAAAGATGAGTTACTAATAACCCGAAAGGTGTTTTCACTACATACAAAACCATCCAGTTGTTTCAGAGTATCCTCCTTCAAAATTATAATTATTTATTTATTATTGATTATTATAAGAATATAACATTATATTTTTATAATTAATCTGATTTTGTTATGGAATTTGATTGGAATCCATAATCATAAAATCCAGATGACCATAACAAAAACAACGAAGCATAATATGAGTATATTATAGAATCTAAGTATATTATTCTTTTGTTATATCTAATGGCGTAGTTTAGATATGAAACATCATCCAATAGGTTGAAAGGATCCCTCTTTATAAACACCCTATCAAAATATATTATGATATTGCCACAATGGTTTCTCGTTTAAAGGTTCCAAGGTCATGTTGGAATATGAAGAGTGTAATATATAATTATCATATCTTGAGGTATTCTTCTTATAGGGAGGTGTTCGTATAAGTAGAGTTTCCGAGGAATACAATATGGTGAACCTCTTTACTAAGTCCCTATCTAAATAAAATTATGGTCATAATGTGGGAGATAGTACACTAAAATTTATTATCAGTTGTCTCTAGTCGAAAAGGGAGTCATTTGTAGTCATTTCCTATGAAACACCTAATTTGTACATTAAATTATTTGTATATATTCAAATAAGTTAATATAAATTAGTAACGTATCTCTTATTTATTTTTCTTTTGTATAATTATATTGTGATAATTTCGTAGAGTAAATGTTACTCTAAAAAGGTAATAATTAGTTCCTCACTGGGATAAGAACTATGAAATTCTTTTATTATATTCCTAACCTTATTAATATGTTCATACGATATCAATTGTTGGGGCATAGATGAAATAAACTATTTGGTGAAAGTACTCATAGGTGGATGAGATTTCATCTCTATAAGTTCATTTTTGGTAGTCTTAAATTTTGGAGATTATGAGGAAATTCCCATCAGTAGGGATTCCACATGTTTTCTATCATTGGATATTCTTTTCTATAGTTTTAAGTAATTATACTTGGACTTTATTATTTTTTAAATATATTTAATGATCGACACACTAAGATTTATTATAGTAAATAGTTAAAAAATCTCAATAAAGATGTGAATGTTGGGTGTGTCCTGAGTGATATTTCATTTCTAAATATTTGATGAAGGATTTATCCATTTAATATTAATAAAATATATTATTCATTATGTCTATTTAAATGAAATGGAATAACAAAATTCAATGGTCATGGTGTATAGATGGCTTCATTTAAGATAGTTAAATAATTATCAATCATATAGGTTCATGGTATGAGAATGAAACATTCTTAAAGATGTATCAATACAAAGAGATTATATTACACAATGAGTGTTTGTATATAGTTTTCAAAAATTCATAATTATGTTCTTCCTATATGGGTGGAATTACATATTACTAGATACTGGTATTGGAGATTTCGGAAGTACGATGAATGACATCGAGGAAGAATCCTATAGGGCCACACACTTAGTGTTTCCAATGATCATTGTTGAAGGAACAAGAAATGTGTCCAAATTTATTTCTCTTGAATGAGTCAGAAATTTATTCTGACACATTATTAAATAAATCGTATGGAACATCATTACATGTTGTGTGTGGAATGACCAGACTAGAACAACAAAATTTAGACAAAATACCATTTCAGACATTTACATTTCATGTAGTCAAAATGTTTTAATGGTTTAAAACACTTTGTCAAATATGGATCATGTAATTATTACATGACACATGTGACTGAGAGATGTGAATCATCGAGGTCACACCGTGTGTAGTTGGTATACACATCATATACCTCATAAATGTTCATCGATGACATGCATTACAATTCATTTTTTGTGTTTCTTAGACACAGGATGATGTTGTTACATGGAGTTTATCTCCTTTATATATCTTGTAAGCCATACCTATCTACACATATTACATGAAATGTCTGACAGAACGTTGTATAATTAATTTTAAGTGGAATGAAAATTAATTGTATGTCTAATCCTAATCAATATGTCTCTTTGTGACATTAACTGATAGAACACACCAGGTGATATGTTGTTAATAATATTCAATTCCTAATTAATTTTTCATATTTAATTTATAACTACCCATCTTGTACAGTTATTATATGTTGTGAACTTGGAATGTATTAAAAGAGTTATATACTACCTAATGTACTTGTTTTTGTGTAACATTTATTAATATTATATACCATATAATTACATGAAACATTTTACACTAAATATATTGTGTGAGTTCATAGTACAAAATGATTACCATACTAGGAAGTTTGGATAGGAAAGTTTCGTGTTTTCTTCATGTATACACTATATAAAAAATAAATTTTAAATATAATTAATTTTTTTAATTTCATTAAATTTATTATGGATTTGAATCTCGATAATTTATTAAAATAAATTAATAATGGATTAATAAATATAATTAATTTATTTGAGAATTTTTTATATTATTTAAGAATTACGAAAATGAACTCCAATTTACTAAATGAATATTCATTGTATATATGGATGATCTTAATCCTTTCCAACATGCATACAGTTTTTATTTGGTTTCATAAAACTATTTCATTGAACTTTTTAAAATTATTTTAATTATCAAATTAAAAATAATGGCCTACATGTAATTCCATGTAATTATTATATATGGACCTGATTGTCCGTGACTTATTTTATGTAGGAATCATAACCATTCCATTAGTTCGCAACAACTTTATGTGAGTAAATAATATGTAAGGATATATTTCCTAGTGCTTTAAGGTTGTTTAAATTAGAGTTAATGTGAAATAAACCTAGGTGATTCATAATGAAAAAATGGAATACTACAACTTGAGAAAAGGTTGACTCAACGATTTTTTTATATACGGTCAATGATTTATTTATCATCTTCTCAACAAAAAATTGTTAGATAAAACTCATTATGATGAAACATATATTATTCTATCTTCTTCATTGTTATTTATTTTATTATATGGAATATTAATCATGATCTAACTGATCATCAATTTGATTAATTTTATTATGAAAATAAAATTAGGGAAAGGGGAAAATAGAAATAAAAATAATGGGAAATTAAAATGAGGAACCATAAGAGAATCACCAAAACTAAGATCCTTAAAATCATTAAGAAGTGTTTGAATACATTTATAGATAATAAAATCATGCATAACTACTTTAGAACCTAGGAAATATGTCGAAATATATCCCCCCACATATGGTGTGGTGAATCTCTAATCCATAGTGGATCATGACACTGCAATCTATGATAGTGTAAAATATAATTCAATGGAAAGGGTGTATCCTAGATTGATATAGAATAATAAATTATGAATCCACATTGATACTAGATTAAAAATATTTTGTAATGATAATGGGGTTAAGATAGAAAATAATGCATGAACTCTATTATTAGTGAATTTCCATAACTATAGTAAGTCAATAAATCCAAAATCATTAATCCCCTGAAATCCATACATCCACCACCTCCACACATGATTCAATGAATATTTAAACCATCTAAGTCGATATTATGTCCCTGAAATGGTGATTTATATTACAACAAATTTATATGTCTTTACTTGTCATGATTTCATTTAGATAATTAGATGGGAATACTAAACCTTGATGAAATATTGGATAATACATTTCATCGTAAGAAAAAATAGAGGTACAATAGTAGGATAACAGAATTATTTAATACATTGTTCTAATGGGTTGGTTATATTGTGGTTGGAATAATTACATATCTCTCAAATCACGCAACATATATCTTTAAATAGATTATTATTATCCTAAAAAACTATAGGATCACTTGTGTTGGTTTAAAAATGATAGTAATAAAATTATCAATTGACTGGAAATTATCATTGGCCTCTAGGAATACATTTAAATGGATTTAGATATAGTGATCCCACTCTCCTTCATAGAACAAGTGAAAAATATATTACAAAATTATAATCTCAATGAAAAATCATTTAGAAAAAACATTAATACCATTATCTATAAATTTAATGTCCACATGCATGAGATGATTAAAAATACACTAAATAAGAAAATTCAACATAACTAGAATTATTATTTTTTATTATTTCCCTAGAATCCTCGATTATTTGAACATGGATTCATTTTGAAAAGGATGATTGGATGAATAAAATATTGGGATATAGAGTTATGATACACACATCAGGTTCTCCAAGAAACTGAATGGTTTCGTTTTTGATCAGTTGATCAATTTTTTTATCAACAACATGGAATGTAGGATACAAGCTCATGTGATTTAAGTTTATGTTATAAACTGGGAACACTTAAAATAATTGGATCTTACTAGTCGATTTTTCTTTCTAGAAATGCATGCAACCCATACAAAGGATATATCTTGATTTAACATGTATGATGGTAAAAGAGTCATATAGAATTTTCCATAGGTGAGATCCATTCATATCCTATTCAATCAACCATTGTAGTGAGGTTTTATACCTTTTAAAAATAAATATTCTCCAAATGTAATTTCTATATAAAAATTTCCATGAGAGTTTAGTTTTCATACACTGCATGGTCTCTTCATTTTATTTAAGATTAGTCTGTTTGTCCTCAAATGGCTTACCATGCATAGACTAACGAGCCTACTGATGTATACCCTTCAACATATCATTCCAAAAGATACTATCTATGTCAATATCTATTCTTATGATGAAAAACCTAGGGATCATATGAAAACTAGGACATGCATTTGGGTGGATGAAAGGGAACTATTCATATGGGAAATCCTACCTCCAAAAAATAGAAAATGACACTTCTAGCTGATAATTATTCAAAAAATTGTTATTGATGATACCTTCAAATCCAAGGTTATGGATCCTTTTATTTGATAAAGGAGATCCCAAATATTCCATTATAAGTTACCTTCTATGAAGATATATATCATCTTCAATGGACTATTCATTACTTCCAAAAAAGTCATCCAAAATATATATACCTATCTATACCACATTGATGATTTGGAAAATACTTATATTGAACAAAGTTAAAATATATTTGAACATCTTAATTGAGTTACTTCTTAAATTTTTGAATAATTCCATGTCATCCACATTGTATAAATCATATATTTCCAAAAAATATATATTTAACTTTTAATGGATGCAAAATCCCTTTATAAATTTTAATTTTTTTAGTTCTTACTAAGTGTATTCTTGGACATGATAAATAAACATGGGGAGAGTTTTAATCCTTGAGGAAAACCCCTAAACAGTTTGAAGAACAAAACCTTCTCCCCATATATGATATAGTAAAATAAGGTAAAGAGATGCAAAAAATATAGGAGGTCCCAAACCCATTAAAATAATATAAAACCACTATAAAATTTCATTGTGACGTTTCATTCCATTCTATCCTATGATTATTATATGAAACCCTTTATCATGATATTAGATCGGATCCCATCCCTATTAAATTTTTATAACATCTCTTGATCCATGAAAATTTCTTCAGAATTATCCTATATTTGAGAAAACCATACATTGAATCCTAGATTTTTAGTGGTAAGATCTTAGATAATATCTTGTTAAGGATGGTTGGATGCATCTTGTTAGAGAAATTACACAATATTATGGGCCAAAATCAAAAAAAAAATTATATAATGGTTAACCTTGTGAATGATAACAAGAACACTTGATGTGGTAACTTGATAATGTGGAAAAACTATGATATAATCCTATACCACTACTATCCAGACGTTCTTATTGAAAACCCAAGACATGACATAGAAGAATCTAGGGAAGCTATCAGGTCCTAAGGAACATTTATTGTTGAATAATTTAATAGAATCAATGATTTCTTCATCCACTGGGTATCATTTCAAAAATATATTATAATAATTAGACATTTAAAGTTTAATTTTATTGAAAAAATGATCATCATCTTATTTTGGTTAGTGTACCTTTCTAAATCCATGATGTGGACCATCTAAGAGGTATATGAAATATGAGGTCACACGTGGTCCAATAGTCTCAATGTCAACACATAAGGAAAAATATTCATGTTTTATGTTAAGAATCACAATGAATGTCTTTTCAATTATTCATTTATGGAAGCATTATATATCACTATATCATTACTCCAGCCATCATTTGAATGATCTATATTATGTCTCCCTCTATTCGTTGAGACATATTAATTCTAAGTGTCTATTTTTAGTGGATATATTAATGAAAATATCATCATACCACCATTCCTAAATCCTTCCATTAAACTAGTTGATCACAGTATAAATATCAAACATATAAGGGATAGGGTATAGCTAGTTATTCAAATATTCTAAAATTTATATCTTCAATCAATATAGTTTTTTCTAAAACATATCACATTCCTACCTTTATAGTGCATAATTCCAAATTTTATAGTCCAATTAAAAGAATTTTTTATACTCCATCCATCATTTGATGAAATAAACACTACTAATATTTACTGGGAAAACATTGATCGGGAGTATTAGCATAGAATTATTGAATAAACACTCATTAATTTATGACAAAAACGTGCATGAGAAACCCATAATTTCATGCAATTTATCTAAAAAATGTCCAAATGACTCAATATTATGCTACATCCTATCTTTTGGATGAACCCCATTAATCTATCCCTATTGAAATCTAGGTACATGAGGTTTATATAAGCCAAATATAATTTAAAATCATCCAAATAATTTCTTTATTAAACTCTTTCCCTTTATTTTACGACTATTCAAAAATCAAATTGATGTTAAAACCTATAAACTATGAATTGGAACTAGGTTTCTAAAAATATAATTCCTTATTGAGTTCTTCACTTTCTCCTACCAAACATTTGGCATATAAAAATGGCATGTGAAAAAAGGATGACAATTCGAATACCTTAGTAGTGATCAAATGATAAGAAGAATTAATAAAGTCAATCTAATTTTAATCATTATAAACGATCTAAATATGATCATTATATACACTATCATGCATGTAGTTATCCAAACTAATAATAAAAGAATAATTTGGTATATATCCCACCTTATGATTTGGTTATAAAATTACATTCAACAAAATGAATTTTCACTTGATCTATTTTGGGAAAAAATAACATTTGGAAAGGAAACATATAACCATGGAATTATATATTATGGTGGTAATCATAGAAAGATAGATGATCAGGTTTTGACACCCATGTAACCATGGTAGCTGTAGGGCAAACACCGATGTATTAGTTGGATATAGAGAAATTTGTCACCCCCCCCCCAAATAAGAGAATATTTTTTTTCATTGTCATCATTTGACCTCATAATGTTGGTGATCAGTGAATAACTTCACCATCTAATGATAGAATCTCAAATTTATTGTGAGAAGAAAAATGTTTTTTTGAGGAAACTGACACATAGTATTGCACATTCATCATGGGGAATAAGGGATAACATTGATCATTCATCACCACACCACCTTTAAAGAATGAAGAAGAATATTAAATAGTTTCCTTGGGAAGAAATATATTAATTACTTTCTACATAAAAAAAATAATAGGAATAAATTTAAACATTATCATTGGGTATCCCATAAAAATATTAATATAATATGGAAATGATGAAAATAGTTGGTTGATAATGAAAGATGTGTTTATGTTATAATTTTTCATATGATCATGGGAATATCAATTATAAACCTGGTGTACTGTTGGTGGATATTTAATAGTAGATAATGGATGAATAACTATGGAATGAAAAATTTTATTATTAAAAACCTCATGAAAATTTCTAGGTGATTCAAATTCACTAAAAAGATAGTGGATTTTGGAAATGGTTCTGAATAAGAAGGAAAACCCTATTAGATATAAACATTTTGAGAGAAACCAATCAGAGGAGTCCCAAAATAATAACATTGGTGGAATAATTTCTCCCATAGTCAGGAAAGAAAATGGAGATTTTCGATTAGAGGGAACATAAAGAAATTCATAAACCTATTAGTGTGGTTTCAATTGACTTTGAATCCTATAATCCAAGATAGAATGTCCTTGGAGATGATAGTGTGTGAAAAATATAATATGTTTGGAATAGTAAATATTTTTCCTGAAATTGGTGTTCAAGAATGAATGATGAAAAATATGGTTTGAAATAGGACACGAAAAATTCGTCTCCACATAGTAACAGTAAACCATAGTGTTTTTTCATCTATATGATAGATTCGTATTCATATAAGAATGATAAAAAATATTTTTCCAATAACCATTAGGATATATTGGGTTAGGAACAATAATTGTATCCATGGAAGATCGATCTATAGATTGGTGGATGATAATTCTCGACCATTGTGTACATTATGGGACCAGTTCAATAAAATAAAATAATTAGGCATAAATATTTTATCCAAACATGGTTAATCAAATTTTAAAAATAAACATAATATTAAAAAGATATTTGAAATTATAAAATAAGGAAATCAATTAATAATATATAAAATCCATCAAAAAATATTAAATCATAATAATCCTTCCATTAGTTTATTTTGAATGGATCTATTGAACTAAGTGTTAGTATAGAATTCTTTAGGAAACTTACTTTAATTGGGGAGTTATTATAAAGGTTTTGGGTTGATATAACCAATTCAAAATCAAGATAAGTATCCCTCACTATAATTAATGTATCATGGAGGTAAGGGTTATGGAATTCCAAGTTAGGGGTTCAGGATTTGGGAGTCCACTCAATGAATATAGGAGTTACGAGGCCATTGTTGGAATGAAAGCCCACCTACATATCTTTGTGTAATTAGTCATGCTGATTCATAGGTTATGAGAAGGTAAATCTACATACTATCTAGTGAAATTTCTACATGATTTGAATCTTTTACTCTAATAGTGAGAGATATTAGAACATGAAAAAATAGTGGGAGGATTAATACTATAATTAAAAAATTTTATCTCACATTTTTTGATATCAAATAATGTACTAAATATATAAATTTATAATGTTTTATAAAAATATCAAATTCATGAACCTTGATATTTGTGCAATAAATACCATATAAATTTAATCTCATCATTGGAAATAACTTCCAGGAGTGGTACATGTACTTGAAATTTTTATTATGCTAAGAATTAAGGTTTTATGTACTAGAAGAACCAATTCTTGATCGAACTAATAAGGAGATGAGTGATGAGGATCTCTCTATCTCTAAGTAAAACATGGATTGATATGATATTTATAATGTTATATTTATAATAAATCTTAGAGGGGGTGGGATCTAAGTTCCTTAAATAATCATTAGGATTAGATATATTCTGAGACATCAGATTATTGGGATTAAGATACCAAAACTATTACACACAAATAGTATACTTTCATCACTCCCTCAAATATTCTTTAGTTTTTTGTGGGAATTTAATTTTAAAATACATTGATAAGACTCTTAAAAATATCATTAATCTCATTCGATATGTTGATAATAACATGTAGCTAGAAAATCCTTCATTTCATATAGTGAATAAGCGTAATGTCAAGGGAAAAAACCTTGGGTAGAAACCAACTCTAAATCCTCTTCATAATGCCCATCCAAGAGAAGGAAGATCAAAGGAAAATAAAGGGAATAAGATTCCATCTATTATGATTGTGGTAAGAATTCCCACTAGAAGAATAATATCACAATAATGTTGAAGTAAGGGGAAGATTTTGGTGCATTCATTGTCGAGTGAAATAAATTTGCTCCTATAAAATGTTTATTATAATAATCATGTGGTTTTAATATTTGTATCAAATTATAAAAACCATGTAGGTTCATAATAGTTTGATTAGGTGTTGTGAGTCTATGATCCACCAATGAAGCTGGACTCACTATAGTGGCCATTGGATACTAGCACCTCACATTGTCAACATGAGGGATATTTGATTTAAATAATTATTATTATTTTTCATATATTACCAAAAACATTACTTGTATTTCCATTTTTGATATGGATGATTTTAATTTAAAATTAGGAAATAAATGTTGATTCTTTTAAAAATAAATCATTTATTATGGTATGATTCATTTGAATAAAAGTCATTAGGTGTTGGATTTTACCAACTAAGTAACGTTAATCAAGTAACACCCCGACATTTTAGAGTTAATTTCCCTTTAAATAAATACTATCACAAATTTATTTTTTCAATATGAAACAATGATCTAAAACACACTGGGATCTATTTTATTCATATAAACAATTTAAAAAAAGTACAAAGAACCATATATCACTTAAGATGGTATATTAAATCAATTAAAATATCATATATTAAAAGGGTTATATAAATTAATACAATTAATATCACAAAAATCACCATTATAAGAACTAAACCTTTGATGAAGATAACAAATTATAAAAGGAGACAGAATAATGAGGAATGTAAAGTGATACCTAAGAAGTGAGAATTTAATGAATGAGTATTTCAAGACTATATATAGGAAGTATTCTGACCATTATAAATATGGTTATTGGATATAAAGGTATCTTATAAGTATACTAATGTTTTTTATTTTTAGTAATGAATTTAAATATTATATTTTATAATTAATAAAAATTGAAACAAAAAAATATTTTATTTAATAAAAATATTTTATTATAAAATATTTTTATTCATTAAAAATATTATTATCAAAAAATTATATATTAATAGATTTATTAAATTAAATTATTGTAATATAAATTTTTAATTTTAATTATATTTGTGTTAAGATCCATTAATATAAAAGTGATATTTTTCAAAGAACTAATTTTATAAAATCATTGGGTATTTTTATCTTAATAAAATATATAATTACTAAACAATTATTTTAAGAAATGTATTGATAATATAAAAAAATTAATTAAAATAAATCCCATTGTTATTAATAGGAAAATAATATGAATAAATTCAATTTATTCTTAAAAATTAATTTTACTAAAAATTATCTTTTAAGCACTATCTATTTTTTAATTTACAAGAATATATATATTTTGGTAAATAATGATAAACATAAGTTTAAATGGTAATAATAGATTAAATAAATGTTATTTTTTAATTGATATAAAAAATTATTTAGAATTGTTAATAATTTAAAAATTCATTGTACCTATAAAACATATCATTATTGTATTTTATATTTCTTATTAGAAGTAAAATTCCAAATTTTTTGGAATTTGAATTTGAAAAAATGAACTAATTTTATTCATTAAAAATAAAAAAAATTATCATAGAATTAATGTTTTTCATGATTTATATAAAGTCCGCACATCAGTGTGGTGAAATGTCTTTCTTTCCCTCCATTCCAACTTTTTAAAGGAAGGAGACTCTTATTATCAGTGTTGGTGACATTGGATCCATAATTGAAAAAATATAATGTTATGTTAGTTCATTCTTCTATGGATTCTTCCTTGGATATCATTTCCTAATCTAGGTCTCCCTCATATAATTGGGTCATGTTTTTGAAACTCATTCTCAGTTATATCTTGAGGTGGATGGTGGTTATTTATTCTACATTTATCTCAGCTGGGAAGTGACTTGTGGTCAGAGTGGATGGTAATGATAGAAATTTCTGAGAATCATGAAACATTTGTTGTGTAGGGAATATGTATAAATTATTCCCATATATGAAGTAATAGGTATATCTCATATGGGGAATCTAAGTTGTGTAACCCAAGTTCTCTCGTACTGTCCATGATGTGGTTGATAGTAGGAGGATAACTATAGAAAGTATATTAACCTATGGTACCCCATATTTATTGTATGGGGTAGAGATTCTAGATGAGGTCACATATTTAATTTCTTGAGAGGAAACATTTTTAATATGTTTAACATATTTTTTGTATAGTTTTGTCACATGATTAATATCTTGTAGGGATAGGTGGTTTATTAGTTTAATGCTTTGTGGGGACTGATAGGTCATAGGTTTAACATCTTGTGGTGAAATGTTTTTGGATTTTAGTGTGTTTCAGTATTGAATATTATCACACATTTATGTTTTTTTATTACATAGATGATACATGAAGACATAATGGGAATGTTAGGGAATTATTATTAAACCACTAGGAGGTACACCAAATGTGGTAGGATATCAAGATTGAACCTCATAGAGGTGTCCCATATAAATTTTTTTTACGAAATATGGATCAAATTCCATGTAGCTAAAGTGCATAGATTAATGTCATGTAATAGGTAAAGTCTATTTATTTTAATGTCATGAGGTAAGGATGTTCATGTTATGGAAGGGGAGAAAACAAGATATTATGTGGGGCTTTCACCTAAGGGTTCCCTAGGAGAAGGGGTTTAATATATGGGTCATCATGTGTTCATCAAAAAAAGTTGGAGGTGAGGTGCCATCCCATGAAAATCATACACAGGGCATGGTATGTTCATCTCAAAGGATAAGTTCATAGTTTAGCATCACATGTTGAAGATTTTGTCATACATTTTAACTTCATAAGACATAGATGTTGGTCTAAGTAGTTTAACATCTTACAACTCGTACATGGATGTGGATTAGGCATGGGGTTACCCAGTGTCTACTACGAGATACATTAGTGTGATTGGGGATTATATAGGTAAAATTCCCATGTGATATAATGGATAATTAAATATTTAGTATGGTATTGTGTGTGGAAACATCCTGGGTACTTCTAGAAGAAACGATTATGGGGTTTGGGGTAATGCATGAAAGATGTCTTGGTTTTTCTAGGAGTAGCGATAATGTGAATGGGGAATACATGTTGGAGATTCCAAGGTACTGCTTGGAGAAATATTGATGTGTCTTGCACTAATTCATAGAATATAACTTGGTGATAATAAGAGAAATGATGGTATTAATGGGTCTTACATAGTTTTCTGCCAAAGTTTTTCTATATAGTAGTAATGGTATGAAAGGATCTTATGAAACTAGGCTGACAAAGGGCTTCTATGAGCTATAATGGGGGTATTTACACATTCTTATAACATAAGGAATCATGTTCTCATCATATGAGGCATCCTATGTTTATTACTAAGGGCATCCCATGTTCGTTTTATAGGGTAAGGCCACATTTTAACATCAAATACAAGGATGTTGTGATAGGGGATTAGACATTGACCTTCCCCTTCTTTCTTCCTCATGTCTGGTATCGAGGTAATATTCACCTACTGATGGGTCATGTAATATTATTAGTGGAATACACCATAGATGTATTCTCATGGGGGATACTTGTGATCATTAGGGATATTTCAAGGGTCTTTCATGTTGGGGACACCGATTCTTCTTCATCAAGTCAATTTTTATGAGAACCTCAGTATGTTGATTGATAGAGGAATATAATTTGGGATTAAACCTTAGGAGGGGTCCCATTTTTTCTTTCTTGTGGTCATGTCGTGATCATTACATTAGGAATATTACACACAGATGATAAGAAATATCATTATTCTCGTAGGATGGATCCTATTCTCCTCAAATAGTTTATACTACAGTTTAATTTAATGTTATTAGGACCAATAGGTCAAAGATTATAATAAATGGTTGGAGTGGGACTTATGTTGAAGTGGCCCCATTTAGGTTTAATTTGGAATAGTAGTCAGGGTGTGGGATTTCAATAATTTCTTGAGGACTTTTTTAACACAAGGTATTCGGGGAAACACGAAGTACCATCTCAACTAGTGGACTAGTTAATATACAAAGAGGAAAAACTCAATTGAAGATGTTTTTTGGAGTCATAATTAGTATGTTGACCCATGGTCATACATGGTATAGGAGGTTGGGTGGTATACATTAAAACCAAAAAATTTCCCTAGTTTTTCTAGAAAAATTCATAGTTTGAATCTCTATTTTTAAAAGGGGATAGTGGAATTATCTAATGTTTTGAAGCCGAAAATAGATCATGAGTTTGGGTGTGGGTGCACAACCCCCCCCCCCCCATTATGGGCTAGAAGGTAGACATCAAATGTAACATCCCAAGCAAATAAAGAATAAGGCATATTTCATATTTATTAATATTTGTGAATTAACTATTAACTTTACTTTAAAGGGGTTTCTATGTTCGATAGCGTACTTGATACGCAAAAACGGGTTTCTTTAAAATCTTATGTTGGACACTAATAATAAAATATTATTATTTTAAATGGAAGTTAAATCCTCGCTGTTGTATTGGAGGGAATGAACAAAACCAACTAAAATGTGATTATACATGTTTGTTATATGTATTTACTTTTATCCAATAAAGGTTAGAGGCTTAAAATGTGAATGAATCTAATTTTTAGTATAATTTACATTAAAAGGACGATTTACCGCCTTTTAATGGAGAACCCTCTTTAAATCTAGTTTTGGTCATTTTTTATGTTCTATTTGACCAAATAAAATTCTTATTTTGATTTGGGACATTAAATTTTACTTTGGGTAATTTTTTGGTATTTTTCGGATAAAGTTCATTTTTTTAATGAATAGTTGAAAATATTGTATTTTAATTCAAAAGTGCCTTTTAATCAAATTTATTTATATGGTTAAATTATCTTTTTACTTGGATTTAAAGTGTAATTATAATATATTTTTACCATTTAATCTAATGTTGGTCATTAGAATTAATTTCACTTTCGAATTCGACATAAACAAGTGTCAATCTTTTGATAATTATTGTTTCTTAAAAAACTCTATTTGTTTTAACAACGGGAATTAATTTTTAATTTAATTATTGACACTTTCATGTATCTAATTTTGAAAAAGAAGCATCATTTTTGAATTCTGAATATCAAATAAAGCTTAGGCTGAATTTTTGGTATTTTCTTGAAAAACTTCAATTTTTGATGAATAGTGAAACCACTTAGTAGAAGTTAAAAAAACTAATTTTTTCATTTAAATAAAATTTTACCACTTCTGTGAATTTAATTTCAAAAATAATAATTACATGTATGTTATCAAGAAGTAAAATTTGGTTCAATAAGATGAAAATAATTTTTGGTGAACAGTATCTTTTGACTTTTATTTACCACGGTTAAATGAAAATAAGGTAATTCAAGGTAAAAAGAATACTATAATAATTCAAAATTACCTTATTACTTTCCACACCTTATTTTTTTAGTCATTAATTACCATGGGAATGTTTGGGTCGATTTTGGGTCCTCATTGAGCCACTTGGGAGTGATAATGACAATTTAAATTAATTAACTTAAAGTAAAGGCAAAAATTACAAAAGCAAATATCTTTTAGTAAATTAATTTTTAGAAGAGGTAATATAAATTATCTTTTAGACTATAAATATTAATTGGAAAACTAAAATAAATTTCTATATCATGGTGTTTTTGTTATAATTTTTAGACATAAAATAATTAAAATTATTTATGGCACAATAATGATGCAGTGTTTACCTCATTAATAAATCCTTTAAATAAATAATATTATAATGACTAAAATATTATCCAAAACCTTTCCAATTAATATTGGATGATTTTATTTCGACCATGAGTCATCTTATAGTCGTCTCTATTGATTTTTGGATAATTATAAACTGAATATCATTATATAATAAAATAATTTTTTCACAGTTCTCTAAAAATCCCCTCCTCCCCCTTATAAAAAGAAACCACTTTTAAGAAATTCCTCACACCTCTAAAGCCATTTGGATCGTCCAAAATCTTCCCAATTAATCTCACTACATCCCTTTCCTCCACCAAGAGGCCTTTACTTAAGCATAAGGCACTTAAAAATGTCCTTTGGATCAAACCAAAGGGAGTTACCCAAATTAAAGGTAATAGTTTCTCTTAATTTGTTTTCTTTTATTTTACTTCTCCAACCCCTAAACTCTTTGTATTCATTTATTCTATAACAACACCAGTATCATTAATATTCTAGGATGTTTTTATGAGAATTATTCATACTACACTTACACACACCTCCATATAATGGGTGAAGAACATAATGTTTTCTGTTGATGGAAAACTAACGCCTCATGAAACGATGATTGTTCAATTACCTCTTAAAACCTCTCATGGTGGCCATTATGATGGAAATGTATTCATATATGATATATATTATGTTTATTTTTTCTTTATTCTTATTTAATTTCTATTTATATCATTCCTTTATGGTTTCCATTATGGGTAAACGCGATAATCTCATTAGAGCAAGTGCGGACTACCGCCCCCTTAAAGTGATATGAATCGTTAATTCAATATATGGGATGTATAAAGGATGGTGTTAATGATATTATATATGAAATTATACTTGAATTATAATATACCTATGTATTATTAAGTTTTAATTCCATTAAAATAAGAAATATAAATGAAAGTAGCGTTCATGCATACGTACGGCTTACCGTCTCCATGAATGGTGTATTTCATTTCTTACCTATAAATATTATATACTATTATGAATACATGTATATACCGGATTTATATGATATATATGATATCTAGATCGTGAATATAATTCTGGATATAATTAAACTTTGACCACATGAACAACATGTAATTATAAGAAGTCCATTTTTGACTCAAGTACCAAATATCGACAAAACAAACAATATTAACACAAATGATTACATATTGTTTATAACATGGTAATAAGTGATATAAAAGGAAAAATAAACTTGAAAAATTTTCTTAAGCAAGTATAAATTGACTTTATTTTATTATTCAAGAGATTAAAGAATGATAGAGTCAAGTCAGACACGAGGTAAGGGATTTTCTTATCTCACTATTAATTCCATGAGATTTCCATTATTTGCCACTTATTTATTTCATGTGGTGTATTGTGTACTGAAATTTGATATATATTATCATGATTATATATATATTCATGGTATTCTGATAATAAGTTGGTGGTTATTAACTTTTGGTCATACGACTCAATTAATTACAATGTGGTAAGGGATTTTCTTATCCCACTTTTAATTCCGTGAGATTTCTATTGTTCGCCACTTATTAATTGCATATGGTGTATTGTGTACTTCAATTTGATATATATTATCACTATTATCAATATATTAATTGTACTCTGTGATTAATTTGGTTTTTATTAACATTTTGTCATACGACTCAGTTGATTACAATGTGGTAAATGGTTTCATCTCACTTTTTATTCCCGTGAGATTCATGCTATATTTTCCACTATTTCCATTTTTCTGGTGTATTTACTGACCATTATGGTACTATTTTTGTAATATACTTTCATTTATTAGTATTTACGTCTTCATTGTATAATCCTTCTTTCATGTGGGATATGTTTTGTAAGTTACCAAATCAGTAAGGGAATCTTTAACCCTCCTGTTTTTTAAATGTCTTCTTGTTGTAATGTCTTTTAACATATATATTATTATGTTGGGATATGTTATTTTTATATCATTAATGATGTAAAATTTATGTACAAGTGATGATATAACCTTTTTATCTCATCAACTCATTTTCTGATTTTTAAAGTGATGTTGTTATGCTGTCGAATTTTTATAAGGGAACCTCTTAACCCAATTTCAATTCTTTGGGTTCAACTTGTACTTTATGAATATGTTGTTCTATGAATATGTGTGAATGACCTATGATTTCTTTACACATAATATCCACTTATATTGGGTGTATTTATATTTGTTACACATAATTATGTGATTTATTTATCCTTAATTTAAAGATATCATCTTTATAAGGGATTTCATCTCAATTTTCATTTCCACAAGGACATCATTGTTGTTATGCACCAATTCAATCTTATATGGTGTATATACTTTCCTTTGACATATTATATCATGAATCCCATTATTCTCATGATATTATAAAGTTATGATTCAATTTTATTCCACAATTATTGGTATTCAAGAGTCTCTCATATTTTTAAAAACTCTTTAACTAAAATATCATTTTAAATGTTTTAAAGATTTATTTTCTAAATATTTATCATTAATTTCTATGTTTTCAAAATGGTTTTACAAATATATTTATATGGGACATAATTTTTTTCAAATGGTAATTAATATAAAATCTTCAATGTGTTATGAGACACTTTGATTCAAAAATCTATTTTTAAATGGTTTTGAAAATGATTTGATAAAGCATTGTTTATTTCAATATCTTAATTTGATATATTTTAATGTGGAAATGTTATCCATCCTTTATAATTGTGTTATTTGTTATGATTATGTTATGGTTATTGGGAATTGTTTACGTATATGGGTGGTTCCATGATAAACCTATGGCGGGTGAGCCTGAGATAGCTCTCCAATGCATTGGGTAAAATGAAGGAGGTAAACGTGATGTTTCTCCTTAGAGATTTAGGGAATATACTGTGATGAGTATTACAAGTGTAACTCCATATGTAGCTGTGATAGCTACAATGTAAGTTTGATATGGATGCCATATGTAACCTTTATGATTTATGATTTGTGTGTGTTATTCATAAATCTTATGATTTCGTAAGGTATGTTATGATTGAAAAGTATGGTTTCATTGATTTTTATTTATTGATGGGATAATGTTTTCCTTCTTTATTTTATAACCCTTTTCGAGCTTTTTATACTCATCCCATGTTTTTGAAATGATTTCCACAGGACTTAAAGATGAATAGGTTCAAGGATGGGATCAAGGAAAAGTCAAGCTGTTAAAAACATCGAACAAGACATGTTTCTTTTTAAGAGTTTTTATTTTATGAAAAAAAAAGGTTACTGAGTAGTAGTGTCTAAATGTAATATTCAAGTTGTTATGTAATAGTTATGGAATAATTCTCTAAAACTCTAAACCTGAAAATATCCTCAATGTGAATTATTCATTTAATTAAATATTATGTAAGGTCTAAGGCCAGGTCCTTATAGTTGGTATTAGAGTTCGGTTTAGATAACTTTAGAGGTTAGGGTGATCTTTAACCAAATAACATTACCATAATTGTTAGGATTTTAGAAAGAGTCGTATTTATTTTAGATAATGTGAATGAGTTTAAGATAATATGAATAAGTATATCTAAGTATTTACCCTCCTCATAAGATATTATATAATGATTTTAATGATATACTCATACTTACCTTTTTGGTTTTAGTAAATGGCTGGATCTAGCAGGCATCAAAGTAACAGTGGATGTGAAGAAAACTATGATGGTTTTCTGAATGATCAATTTAATGAAATGGGAGGTGCAATGAGAACTCTTTTGGTTATTCTCAAGAAACTATCTGGAGTCATGATTGACCACATGAACCTTTTTTATTTTTATAAGGCATCGTATATGCGATAAACAAATCCCCATTGATGTTCAGGTAATAATCATAAAGGTATGTATGTTCAAAAACCCATGTGTCAAGGATGTGGAAAGAAACACCTAGGAAAATTATTCAAAGGGATTGGAAGATGCTATATATGTGGAAATGCAGGTCATAAATCAAGAACCTGTCATGGAAAAAGGAAGCATCCAGTTGACTCTAGGATAGGGAAAGATGTTCTTTCAAAGGGAACAATTGAATGATTTAAATGTGGTGTGCATAGGCATTATAAAAACACATGTCCTACAAAGAAGTTTCAGGAATGTGATCACCAGGATCATAAAAATATTTTTTTACCAATACCAAATTCCATTCTGATTTAGGATGAAGAAACTGAAAATTCCCAATGAAAGGTATGGATTATTTCTTAACATATGTTTGATATTATTGAATATTAGGATATGATTCATGATTTTGTTTGCAGGAAAGAAGTCTTTTAGAATTAGTTGAAAATGAATGGTTAATGGATCATGAAGAATTTTGAATGAGTAAGAAGTCAACATATAAGGGATTTAAGAGTTATGGTAGATTTTAGGATGGTGAAATGCATAAAATTATTAAGGCTCTTTTGATGATGGGAATTAAATTAGAATAATTTTTATAGTATGTGTAACCCTAAAGTTTGATATATGAAAATTTTATTCAAGGAATAACTATCTTTTCTTTTGTCTATATTGTTATAAAGAACTATTTGGGTTTATATGATCCTTGAATTTGAGGAAATTATAGGTTAATACATTTTTGGGATGCAAAAAGAAATTTATTAGATAACCTTCAGGGTTAAAATATGTTATGTTTATTTTTGATAAATTTATCTCTTTTTTTGAATGCTATAATATTATATAGTTTTCAAAAAAGGACAACACACAGACCACGTGACAACCCGTCTCTTCAGAAAAAGCTGTGGGAATAGAACCCACAACCAAATTATGATTGGGATTTATCACCTACCACTGGACTATGTGAAGTCCTGGGTTATTATGACAAATTCTTTTTAGTTTGATGATTTTATGAATCAATAACAAGTTGGTTTTAGTATATCTTTAAAAATGATTAACCTAACATGGAGAATATGTTGTTAGGTTAATTACTTTTCAATATAAGACAATAAGAGTTACTGATGTTATTTGGAGATAAATGTTAAGATTTATCTTGGAACACTATGTGATTAAATCCTACTGAGATTTGGGTCTCAATCTTAGTTTGAATTTCATTGATTAATTTTAGGGATAGTTTCATATTGATTGTTCTTTGTTGATCTTTGGGTTTTGTTTGACAAATTTTAGATATTTAGGGTAGTTTTTCTTCTTGTAAAAGATTTTGTTTTTTGGGTATTATCTGATCCCACACTAAATTTTTTGGTTTTAGTTAATGTCTAAAGACAAGGGAAATATATAGTTCTTTTTTCTGGATTATGTGATTCTCAAGTAGATGATTCTCGTGCTTTTTATGTGACCATGTATTTTAGAATGCTCTTTGTTTGGAGAAAAGATTATTTTTTGGTAGAAACTTATTAAAGGATGAAACTCTACTTGAAGGTAACTATATTCCCTTATGTTATTATTCTATGTTGTAAATTAATTCCACCAAATTATGCAATGTAATGTAAAACAAAAATGTTTTTGGTTTACATAGCCTACTGGGTAATGAAAATTGTTTAACCCATCACATGCTTGTGATTTTTCGATGGTTAACTTTCTTCTAAACATGTTTTCTATCACCCTCCATCAGAACTTGACCAATTGTTTTCTCTTCCATATCCATATTTTCCTACATGGTATCCTAGTATGGGTTATCTTGGATGACCATTGTGCTTCACTTTCGTTCTTTTAAAGTGATAGTTTTACTGACTCTTTTTCCAACGTGGGACTCTCACTAATGTTTCCGAGCCCATTTTTTTAAATTGCGAGGACGTAATTCCAAAACGAGGGGAAGGATGTAACATACCAGGTAAATAAATAATAAGGCATATTTCATATTTATTAATATTTTTTAATTAAAAATTAATTTTACTTTCAAGGGGTTTCTATGTTCGCTAGTTTATCTGATATGCAACAATGGGTTTCATTAAAATCTTACGTTGTGCACTAATAATAAAATATTATTATTTTAAATGGAAGTTAACTCCTAGCTGTTGTATTGGTGGGAATGAACAAAACCAACTAAAATGTGATTATACATGTTTTTTAGATGTATTTACTTTTATCCAATAAATGTTAGAGATTTAAAATGTGAATGAATCTAATTTTTAGCATAATTTACATTAAAATGTCGATTTACTGCCTTTTAATGGTGAAGCATATTTAAATATAGTTTTGGTAATTTTTACATTTTCTATTTGACAAAATAAAATTCTTATTTTTATATGGTACATAAAATTTTACTTTGGGTAATTTTTTGGTATTTTTCGGATAATGTCCATTTTTTAATAAGTAGTGGAAACTATTATATTTTAATTCAAAAGTGCATTTTAATATAATTTATTTATATGGTTAGATAATATTTTATAATTGGTTTTAATGTTTAATTAGAATATATTTTAACAATTTAATCCAATTTTGGTCATTGGAATTAATTTCACATTAAAATTCGACATAAACAAGTGACATTCTTTTGATAGTTATTATTTCTTAAAAACACGCTTTTTGTTCTAACAATAAGAATTAATTTTAAAATTAATTAACGAAAATTTTATGTTTTTAAATTGGAAAAATAAACATAATTTTTGAATTTTTAATATCAAATAAATCTTTGGCTGAATTTTTAGTATTTTTCAGAAAAATGTCAATTTTTTATGAATAGTGAAAGCACTTGGTAGTAGTTAAAAAAACTGACTTTTTGCTTTAAATGAAATTTTACCACTTCTGTGAATTGAATTTAGAAAATCCGACATAAATGGTATTTATCAATAAGTAAAATTCAGTTCAATAAGATGAAAATAATTTTTGGTGAATAGCAACTTTTGACTTTTATTTACTGCGGTTAAAGGTAAATAAGGTAATTCAAGGTTAAAATAATATTATAATAATTCAAAATTGCCTTAACACTTGTCCAAACCTTATTGGTTGAGTCATTAACGACCATGGTCATCTTTGGGTTGATTTTGGGACCCCATTCAGCCACTTGGGAGTGATAATGACAATTTAGATTAATTAACTTAAAGTAAAGGCAAAAATGACAAAATCAAATATCTTTTAGTGAATTAATATTTAGAAGAGGTTATATAAATTATCTTTTAGACTATAAATATTCATTGGATTGATAAAAATATTTCATATAACATGGTATTTTTGTTATAATTTTTAGACATCAAATAAGTTAAATTAATTATGACACAATAATGATGCAGTGGTTACGTCATTAATAAAGCATTTAAAAAATAAGATTATAATGACTAAACTATTTTCCAAATACTTTACAACTCTTATTGGATGATTTGATTTCTACTATGAGTCAACTTATCTTCGACTCTAATGTTTTTTATACCATTAACAAGTGAATATAAATATATAATAAAATAATGTTTTCACACATTCATAAAAGGGCCATCCTCCCCCTTATAAAAAGAGACCACTTATAAACAATTCCTCTCACCTATCAAGCCATTTTGATTATCCAATCTCTACCCAATAAATCTCCCTACATACCTCTCCTCCACCTAGAATCACTACTTTATGCATAATGCACTTAAAGAAGTCCTTTGGTTCAAACCAAAGGGAGTTACCCAAATTAAAGGTAACGGTTTCTCTTAATTTGTTTTATTTTATTTTACTTCTCAAACACCTATACTCTTTTTATTCCTTTATTTTGTAACAACGCCAGTATCCTAAATATACTAGAATGTTTTTATGAGATTTATTCTAACTAAACTTACACACACCTCCATCTAATGGGTGAAGAACATAATGTTTCTGTGGATGGAAAACTAACGTCTCACGAAACGATGATTGTTCAATTACCTCTAACCACCTCTCATGGTGGACATTATGATGGAACTGTATTTATATATGATATATATTATTTTTATGTTTTATTTATTCTTATATAATTTCTATTTATAGCATGCCATTGTGGTTTCCATTTTGGGTAAACACGATATTCTCATTAGAGGAAGTGCGGACTACTACCCCCTCAAAGTGATATGACTCGTTAATTCCATATTTGGGACGTATAAAGGATGGATATAATGATATAATATATTAAATTATACTATAATTATAATATACCGATGTATTATTATGTTTTAATTCCATTAAAATAAGAAATAGAAATGAAAGTAGCATTCATGTGTACGTACGGCTTACTATCTCCATGAAAGGTGCATTTCATTTCATTCCTCTAAATGTTATGTACTATTATAAATACATTTATATATTAGATATATATGATATATATGATACAAAAATCAAGAATATAATTCTGTATATAATGAACCATTAAACACTTTAACAACATGTAATTATAAGAAGTCCCTTTTTGACTCAAGTACCAAATATCAACAAAACGAACATTATTAACTTAAATGATTACATAATGATTATAACATGGTAATAAGTAATATAAAGGGATTAAAAAACATAAAAAAGGTTCTTAATAAAGTATAAATAAACTTTAGTTTATTATTCAGGAGATTAAAGAATGATCGAGTCAAGTCGGACACAAGGTAAGGGATTTTCTTATCTCACTTTTAATTCCATGAGATTTCCATTGTTCACCACTTATTTATTTCTTGTGGTGTATTTTATACTGCCAATTGATATATATTTTAATGATTATATTTATATTCATGGTATTATGTGAGTAATTTGGTGGTTATTAACTTTTGGTCATACGGATCGATTAATTACAACGTGGTAAGGGATTTTCTTATATCACTTTTAATTCTGTGAGATTTCCATTGTTCGCAACTTATTCATTGCATGTGGTGTATTTTGTACTGAAATTTGATATATATTATCATGATTCTCAATATATTCATGGTACTCTATGATTAGTCTGGTGGTTATTATCTTTTGGTCATTCGACTCAGTTGATTACATTATGGTAAAGGGTTTCATCTAACTTTTTATTCCCATGACATTCATGCTATATTTTCCATTATTTACTTTTGTGTGGTGTATGTTCTGCCCATGATTTTACTATTTTTGTAATATACATTCATTTATGAGTATTTAAATATTCATTTTATGATCCTTCTTTCATGTGGCGTATGTTTTGCAAGTTACCAAACCGGTAAGGGAATCATTTACCCTCCACTTTTTTAAAAGACTTCTTTTTGTTATGTCTTTCAACCTATATATTACTATGATACGATATGTTATTTTATATCCTTATTTATGTAAATTTATCTCCAAGTTATGATATACCTTTTTTATCTCATCTTCTCATTTTATGAATTTTAAAGTGACGTCGTTATGCTGTCGAATTTTTAAAAGGGAACTTCTTAACCCAATTTCAATTCTTTGGGATCAACTTGTACTTCTTAAATATGTCGTTCTTTGAATATGTGTGAATGAACTCTGATTTTTTTAAACTTATTATCCACTTATATTTGGAGAATTTATATTTTTCACACATAATTATGTGATTGATTTATCATTAATTTAAGGATACCATCTTTATAAGGGATTTCATCTCAATTTACATTTCCACAGAGAATTCATTGTCGTTATGCACCAATTCACTCTTATATGTTGTATATAATATCCTCGGACATATTATATCATGAATACCATTATTCTCATGATATTATAAAGTTCTGAATCAGTGTTATTCCAAAATTATTGGTATTCAAGAGTCTCTCATTTTGTTAAAAACTCTTTAACTAATATATTGTTTTAAATGTTTTAAAGATTTATTCTTCTAAATATTTATCATTAATTTACATGTTTTAAAAATGGATTAATGTATTTATTTATATGGAAATTAATGTTTTCAAATGATAATTCATTTAAAAGCTTCAAAGTGGTATGAGACACTTTTATTCAAAAATATCTTTTTAAATGTTTTTGAAAATGATTTGATAATGCATTGTTTATTTCAATATATTGATTTGATATATTATAATGTGGAAATGTTATCCTTCCTTTGAAATTGTGTTATGTGTTATGATTATGTTATGGTTATTAGGAATTTTTTACATATATGGGTGGTTCTGTGATAAACCTCCGGCGGATGAGCCTGAGATAGCTCTCCAATACACTGGGTAACGTGATAGAGGTAAACGTGATGTTTCTCCTATGATATTTAGGGAATATAATATGACGGGTATTCCAAGTGTAACACCCTATGTAGCTATAATAGCTACAATGTATGTTTGATATGGATGCCATAATTAACCTTTTATGATTTATGATTTTTGTTTGTTATTCATAAATCTTATGATTTCATAAGGTATGTTATGATTGAAAAGTATGGTTTCATTGATTTGTATTTATTGATAGGATAATGTTTTCCTTCCTTATTTTATAACCCTTACTGAGCTTTTTATGCTCATCCCATGTTTTTGAAATGCTTTTCACATGACTTAAATATGAATTGGGTCAAGGATGGGATCATGGAAAAGTCATTCTGTCTAAAACATGGGACTAGACATGTTTCTTTTTAAGAGTTTTTATTTTATGAAAAAATGGATACTGAGTAGTAGTGTCTACTTGTAATATTAAAGTTGTAATGTAATATTTATGGCCTAATTATCTAAAACTATAATCCTGAAAATATCCTCAATGTGAATTATTCATTGAATTCAATATTATTTAAGGTTTAAGGCCGGGTTCGTACATCAAAGCCGTATTTCACACAACTATTCACTATTTCATGTAATAGTGCACTTGTTTTAGAAAAAATTTCATGATTGCATGAAAATGTGTTCTCTTAATGCATGACCTATAAGAATTATGAGATTTAGTCTTTTCTCAATAATATCACTAACTAACTATTTTTAGAATTCTTACATTGAATGACCATAACATTAGATTCATGAGTATAATTCAACTCTATTACTTGTAAAATTAATTCTTTAAAGAATTATTGGTAAATGGATAATGTTATAAAATATATATTCTATTATTAGATTCAGTTTTAGTGTCAATAACCCTCAAAATAGGGTCTAAAAAATATGAGTAGGGTGTTGTGGAAAAGATTATGATAATAGCATTAAGAAACACATCATACCCTGAGGTATAATGTATCTATATCATGTTGGTGAAATAACCAACCAAAATATATAAACCCATGTGTGCCATTATCAATGTGAGAAATAAGATATAATGGAATATCATTCACTTTCACTATAGTGTCATTAAAGTGATAAGGGTTTGGGATTGGAATGATTCATTGACCATTTGAAGTGTCCTGGATATGATTAAATTAATAAGAGAGAGAGAGACTATGTGTATAAAAAGTTGTTTCCCAATGTGTGAGAGATCACGAGATGGGTAACACAAGGGGCATTGAATTCAACCCGAACAAAGGGAAAGGATAAAGAATGTAAATAAAGAACCTAGGAACAAGAATAATATGGAGTGACAGTATGATGGAACATGACTACTGGTCGTGATTGAAATAAATATTTGGTTATCTTACTATTAATGGGGGTTAAAATATGGGTCAACGGTTGGAAATGATTGTAACACACTACCTACAAAATTTCATAAAAAATTATTTGGAGCTTGTGCCAAGGATAATAGGTGAGTAGGGTGGCATGCACTATTGCTATTATGGGGGCCCATTAAACCATGGAGAATAGGGGGATTCCAAATCATGGAAGACACAAATCATGGGTTTAATAAAGTTAATATTAATTTTACCCTATTTAATTAAATTCGTATTATCCTAAGATTGCACCACAGTGGAAAACCCTAGGGTTGATCACAAGGAGGCCTCTTACAACACACTATCATTCTATCTTCACTATTATAAACTATCTAAAATAGAACTAATGTATATAGTAATATATATGGGGGTTTTATTATGAAAATAGATTTAATAATATATAAGGTAATTAAAATTCAAACCCAAATAAAAATAAAAAAGACAAAATGATGTCAACAGAGGAAATTCACTATTCTTTGGGTTTTATGGTGGTATTATCCTTATTATTCAAAATATGTATCATTGTTTTATTCAATTTGGAGAACAAGACCTAATACTCCACACCATCTCATTCAAATGGTATTAACCTACATAGATACCTTTTCATGTAGGAGTAATCTCTTCCCCATCAATACCCAATCCAAATACCACTATTTTAATGAATTAGTTATCAATTATAAGGAAAATGAGGTAATGAGGAGGAGGAATAAATTAGTAGAAAAAGTGGGGAGAAATCTCCAAAAAATAATTTTAAATAATAATTAATCCTTATAATAAAACATTTTAAATAACAAAATTACAATAAACTCAAATTCCACAACTTCCCCCTTGAGAAACTATGATTATTAGTTCACCACAAACATGAAGTTTAAAAGAATCATGATGTGAGAAACATGTAAAATAAATAAAATTGGAGAATAAGATAAATAGATAGAATAATAAGAAATAAAAACTAATATATATTACAAACATGATTAAAAATTATATAAAAAACTCCACCTTAGTCCCCTTAAAATTTATATATGTCGAAATGTGAGAAGAGATACATATTTATAGGGAGAAGGGTGAATAATTCTCACTCAAAAATTTATCTCCAAATTTTTCAATGTTGATATCCCATTAAAATTTAAAATATAAAATAGGTGTCTTCATGAATTCCATTCCATAATTTCTCTTTCATTCACTCTAAAAATTTGAGCATCATTTACTTCCATATATAGAAGTTATTGAATAATTACTAATATTCACTTCTTCTGGACGAACATTTCATTATTTTTCTTCCAATGTATAACATATAATGGCCCTATTAATGAGTTTAAATCAATATAAAATAATTTTACAAAGTGATTTTATATTTCATGTTTCTCTTAGATTTTTAATCACTTCAATTAGAGGGGAGTATCCCCAATTATGCTTCCATTACATGGGTAAGGTTCATGTTGTTTGTACGAAAAACTGTTCATCTTGATTGAAGTGTATGGGCTTTAAATGTTTGAATCAGATCATGGATCCAAAGATACAATTAGTGAAAATAAATCAATCAATACATCAACAAAAAGAATCACAAAAATTTTAATTATATTTTAAATTTAATTCCCAAAACACCCTTTTGGTAAAAATATCACAAAATTCTAGAATGAGGCCATTTATACAAATAATCTATAAAAACATAAAAACCAAAAAATGTGACTATTAACCATACAAAATTTATTGTGGGATTATAAACATTTAATTATAGAATAAAATATATGAAAATCTTATCTTCCTCAATGGGTTTCCAAATCAAGGATGTCGTGAAGCATAGGGTGAATAAAGGTAATGTTGAAATGGAGTTCAACAGTCTCAGGATCAAGCCATTATGTATATGAACACATTAGGTGTTTATATTGGTTAGAATTAAGGATAGAACCATCATCCTAGTGGAGTGTTATTTTATATTCCATGTGATGGTCAAGGAACTCGAATGGTGTGGTAGGTAAATTACACTAATGGGGGAAAAGAGATTCTCAGGATGGGGCCTATGATGACTAGTAGTTTAACATCATCTCAAAGGGATGTAGGGAATGTGGATTAATTTATTATGGAAACAAAATTGAAAAATCATTTTAGGGACATATTTTGAATAGTATTCATCATTCTGTTTCACATCACGTGATTTAGACAATTGTAGCATAGTTCTGTATCTTGTGACTAGGATGTGTGAACCGATGTGAATAAACCCCACCTGTTCAGTGTAGTGGAATTAATGAAACGGAAAAATAGTTAGACAAACCTCATAAATGATATCATAATGCAAAGGTATCATGTATATGGATGTATATTTTTCTTAAAGTGATGGGATCTAGTGAGAATAACCTAGTTATTTTCTAGGATCATCATTGATTCTTGTAGTCTTTGAACCTCTTTATTTACACACTTATTTTTTCCAATTTGTGAGGGAGACATTGTGGGTAAAAATATGAGTTTTACTAATATTTCCCCTAGGTATTTTAAATATGAAAAATTATTGTTCCAATTTCCTTGGTAAATTTAAGGTCATTCTAGTCAAATGAAGAATATGAAAATAATTTAAGGTCATAATTCTTGGAATGTGTGTTGTATTATATATAGGTTTGGATGATATAAAGTGTTTGAAACCAAATGTTAAAGGAGAGATAAGTATCCCCTTCACCATACCAATACCACCTCATTCCATTCGTTTACATTAGATTTGTGTGTCGAACTATTTATGAATATATCCCTATCTGATGAGGAATTCCTGTCTAGGACCAAAGATAAAAGGTCTAAGAATCACTATATATCCTATGGGGTTGGAATCAAGCCGTACATAGTTATAGAAGATGGTATTATGGTATACAAATTACAACATTATAAAATCCTATCGAGTAAGGATGAGGTGAGAGGAGTAGGAATACGTTTTCCTATACACTAAAGGTGAGAAAAATGAAATGAGAATTGTGTGAAACAGATGGTGAGTTGCACAAAATTTTAGGACATAATGTTTCTACTAAGGGTTTTTCTAGTTTATGGTCACTTATAACTGACTAGGGGGAAGATGTGTCTTTGGCATGTTTATGAGACACATAATGAAAAGAACACCAACATTAAGAGATATACAAATGGGACCCGATGCCACATGAAACAAATCAAAGGAAACATTCAAATAGTTTAGGGTCATGATCTGTAGACCATGATACTTTTATCTTGAGGGTATCACAATGGGGGAGATACCTGACATTAAAATTAGGGTGAATGGAGACCAACACAGTGTGTGGTATATTTAAGAAAATATTTTTGATGTTTAAGGGAATAAATATTATATTGAGAGGTTTGTGTCTCAAAGGAGTGATCATGAAAATAAGTGGTAGTACCCTGATGTGAATTGAAGTGGATGGAGGTTCACAACCACATGATACCTCCTTGGTGGAACATTCATATAGTTTAATTCTATGATTCATAGACTTGGTATTCATGTTTAAGGAAATATAGTGTAGTCGAGAAGGTTTAACATTCAATTTAAGTGATGCCTTCATGTCTCTACATTGTTTAAGGAAATTACTACTTAACTCCTAAGCCCACATGGCCATGATTGTTTCAAGAAATAAGAAGGGGTAAAAAATTACCATTTTTTTAAGAGTGATAATGGTATGGGGAGAAAAAAACTCATGGAATTACTAGGAATAAATAAAATCATTACTACCAAGATCTAGATCAAAGAAATAATAAATAAATGGAAAATGATCAGTGTTGACCATTTTTGAAAAATATGTTCCACAGTAATGCCTATCAAGGTTGGGAAGTACAAATAAGGGATTGAACATTATCCATGTTTGAAACATGGGGACCACAAATTGACAAAATATATTCTTTAGAGTGTGTTTCCCATATGGTAGGTGAGCCAGTATGTCCAAGAACTATTTCAATAGGGGGGATGTTAATATCATAAGGATGATAAAGATGTCAATTGAAGGAATCGTGAAGTATGAAAGTGGAAATAGAGGATGTCTCAGAGAAAATAACTATGTGGACCACTACACCCTGTGATCAAATGTGATGGATGAAATTATTGGTAGGAAATGATTGAGCTTGAAACTGTTGTAGAAGATCCCAAAATGAGTTAGCTGTGGAGATAAGACCCAGACATGAGATCCTAGCATCACTACATATCTCATGGGAATGGAAATCAAGCCACACATTGTTCTTAAACATGACATACTGGAAGAAAAATTTGAGAAGGGTGACATTATCTCTGTAAGAACAATGAGTCATCTCATAGTTATTATAGGAGAGATCCCAGGTTTATTAAAAACAAGGTAAGGGAACAATTTAATATCATGTACTAAGGATGTCGGTGTTGGTCATATCATATTTTTTATATGAGGAAAACTTTTTTTATTTTCTTTAAGTAAGGTTTCAGTTTAACATCATTTTTTGATGATGTGTTGTCATAACATATTTACCATATTAGGAATTCTATGTTTATCAAATAGGTTAATTGTATTGTTTAACATCACGTTTTCAGAATGTTGGTTTTTTTCATCTCACATTTTCCACTTGAGGCATACTATGTTCATCACATAGGGTAAAGATATAGTTTAAAATTATGTAATGAGGATATAGATTCATCTCATATTTACCATATGAGGCATCATAGGTTTATCACATAAGGTAAGGTGATAGTTTAACATCATGTGCTGAGGATGTTATTTTTCCATCACAAGTATTTTTATATGAGGCATCCAATAATCATCCATCATATATTGTGATGTTGTTGAATAACATAATGTGATGAGGACATTTTTGGGGATACGAGATTTAGTTACCCATTCTATATTCCTCATGTTGGATCATGATGGAATATTGATTAAACTATGGTATAAGACATTTTTAGGTCTTAAAATTATTAGGAGGACTTTGTAATATTTTCCCACCCTAGGTAATAGGTCATGGGGTGTTTAATGATAGTGAAGATGATATCTACTAGGGGTAATTGTAGTTAGGGCTGAAGATTGATGGTCTAGAAGTCACTATATATCCCAAAGGACTGGGAATCAAAGTACACATAGTTCTAAAACACAACATGATAGAATACCAACATCATATGTCGGGGATATCCTCACTAGAAATAAAATGATATGATTATGTAGTTTATATCATCATACATCGAGATGAAAATAGTCAGATTTATGGTTATGCTATTAGAACCAAAATGTTTCTATTAGTTTAGATTCATGAATCTTGTACTATGTGTTTATTCCCTGAGTTTGATCATACAACAGAAAAGGGAAATAACCTAATGTGAATGGGAGGTCCATGGGGGACTTGATCCATAAAAAATATTTCTAATACAAATTGAACACTTTTTAAATTCATGAGGTTTGGGCAAATTTTTTGCACTATTATCTGGAATAATCGTGTGTATCTACAATTCAAGGGAAGATCCTACCATAATTCAGAATCCCATTTGGTCCATGATCGATGTGAGAAATAAGATTTGGTGAAGAGTTCCCTCTTATAAATGAGCACTCATGATATGTGTGCACATGGAGACTTGGGAGAATTCCAATAATGATTCCTTTCTCAATAAATGTGTATGAGTACATTAGTAATAACACTGAAGGTTTCAATATTCCAAAAAAAATAATGAAAGTTAAAAAGGAGGTAAATCAGGACTTCCCAAATATAGACTACGTAAATAGGTTAACTGGTAGGAAAAAATGATTGTTGACTATGTTCAAAACACATTTTTCACTATCACATTAGTCTCGAAGGAGGTGAGAAAAATCTAGATCGACTATTGTCATGTTTAAAATATAGTATCCATCATTTGTGACCAAATACCCTTCTAGGTGTGTACATAATATGATATGTGAACCATTGTTTAAGGAACTATCACCATTTTTTAGGCCCATTCGTGTTGGAAGATGATGAGGATCCAAATTAATGAAAATTAGATGTGTAGGTGATAATGGTGAGATGTTCAAGAGTGAAAGATTTACTCAAATGTGTTGAATAGGAACATTAGTGAGAAGGGGTTTTACTTGATCCCAATGGGAATACCCTTAAAAGACTTCTATAGCTGGGATGAACCTGGGAAATGATTTAGGGATATTATTATGTACCCCATTAGGAATTGGGAACAATACATACACAGTTTTATATAAGGAAGAGATAAATTTCTGAAACTAAAAGGTTGAAGACCTCTCAAATAGAAATAAGGATATAACATAGTTTTATGTCAAGTTATTGGCATAAGAACCATGAAATTTAAAATCCAATGTTGAGGACGATTGACATGTAATATTTCATTCGATAAGGATATAGTATATCATGTTTAAGGTTGTATATAGTTGACTAAATCACAATACAACTTAAAGCCATGTGACTTGGACATTTTTTCAGAGAAAAACATTATTTGAACAAGTTTATGTCGTATATTTTTATTTCATGTGACTATGATGAGGCATGTTGCTTTACTTATTGTGACTAAGATATTGTTGTGCATTTGGAAATAATGAGACTATGACATGATCATGTATTTTTATGCCACGTGACTAGGACATGTGATATTTCTTTTATTTTCATGCACACAAGACCAATGATTTTATACTATTTAAAGTCTTGTAGTAAAGATGATGTATGTTAACTATTTTAACATAGGGTGACAAAGACTCATTGGAAATTATTACACGCATAATTCCCCCATTGGAGGAGATTTCATTCTAGGATAACAAAGTCCTCTAGAACAATCCAATATTAGATCATCCATAATGATCTCCCTTGACAGTTCTAAAAATTTGACCCTATTTATTGTGGTGGTAGAGGCATGTTCATATCCACCACATCCGGACGTTTATTGATTCATGAAGCTGACATTGGGGGCTAACTATAGGATGTCCCTTAAATACACCCAATTTAAATGAGGTTTTTCTCTATGTATGAGCTACGCCATGTCATAGGGAACATTCCATGGTATAGTATTTAGGATGTAGAGAGTAATTCCAGGATTTCATTTTATAAATAGGATGACATCAATGATGGATAATGATGGTACAATAAGAAGGGTGAGTTTACTCAAAACACGTGGAAGATGGCGGGTCTCTCAATCCAAGTTAGACGAAAAAAAATTCTTGTATACTGGTTGGGAAAACATATAGTTCCTAAAGGAACACAAGGTTTATATGAGTTGTTGTATCAAGCTCGACTGGAAAAGCGATGATAGTATGTCCCCAGTGTGGGGGTTGTTATGAGGACAATTGCTACCAGAGATTCTGGTCATGGATCAGGGATGCTAACTTACTTCTAATGTGAGGTATGGTCCCCCTGTACAATTCCCTGAATGATATTTATAATGTCTAACATGAACTAGTGTATCCCGACCACACAATATCTATTCATGAAATGAGGTGATAAGGTCAAAGAATTATAAAATCCTACCTTATTGATTATATTAGGGGAGTTAGTCATGAGGTTTTCATAGATATATCTCGGAATAAATGGGGTGATGGTGAAAATGTGGAATTAAAGACTATCTCTTTGGATAAATGCATAGATAATGACTACGAGGTGTTGAAGTCCAAATCTCTAGATGTATGGGGCGATGACACCCAAGAGGTGTAGAAAACTAACTCTTAGTGTGATTAGAATAATGAAACCAAGATGCATTAAATTATATCTAATTGGATGAATGGGGTGATGTAGTTCAGGATTTGGGGATGTTTAAATATTTTGTATGGACATGGTTGTGAATACCAGGTGTCGTGGAGTCATATCTCTTTAGATGCAAGGGGTGACGATACCCAGGAAGTATGGAACAATAAATCTACAGATTTATGGGGAAAATAAAACAATAAAAAATATAATCCTAACTCTCTAGGTGAATTAGGATATGATTTCTAGGAAACATGGATGCATATCTCTCTTGATGGGTGAGGAAATAATTCCAATGAGAATTTGAATCCAGTGTCTTGAGATTAATAGGGTGATAGTGCATAAGAATCACAGAAGCTTATATCTTTATATTAAGTCAAAAAATTCATAGGTTGTGTCGAACCATAAATATTTGGATGAATGGGGTGATAAACCAAGGAGGTATAGAATCTTGAATCTCTATATTGATGGGGAAATAATGCCTGGGAGGCATTTTAGCCTATATCTCTGGATGAATGGGGTGATGATGCTTAGGATGTGTGGAATCTATCTCTCTATATGGATGGTACAATAGTTCACGATAGGTTTGGAATCCAATCTATCTAGATAAATGGGGTGAAAACTCGTTGGAGGACTGTAAACCAATCTTTGTAGTACAATGAGGTGATAGAAACTGGGATGCATGGAATATAAACTATTTGTATGGATGGGGAAATGAAACACTGGAGGAATGGTAGCCCAACTCTCTCGATGGATGGGGAGAAAACTTCTGGGAGGAAATGAAGCCTATATCTCTAGATGAATAGGGGGATGGCCCCAAGGAGGTGTGGAATCCTAATTCTCAAAATGGATGGGGTGATGGCACCCATGGAGGAATAAAATCTTATCTCATTGATTGAAAGAGGTAATGGTACCTGAGAGGCATGAAATTATAACTCTTTAGGTGTATGGGGTGACCACACCCAAGAGGCATAAAGGCCAAAATATCAAGATGGATGGGGCGATAGAACTTGGGAGGAATGGAAGCCTATATCCCCACATGAATGGGGTGATAGTGCCTGTCACGACCCGTCATCAGGGCCCGTGACGTGACCACCCCAAGCCCGCCTTCCATAGGTCAGGGACTGGCAACTAGCACCAAAGGCATAAATCCCGACAACTGGGAAGGAATTGCCTTTATAAAAGCAAACAAACACTACAGAGTACAAGCAGAAATAAAACACTAAGTACAAAAAAAATTCCTGAAAAGTAAATGGGCCAGAATAAAAACCCAACTTAAAGTACATCTACAACTGAACAAAAGTACAACAGAAAAAGACACCAGCTGGAAGAACGGAAGAGGGTCCTGGGTCATCCTCCTCGGATCCTATCTGATGGGTAGGTACAGATGGCGCAGCTCCTGGATCGTCCATCACGGATCCTACCTGAAGGGTAGGTACAGATAGCCTCCACAACGCTCTTGCCCGGCAACCTCCTCTGTGTGTCTTCTCTTCATGAAGTCCACTTCCGGATACTGACTCGTCGTGTGGTCCACCTCCGGGTACCGTCCAGTCCTCGAACACTCGGCCTCCGTCAGCACTGCCTGTCGTCTGCAACCAACACAACGAGGTGCGGGCATAGCCTGTGAAGGGGTGAGTATAACGATACTTATTAGGGACCCCGATACCCTCAAAGTCTCACTAAAACCAACATGGATAACCACAAAATACCCAGTAGGTACCCCGAGACCCTCAAGGTCTCACTAAAACCAACATGGATAACCACAATGAAGATATCAACAGATAACCTCTACTTAGGTATATTCCCATACATATACCTAAGTTATCAAGTAACTCATCTCAATCATGATGAAACACAAAGATTATGAAATCAACATATAACCACTACCCAGGTATATGCCCATACATATACCTATGTTATCAAGTGACCCATCTCAAAAATGAGGTATACACAAAGATTATAGAATCAGCTCAAACCAGGATTTTCATTATCAAAACCGTTACTACTGAACAGCCCCGTCTCTGGAGTGTACAGTGATCCTGTCACGACTCCGAGCTACTTCTCACAAACCTAAGACTGTTGAGGTACTCCTCCTGTCGAGTACCGCGGGTTAGCCACCCAAACACAGTAGTGCTTCCCACCGGGGTATGCGACCCAAACACAGTAGTGCACACCCCCTAATAGCCTGCAGAGGTACTCTCCGGACGATTACTGCAGTTCTGCACTATCACACTGGTAGTGCTCCATCCTCCATGGGACTGCACACAAAAAAAGTAGTGCTCCCTCCACTGGGCTAGTCGACTCACTCCAAGTTGAGTCGGTCAAGAAGTCGTCAGGTCTCAGTCGACTACATGGTCTTTGTATTCCTCACGCTCATCTCTGGGAGGATCTTCTCCACGAGCTACAGGTCGATACTCCAAGTATCTCAAAGTCCCACGATTAAGTATCTCAAAGGACCACCTCGTCATAGGGGTCTCAACGCAATAGATGGCGCGCCAATCGGACGCCCAGTCTGTGAGTTAATAGCTTTTTCGTCCCATGGGCCCGGTTGGTTTCGTGTGCGAACCAACCCGACTGTATCTAAATTGTACCTTGAACTCTCATAGGGTATGCCCATAGGGACCGTTTCTCAATGTGATCACCAATGCCGCTGACGGTTCGTCAAACGGACGTCCGGTCTGAAAGTTATCAGCTTTTTCGTTTCAGGGGCCCGGTTGGATTCGTGTCAATCCAACTCGGACACTATCCACCTACATCCAAACCTCATGTAAAGTATTCCAAAAGTTCTGTATCATCAAGAGGAATTAAACGAGACAGACGGCGCATCAATCGGATGCTCGGTCTGTTAGTTATTAGATTTTTCGTTCTAGGGGCCCGGTTGGTTTCATGAGTGAACCAACCCGACCACACTCCGATGGCGTCCAAACCTCGAGCAGAGTAATCCAAAAGTTCCATCTCATCAAGAGGAATCCAACAAAGTTGATGACACGTCAATCGGACGTCCGGAGATCAAGATATAAGTGTTTCTGCTCCGAGGGCCCGGTTGGTTTCGTATCCGAACCAACCCGGCCGAACCCAAAGTTCTCTGAAACCTTGAGTGTAATATACCAAAACGACCGTATCGATCCAAAGATAGAATCGCAACTGACGGTGCATCTATCAGATGTCCATAGCCCATGTTATGGTCATTCGAACGGAAACAATCCGAAATGGGGGGTCTGGGCCCGGCCCGGCCCGGCCCAACCCCCCCTGGGTCGGCCCGAACCGAGTCCGGGTCCGGCCCATCAGGGCGCGGCCCGACCCGACTGGCACGGAACGGCCCGGCTGGCACGGCCCGGCCGCATGGCCAGCCGCGGCTCGGCCAGCGTGGCCGAACGGAAGCCGCGGAGCGGGGGGGGGGGGGGGGGGGGGTTGCGCGGCCCCCTCGCCGTTGAATGATGTCGGCTGCAGTTTTCTCCGCCGCCGTTCCTCTGGGATCTCGTGCAGTCGCGGGATCCCCCATGCCACATCGTGGTGGCATGCCGCAGCGGTTAGTTTCCTCCGGCAATGCGCAAGGGCATCACCGCCTCCTGGCGGCCGGACGGCTCTGGCTGCCGCCCCCGGTCGCTGGCAGCGCCGCGCCGGCGACCCACGTCTCTAGTGTTTCCGCGGGCCACCGGAGTTTCTCCGGTGGTCCGTTTTCAAATCATTCTATTCCGGTGTTCATCCCGGGTCTCGAAAATTACTGCTGGATCATCAAAATTACCTTGCGGGCCCGTTTCTCGTCGCCCGTCAATCCGCGCTCAACATTCAACCAACAGAGTCTTCGAATCGCCTCTACGGCCCCGACTCCGGCCGCGGTTTCTTTTTGGCCTCAAAGGCGCGACACGATGGCGCCATGCTTCCTTTCCATATTTCTCCTTGATTCCGCATGCTGCCGTTGCACCGCGCCTCCTTCGTTCGAGCCGCAACATAATCAACAACAAGGGCGAGGAGGGTCGGCCATGTTTGTGCGGTCCGACCTCCTCCCGTTATAAAGATAGCAAGCGTCCATCAAATAGAAGTCGACATACAACAACGAAATAATTCACGGGCAAAAACAATAAACCTCAACATCAACCTGCATGAACAAACGATCCGCGGATCAACCTGGAAATGGTTGGTCCGCGCTCGTCATTCTTTTCTCAAAAGATAAGAGAACACCAAATAAAATTCCCCTACCTGATGTAATCATTGAACGAAGCTTCGTCGCAGAATTGAACATCGCGAAAAAAGGTGTCAAGGAAGGAGAGGGTCGTTGGCGTCGTAGTACACGGCGTCGCGTCGTTGATATTCGAGGAAGGCATCTCTCACCGTTGTCCTTCGTCGGAGGTCGGCGTTCTTCGTCAGTGACTGTGTGTTCTTCACGTTCTTCAAGGAGGAAGAACGTCCTTTGGAACATAGATATTTCCTCCACAAATCCTTTCACACCATCAACTATCCTCCCATGAAATAAGACTTAGTCTTATTTCATTAACACATAAGCCAAAGGAATTCATTTTAAATTCAAATGAATCCAAGAATTAATTACTCGATAAACCTACACAATTAATGAGTTGACATTATTAAAAAAAGGGGGGTTCTTTTTTAGAGTTACAAAATTAAGAGGGGAAAAGTTATGAATGTTAGGGGAAGGTGAGGGTTTGGGCTTGTGTGGGACCCACCCCACCTTAATCCTATCAAAGGTAGTTATCAACAAGTGGGTCCCACCCCTAACTCCCTTACATAGGTTATAACCATATAAGAGAGAGGAAAAGTGTTGTGACACAACACTTAATCCACATAACAAGAAATGAAAATATAATTGTAAAACAATTATATTATTATCCCTCACTTTAAAAAACAACTCATCCCGAGAAAACGCAACTCCAGAAAGGGGTATTCTTAAGAAATTACTAGCACTGCGAGTTCATCAGTGCCCTCGGTTTTCGATTCCAAGCACCGGTTCAAAGGTTAGGTCGTTTGTTCACTGAACGTACCCGAGCTAAACTTCAGAAAATGATTCTAGGCATACTGGGCCTCAGAATCAGGTGCCGTCAGAAACTGCGATCTTTTAAAATTCCAAATAAAATTAAGGAAAAAAGTTCACTTGAATTTTACGTGTCTTTACATTACTCCCACCTCAGGTCTTTACGTCCTCGTAAAGATTTAACACAAACTAGGGATACGAAAGCTGTATTGAGCACACATCTGAGCCTTCCGCTCCCATGTGCTTACCTGGAGGTTCCCGTATTGCCAGTGAAAGCGCACTCGGGCAATCGACCGTCCCCGTAGGATCCGCTCCTGTCGATCCTCGATCCCCCCTGAAACCTCCGTGAAAGTCACCCCATCGCCAACGTCCAGATCCTCATGGTCGATGATATGCGAAGGGTTGAGAACGTATCTCCTCAGTTGAGATACGTGGAAGTCTTCGTGCACCTGGTGTAACTAAGGTGGATGGGTCAACCGGTAAACCACCTCGCCTACCCTGCTGAGGACCTAGAAAGGTCTATTGAACCTCGGATATAACTTTCCATCTTGGCCACATCTCCGTAAACCTCATCTAGGTGAGACCCATATAAGGACGGGATCATCATCCTCGAACTCTAGAGGTCTCCAATTCCTATTAGAACTGAAACTCAAACGACTGCTTCCACGAGGGTAAGGTTGACCGACTCAAGAGTGATCAGTCGCACCCTCCTGTGCATGATTTTATCCTGTGCTTCTTGGGGTTTCCTTTTTTCCAACCAAGGAAAACTCATCCCGACGTCATAGTTAAACCACAACCATCTTGCCTAATACCGTCAATTTGTGTATGAACAGTGATTTCCCAGTCCATACTCAAACCAACGTCGTAAGGCCTCGATGATTCCACCAAGAGATTCCAACCAAAACTCTCAACTCGAGGGTCTGACCACACCGTCGGTGTAAGTGTGATTATCGAGTCTTCTCCCAAGGTATCTCCAGACGTGAGGGTCAATTCTACGGCTTACCGGAAACTCTAGGTCTGGGACAAGACTTGTGAATGGAAGGAATGATTCATATCGACATCTGTAACTATGGCAGCTAGTAGTGGATACAGAGTGTCCCTTGAATCATTGCTAAAGCCATTGGGTCACACTCCTTGACCGCATGCAGCCACACTCTTCCTCCACCCTCCAGCTCCCTGATCCTGGCGGTGACAACTAAGGCGGGTGGTTGTAGCATGTTAAAATGTACACCACCACATGCTTCTCTCCTAACTCTTCCTCCATGTCTGTTGCTTTGCAGACTCATCTCTCCTTAATGCTTCCTCTTCTTGAAACATTTAACATGCCCGAGTCTCTAAGACTGTCGCTGGTTTCCTGTTTCTTACTGCACTATGCAGTCTTCATCCACCCCTGTATTATCTACGCCTTCTTTGCCTACGATCTGGAAGAGCTGCTAAAATTTCTCCTTTGTCGAAAAGAGAAACTCGGTCTCATCCTCTAGATGAACCACACCCATTTCCTAATACAGTAAATACTGACATTAATGATGTATTCATGCCATGGATGACGTCATAAGGCCTCAACGTTACTACCAAGAGATCCAACTATCACTCTCGCCTCCTAGGGTCGAGATACACTGTCGGCATCAGTGTGAGGTCACTGGGTCTCCTCCAGTAGAAATCTCGAAAGTGTGGGTCAAGTCAACAGTTTTAACCTGGACCACTCAGTATCAACCAAACAAAAGGATAGGAAAGAAAACATCACAAAAATAAGTGTCTTTTTATTATTGCAGCTCATAGTAAAAAGACACAAATACAACAGCAATATGGAACTAGAAGTACAAGGGACATATCCACTAGTTCCGCCCCTGTCCACCTGCTCCCGGAGCTCTACTGCCTTGTCCACTGCTCGGATGTTTCTCAAGCATGCGCCGCTGCTTCTGCCTTGGTGGCTCCTACAAAGCCTGTGGATCAACTGTGCGAGGAGTCTGACAGTCACGTGCCAGGTGACACTTCCTACCACATTCATAACACTTCCTGCTCCTCGTACGGCTGGTTCTGGTCTTCTTTGACCTCTACATCATCTGTCTACTGCCCATAGATGACTCGGCTACAGATCGAAAATTCTGCGGCAAAGGCAGCAGCTCCTGTGCACGCTCGGGGTGTAGAGCTACTGGCACAAACTCCACCCTGAAAAAGGTCTCGAAGTCTTCCCATGTGAAGGTCATCCCGTCGCAAAACCGGAACAAACGGCTCCACCACCTGCCTACTGCTTCCTGAAGGAGGTTGACAGTAAATATCACCATGAAGTTTGCTGGTGTCCCCACTAGCCTGAAGACTCTCACCACAGCCTCCAGCCAATCCTCAGCCGCCTGCGGGTCCGTCTCTCCCCGGAACAAGGGTGGCCTCTAGCGCTGGAACTCGTGCAGCACACTCAAGTGGTGTGCATCGCCTACTTCTGGGGCTGGTGGCATCGGTGGCCCAACGTATGGTAGTACCGCTGGTGCCTCAACTGCAAGAGGGCCATGTACCGAATCCTCGTCGCTCGGCAGGCTGTCAGTACGCACATCCCTCTAGGCTCTAGCTAGTCGTCCGAGAAAAGGCATCCTGAAAGTAACAATGTGACATGGTCAAAAAATTATACCTGGTGAGCTGACCTGGTTTGGTATGACTTTTGAAAACTTATGGAAACACATACATAATCAGAGTTTTCATGCACAATGTTAGAAATCAGTTGTCAGGGTCTTGGTGTATGGATACGTCGGCCGCCCTAACCAACACTGGACTCCCTAAACTGAATACCACACTCGGTACCCATAACACTATTTCTTCACAGAAAGAAAATATCAGAAATATAAGTTTTGCGGTAGAACCGACTCCTCTGATACCAATTTGTCATGATCCGTCCTCGGGGCCCGTGTCGTGACCACCCCAAGCCCACCTTTCATAGGCCAGGTGCTGTAGACTAGTACCAAAGACGTAAATCCCAATAACTGGGAAGGCATTGCCTTTATAATAGAAAACAAACACCACAGAGTACAAGTGGAAGTAAAAAAACTAAGTACAAAAGAAAGTGCTAAAAAATAAATGGGCCATAATATAAACCCAACTGAAATTACAGCTACAACTGAACAAAAGTACAACAGAAAAAGCCACCATCTGGAAGAACAGAAGCGGCTCCTGGGTCGTCCTCCTCGGATCCTTCCTGAAGGGTAGGTACAGATGGGGTAGCTCCTGGATCGTCCACCACGGATCCTACCTGAAGGGTATGTACAGATAGACTCCAAAACGCTCTCGCCCGTCATCTTCCTCCGTGTGTCATGTCGTCGTGAAGTCCACCTCCGGACACTTACTCGTTGTGTGGTCCACCTTCGGGTACCGTCCAGTCCTCGAACACTCGGCCTCCGTCAGCACTGCCTGTCATCTGCAACCAACACAACGTGGTGCGGGCATAGCCTGTGTAGGGGGGAGTATAACGATACTCAGTAGGGACCCCGATACCCTCAAGGTCTCACTAAAACCAACATGGATAACCACAAAATACTCAGTAGGGACCCTGAGACCCTCAAGGTCTCACTAAAACCAACATGGATAACCACAAAGACGATCTCAATAGTTAACCTCTACAAAGGTATATGCCCATACATATACCTAAGTTATCAAGTAACCCATCTCAATCATGAGGAAACACAAAGATTATGAAATGAACGGATAACCACTACCCAGGTATATGCCCATACATATACCTATGTTATCAAGTGACCCATCTCAAACATGAGTTATACACAATGATCATAGACTCAGCTCGAACCAGGATTTTCATTATCGAAACTGTAACTACTGTAGAGCCCCGTATCTGGAGTGTACAGTGATCCTATCACGACTCCTAGGTACTACTGACTATCCTAAGACTGTTGAGGTACTCCTCCTGTCGATTACCGCGGGTCAGCCACCCAAACACTGTAGTGCTTCCCGCCAGGGTATGCCACCCAAACATAGTAGTGCACACCCCCTAATAGCCTGCAGAGGTACTCTCTGGACGAGTACCGCGAGTCTACACTGTCACACAGGTAGTGATCCGTCTTCCATGGGTCTTCACCCAAAAAAAGTAGTGCTCCATCCACTGGACTAGTCGTCTCACTCTAAGTCGAGTCAGTCAAGCAGTCGTTAGGTCTCAGTCGGCTACACGGTCTCCGTACTCCGCACGCTCGTCTCTGGGAGGGTCTGTTCCACAAGCTAGAGGTCAATAATCCAAGTATCTCAAAGTCCCATGAAGAAGTATCTCAAAGGACCGCCTCATCATAGGGGTCTCAACGCAAAAGATGGTGCGTCAATCGGGTGCCCGGTCTGTGAGTTACTATCCTTTTCGTCCTAGTGGCCCAGTTGGTTTTGTGTGCGAACCGACCCGTCCATATCTCAACTGTACCCCGAAATCTCATAGGGTATGCTCATACGGACTGTTTCTCAACGTGATCAGCAACGCCGCTGACGGTTCGTCAAACGGACGTCCGGTCTGAATGTTTTCAGCTTTTCTGTTTCAGGGGCCCGGTTGGATTTGTGTGCAATGCAACCCGGACACTATCCAACTACATACAAACGTCAGGAAAAGTATACCAAAAGTTCCGTCTCATCAATAGGAATTCAACGAGATAGACGACACTTCAATCAGACGCCCAGTCTGTGAGTTATTGGCATTTTCATTCGAGGGGCCCGGTTGGTTTCGTGAGCGAACCAACCCGATCGCACTCCGACGGCATTCAAACCTCGAGCGGAGTAATCCAAAAGTTCTTTCTCATCCAGAGGAATCCAAAAAAGTTGACGGCACATCAATCGGACATCCGGAGCTCAAGATATAAGTGTTTCCTCTCCGAGGGCCCGGTTGGTTTCGTATCCGAACCAACCTGGCCAAACCCAATATTCTCCGAACCCTTGATTGTAATATAAAAAAACGACTACCTCGATCCAAGTATTGCATCACAACTGACAGTGCGTCGATCGGAGGTCTGTATCCCAAGTTATGGGCATTCAAACGGAATCAATTTGAAATGGGGGGTCTGGGCCCGGCCCGTCCCGGCCCAACCCCCCTGGGTTGGCCCGAACCGGGTCCAGGTCTGGCCCATCAGGGTGCGGCCCAGCCAGGCTGGTGCGGCCAGGCCCGGCCGGCGCGGCCCTGCCGCATGGCCAGCCATGGCTCAGCCAGCGTGGCTGAACGGAAGCTGCAGAGCGGGGGGGGGGGGGGGGGGGAGGGGGGTTGCGCGCCCCCCTCACCATTGATTGATGCCGGCGGCGGTTTGCACCGCCCCCATTCCTCTGAGATCCCGCGCGACCGCGTGATCCCCTGTGCCACACCGCCGCAGCAACCACGACGGTTAGTTTCCTCCAGCGGCCGGATGACTCCGACCCCCCCCCCAGTCGCAAGCGGCGCCTCGCCAGTGACCCGTGCCTCCAGGGTTTCCACGGGCCCCCAGAGTTTCTCCAGTGGTCCGTTTTCAAATCCATCTTATCCGGCATTCATCTCTGGTGTCGAACTTTACTATGGGAGATTCAAAATTACCTTGCGGCTCCGTTTGTCGTCGCCCGTCAATCCGCGCTCAACATTCAACCAGAGGAGTCTTCGAATCGCCTCTACGGCCCCAACTTCGGCCACAGTTTCGTTCGGCCTCAACGGCGTGGCGCGACGGCACCGCGCATCCTTGCCGTATTCCTCCATGATTATGCGTGCTATCGTTTCACCGCACCACCTTCGTTTGAGCCGCAACATAATCAACAACAAGGGGGTGGAGGTTCGGGTGTGTTAGTACGGTCCGACCTCCTCCCTTTATAAAGATAGAAAGCGGCCATCAAATAGAATTCGACTTACGGAAAGGAAATAATTCACGGGCAAAAACAATAAACCCCAACATCAACCTACATGAACGAAAGATCTGCTGATCAACCTAGAAATGGTTGGTCCGCCCTCGTCGTTCTTTTCTCAAAAGATAAGAGTACACCAAATAAAATTCTCCTACCTGATGTAATCGTTGAAGGAAGGTTCGTCGTGGAATTAAACGTCGCAGAAAAGTGTGTCGCGGAAGGAGAGGGTCGTTGGTGTCGTGGTACATGGTGTCGCGTCGTCGATCCTTGAGGAAGGCGTCTCTCATCGTCATCCTTCGTCAGAGGTCGGCATTCTTCGTCGATGACGGTGCGTTCTTCGCGTTCTTCAAGGAGGAAGAATGTCCTTTGGAACATAGAGCATTCCTCCCCAAATCCTTTCGCAACATCAACTATCCTCCCACGAAATAAAACTTAGTCTTATTTAATTAACACACAAGCCAAAGGAATTCATTTTAAATTCAAACGAATCCAAGAATAAATTACTTGATAAACCTACACAATTAATGAGTTGGCTTTATTAAAAAAATGGGGGTTTCTTTTTGAGAGTTACAAAATTAAGAGGGGAAAAGTTATGAATGTTAGGGGATGGTGAGGGGTTGGGGTCATGTGGGCCCCACCCCACCTTAATCCTCTCAAAGGTAGTTATTAACAAGTTGGTCCCACCCCTAACTCCCATACATAGGTTATAACCACATAAGAGAGAGAAAAGTGTTGTGAGACAACACTTAATCCACATAACAAGAAAAAAAAATATAATTGTAAAACTATTATATTATTATCCCTCACTTTAATAAAACAACTTATCCCGAGAAAACAAAACTCCAGAAAGGGGTCTCCTTAAGCAATTATCGGCGCTGCGAGTTCATCGGTGCCCTCAGATTTCGATTCCGAGCACCGGTTCAAAAGTTAAGAAAACTCGCTCGTTCGTTCACTGAACGTACCCGAGTTAAACTTCGGAAAATGATTCCAGGCACACCAGGCCTCAGAATCAGGTGTCGTGAGAAACTGTGTTCTTGTAAAATTCCAAAGAAAATTAAGAAAAAAATATTCATTGAATTTTATGGGTCTTTACAGTTCCCATGAGGAGTCAAAACTTAACTCTTAATATAGATGGGGAAATAGAAACCTAGAGGCACGAAAGCCTTTCTATCTATATGGATGTAGAAATGGTTCCAAAGAGCCATGGAATAATATCTTTCTAGATATATTGGAAATGTTTTCTAGGAAGTTTGGAATCCTATATCTCTTAATGAATGGGGAGATAACTCCTAGGACACATGGTTTCCTATCTCTATGGATGAATGGGTTCATGATTCTTGGGAGGCATGGTAGCATATCTCTCTATATGGATGGGGTGATGGAACCCATGATGCATGAAAGCTTATTAGTCTGGATGGATATGGTGATTGCTTATAGGATCCATGGAAGGAAACCTCTCCAAATTGATAAGATGATGATTCCTAGGAGGTGTGCAACCATATATATCTAAATGAATTGGGTTAAAACCCTCTGAGAGGGATTTAAGGCTATCTCTCAAAATGATTGTGGTTACAATGCCTAATATTCCTAGAGGCCAAACTCTCTACATTGATTGTGTAGTAAAACCTGTGAGGTGTGGAAGACTAACACTCTATATGGATTGGGTGACAATGATTGGGTGGTATATAATTCCATCTCTCTAGATTAATGGGGCAACGAATCCCCGAAGGAATGAATGACTATCAATCCAAATACATTGTGTGATGATGACCAGGAGGTGTGGAAGAATATCTCTCTAGATTAATTGGGCAATAGTTCTTGGAAGGCGGGGAATCCAATTTTTGTAGATGAAAGGGGAAACGATTCCTAGGCGGTGTGGAATCCAATCTCTCTAGATGTACAGGGACACGACAACCAGGAGGGGTAGAAACCAAACTCTTCAAATTGATGGGGTGATAGTTCCAAAGAGGCATGAATATCTTCAAATGAATGGGGAAACAAAACCTAAGAGGCATGGAAGACTATCTCTTTAGATGAATATGGTGATGATTCTCTACAGCTATGGGTGTCTATATCAATGGATTAATAGGGCTAGGGCACACATGATTTATGGATGGCTATCTCATCAGAATGACTTGGAGAAGGCACATATGATACACGAATACCTACATCTCTTGAATTATGAGGTGAGGGAGATCAGGATCTATGGTTTCTATCTCACCATTATATCGGGGTGAGGACACCTAATACCTGTGGATTTTTTTAACATTAGAATGACTATGCGATGAAACCCAGGAGATATAGATACCTATCTTCCCAGAATTTTAAGCTGAGGGAACCCATAATCTTTTGATGCCTATCTCACTATAATAATGGATATAGGGTTCCCATGAGATATAGGATGTTCTTTCTATCATGAATGGTTTTTAACATTCCCCTGACATCGACACTCAGGGTTCTTGACATGGTCTTTTGGATAAGGGAATGGATCAACCTACTCTTCGACTAGTGGAGTCGATCGACATTATTGGTGTCACCTATTTGGATCCCTACATGTAATATTTCAGGTAGAGACCAATATTGGAATAAAATGAAAAACCATTACATTCTCTGTATAGTGGAGGGATCCAATTGAATTTTCCAGGGAGAAGATCCGAATATCATTTTATTTAAAACATAGTGGGGTATCCTCTAGAACTCCCCATGAGGGTGGTGGTGTGGGATCAGTATTGAAGCCTCCGGGTCATCACACACCTAATGATAATCATCTGATTATACTTGGAGGAGAGGTGAGTCAGATTGCTGATGTAGTACTTTTAACACACCCAAAAAATCTATACAGTAATTGTTAAATGAAAATAATTTGACATCGGGTTTTCCATTTTTTATCATAAAAAATTCCATTGGAGATGCACATTATGGTGGAGATGCGTGATTATTACATAGAATTCCCACTTTCTAAAGGAATATGTCCTCCATTACTAGGGTTGGTGGTTTTGTATATTAATAAAAATGGTATGGCGGGATATCGGTTCCTCCTTCAATGGATTCCTTTTTGGATCTTATTTCCATGTTTGGGTCTCCGACATAGATTTGATTCATGTTCATGAAATTCCATCAAGGTGTTTTCTTCATATGTATGGAGATTAATTATAATAAATCTACCATGAATGTTTGGTCATGTGTTTAAAATATTATCGGACTGTTTGGTTATATGATTAACATATCATGGGGACAAGATGGTGTATTTCAGGGTGTTTCTATGGGGAATTTGATTTCACTTTTTAGTTACCATCTTAAATAAAAGAAACACGTATATATAATGGGAAGGTTTAGGAATTTGGAGTACTCCATAGGAAGGTTACACAAATGTGTTAGAATCATAGGATTTAAACATAAGGAGGAGTCCAACGTACCTTGTTTTAGGAAACAGAGATCAAAACACATCTAGTTTGAGTGTATAGTTTAATGTCATTTGATATGACCCGTCTATGCAGTTTAACTTCATGTAATAATGATTCCCATGCCATGGAAATAGAGAAAACAATATATGATGTTGGTCATACACATAAGGGCTCCCCGAGAGATTGGTTTTCACCCCACATGTATCGTATAAGGAGTATTCTGTGTTCATTGCATAAGGTAGGAGGTGAGGTGTCATCCCAAGAATAGTTTTACATGAGGCATCCTATGCACTTTTCATAGGGTAAGTATATAGTTTAATTTCACAAAGATAAAAATGTTATCATTTAGTTTAAATTCATATGACTCGGATGTTGGTATAAAAAGTTTAACATCTTATAGTTTTGATGTGGATGGGGATTTTTATAGTGGCTACCTAGGTGCTTATAGTAGCAATGATAGTGTGATTGGGGTATATGCAGTTGATTTTTCTGAGTGATGAAACAGAGTAGGGATGATGTTGTTGGGAAATATGTAACGAATTTTACTAGGTGATTTTTTGAGCAATGTTGAGGTGGATTGGTCTTAGATGAGGAATATGTATATGTTTTTTTGGAGTAGTGATGATATGAATGTGACATACACATGGGAGTTATCCATGTTTTTATAGGTGTAGTGATGATGTTGTTGGGAATTACACATCGAAGTCATGCATGTGCTAATAGGATAAGCGATGGTATGAATGGGACTTACAAAGCTTGGTTGTTCAGGTACTACTATGGAGAAGTGATGGTATGAATGAGGATTGCAAAACTGGGCTACCTGGGTTATTCTAGAAGAATCAATGGCGGTATCATCTCATTCTTATAATCTAATTCATTTCGTTCTTATTTCAAGAGGCATCCTTCGATTATTACATAGGGAATCCCATGTTTTTTATAGGTTAAGAAAATAGCGTGTCATGTTCATGGACATTGTTCATGTGGATTACACATTGCGCTACCAGTTATTTATTCCTCATGTTGGGTGTTGAGGTATCTTGATGCACTAATGCATCAAGGAATATTATTGTACACTTACACCATAGTAGGATCCCCATGGGGGATGCTTGAGATAAGCTTGGATATATTGGGGCATTTCATTCTTGGGATGACCTCTCTTATTTCGTTTGTTGATTCCTAAGGGAGTCTCATCCCACTGATAGGTGGAATAATAATATTGTGGAATAAAACATAGTAGGAGGCCCATGGTGGTTTTTTGGTGGTCATATCAGGATCATTACATGATGTGTCTTATAATTGAAACATACAACATCTCATGATTTTCATAGGAGTCGTCATATTCTTTTCAAATTGGGTAAACATTAGTTTAACATCATATAGTTAAGACTAATAAGAAATTTTTTACTTGTAATGGATAGTGAAAGATTTATGTTGATGAATCCTATTGTAGTTTAACCAAATGTAGGTGTCCAGTGGTGGGATTCCATGAATTTCTTGAGGAGTGTTTTGACTAAAGGTATTAGGGGAAACAATGTGGACTATATCAACTCTTGGGAAAATGAATAGACCAAGAGTAATATCTCATCTAATGGTCTGTTAGGGGCCCATGTGGAGTCTGTTGACTCATGGTAATATCTTAGAAAGGAGGTCGGGTTGTATATGTTGCAACCCAAACTGGAATTGACCCAGATGAACAATTCATGGAATATTTCTATATTTTTAGTTGGGGATAGTAATGGTACAGAAGGGACCGGTCCATGAATAAATACCAATAATAACCCTGAGTAGGGTGTAGGGGCATAGGCCCATGATATGGAGCAACATGTGCACATTATAATATTATTTCACACAATTATGCAATATTTCTTTCTTATTTTCAATTATTGAGAAACTTCTCATGTTTGTGTGAAAATGATTATCTTCTGGGGCATGGTCTACGAGCATGATATTGGAAAAAATAATGACCCAAAATTTTGGATTTGCACAAAAAAAATTTGCAAATTTTTGGACATTTTACGCCTCTGGGTTCCTCATGGATATGGTTATTTGAAAATTGATCAATAAAAATCCCATCTGTTTAGGGAATTAATGATGAAATTTTTCAACAGATAGGGATTTTGGGGTTGTGTGATGAGTTTCTTGAATGATAGCTTCATAAATTGAATCCTAGAAGACCCCGGAAAATGATGGTTTCATTCTATATATATAGTCATTTTGGAGGAGTTTCACAACATAACATGTGCCACACAACTCTATGGTGTTACAAGAAAATTCCATTATTCATGGAGATCAAATTACATATATATAGATCTTATGCATAAAATATTTAATTTCTTGTGTAACTCAGTTGTGTGACCATGAATCTATTTCACATAATTTTTTTAATATTCATGATATTACTAACAATGGTTAAGAATCTCCCTAACTGAATATTTTCGTAAGTTTAACTTTTAATTACTGGAGCATCTCATATGTAAGTCTATTTTGGCTCCATGAACAGAGAAATTAAATCCTCAAAAACTAACTAAACTTCATAATCATGTTTTTCAAAAATTTATCTATCCTTTAATTAAATATTCATCACTAATAATGATTCTTATATACTTTTTGAAATCATTTATTTTAGGGGAGTAGTGGAAAATATGGTTTTTAAAAATACCATAACATTTAAGAAATAATCAAGATATAAAAAAGACCTAGGAGTTTATGAAACCTTTTCTGTAAACCAAATACGTGTATAAATTTATAAAACATACATATAATTGAATTTATTTTTTTGGTTTTTTTCTAAGAATTTATAAAAGTAAATATTCAATATGGAATTGAATTCTTAAGTAGATTAATTATGAGTTTTAATTTTTTCTTATTTTTTGAATTAAATGAAATCCATAAATTTAAATTTAAATTTAAATTTAAACTGAAATTTTGTGATTTTGTTTGTGAAATGTCAATTTTGAAATGAATGTGAATTTTAAAATTATGGAAGTATTATGTTTTTCAAAAATTATATTTTATATAGATTGATATAAATGAATTTAAAAATTATTTGGAATTTTATTTTATAGAGACATTAAATTTTGATTTTATTTGTTTTTTTATCATTTGTATAATTTAATAGAACAAAATTTTACAATAAATTATATTTTTAAAATATATGTATCAGATGATTGTCTCGATGTGACCACATGAATAATGAAAAATCACTTAAATGGATTTTCCTAAAAAATAACAATGCATGTGGGATATAACTTACGAAAATACCTTGTTCAATATAGTGACTGAAAACTACTTTAAAACAGCTTCTCATGGACACTTACAATAAATGACCATTCCTAAATTATTTAATGTTTCTACGTCTAAATTTTTCATAGTATCTTCTCATGGTCACTTTATTGAACCTGATCCCCTATCACACACAAATATAGCATTCAAATGCACAAAAAATGGCCTTTAACAGCACTAATAGGGGGTCCCTGTTAACAGTGCAACAAAAGTGATGATAAAAGAGGTCCTTTATCCAGGCTAAACAAAGAACTGATAAAGGACACCCTTTATTAGTTTTTCTCTTGGAATAATAAATGATACTTTTATTAGCACTGATGGAGGGGATATTTATCCATGATAAAATTATAATTCACAAAGGTTCAACATTCTACAATGAAATATTTATATAAAAACACACCCAATGTGCAATTCAACCACATATAACAGCACAACCAACCTGTTGTTTAAACAGAACACACCCAGAAGAAAACTATAATTTAAACAGAATAACAGAAGAAAACCTACTATATACATTTATTTGAAATAAATAATATAAAACTATCCACCCATGGAATATACAAAAAAAATATTTAAATTAAAAAAATCATATAATTACATGAACAATTATCCAGAAACATTCGAAAATATTAATATTTCATCTTTTGATACCCATGATCCCCTCTCAAAAAAAAATTCTTATAGTATTAGTTGCTGAAAAAATCATCTCAGTATGAGAAAAATATTCCACATATCCAAGAAAACAAATATTATGTTAGTAATACTATAAATAAATAAATAAATTAAACATTAAAATGAATGAACCCATTATTAAATGTAAATATTTAATAAAAATGACATTTTTTAGTTATATCATTCACACCTTGCATCCTATTAAGGTGGGGTTGATTTATACATATTTCAAATGAGTTATATATCATTTTCCTAAAATATCAAAACAATCCAAATGTTTTTTCTTAGTTTTGAGTGTGTCACTTATTCTTTTACTAAAATTAAGGTCAATTTTAAATAATGACACATTTTGAGTTTTATCGACCACCCCATGAATCATATTTTGGTGCGACTGATTCCTACCTATCACAAATTACTGATGGATTATTGTCCTAAAGTATCAAAACAATATGAATGTGTTTTCTTAGTTTTTAGTATATTAGTTGTTTTTTTACAAAAATTTCATTTCAAATTGAAAACCCTCATTTTGAGTCATACCAATCACATTGTGTTTATGATTGATTTTAGACTACTTTATACACATAAAAAATGACTTACAAATCAATGTCATAAACTATCAATACTATCAGAGCATGTTTGTTTGGATTCAGTGAGTGACACATATTGAACTAAAATGTCAATTTTCAACTATTAACATACTCTTTTAGTCATTATAGTCACACTACATATTGGATTAAGGTGTAGGTTACTTCTATATGTCAAAAACGACTCATGGATCTTTTTCCTAAAGTATCAAAACAATATGAATGATTTTTACCAGCTTTAAGTATGTCCTTTGTTGTTTTTTACTTAAATTAATATCAATTTTATTTAAAAAGAGGCACTTGGAATTCTACTGGAAACATAGTGCATTTTATTGAGATTTGGATGATGCATACAAATAAAAAATGACTAAAAGATTATTCTCCAAAAATATAAAAACAATCCAAATGTGTTTTATCAATTTTTAGTATATCAGTTATTGTTTTTACTTAAATTAATGTCATTTTTTATTAAAATGCACTTTGAGTTCTGCTGACCACACCATGTGTCGTATTGAGGATCAGAAAATTGATACACATCAAAAATTACAAATAGATCATTGTCCTAAAATATCAAAACAATACTAATGTGTTTTCTCAGTTTACAATATGTCTCTTTTTATTTTTACTTAAATTAATGTCAAATTTAAATAAAAAGAGGCAGTTTGAGTTATAACATCCACACTGTGCATCATATTGAGTTGCGGCTGACCCTTAAATGTCACAAATGACTAGTTGACCATTTTTATAAAATTTCAATACAATATGAATTTGTTTGATCTATTTTATGAATTTCACTTGTTCTTCTTACTTAAATTAATCAGAATTTTAAATTAAAATAGATAGTTTGAGTTGTACCAGCCACACCGTGCATCGTATTGATGTGAGTTTGAACTCTAAAAGTCACAAATGGAAAATATATCATTTTTCTAAAATATCAAAACAATCCAAATGTGTTTTCTTTGGTATATAGTATATCGCTTCATTATTACTTAAATTATTGTCAATTTTAAATAAAAAGAGACCCTTTGATTTGTAATTGTGACACCGTCCATTTGATTGAGGTCTGATTGACTCTACACATCAAAAATTAATCATGGATCATTTTTTTAAAGTATAAAAACAATTGGGATGTGTTTTTCTCTTTTTAGTATGTCACTTTTTGTTTTTACGTAAATTATTGTCAATTGTAAATAAAAAGAGACAATTTGAGTTCTACTGGACACACCATGTTTTGTATAGAGGTACGTCTAATCCCCACACATCAAAAATGACTAATAGATCAATTTTATAAATTATCAAAACAATTTTAATGTGTTTTTTAGTTTTTAGTATGTCACATATTATTTTTACTAAAATTAATGTCAATTTTAAATAAAAAGAGACACTTTGAGTTATACCAGCCATCTTAGACATAATTTATAAAACCATTCTTCATAACCTAAGGATTGTAACATAAAAAAGGGTTATCATAGATGTTCAATTAGTGAAAAAATAGAGATATCAATTATTATATAAGTATAACAAAAGTAAAAATATTTCATAATGTGATATTAACATTAGAAATTCGTACCCTACACAAGAAAGTCACATCTTATTTCTATTTCTTTAAATTATATCCTATGGTATGATTTCATTATTTATATGACTGCATCTATATTTTCTAGTGAATAGGAGTATTTTTGGAAGTCATAATAGTACTGAAAAAATATAAATACACAAAGGATTAATGAACATTTTAAATTAAATTGTAATTATATTAGAAAAAACCTCTTCAAGAATGCTATTTTTTTCATGGAATATGATATCTCTGATAAGTTTACAGACATAATGACCAAAATATTTTCTATTGTTTTGTTTCAAAAACTGTAGAAATGTTTAGGAGAATCAATATTTTTTTATATGTGTTTGGATAGTGAAATTTTATTATATATACCCAAATTTTTATCATGTTGTGGTACTTTTATTCTTCCTTGTCCTTAGCCCCTAACCTCATTACTTTTTTCATACGATAGTGATGCACCACCATATAATAACAAAATCTTCATTAAAATATAATATAAATTATATAAGTTTATGTTTTGTTATAAACATTAGATTTAGTGTATTCCAAATTTACAAACTCCCTCTTGGGTTGATGGTTTTTTAGATTCCATGCAATGAATCCAGGAAATAAATCCTTAGATTATCCAAATTTACAACAATGAGCATCCAATGTAGCCTAAAAAAGGAATAAGTAATAAGTGAAAAGAAAATAAATTTTATATGATTAAAAGATATAGTCTTACCCCTGTATCATTTGTATTAAATAGAGTATGTAATCGGAAAGTTTTCGTTCAAATGATTTGATCATACCTTCTACTATTTAATAATTTTTTGGTTTCTAATTTATCTTTTATAGTTGACATTACATAAGGACTAACGAGTCTGAAATTTTTCTCATGGGAAAATACCTTCAACTATTTTTCATATATATTCATGCCAAAAATATGATATTTATTTTTTCCTAATTAACATAGTATATCATATTTATGAAAATAAAATAATTAGAACATACCTCATGTATACATTTAAAACTAAGCTGCCTAGTCAGTCCTAATCGGGGTTTTCAATTTCACTATCAGGACCAATGAATTCATGATCTATCACTCCATACATATTTTCTTCAAATTAAAATATGTGGTTTCCACCATATTATAACATTGTATCCACATGATGCATGAATGATAGTAAACAAGGATATAGAACGTGTGGGGAAATAGTGCTTTTGGAAGAACTTTATGATTGGTTGGTCGATAATTTAAATGGTTTTAAGAAAGTATTTCATTTTATATTCCTCTATTTTTCCTTCTACAATAACATTAATTGGTTCCGGCCTATTTAATTAAATTTTTATGGTTTAGCTAAAAAAGTAAATTGGAAATGAATACCTAACTATCATCATGATTTTTTACGAGATGTGACAATTATGAGATGAATGATCCGACATCTTTTTCAACTGTATTAATATCATCATATTGAATTGGAATAGATAGCTCTATGCACAGAGCATGGGCGATGTTGATCAAAACTCGCACATGACATATTGTAAGTGGTCTGTTTTGTATAATGCCCTTTTGAATATTGAATATTGTATCCCTCACCACAGGGCGATGGGTGGATCATGCTAGAAATAAATCACATTATTTATCACCCTATATAAAATTTATTACAGGAAAGTGTCAGCATTTTCCAAATTCACATTTCATAGAATCATTTATTTGAAAATCGATTATGACTTATAATACATCTCTTTAAGGGGAATGAATAACTCCAGGGCTGGTCAGGGGTGGGTGGGATCTTCACGTGATGGCTATTCTTGAGTTGCTTCTTATATATGTCTATCCATTGTTAAAATTTTTAACATTTACCTCTACCATTGGAATTTTCCATCAAGGGTAGATATTTTTCTCTCATCTATTTTATTAATTCACTTTTATCTTACTCTTGTTTGTTTCTCAAAATATGTTTAGGGTGTCACCTAAAAACCCGCACCTCTAATGCATCTATACTATTCTAGCTGATTCAAGGTGACATATTGTTTGTGTTCATCCAGAACATCTGTTCTCGGTTCTTATGATGGTGTTTGATATAAAATATAAGAAAGTAAGTGATCATTGTTACGTAATAATGATGTAAATCTAAACAAATTTTTATTATGTAATACATACACAAGATTCCCACAATTTTTGTGTTTTCTCATGTATTAGTGTCATATATTTATTTACACATGCCTCCTTCCATATAACAAGGCATGGGATAGAAGTGGATTAGGATTTCAAGTCATTAATCAAAATATAAATAGAGGAACATAATTATGGTGTTTTTTATGACACATAAAAGTATAATGGTAGATTTAAAATATGTACCAATTTTTTTTCAAGTGAAGAATAACCCGTATTTGCTTTATGGTAGGGGTATGCTAGTTTTTCTGATCATTCCTTATTTTTTGCACTCATCTATTGTTTCATAAATAAAATACTTTCTCTCAAAGTAATGAATACATGTATCATCAAAAAAAGAATTACTAGCCTCAATGTACTTGAAAAGAAACATCTTCATGACAACCAATAAACACATCCCATGATTCTAGGGTTATCAGCTATGCATAGATAATCAGTGGGCATGAGTTTATTTTCCCTTCAGCATCTTTAACATGATGTCTTGTTCAGATTGTGTGAAATCATCTATAAATATTTCCTCTAAAAATTACTACATGTTTCTTCTTGGTCTCATATACTATATATGTACTATGAAATGGATTATGAAGAGTAAGTCAATGTTTCATTATAATATTTTTTAGTAAAATAATGAAATTATGTCAAAATGTTATAGTAATATGTTCCCACTTCAATGTCATATGCCCAGTCAAAAAAATGGTCCCAAAAATATACATCAATCATCACGTTTTACTGGGTGATTATTCCAATATAACTGTAGAACATGGCCTTTTGGGGTTCAAATGCTAACCCTGCACATTCTATCTGACCACATTTTCGATGCCTTTGGATTTATTCTTATGGATATTTTCTAACAATGTCAAACTGCAATGCTTGTTTTTTTCTGTGTCATTAGTCCTTCATCACCTACCATTTCCCCTAAATCAACATATTTAATATGTTCTTTTATAGTGGTGGTATTGACATGTGTAAGTTGTAGTTGTACCTCTACACTGTGAGTTGAAGTAGGTTGAGATGCCTACTGTTCATCTGGATTGGGAGCACCGGCACGTGTAGAATACCAAGAAGCAGTAGGTCAAGAGACCTACTATTCCTTGGGACTGGGAGAATGATCACATGATTAAGGTCACTCCTATACAATATGAGAATCAGTAGGTCGAAAGATATTTTATTCATTGGTATTGGGATCACGAGCACGCGAAAAACTAATTATCTATTGAAGTGTCGTAACATTTAATTTAGACTACATAAATGCATCCAAAAATGGATAATAACATGATATAACACGATATATATTATGAAAAATGTTACCTGATTCTTCAAATCTATTTTTCTTGTTTAAAGGGTGTAGGGATTTTATCCATCTATAAATGATCCAAATCCCTTAATTTGGTTCTCGTCTGAAAAAAAAATGTCATCTATATTGGGAACACAGTGAAATGATTGCGATGTCCCAATGAAAGGGTCATCCTCAGATTATTTTTCATCTAACCCTTTAGTGGTTTTGGTCTATAACAGATCAATTGACCACAGTTTGGTTTATGGGATCTGTAATATAAAATACTAGTACTGCATGTGATTCCATTATAAAAAGTTTGTATTTGTACACTTCCTTACTAAAATCAACTTTCAGGAATCAAAATTCATCTATTTTAATGGGAGTCCTGTTATCAATACACTTGCATTGAAGCATCGGAACCTGGAATGTTATATAATCAAACATCTATATTTTTTTGATGATGCCAATGTATGACATATTCACGTAAATTGGATTTTTTCCCTTGTACTAGAAACATGAATCACTACAGCCACAAGTGTAACTCCACTATTTTTCATGGTAGTGTCTTCATCGTTATCATTTTTATAGAACATATAACCATTAATTAATTATCCTTTGTAAGATAATACATACACACTTAGTCCTTCAGAAATACATCGAAGTCATTCTCAAATTGAATCCATATTTTCATCTGACTACTTGAAAATATAGTCTCAAAACCATCCTATAAAATGTTTATTATGTGATTTTGATATCCCTATTTATAACCTTGATGAATTAAAATGCCTATGAATTTCATTGCAGGTTTCAAAATATGGGGAATCCTTCAAACTATTATGAAAATTGTAAAGGTGTACCTACTCTTGATCTATAATATTGATTGTGACAACATTTCATCCAAAACACCTTCTTCCACATGCCTCCCAATGTGACAAGATTTTGATATACCGATTAATTACACACTAGAAAATTATTCAGAACATAATTCAATGGATTCCTTAATGATATATTTCTCTATAATACAACCCTTAGGCCAACAGTGATTTTTGACAAACCCTTTCAATATCATAATATCCCATTCAATATGGTACATCCATCTATAGTGCACAAGGCCACATAGTCAAATATCTTTCACCATGTGAACCATCAAAAGAACCATCATATCCATAAATTTTTGTGGGATGAACATTTCAAATCGATATAATATGATGAAAATTTATCGTTCCATACTCTAAAAGTTTACTGCATCTATAACTTTACTACATGTAGGTTTGAAGAAGAAATAGATTTTAGATAATGTATGATGGACATTCATGGGTAAAATTAAATGTAAAGCTATAGGCATTAGATCCTTCACAAAAACATGGAGGTAATGTTATTTTAGACTTATTAACTTTAAATCAGTTATTGAAATGATGTTATTGACATTTTATAAATACCCCCTAAAACCTTTACATCATTCATGAAGTTAAAAAACTGATATCTATCCTACCTAGAAAGAGTGTAATTTTTTGGAGGAAGAAATGATCCCTTTTCACCCTTCACTGGTGCCTAATATTCTCTTAATCTCAGGTCAAAAATGTCCGACATAGCCTTTATTCCATAATATTTTTGGGTTAATTTAGCAATGTGTCGATGACAGTATCACATAAAAGTTTTTCAATATGCATAACATCTAAAAAGTGTATGACGTATTGAAGATTCCAGTATTTAAATTCCAAAAATATTTGATCTCTTCTTCAAATGGGTTTTCATTAGATTTTTCAAGAATTTTTTACCCAAATTAGTGTCCATATCTTTATCTTTTTCAAACATCTAGTCACCAGTTAGTGGAGAAGGTGTTTTATATTCTTCCAAACTTATATGCAAGGATGTTTTCCATGATTGGTATTTATGTCATCAGGGTAGAAATATGTGATGAACAAGAAACACAGTTTTTTAGGAATGTTTCGACCTAATTTATTGTGTACATTTTTCATAGAGGGGATACCCATGAGTGTCCAATTTCAGAACAAGTTACACATTCAATTATGTTGAAAAATTCATCGAAAACTATGTGTTTCGGACATTTAAGATTTCTACCCTATGAACATAAATACCGATCTTGGACAACATCTTTCGATGGAAGTTTGAAAGAATGTACAACATCGAATCAACTAATAAATGATAAACTATTTAAGAAATTAAAATATTTGGAAACTTCTTCTGGAAAACCATTTTCGAAAAACCATACGAAAATGAGTTGGAAGAAGATATCATTTTTTTGAATTACCATAGTATAATAGTCTATAAGTGAAAAAAATTATTAATGTTATGCATATTGAAAAGAATATATGTTACAGTGTCTTCGACACATTTCTATGATCCCAAGAAAAAATGATGGCATAAAGGTTAGGTTGTAGATGGTTGATATTAGAATATGAGAGGATTTGGATCCAATGAAAGGGTGAAAAATGAACTTTTCATCTTCCAACTACTTAAACTCCTTCCTGGTAAAAGAGATATTAGTTTTTCAACATCTTTAATGACATAATGGTTCTAGAGGTGTATTCATAAAATATCATGAAAATATTGTCAATTGACAATTTAAAATTAATGGTTTTGAAATCTTATGACATCCATGTTTTATTGCATGATCAAATATTTATAGATTTAGGTTGAATTTTTCCTATTATTTTCCATCATACATTAATCAAACACAATTTTTTCTTCAAATCTATATGCAGAATAGTTATAGGCATGGTGAAATTGCTGAGTTTGGAATGAGAAATTACAGTCATATTATGTGAAATGGAAATGTTCTTCCCACAGACATTCATTGAAATGAAGGTTCATTTAATGGTTCACTTGGTTATAGAGATTTGACTTTATAGTCATATACCATTAGGTAGATGTTCCCCATTAAACATTATATGAATATTTTGAAATGATATGCCAAAAATCAATGTCAGCTAGAGGGTTGTATTGAGGAGTGAAATTTTATTGTGGTAGTCATTGAATTCTATACCAAATACCCTTTAAGTGTGGAAAGCACTGTTCTACTGAAATTGTGTCACACTAGGTGGCTTGAAAGAGAAGGAATTTTTAGAAGATATGTTTTCACAATCAATATTACATTTTAGGATTGGGCCCACATTTATGTTTTTCATAAAATTTTTGAGGTTAACCCAAATGTCAAAACCCACAATGAAATTCTTAGGCAATTGAATCCATCGAGGGATGATAAATAGATATCAAATACACATAATGAAGAATTTATAGGATTGTTTTGTGAACATATTTTAAAAGAGTCATACGAAAATGCAGATTTAATTTCAGAATGAATTTGATGGATAGTCAGAGGACCATGTGTGAATTTATTTTCTTGAAATGGTTATGTAATTAATGGTTATAAATTCTATACAAATGATAATGATGAAGATAGTACCATGAAAAATAGTGGAGTTATAATAATGGATTAAGTGATGCATGTTTCCGGTACAAAGAGAGAAATGAAATTTACATGAATATTTAATACTTTGGAATCATAAAAAAATATGGGATTTGGATTATATAACCTTCTAAGTGATGATTTTTCCAGGAATGTGGGCCGATAATAGTAGTTTTATTAAAATATAGGAATTGGGATCTGTGAAAGCGGATTTCAGTAAGGAAGGGTACAAAGACATACCATTTATAATGGAATCATAGGCAGTACAATTATTTTATGTTATAGATCCCACCAAGTGAAAGTGGTCAATTCTTCTGTTATCAACCAAAACCACTGAAGTTTCAAATGAAATTCATCCAAGGATGAACCTTTCATTGGGATATCACAATCATATTATAGTGGTCCCATTTTATACAACATTTTTTCTTCTACAGGAAAGAATAATCAAGGGATTTAGATTGTCAGTAGAGGGGTCAAATCCCTTCATCCATTAAAAATGAAAAGGTGATTTAAATAATCATTTTATATTTTTTTGTAATGTATATCATTTTATCTTTTGTTATTATACATTTATTGATGAATTTATGTACTATAAATAAAATTTTTACCCAATTCTGTAGATAATGACTTGTTAATGTGTTATTGATCCCAATCCTATGGAAAAATAGGTTTGTCAATCTGACACTACTCAAAATGTAGAGGAATGACCTTTAGCACATATAGGTTATCCCATTCCCATGGAACAATAGGTATATCCACCTAATGATGCTCATAGTGCAAAGGGGAAACCTTATGTATGTGTTGGTGCCACCAATCCCCAAAAAAATATGTATCTCAGCCTGCAGCTACTCATAGTGCAAAGGTTCAACAACCATCTGAACATGCCGATACAATCACTCCAGCAGAACATAATGATTATGTTGATTCTGGGGAAATGGTAGGCGATTAAGGATTGAGGTCCTAGAAAAAAATGATCATTGTAGTTTGAAAGTTATAGGAAAAATCTTTAAAGAAAAAAGACAAAGGAATCAAATACGTGGATGGATGGAATGCATGGGGTCCGCATGTTAACCCCAACGGGACCATGTTCAACAGTTATATTGGAATATTCACTTAGAAACGTGTTCTGGTTGACATCTATTTTTGGCACCATATTGTTATCGGGCTTAATAAACTGATGTGGGAAGAAATTAATGTAATATTATGATATAATTACATTATTTTACTAATAAAATAATATAATAAAACATTGTCTTTCTCTTAATCGTCAATTGTAGAGTACATTTATAGTAGATGAATCCCACATGAAGAATGTATTAATTCTTTGTAGAAGGATTCAAAAACGATTTCACCCAATCCTAACAAGACATCATCTGAAAGATACAGTTGGAAAAATAAACTCACACCCACCACTTAACTATGCACACCTGATAACCTAAGAAGTTTGGGATGTGTTTACTAGTCGTCAGGTGGATGCTTCTTTTCATGTAAATTGTGTCCAATAATACATTTTTTTGACAATACAAGTATTCATCACTTTTTTTTTGAAAAAATATTTATTTATGAAATTGAAACTGAGTGATGAAATTATGGAAAAATCAGAAAAACATGTGTACCCCTACCGTAAAGCAAGGATGGGGTGTGCTTCAGTTGAAAAAAATTTGAACTTGTTTTAAATATAATGTAATACTTTTATGTGATCTGAAACAACACGATAATTATGTTTCTCTATTTGTATATAGATTGATGACTCGAAATACAAATCCACTACAATCCCATAACATGTTCTATTATAGGAGACACCTATAAATAAATAAGATATACTAATAGATCATAACACACAAAAAAGTATTAGAATCATGTGTATATATTACATAATAAAAGAAATTTCCTTACATCATTGTTATGTAAAAATGATCATTTATTTTCTTATATTTTCTAACTGAAGTAGTCATATAATTCAAAAACACATATTCTGGATGAAAACAAACTATCTATTGCCTTGAAGTGGCCAGAAATGTATGACAACATCAGAGGTGCAGGTTTTGGGGTGACACCCCTAACATATTTTGAGAAAAAAGAACAAGAGGGTGATCAAAGTGAATTAATAAAATAGATGAGGGAAAAAATAGCTACCATTGAAGGAAAATTCCAATGGCAGGGGGAATGAAGGGAATTTTAATGAGTGATAGGAAAATAGAAGAAGCAACTAAAGAATAACCACCACATAAAGATCTGACCCCATCCCCACCAGTTATGGAGATAGCCATTACCATCAAACATATTTCCTAGAAGAGGTAATAAATGTTCTAATATATGTTTTTTATGAAATGTAAATCATATATACCCTGATACATTTCCCGTATAATTATTATACAGGTTGATAATGACTGTGATTTATATCTATCAACACCCACCCATCTCTTTATGTCGAGTGATATAGTGTTCAATATTCAAGAGCACACACTACACAATAGACCACATTCAATAGGTCTCGAGTGATTGTCGATCTACATAGACCATGCTATTAGAACAGATCTATATATTCCAATTTAAGAAGATTATATTAATATTTTGAAAAATATATTGCAACATTCATCACATGGACCACACATCTTGTAAAAAAATTATGTCGACCTGGATGTATTGATTTCCAATTTAATTTTCAAGATAAACCTTTAAATGTTAATGAAAAGGGTATGAATCGATGAATGTTATTACATAGGGGAAAATAAAAGTGGACGAAATAACGGACTCTCTCAAAACCATTTAAAGTATCAACCCACTGTTCCAAACAATATACCCAAAAGCACAATTAACACACGCATTATATATCCACATTTACTATCATTAAAGGCTCATGGGGATACGAAGGTAAAATCTAGTGGCAATAACATAGTTGAATTTGAAGAAAATCTATTTTGAGAGAATGATAAAGTCTTCATTGGTCTTGAAATTGAAACTGAAATACTCTACTTTGACAGGCTAAGCAGCTCAGTTGTAATTTTATGCATTAGGTATGTTCCCATGATTTTATTTTCCAAAATCTAATATACTCTATTAATAATGACTAAAAAAATTTCATATTTTTGGCAGAAATATATATGAAAAACAATTGAAGAGATTTTCCCATGATAAATTTTTTGGACTCATTACTCCTCACATCACATCAATAGTAGAAGCTAACATAGAACCCAACAAATAGGATGAAATAGTGGATGTTTTGATCAAATCCTTAGAAAGAAAAATTTCAGATGATTAACTCTATAAAATACCAATGACATAGGGGTAAGACTCTATAATATAGGTTTATCCAATTTATTTACATTTATTTTATTAATTATTCATTTTTGTGTTTTTAGGTAGCATTGGACACTCATTACAGTAAATTTGGATACTCCAAATAATTATTCCCTTGATTCATTTCATGGATATCCAATAAATCATCCACAAATGATAGTTTTTCCTAATTTTTAATACACTAAATCCATATTTTTATAAAAAATTATCATGTAATTTAACGTATATTATTTCTTAATGAGGATTCTATTATGATATGGTGGTTCATCACTATCATCTTAAAAAAGGAATGAGGCCAAGGGAAAAGGACAAGAAAAAACACAAGTACTGATACTGGATAAGTATCAGGGTATATATAATAATATTTCAAAATACAAACATAAATCAAAACAAATTACTTATTCTCTTTATTGTTTTTTGGTGTATAAACAAATAAATGGAAAATATTGTGCTTATTATGTTGGTAAGTTTTTGATAGAGAGAGTATTCTCTGAACAAACCAACATCCCTAAAAATGGTTTTTTGAATATAATTACTATTTAATTTATAATATATATTAATCCTTTTTGTATTTATATTTTCCCAGTACTACAATGACTACCTAAATACTCATATTTACAAGATGATATAAATGCACTCAGAAATTAAATGGCAGTATACCTTATGAAAGAATGTATAAAAATTGCAGGAAGATGTGACTTCCATATGCAGGCTATGAATTTATAATGTTAATATCACTTTATAACATCTTTATCATCATGTTAACAATATATGATCATTTATATCTCCTTTTTTACACTAATTGAACATCTATGATAACCCTTTATTATGTATTATATCCTTAGGTTGTTATGAATGGTTATAGAAATGATGTCTAAGAAGGTTGGTGAAACTAAAAGTGTCTCTTTCTATTTATAATTGATATTAATTTAAGTAATAAAATAAGTGACATACTGAAAATAAAGAAAACAAAATCAGATCATTTTGATATTTTACGAAAATGAACTATTAGGCGTTTGTGACATGTAGGGATGATCCAAAACTCATTAAGACACACATTGTGGATAGTAAAACTCAATGTTTACAAATACATTATGATTTTTTTGATACATTAATAAAATTACCCATGAGTTATTTATGGTTTGTAGGATTCAACTAAATTTTAATCTGACATATGTGTGGCTGGTAAAACTCAAAGTGTCTCTTTTTACTGAAATTTTACATTAATTTATGTAAAAAAAGTGACATACTAAAAACTGAGAAAATGCATTCATATTTTTGGATATTTTAGGACAATGATTTATTAATCATTTGTGATGTGTAGGGATCAACCAAACCTTAATATGATGCCCAGTGTGGCCAGTAAAACTCAATGTGTCTCTTTATATTTAAATTTGAAATTAATTGAAGTAAAAAAACAAGAAGTGATGTATGTAAAACCAAGAAAACACATTCATATTGTTTTTATATTTTAGAAAAAATAATCCATGACTCATTTATAATGGGTAGGATTCATATGTACCTCAATATGATGCATGGTGTGGCCATTACAACTCAAAGTGTCTCTTTTTAAAAAAATGACATTTATTTAAGTAAAAAAAACATGCGACATACTGAAAATCAAGCGAACACATTCAAATTGTTTTGATATTTTAGGAAAAAAAATGTATTCCTCATTACTGACATGTAATGATTATCCTCAAATTAATACTAAGAATAGTTTGTCAGTTATAACTGAAAGTGTCCTTTTATTTTAAATTAACATTAATTTAAATAAAAAAATAGGTGACATACTGAAAATTGAGAAAATTCTTTTGAATTGTTTTGATATTTTAGGAAAAATTTCAAGTAGTCATTTTTATGTGTAGGGATTAGAACCAACTCAATAAGACACATAGTGTGTCCTGTTGAACTCAACGTGTCTCTTTTCATTTGAAATTGATAAATATTTTACTAAAAACATTAAGTGACATACTCGAAACTGAGAGAATTCATTTGGATTTTTTGGATACTTTAAGAAATTTATCTATGAGACAGTTGTGATGTGTAGGATCCACCCACACCTCAATCAAATGCACAGTGTGATCAGTATGATTTAAAGTATCTGTTATCAGTTTAAAATAAGCATTTTCATTCATACAATATAACTCACTAAAAACAAAACAAATTTTCACGGATTGGGTAAATAATTGAGGACTATGATTCATAATTCATTTGGGAAGTGTTTGAAGCAATCTCATATCACACTGATGCATGATGCGACCGGTATTACTCAAAATGTGTGTTTTAATTTGAAAATACATTTTAGTTAAAAATAGAACTGACATACTAAAAACCAAGAAAACACATTTGGATTTTTTGATACTTTAGGAAAACAATCCATCAGTAATTTGTGACTAGTTGGAATCATCCGCACCACAATATTATGCATATTGTAGCTAGTATAACTCCAAATCTGTCATTTTTTAAAGTTGACAATAATTTTAGTAATATAACAAGTGACATACTCAAAATTGAGCAAACACATTGTGATTATTTTGAGATTTTTGTAAAATGAACCATAACTCATTCGTAACATACAAGAATCAACCCCACCTTAATAGGATTTCTAATGTTATTGATATAACTCCAAATGTGTAATTTTTATTAAATATTTACATTTTATTAATTTGTTCATTTGTATTAATGTTTAATTTATTTCTTTATAGTATTACTAACATAATAATTTTTTTCATATAGAGGTGGATACTTTTTCTTGGGTTGAGATGATTTATTCGATAGCTGATACCATTAGCGGGGATTTTTGAGAGGGGATCACAGGTGTCAAAAAATGAAATATTAATATTTTAGAAAGCTTTTTGGAAACTTTTAAATGTAATTATATAAATGATTTTATTTAAAATTTAATTAATAATGTTTTTTATATATAAAATTTGTGGATAGTTTTTTATTCATGATGAAAATTAAATGTATATAGTAGGTTTGTTTCGGGTGTGCTATTTAAATAACAGTATTATTTTTGGTGAGATGTGTTTAAATTGTGTGTTCATTATGTTATAATATGTGTTTACATTGGAGTGATGAAATCCAAAGAGCAAGATCTCATCATGTCTTCTAGATTTTTAATTTTTATCTCAGACTAACCGTCTTTCTAAGGATGATAGGCTGTTATTAAACTTAACATTGTGTTTATAGCATGCTGAAGACTTCTCCAGAACATCTAGGTAATCCTCTGATCCCGATCATATATAATGTAAAGTTTTACTACATGAAATATTATCACATGATTTATATATATCAGTGAAAGTTTATCAAGAGAGAAATGCTCCCTAATAAAAATGAATTGTGTTGACTTCATAAGGCCTTCAACTATAACCCATATATCATTATTGACTTTGGATGTTTTGGGAAGTCCTATGAAATTGTCTAAAGTAAATGTTTTCCCATTTCCCTTTTGGTATGGGTATTGGTTGTAACATCCCCTTAGACTTATGTCTCTCAGCATTAGCGTGCTAAAAAATCATGCATCGAGAAACATATTTAGCGACATCTCTTTTTATTCCATCCTACCAGAAGTACTCTTTCAGGTCCCTATACATCATTGTGCTTCGAGAGTTAATAGATAATTAAGAACTATGAGCCACATCAAATAGTTCCTTTTTTATTTTTGGAATTGGAGGAATACAAAACTAGTTCCTAAACATTATTATTTCATCATAATCAAGGTTCAATTCATGAACATTTATCACCTTCTTTTGAAACTCTACATTTGTTTTATGTGCCTGTTTAATCTTCACTTGTATTGATGGTTGAACATTCATTTGAGAAAGACAAGTTTTTTCTCTTTCCAATAAAATTTCAATATCCATCCTTTAAAAATCCATAAATATTAGATCTGTCTTTATCTTTATCCTGGATAAGATATCTTGCTCTTTTTGACTCAAAGATCTACCACCTTGTTCGATTTCCTAGGTTGGTAATGTATTGAGCAGTCATAATCATTAATCAACTCTAACACACTTCTTTAGTGAATATTCAGATTCTTTTGTGTAAAAATATACTTTAAACGTTTATGATTTGTATAACTATCACACCTTTCCCCATAAATATAATTCCTCCATATCTTTAATGAAAATATTTCCATAGCTATCTCCAAATCATGATTTGGGTAATTTTGGTCATGAATTTTCAACAGACGTGAGGCATAAGCTATCACTATATAATTTTTAATGAGAAAACATCCAAGAACCTTCTTGGAGGCATCACTGTAGATCGCAAACCATTCCCCACTATAAGTTAGTGTGAGAACAAGTTCATCAGCTGATCATCATTTTGGCTCTTTGAAATTATCTTCACATTCCTTTGTCCAAACGAACTTATCTACTTTTCTAGTCAACTTGGTTAGTGGATTAGATAATTGTGAAAAATATTTCATAGAAATTTGATAATATCTAGACAAACCAAGAAAACATCAGATATCAGTTACTTTTGTTGGTCTCAACCATCTTTCAATAACCTCTATTTTATATTGATCCACTAATATCCCCTCTTAGGAGATTATTTGAAAAAAAATTGAATCTATCTAAACCCAAAATTCACACTTGATAAATTTGGTATAAAGGTTCTCCTTTATTAGGGTCTTCATTACTATTCTGAAGTGATCATCATGTTCTAACATTCCCTTTGAATAGTCAAGAATATCATCTTTAAATACTACCACAAACTGATCAAGATAGTCTCTAAAGATTCTATTCATTAGATCCTTAAAGATAGCGGTTGCATTTGTAAGACCAAAAGGAATCACTTGAAGTTCATAGTGAATATACCTTATATGGAATTTAGTCTCTGGTATATACTTCTTTTTTACCATTAATTGATGATATCCTAAAAAAGGCCAATCTTGTAAAAGTATTGATCATCACTTAGTTGGTCAAATAAGTCATCAATTCAAGGATGAAGATATTTTTTCTTGATAGTGATCTTGTTATGTTCTTGATAATCAATGCAGAGTCTCATTGATCAAACTTTATTCTTAATAAATAGAACATGTGCTCCCAAAGGTAACGCACTAGGTCATATGAATCCCTTATAATGATTCTATTGGAGTTTCTTCTTCAATTCCAACAACTCAATTAGGTCCATTTTATTAGGTGTCTTTGAAATAGGAATAACACTTGGTTGAGTTATATTGAGAACTCAACTACAAAATTTGGTTAAAGACATAGAAATTCCTCCAGAAATATATAATATAACTATCATACAATGGGTGTATTCCTAATCAATATTTTCTCCGAAACCATTTGAGATAAATAAACTTCATTTATTGGAATCAAAACCCATAAGATGGAAGAAATTTCTACTTGAAGGTCATATCCATCCTTGCATTGGTAGATGATCGTAGAATCATTTGGAATATGAAATGTGACTTCTCTTATTTGGACATTGATATAAGATCTATATATATAAATCTAACCCATGCCAAGAATCATATCAAATTACACTATAGGAAGGATCACAATATTTTCAGGAAGCACTTTCCCACAAACTTCAACCGGAGAAGAATTATAATCTTTTTATTCAATTGTGGGGCCAGAAAAAGATGTCATAGCTAACTCAACATCTAATTGATGTGGTAATATGATGATACCCTTAGAAAATTATTCAGAAATAAAGGAGTGGGTGGATCCAGAATCAAATAAAACATTTAGTACTTTATAGTAGATGGTAAGTGTACCTTTCAAAACTTATTTATTGTACACCATGTCACCGATAGTGATTGATACTTTCCTTTGAATTTGGCCTTAACAGTTTGTTGACATCGATCATAATCAACAAACCCTAGATTAGGTTATTGATTGGCATAATTCCCCATTTCCTTTCACTTAAATCATTGAAGTGTAGGTGGTTCATTATGTGTATCATGTTTATTAGCTTGCATCATTAGAAAAAAAATTCCATCACTTCAGCATTAAACTACCATATGACCTTCTTTTCTACACATGAAACATTTACTAATACCTTTAAGACAATTCTATCCATGTTTCATCCCACACATTGAGCATAAAGGGACTCATCTTCTTTTCAGTGTGGTATTTATATTTTACTTTGAATTCTATCTTTTTCTTCCTATCAAACCCATATGACTGATGGGTTACTCAAATATCTATCTTCACCATGAGAAAAAATCGAATAGTTTAATTATAGATATTGAAGTCTCTTATGAATAATGACCTTTAGATACATGGTTATAAGCTGCTAAGGAATCAGAAACATTTACTCTTAGGGTGGATAATAATTCAATCAACAGACCTTGAATGTCTAGTAAACTTTTCTTTGTAGGTACCAATAGATTCATCATCCTTTTGATTAAGATCAAGGTACTCCTTCTCCATCATTTTTTGGAGAAAAAGATGAAATTACTTATTGAAAAATAAGTTCTTGAACTGGTCCCATTCCATGGACTCAATTTTATTTCTTTTCCACATATTCTTGAAAAGATTCCAACATTGATCTGTTTCACCTTCTAAACGATAGACTTTTAAGATGAATTTATCATTTACAAAATATTTTAGAACTGAAAATATCTTTTTAGTGGTACTGATCCATTGTTTATCCACTGAAGGATCAAAAGACCCACTGAATGAAGGGGGATGCTATCTCATCAACAACTCAATAGAATATTGCTATATGATTATCTCTATTGGAAGACCTGTATGATTTAAAGCTTGAAAAAATTGTGTGAGCATGGATATAAGATTATTCATTCCACCTCCCATAAAATTTGGTTGCTTAGGAGGGAAATCATTTCATTTCCCATTGTAATCAGCATTAACACAGTTCCTTTGGGTTCCAACTATTAACTAAAACTGAGAATCATAGTTTGGTAAATGATAATAATAACCAGAAAACCACATAATCAAGAATAAACATTTAATTTAAGAAAATTTATATTTATCATAGGCTATTCATTTACATCTCTAAATCAGTATGATAGGATTTTAACCTATACATAGATATATCCTTTGGTTTCTTACTATGGTTCTATAATCCAAGTTTACAAAGGTTAATTATAACTTTTCTCTGATACCAACTATAAAAAACCATACATTATATATAGATATTAGTTTAAAGATGAATAATATATATTACACAACATAGTAAAACGACTCCGGGACTGTATAGGTTCAGTGTCTTTAGAAACTGGTAAACAAAAACAACTGGTTAATAAGACGTCCACATTTTCTCCCACTTATTTCATCATAACTAGAATCCCATTTGACATATCATAAATAATACCCTTATTCATGAGAAGGGGAAAAGAAAAATAAGAAAGGGAGATGTAAAATGCACAGTATGGGTAAATAATGGAAAAAAAATCATATTGTAATAAAAAACATAACATTTAAAAATCTTATTCTGCATATAAAATAACATAATATCACAACATTGGTTATATCAAAAAAGTAAAATTTAATCCATGTAGTCCTAAAATAAGAAATGATATTTTGTGTAATATAAAAATAAGCATAGAAAATCAATTCATATTACTCAAGGCTCATTACTGACCATCATAGAGGACCAAGTCCATTACTGAACGGAGTTCACTTCTTGTTACAACCCTATATTACTGAATCAGACTTAATTATTGTTCCAATAATGTTTATCTCTAGAGATATAAATATTTACCTAATACATTTTGGGGAGATACAGGTCCCACCCATTTTATAATGAAACCATTTTTACATGTCCCACAAAAAAATAAAAACATTCACCATATCATAACCCATGAAATCAAAAGAGCTTCTTAAAAATCATTCAATAATCATTGATATTAAAAAATAGTTTTCATAAATATAATTCCATCATAAAAAAATAAAATAATATTAATAACTATTTTTGAAATAATACCCTATTTAAATATTGTTCTCTTATATGTAAAATAATTTTGTGAAAACACTAGAAATTAATTCCTAAGGAAAATATCCTTTATTATTTAAAAATATATTCCCTCCTTAAAATGACACAAAATTTTAAAAGAAATTATTTTATGTGAGAATAAAATTTTATGATTATAGGGGAAGCTTCAAGGAAATACAGAATTATAAAATCCTAAAAATGTGTTCCTGTCATTCATGTTAAAAACATTTTTCACATTCTTTTTCTTAAAAAGTCAAAAGTACCTCGTACCGAAAAAGACAATAGATTCCATTAATACCATTCAGTAAAACTTTATCAATGGGTAAAATGAACTATTAACAACTATATAAGGATATATATAATATTTTGAAATAGATATTTAGGAAACATGGATGTAGATGATAATTATACCCCAGTAAATACTTACTAATAAACAATCTCAGATAAAAATGAAATTAGTAATTTTAACCCTTACCTTAGGTCTGATTTTTATCGTATGTATATAAAAATCATTTATAATAATTTAAATAATGTTACTGATTTATTATATAGTCATAATATTTTTTATGATAACATTTTTTGATGTATTTTCATCCATTTATTAGTAACATTTCAGTGGTACTCATTATTCAGGTATTAAATGCTTTATTTTCGTATGCATGTTTTGTTGGATATGTTTTTATTCATATTTTTATATTATAGTTAAACCACATAACTAATTATATTAGTATAATTTATACCATTTTTATTCATTAAATTAATTTACATAATCATTCTTTGTGGTTGATTATGTAGAACGAATCTCATTACATCGTGGAGATGGTAAACCGTACGTACGCACGACCGAAAATATCATTCTTATAATTGTTAAATAGTATTGAAGTGGATGGTTCATAGTATCTAAGAATAAATTTATTTCATATCAATAATATATATATATATTTCTTAATTCCATAATTATACCCATCAATGCAAGGTGGTTTTGAAAAACGGATTACACCACAGTGTGGAGATGGTAAGCTATACGTATGCAGAAGTGGGGATTTCATTTTTCACAGGATGGGAAGAAAGTGGAATATGGTTGATTTATATTTTTAATAACATAACAATATATGAGTGATTCTAATTCTATTACTTTATAATGAATAAAATAATGAAGAGGATATAGAAGAATAAATAAGTTTTAATGAATCGGATAATGATATTTCATGTTCTTCGATGTGCCTCCTCTAAATATCCTCATAGAGCACTAGGGTTGGTCTTTAAAGATGAAAATAACATATAGAATGAAAATAATAATGTTGATAAGGAAAAATTGATTTGGGTGTCTAAGAATGAAGGCTCAAAAGGAAGTGAATAGGTGAGGGAGGAGGTGCCCTTTTATAATTGAGGTGAGGGGAACTTTTGAAAACTCCATAAATAATAATTTATAATAAAATAAATCCCAACCCATAAACCTCTAATGTGTCCCAAGATAGAATATTAGATGATATAATGTTGCAATCTCATTAACTAATAATTTTTTTAAAACCTATTGTGTCAATTTAAACCTTATCTTTTTAATTGACACACAGTTATTCTATTAAATTTTAATTTCGATAATAACTTTATAAATGTTTAATGTTAATAAATATTTACTTATATGGTATTAATTAGACATAAATTGATATTTTATGAAATTATATACATTATAATAAAAAATTTGTATTTTTTAAAGATTTTTATGATTTAAAAAAAATTAAAATATGTAATTTTATAAAATATAAATAGTGTCAATTTTGACACTATTAATTTATTTGACTTTAAATAAAATCAAAACAGGAGATAATTTCTAAAAATAATAATAAATACACTCCTAAAATGTAATGGTTACCTAAAAAATTATTTTATCACCTTTATTATGTAATATAATATTTATTGTAATATTTTTAAAACCATTTATTTGATAATTATATTAATAAAATAATGTTTACATCACCATTGTGTTCTAATTAATGGAAATAATTTAAACTCTAAAAATTATAAATAAATTTATATGATGTAGGTAATTCTATAAGACATATAGAGACTATAAATATACTATATTATGTTCTATTTATCCATATATTAAAATTAATATACTTATTTAAAATGAGATTGTGACATTTTGTCACATTCTTTAGTTTTTATTACATTCATGTCATATTCAAATGTAAGTGGCCATAAAGTGATTTAATATAATAAAATATATAGTAAGCATTTAATTTAGTCATAAAATTAGAGTTTTACAGGTTTCAAGTTAATTTTATAATATTTTTTACCCTTAATTGCCCAATTTACCATTAACCATGGTAATAAAATAATTACCAAAGTTACTATTGATAATTCCCAAAAATAGAAGTAGCCTATTAAAATAATTTGGAATTACTAATTAAAAATATGGAATCCATTTTTAAAAATTAAAAACCCATAATTTTGAGTAATTAATTTAATATTAATCATGTTGTTGAAGTGAGAAAACTGTGTTTAAAAGTTAAAACATTGCAAAAGATTGAAATGTTTTTACCTATGAATTCAATGTAAAATTAATGCTAATGGAATAAATTATATTAAATGGTAAAAATATATTCTATTTATAATTGAAAAACATTAAATATTTTAATTTAACCAGAAAAATTATCCAGTTGAAAAAAGTTGTCTTTAAATAAAATTTAGTATATTTTTACTATTCATCAAAACATGAATGTCATCAGAAAAATATGAGAAATTTATCCAATGTAAATTTTTATATAATAAATCCAAATAAAATGTCTATTTTTTCATATATAAAATATTAATGTGTCAAAATCATAATTTTAAATGGTTTCTCAATTCAATGGTGTAAAATTAACCTTCAAAAAATAGGTTTTTATACATCAATTAGGGTTTTATTCAAACCCGATGACAAAAATATCCATTGTATGAATATGAAAAAATATTTTATTAAATATATAACACATATATATCTCATTTAGTTAATTAAAAAAATTAATTCACTAAAATGTAAAAAAATATAATTGATTTATATTTTTCATAATTAATTGATAGCCAATGAATTTAAAATGATTTTTCATAAGTTATTTATAATTATTCCCACTAACCTAACAACTATTATATAATGGTAATTTTATAGTAAGGGTGTATTTTGGTTCATTTAGACTCATGATTGCGTGAAAAATAAGATAGTGATGAATAATAATTATTTAAAGAAAATATTTCATAAAAGGATGAGGGTGTTCCATGTCTAGTCGAAACATTATAAGGGTTGGGAAATTTAGTGTATTCGGTACATATGATCATTTCCTTTTCATTCTCCATTGATGTCGCCCAACGCCTGTGAAAAAAATGAAATATTTGTGTCTCGTTCATGATTTCCATTTCATTCATACATTGCTATGGGAGAGGAGATAAGAGTGGTTTGTTTAATTAAGAAACAAGATCTGAAAGGGAAGCTATTTAAAACTATCATACAGTGATTCATCCCATATATTAGGTTATTTATGGTCAATCATAAATGTATTCTGATCTTTTATTGACAAAATTTTCAATTATGAAATAATTTGATGTATCACTACTTCTAGTCCTTACGAATAGATGTTTTTATAATATAAATGCATGTTATTTAGACCATTTTGGATTGTAGTGCTTTATCAGAAGCTAGCATCAGATAATTAGATGATAACACCAAATAAGTCAATACATTAGGGGGGTCCCTATCTAAAAAAATCTCTATGAATGTGTTTTCATTTAATTTATCACATGATATGTAGAAAATGTTACTAAAACTTTATGAGGGTGACTCAAAAGTTAGAGTACAGAAACTACAGGTTATATAGAACAAGTATAAATATATTTGAATGAGCCCTAATAACAGTTTCGATTTATTATTTATCTTGGTTTTTTTTACTATGTAATACATGAAAGGTCTCATAGAAATTATGGAAGATGAAACTATTGTTGAGAAAATCTTTATATTAATTCCACCTCAGTTCAATATGAATTTTTATGTACTAAAACATATATATTCAAAGGAGCAGACATTGGATAGTTCACACAATAATCATATTTTATATGAGATAAGAAATGATGATAATGAGTCTATAGAAAAATTAATGTCCAGATAGGTGTAATTATATTTCATGAAAAAGTTTACTACTGAATATGGACATGAGGAAGAAGAGATGGATGAAGTCATGTCATTCAATTAATCAAATATAAAAAGAGAAAAATTAATGTTCAAAGGGAAACATCCACTTGTTTAATTTTAATGTGTAATGGTTTTACATATTGCAATAAGGTGTCCCAAAAATTTTCCAGATGATTAAGAAGATAAATTTGAAACACTCGTAAAGATGGTTTCAACCTATATTAAAGGAAATAAAATATTTAAAAGAAATTTATTCAAAAAGAAGAATCTTTTTTACAAGAAAATGATAGTCTGTATGAAAATAAGGTTAAATCAATGTATAACTAAAAGAATAATGGATAAGTTCTATGATGGATGTTGTAGGTAGATCCATGGAAATGGATGAAAGAGAAAATGATGAATAAGATGTTGAAGAGTTGACTTCTAGGGTAAATTAGAAGTCACTCATGAGGGGGTAATTTTTCAAAGATCCAAAATGAAGAAATAAAAAAGAGTTTTTCATTACTCCAAATATTATATGCACATACAAGAATAAGATAATTCTAATATTGAGGAATAAATTGAAAATCATAAGTCTTCAATAACAGAGACCTCGATGAATGTTTTTGAGAAAAATAAAAAAATTAGAACAAAAAAGAGTAATCAGTGTTTTTATTAACATAATAAAATATACAATCAAATTCATCAAAAAAATAAAGATGAAGTTGTCGACCTTTGAAATAAATTAAAAGATAATGAGAAAAAATTGACGACCGTTATGAAATAAGGAAATAATATTACTCAAAAAATATAAAATATTGAGAAGATCATTGAGGTCAAGAAAAATAGAAGAAATAGTTTTATCAAAACAACAATGTAATTATTGGGATTGATCATAAATAGAAAGCTATGGTGATTGATATTAGAATGGAGTAACACACACCAAGGATAAAAATTTATTTGGGTATAAATCAACATATGATGTTTTAGAGAAATCAAAGAACAAGTGGTCGTATGATAATGAATCACTGGAAGAAACCTCATATCAGATGTTATTATTGTGGGAAGATGGTAAATTCATAAAATTTATATCCAACATATTAAATATACCTAATGAAACAAGAAAAAAAATGCTATCCAATAATAGTTCTGCATTCCATGATTGATTTTTATACTTAGTATTTCTGGTGTGGAGGATTTTTATATATTGTAGGATATTATTTATTCGCATTTCAAGGGTATAAAAAAAATTGGGTACAACCGCTAAAGTGGCACACACACACAAGGAGGAAAATTACATGTAAATCGCAATCCTGAAGACTTGACCCCGCGACCTTCCCCTCACCCCGAAGCCCTTACCACCCCACCACTAATGGGTGGCACACATTTCAAGGGAATATTTTTAATTAATACCAATGTTACTGTAACCATCATATAAATGAATCATAAAATGGGATGAAAATAAAAAAATGATTTGAAACTCTTTATGATGATGTTTGCCTATCATACTATAAAGAATACCAGGAACATAAATACATTACTGGTATGAACTAAAATACGTGAATCATAAAATAAAAGTGTTGATCATAAAGTGGTTACTAATTTTTCCCTAAAATAATTATATCGTTTGAGTGAATGGATCCTCAATAGTGGATGCACATCCCATATGATCCAAAATAAGGATATTTTTACAGGCATTAAATATAATAAAGAGGGTGTTGTCCAATTTTTAAGTGATGAAGGCTTAATGATTATTGGCTATGGAAAACAAAATTTTGGGGAAAAAGATATGAGATGTGTTAATGAAAAGGTTATTGAAAGTCTTAGTTAAAACTTATTAACTATTATTTAGATATGTTACTTGAGTTAAAGATGTTTTGTATTTTCAATGGAATGGATGGTATTTTTTTATAGGTATGGTGTGTGAATGGGAATATTTACCTAGTGAGGGGAGAATATGATATTTGATTTTTATCTACATAGGAATAAAATGGGTTGTGTAATAAACATCTTAGTAATATATTACAACCATCCCTGTAAGATTTTATCAAATATTACATAGCTCATGATCGCCACAGGCTATCATGGGATCATGCTCACATGTGTGATGCTTCTCATCAAGGGAATATTATCCAAAACATATACATGGAAAACTAACAAATGTTAACCTAAGTTCTTTAGTTGATTCTTGAATATGTGTTTAGACCTATCCAACTAAGATCCATAGAAGGGAATAGGTATTATTTTATTTTCATTGATGATTTCTGCAGGATGGATTGGTTATTTTGTCATTTCCCACAGGTCTGGCCAATTGAGATATATAAAAAATATTGGTAAGAATTAGAAAGGATTATATAATAAGAGGTTATAAATCATTATAATTATAATTATACGTAATTTAAAAATATCCATGTAAAAAATTATCTAGATAAACACAAGATAATGGTTAATTGTTAGTATTTTTAACCACTAATAAAAACAAAGTGATTAAGAGGAGGGATCATATCTTAAACAATAAGACAAATCAATGCTTATTAAAAAGGACCTACCAGAGAAATTTTGTAATGAAGTAGTCTTGACATCAGTATACATATCGAATAGTGAAATGTTTTGTCTGAAGGGAGGCAATACTATGTATGAACTCTGGTATGGAAAGAATCCAACATTGAAATAATTTTGAACCCTTAAATGTAAATATTTTATTCTCAGTAAGGAGAAACACATGAAATGTTAATCTCATGGATATAAGGGGATATTTTAAAGATAATAAAGAAAAAATAAAACTATATAAATGTTTAAATAAGAGGCTTGTAAAAGTAGTTGAAATAAAATATGTCACTATAGTAGAGAATGAATAATATCTTTAGCAAAACAGTATATATTTTTTTGATGAATATGATCAATAGGTAAATAACTCATGGGAAGAAGACGTGGAAAATTATAACTAATAAGAAGATACTAATGATTATAAGGAATAAGTAATAACTATATCCACATGAAATCCAAAGAGACAAGATGAAATTGAAGGAAAAAACATTATGGGTGATCAGGAAGTGTATATTCAAACATGGAGAATGAATAATTTATAGTAGGAAATATTCCTATCTCTGGTAGAGCCTAAAATTATTGAATAAGTAGATGTATATTTTTCTTGGATTTAGGATATGAGTGATGATTGTGACAATATTGATAATAATCAAACATGATATATTTTTCCAAGATCATCATATAAGAATATATTTGGGACCGAATGGGTCTTTTAGAACAGACTAATTGAATATGGATTGGTATGTCAAAATAAAGCATGGCTAGTGTGTAAGGGATACTCTAGATCTACGGAATATATTTTGATGAGGTAATTTTATAATTTTCAAATATTAAGACTAGTAATTTATTCTCAGAAATAGAATTTAAAAGGAACTTAAATGTTTTCTAGATGGATGTCTTCTCAAAATTTATGAATGGTGGTCTTGAAGAGGAAGTGTATATCTAGAATCCAGATGAGTTTATAATTTATGAATATGGTAATAGAGTTTTTTCAGTTTAGGAGAGCTCTATAAAGGATGAAGAAAGCACCAAGATCTTGATATTTAAGTCCTAGTCAATATTTAAGAATGTTCATTTTTCAATGTGGTGGAGTGGATAATATTATTTATGTCAACAATGATAGTAATAAATGAATGATGGTGGTGGTGTGTGTCAATGAATTTTTTTTGTTGGACCATATTAAACACAAGGAAAATTTTCCACTAAATTCATGAGAAGTTAGTTCAAAATGTAAAAAATTAGTGAAGTTACCGTTTTCATTAGTTTATTGGTGACACAAGGAAATAATTAATCATTTATTTCTCAATTAAAATATGAAAAGTAGTTTGGAGATAATTTGTAATGGATAATTCCAAGGATGTGATGACTTTGGTGGCTATCTGGATGAAACTATATTGTGATGATAAAGTAAAAACAATTAATGACCTAGAATACATGTAGATAATTGGAATTATATTGTACTTGATGGAGAAAATACTCGGTACTATTTTTTTCACATAAAAAAAAGAATTATATCAATAAAATACCTTAAAAATACATATACATTTTGTAATACGAATACTTCAGTATATCAATGGATTAGTGGATTTCATATTTCTGTACATTGAAAAATATCAGCAAGAGTTATTGGAAAATACATATGAAAATTGGGCAGACTAAGAAGATAATAAAAAACAAATATTGGGTGGTTTTTTCAATCTTGGTGGATTTTGTATTCATTTTCTAGGAAAAAATATATTTCATTTCCTTGAGAACCGAAGAAGTTGAATATATTATAGCCATTCGGTTTATTATGTAGTAATTTTGAATGAAAAATAGATTGATGATATAGGAGTTACTTTTAAGTCTCTGGTTAGAATCCTATTTGATAAATGAAGTGCAATAAATCTAAAAAAATCTAGTCCATCACTCATGTACAATTAACATTGAAGGAAAGTATCATTTTATCAAGAAGAAGGTGCATCATGGGATTGTGAGATTAGAGTATATGCCAAATGAACAGTAGGTTGTAGATATTCTGACAAAAGACTTACCCAATGAAGCATTCGAACATCATTGACTTTCTTTGTGATTTTAGTAAACACCCCACACCTAAAAAATTATGGATTGGGACCCCCTCTTCTAGATGTATGGTGTGTTTTTCCCTTATGTGATGATATGTGTTCTTTAAAATTATTCAGCCTCAGAGGAGTGATGATTTTGTTTATTGAAAGGGTGGGGGGAATATATTGATCATGATATTAGGATAAGATGATTTTGGGAGACAATATCTTTATTTTTTAAGATTTAGAGGTTCTCATATGATTTTTGAGTGAAAAGGGTTGATGGAAGTGTATGTGACTATGATAATCATCAAGCATGGGTAAAATTCCCATCATAATTTTTAATGATAGGGTGGTTCACGAACAATAACATAAATCCTAAAAAAGGTGATGGAGAGGTTTAAGGCTTTTATAAATGTAGGAAAGTACCAAAAATAGGTTTCTACCCCTCATTTGAAGAATAGTAAGTCTTCACAAAAATACAGAGGCATTGAATTCATGAAGTTTGTTCGTGAAGGATTTTTCTTGTGTAAATTATTCCATAAGATCATATGTATTTTGAATAAATGTCATTTGTGAAGTCTAAATAAGCTCTGTGAAATCATTGATCATCATGAAATTTGTGTGATTTTCAAAGGCTAAGTGAACATCATGAATATAGTGAGGGTCACAAAGGCTAAGTGATGTTTTTGAAGGGATGGATCTTTATGAAGGTTATGTGATCTTTTATAAATGGTGAGCTTCGTGAAATTTTTAGGGTTCACAAAATAGGGTATACTAGTGAGGAATTGGGTAGTTTAATATATGTTGTAAAGAGGATTTTCATAAAAGTAAATTTCATGTGAACTGGAAAGGATTTCCCAGTAAATTTGTGGAAAATTTGTTTTCATTATGTGGATGAAAGTAAAAAATCAATAATGGCCAATATAAGGTGTAAAACATAATGATTCAAGTAATAAAATAAAGAATCATGTGAAGGAGCAGTGATCACACATTAGTTTATATAGTTTTGATCTTTCATATTGTGATTTTTTGTAAACGAGAAGGGATAGTGAGTCCTCTCCAAACATTGTAACAACAGCGCATTGTAGTGGATTTAGTATATAGGAATGTTTCCTTTTTATTCTACAGTGACGTAGCCTAATGTGGGTGAACTAAGTAAAATTGATGTGTCTCTTTAATTATTTCATTTATGTTAATAAATTTATATAGGAAATGAGATAAGAGTGTCTTGTTTAATAATGAAGCATGACCTAAAGGTGAGGTTATTTTAAACTATTATACACCGATTCACCTCACTCTCAAGATATTTAATTTAGTTGTTTTAACACTAAGTCATACTTATATATTAATAGTGAAATAACATCCACAGTATTTGTAAAAAATAGTATATTTCGTTTATCACCTCAAAATAATTTTTTAAAAGAAAAAAACTCAAAAATTTATTAATAAATTATTTCCATCTTAAATAAAAAAAATAAAGATAATTTTTTCAAATTACCATTAAAAAATTGAAAATTTTATTTTTAATTTAAAATATAAAATTCTAAAAATGATAATTTTATTAGAATACAAATTTTTGTATATTAACCATTATTTTTAAAATATATTGTTAATAAATGTATTATTAACATAGTATTTATAAAATAAATAAATATTGTTGTTATTCATTAATAATAAACTTATTTCCATGAAATAATACACCAAATTATAAAAAATACATTTTATAAATATAAAATGTATTGTGAAAAAAATATCCTTTAAAAAAGTATTAAAAATCATGATATATATATATATATATATTTTATTAAATATTTTTATAATAATAATTTCTACTTACATAAAACCTTATGATCTCTATGTAATTCTTAAGCATTAAATAGGATTTTGTGGCAGTTTTGGGAAGTATTTTAGCTAGAATAGATCTTGTAGTAATGTCCACAAGTTTGAACCATTCCCATTTCAGTTTTTACTAAAACTAGAATTTCCCATGTTCATAATGGCACTGGTTTAGAGAAACACCTACCGAAGCTACCTCCCTTCTAAGCTAAGAATAATGGGATTCATAAGGAAGAATTCCACTTCCTGATTCCATTTGTTCTTACATTCTTTATTGATTTTTTAATATGATCCACTTTAATTTATACAAGGTAATTTAATGGCTATATTTTAACATTATTTGTTAAAATTTAAAATATATAAATTTTTTTCATTTTAATTTCGTATAGTGTGTAAAACACACTTGTTTATTTATTATTTATTAAATGATTAAATACAGTGAAATCTCAGTGTGTCACATTCTCCCCCCTTAAATAAATTAAATCCTCTCAATTTTAGTTATTACTTTCTATAAAAGATAGATAAGTGAATCTATAAGATGAAAAAAGATTTAATTTTATAATGAGTTATAAAAGAAATCTATTTATATATAATAAGAATTATTCAACGATTTCATTTCTTCCCAACTGTTTGAGATAAATACCTCTCATGTTTTTCTGTTAAGACTAAATTTAATTTTTATTGGGTTTAAAGTCATAATTTTAGATATATATTTTAATAAATTGGTTTGATTTATGTAAATTGATTCCCAATTGTCACTATAGATACACCATACACACCGATATGTCATCCCTCATGCGTTATCAGTTAGGAAGTGCTGATGGAATGATGAGAATGAACGATGAAGTTTTTGAAGAATACTGCTCATCCCTATAAGGAGTGTTGGGATGACCGTTTATTCCCATATTGACACTTTTTTAAGAATCTTTCCCCACCACCCAAATTTTTTCTCTCTCCAGCCTATCCCTCACAAATTTTTACAACTTCAACATAAAACAACCCATATTCTCACTCTCTTGTTGATGTAGTCCCCACCCTATCATCTGTATAAATCCCTCCTGACTAAATGTTTTTTGGGGATCGATGACCCAAAAAATATGATTTGGGTCGATCTTTATGTGCCTAAATAGGGAATTCCAATGATAAGACTATTTCCCTCACACACAATAAGGGTTGGTGTGTTATGGGGTATAAAACTATATTATCAAAATTCTCCCTACACTGATGTCTCTAGGTATCCTATTCCATTTAACCTAACCATAATGACTTATTGGACCAATACTAGCGGCATGGGGTTGTATTCAATATACATTATTGCAACATGGATTTTAACTTATCTAGAAACATCGGGGTTGTAGTTTACTGACTCGAGAGAAACTAAGATGATGACCGAAGTTAGTTTTCCACATGGCCTCAAGAATGCCACAACAAATGCCAGAGGTTACTGAATAATAGAAAGGGTCTGATGGAGATATAATGGGGAGATTATACCCTATAGATCAAAAATAAATATAGAATAAAAAAAAATTAATAAAAAAGAATTGAAATATTATAATGGATGATCATAAATAAAAAATTAATGAGTAATAATGCAGGATCATGATACAATGAACACGATGAATACATAAAATGGATGATAGATTCAACCCAACAGTAAATAAGGAATTCAGAATCCTTGAAGGCTATCCCTATGATCATCCTGAGAAAAAATTAATTCTTGTTCTTATAATATCCAATAAAAAAGATACTCTTCCTACAACATAAACTTATGTCCTGAACTGGAAATTAGAAGATATCTATTTGGGTACTAAATGGTGGCCCAAATAGGGTGTGAGATATACTCAGTACTCCACCACCAAAGAATTATAATGCATAATACAGCCTGTGAATATAAAATAAATTATTTTACATGTATAATAAAATTAATTTAGTACAATCATCAATAAATGTAAACAACTCGGCCCTAGGTTCCTTAAGGAAGCATGACCAACTATACATTCTTTGGCCTAATCCTGAGTGTATCTTAACATGTGTCATGTGTATATATATAATTACATATGTATATATATATATATACTATACACATGTGAACATATACAGTCTTAAATATATATATATGAAATAATAGTATGGACCAGAGGAATGACTTAGATATCCGGGTATAATCATAAGATTCACATAGGATAAGAAGGTACACCATACATGAGGATCACATTTCACAAGGTTCATCATGCGAGAGTATCAAATTTAATAAGGGAAAATATTCTCAGTAATAATAATAGAATATCTGATTTCATTCTGATAAATAATAAGGTACTCTATTCCTATGAATAATAAAAGATTACATTCCCATAAATAAGAAGGGGCACAATTTTAGGATCAAAATAAAATATGTAGATGCTCAAATACAAGAGGGGGGGTGAATTATAGGTTTAAAAACATTCGATTTCAACCTTAATGAATGTAATGTTCAACAATATTAATCATTGTAAATTCACCAACCCTCTTTGGTTCTTACTTAATAAGATTATTAGAATGGCTTGGGTCCAATTAAAAGAAACCTAAACTTAATGAAGTTTAAAATTAAGAAAACATAAGTAGATTTATCTTAGATAAATATTATACCTTAATGCTTATTGTATATTATCTATTAAAGTATACGAGAATAAGAGAGTATAGGAATGTTATAATTTTTTTATTTAACAAAACACCACGGAAATAAAACATGAAATAATAATCAAGTAAACAACTAGCATAACCAAATCTGAAAATTATATAGCTTAACCAAATCTGAAAAATTAGAGTCTAAGGAAAAATTGAATTCAGAGTCTAAAATTATGAATACTCAGATTTTTGAAAAATAGATATTTGGATTTTATTTCTATGAATTGGGATACTGAATTCTATTGAATTCGGAGTCTGAATTCTACGAAATTCAGAGTCTATAATATGAGTAATTTAGAATATGAATTTTGAGGATTTTGGAGTCTAAATTTTATATAATTGAGAGTATGAATTACAGAGAATTCCCAGTCTAAAAATAGAAAATTTGTTTTCTAAAGTTTAGAGAATTATGAGTCTGAAAACAATATGACATGGTGGACTAGGAAACTGTATGATTCTGAGTTTTTTTAAAAGGATCCAAATTTCTAACATAGTGAAAAACATTATACATGGATTTGAGAAGACCTTGAATAGTACATTAAAAATCATGATAAGGAAAAAAAATTACATGGAGGATGAAAGTGTTCCTAAAAAAAATAATTCTAAGATAATGATAATTTCTCTTAAGAAAATTCTTTTGTGATTTTGAAAAAATAGAGGAATTGAAAATTCATAAGGAATCCTTATTCTATCAACTATATCCACCTTTTTTAAAATCACAAACAATCTTATGAAAAATATTATAAGGAATAAGGATTTTTGTTTCATTATATAAAAAGAAAAACTTATCTCCCTTTACTTATTAGCCATTGTGAATATGACTAACTCCCCCTTAGGTTTTAAAATCCTTAAGGATCGCATTCTTTACTTTATTAGAGAAGATAATTTTTCTTTCTTAATAAATTATTCTTTAAGAAGACTCCCCCTTACATAAGCTCCTCTTTACTTAGGGCATTCTATTCCTTTTACTTATAATTATTTTGATCCTTATTTTCTCCCCATTTCTTATTTTCAAAATGGAATATAATTAATGAAAAGAAAAATTAACATTAATGATTAGAAATATAGAAGAAAAAAAACAATTTACATATAAAAAAATTCATTATGATAGGAAAAAAATTTTACATGAATAAGATTCAACAAAAAGATCAGATTGTCAGGAAAATTATTCATCCTTCTCCACCTTTGGAATAAGATTTCTCAAGGTGGCATTTAAATTCTTCAGATCTTTGTGATCATCCTCATTCCCCTTGATAAAGTTATCTTGATCATGATTTTCCTTTTCAAGATCCTTGATTTTTTCTTCTTGAGAATTCATAATTTATGCCAGATGTTTTTTTATTTCTTAATGTTGTTCGAAATTTTCTTTTAACTCTACCCTGAGTTTCCTTCATCTCTTTAAAAATAGAGAAACTAAATTCAACTTACCATTCAAATATTCATCCTCTTGCATCCAAGAGTGTTTATCTTGATTAAACTTTTCAAAAAGATTTGAAATTAGGTTTTTCACTGTGTCATTAGACTGATCAAAAGAGTCTTTTACAGATTCACAGAAATCATCTAAAATATTCATATCTGAGGTTACTGACTTCCACCATTTTTTAATATCCTTACATTATCTTATATGATCATCATATCAAATATGAAAAGTTTTGAAATCTCCCTTAAGCTTGATAAATATTCCCAAGCACATCCTTATGGAATATAAATTCTGATTGATATAATTTGGAGTAACTAGCATATCAAATCGAGGCTCGAAAATAAGGGAATTGTGTTCACTAACTTCTTCAAAGACTGAAAAACAAAATCTTTCCCTAAGGAAGATGAAGATTCATAATATGATTCCCTTACCGGTGAGGATAATTTTTCCATCTCTTCAGCATTTCTCTTGGATGATCCACTAACATCCGTTTTTAGCTTTAACAAGAAAAATATTTTTAGTTATATCAAGAACCACCTATTTTCATTTATCCATTTTGGAAATAACCTTCTCACCCCTTAAATACTTATTCCCACAATTAGAGTGTTAGACTATATTATCATCGTCTACCTATTATTTCTCAGCATATCCCTTAACATCATAAGGATGAATGAAATCATGGTTGATGTTATCATCATCAGTAGGTTTTTCAACCTCATACTATTCATCATCATCTTTTCCCTGAGAAAAAGTTTTGGTTGACTCAACATAGGAAGTTTGTATTGATATCCATTCCGAAGGACTTTCCTTCTCATGATATTTTTTTACTTTCTTGATCACATTTTCAATTTCACCATCTTCCTCTTATTATTCTTACAATTCTGTAACTTTTTGAATTATCACTTCTTCCAAAATATGTTCTATAATTGAAGTTTTCTATTTTAGAGTTTCTACTAGTATTCTCTCCTGATGTCAAGATTATGCTACCTGAATTTGTTTAGAGGCATTTTTGGTATCTTTTGAGTAAGGATTAGACAATTTCAGCTTCTGACATTTTCTTCTTTATCTTCTTCTATTTTTCATTCCTTTCAAGTTATTTATATGTTTTTAATTTTATGTCCTTTTCCATAGTAGGATCTAGCCCAAAACATTCATCTTTCTACTCATTCTTCTTTTTCTTCTCTCTCCATTTTATTTCTACTTCATCTATGAAGGTTTTTTTCTTTTTCAACTTTGGAGGAGATGACTGAGTTTCAGGAACAAGAACGTTTTCTATTGATTCTGGTTTCTTTTCTTTTCTATTCTTCTAGTATTTCTTGGAAGTTTCTCATACTTCCCCTTCCATGACTAAATCATGAAATTCACTCTTGAAATGATCATAAAATTATTCTAATTTGGTACTAAAACCCATTTTTATCCTTCTCAGAGTGTCATCACTCAGAAACATGATCTTGATGGTTCAGGGTTTAGAATTTTAGGGAATTTAAAATTATTCTGAGAAATGCACAATTATCTTTTAAAAGATCACTAGATATATTTTCATACGAGTCTTGAGGGTTCCATTCTTTTTGTGGGTGATTTCCATAAGGGTGTACTTGACCAATTTTAACATTCTAAGGTTAACTCGAAAATCCAATATAAATATATCACTTTTCTTTAGAATGTCAATTTATCACATTCACAGAATAATAAAACCCTGTACCCCCAAGGCTAAAATCCGGAAGTTCGTTGAAATATGGATGATAATGGTTTATTTTACCCCCATCAGTCTAATGTACTCAATTTACTTTTATTTCTCAAAGCTTCCAGGCTTATCAGGAAACTTTTGAGAAAAAATTATTGCCTCACTAAAATAAAAAATTCCAAAAATATTTTCATTTAGTTGGAATGATAGTGAATAGGTTTTCCAATCTCTCTTAAATGAAAACTTTTCCCTTCCCACTTTTTCATAAAAAATTTTCATTATAAAACTATCACGACCCATCCTCGGGGCCCGTGCCGTGACTACCCCAAGCCCGCCTTCCATAGGCCAGGGGCTGGCGACTAGCACCAAGGCATAAATCCCACTAAAAAGGAAAGACATTGCATTTCTAAAGTAAACAAACACCATAGAGCAAGAAAGCAGAAGAAGTAAAAACTATGCAAAGCTGGGTACAACAGTTAGTGCGGAAAAGTAAATGGGCCAAAATACAAACCCAAAACTGAAAGTAAAGTACAACTCGAAAGGGAAAACAGCAACTAAAAGTAAATCCACAACATCGAGCCTCCCACTGGAAGTTCCACCTGAAGGGTGAGTACAGATAGCCTCCATAGCTCCTCGGGTCCAACCGTTCGCTCTGAGTACGTCCCGCCCAGTGGTCCACCTCCAGGTACCATCCTGCTCTGCAAGTATCAACCACGATCAGCGCTGTTCGTCGTCTGTAACCAACACAACGTAGTCCGGGCATAGCCCGAGCAGGGGTGAGTATAGGCTACTCAGTAGCGACCCCAAGACCCCTGAAGGTCTCCCAGAATCCACAAAGGATAATCCACAAAGGAAATATGCAATCACGAAGTAATATCTGACACTACTTAGGCATATGCCCATACATATACCTAAGTCATCAATTCCAGTACGCTCCAACCTCCGAGCCCAAGTACAACCCAGTCCACACAGGAAAACAAATCCCAATCCACATAGGAAAGCAAAACTTAATCCACACAGGATAGCACAACACAATCCACAAAGGAAATAAAAACAGGATTCAGCTCACACAGGTATACTTCTTCAAATGACGATAGAGATGATCAGATGTAGCCACTGATTCATCTAAGATTTCGGACGCACAAAGGATTGATAGATACTAACCCCAACAATGACCCACAAAGGATTGATAGGTAACTAACCCCTGTAAAGACCCACACAGGATCAGACCCACACAGGATCAGACCCACACAGGATCTGTAGGCCCTGGCTCACACAGAACTGCTGAGCGCTGACCCACAAAGGATCGGTAGCACTGATCCATGTAGGATCACTGAGTGCTGTAGTCGTCACCGTCGAATCCACTGAGGATCTACGTACAGTCGTCGTCGTCGTCACAGTCGCAAAGGCAGCCAGATCTAGGGTTCCCGCAAACAGCAAGCTCATTCAGGAGGGTCCGCTCCACGAGCCGAGAGGCTGATACATCAACTGACACAATGTCCGGAGTTTATGTATCCAAAAGTTCTGTATCGTCAATAGGAACTCAGCATCACAGACGACACATCAATCGGACGCCCGGTCTGGAAGCTATTGGCTTTTTCGTCCTAGGGGCCCGGTTGGTTTTTAAGTCAAAACCAACCGGACTATACTCCATCTGCATCCAAACCTCGGGCGGAGTGATCCAAAAGATCCGTCTCACTAAGAGGAATCCAACAAAGTCAATGGCACGTCAATCGGACGTCCGGAGCTCATGTTATGAGTGTTTCCGCTCCGAGGGCCCGGTTGGTTTCGTGTACGAACCAACTCGGCCGAACCCAAAGTATTTTGAAACCTCGAGTGTGATATACTGAAACGACCATCTCGATCAAAGGATCGTATCGCAACTGGCGGTGTGTCGATCGGAGGCCCGTAGCTCATGTTATGGGCGACCAACCGGAAGAGGTTCGGTATTGAGGGGTTCGGGCCCAGTCCGACCCGGCCTGATACAGCCAGGGTCGGCCCGAACCGAGTCGGCCCGAACCAGGTACGGTTCCGGCCCGCATGGGCGTGGTCCGGCTCGGCCTGGGCGCGGCCCAGCCTGGTGGACCGGCCCGGCACCCGTCCCGGCCTAGGCGCGGCGCGCTGGGCGCGCTGGCCAGGAGCTCGGCGAAACGGCCGAGCCGTTTGAGAGGGGGGGGGGGGGGGCTGCCCCCTGTCTTTTGTAACCGTGGCCCCCATAATGGGGGGCCACTTGAGCTGGCCGCCGGGGGTTTGTAACCCCCAGCTTCTCCCCTATCCGGTCGACCGGCTGTTTCCACCATGGGACCGGCAAGGCCAGTCCCCCTTTCTCCGACGCCGGTCTCTCAGCTCCGCCGCGGCCCAAAACCGGCTGTGGCCTTGGTTCGTCCGGCGCGGCGCGATGGCACCGCGCCCCTCCTCCGCGGCCCTGCTCCGGCCGTGGTGTCTTCGGTTTTTTTCTGTTGCGTTGCGACGGCGCCGCGCATCTTTGTCGCTCGTTCCCGCGCGGTGCGACGACACCACGTCACTTACCTTCAAACCGCAACCACAAATAAATAAAAGGGAGGAGGGTCGGCCGTGTTTGTGCGGTCTGGCCCCCTATGTTAAATGATATCAAGTGGTTCCAAAGAATGAGGATAGATGACGAAGGAAACAACGGAAGTAATCACGAAATAAAAAACGCATAAAACCCCTACCTCGTCGAACCAGTTGGGTGAGGATTCGTCATGGAGATAACCGTCATGGATGGAGACGTCGTGGAAGGAGATGTCGCGGAAGGAGACGTCAGCCTCCGAGGAATCTGGCGTTCTTCACATTCTTTGTCTTCTATGACGAAGAAGATGAAGATCTTCAAGCCTCCCTTAGCTTTTCTCCCAATTCTCTCAAGTAACAAGCCTCCAACCCAAAATATAATAAGTACCTTACTTATTTTATTAACACAACTTAAGTTTGAAATTCGAAACTTGAATTTAATCCACACAATTAATTAACTCAATTTGTCAAATTAAATGAAGGGTTATGGATGGTTAGGGGAGGTGAAGGGGTAGGGTTCGTGTGGGCCCCACCACCCTCATAACCTCCAAATGGAAGTTGGGTGGTTTCCCCCAACTTCCACCCAAAGTTTTAAACCACTTAGAGAAAAATAAAATTGATGCTTAATTTTATTTTACCTTCCACAAAAATTTAACAACTTCTCTCGTGTAAACGCAACTCTAGAAAAAGTGTTCCTAAACAAATACTGGCGTTGTGATTCCATCGGTGCCCTAGGAATTTGATTCCGAGCACCGGTTCAAGAGTTAGAAATTCATGCTCGTTCATTCACTTAACGTACCCGAGCTAAACATCGGATAGAAATTCTGGGAACACCGGGCCTCGGAATCAAGTGCCTTTAGAAACTGCGTTCTTGTAAAATCCCAAAGAAAATTAAGAAAACATTTCCTTGAATTTTATGGGTCATTACATTACTCCCACCTCAGGGCTTTACATCCCCGTAAAGATACATCAAAAACTATGGAAACAAAAGTGGGTACTGAGCATGCATCTGAGCCTCCCGCTCCCAAGTGATCTCCTGGAGATTCCCTTGCTGCCATCTGATGCGCACTAGAGCAATCGACCGTCCACGTAGGACCCGCTCCTGTTGATCCTCGATCTCTACTGGGACCTCCGTAAAAGTCACCCCATCATCAATGTCCATCTCCCCATGGTCAATGATATGCCTCGGGTCGTTCACGTATCTCCTCAGCTAAGATAAATGGAAGACATCTTGCACCTGGTGCAACTGAGGTGGTAGAGCCAGGCGATAAGCCACCTCGCCAATCCTGCTGAGGACCTGGAATGGTCTGATGAAGGGTGGAGACAACTTGCCGCCTCGGCCAAATCTCTGTAATCCACGTCGAGGTGAGACCCACAAGAAGACGTGGTCGCCATCCTCGAATTCCAGTGGCCTCCGCCTCCTATCAGCATAAGACTTCTTCCGGCTTTGAGCTATCCTCATCCACTCCTGGATGACCTGGACCTTCACCGTCATGGCCTGGACCATCTCCGGTCCCACAAGTGCTGACTCGCCAGGGTCTGTCCAGCACAGCCGTGATCTACATGGTCGGTTGTAAAACGCCTCATATGGTGTCATCCTGATGGTGGAGTGGTAGCTGTTGTTGTACACAAACTCCACCCAGGGTAGGTTGTCCTCCCAGCTGCGACCCAAGTCGAGGACACATTCTTGGAGAATGTCCTTGAGATTCCAAATGGTCCTCTCCGTCTGACCATCCGTCTGAGGGTGAAAGGCGGTGCTCAAACGTCGATGTGTCCCGCACGCCTCCTGTAACCCCTTCCAAAGCCGGGAAGTAAAGAGAGCATCTCGATCGGAGACGATAGATGATGGAACACCATGGAGCCACACAATCTCCTGAACGTAGAGAGGTCCCAAGCTCTCCACTGAGCCCTGCTCATTGATGGGTAAGAAGTGAGCCGACTTGTTGAGTCGGTCGACAATCACCCAAATGGAGTCATGACCTCTGGAAGTGTGTGGAAGTCCAGTCACGAAGTCCATAGATATGTCATCCCACCTCCACTTCGGGACCTCCAAGGGCTGTACCAAGCCTGCTGGTACCTGATACTCTGCCTTCACCTGCTGGCAGGTGAGGCATCGAGAAACGAACTCCACCACAGCCTTCTTCATGCCCGGCCACCAGTGCTGTTGTCTGATATCCTGGTACATCTTCGCCACTCTAGGATGTACCGCCAAAGGAGAAGTGTGAAACTCTCTTAGCACCTCATCCCCTAAAGAAACTGGTACCAAGGTACATCCACTAAAAAGGACGTCGTGCTCTCCTCCTAAAGAGAAACCATCAGGTGCCTGTCCTGAGGATATTTGTGCATGCCGTGTCTCACAGTCGGCGTCCCCACATTGTGCCTCTCTGAACCACTGTAGTAGTGGAGGAGTGACTGTGAGTGACTGAAGTAAAGCATCTCCATCTATATACAAAAAGGATATCCACAAAGCGGCTAGCTGCTCTATCACCTCCCCAAGTAGCTGAATGTCCGTCCTCCTGCTGAGAGCATCATCTACCACGTTCCCCTTCCCAGGAGTATAGACTATCTCAAATTCATAGTCTTGTAGGAACTCAAGCCATCACCGCTATCTCAGATTCAGGTCTTTCTGAGAGAAGATGTACCTGAGACTCTGATGGTCAGAATAAACTGTAAAGCGCTCACCCATCAGATAGTGTCGCCAAATCTTCAGAGTGAAGTCCACTGCTGCTAACTCCAGGTCATGGATAGTGTAGTACTTATCATGATACCTAAACTGACATGATCCATAGGCGATCACTTCCTGCTCCTGCATCAGGACACATCCGAGTCCGGTCCCTGATGTATCTCAGTAGACTACGTACCCTACTCCCTCCTCTGGCAACCTCAAGAAAGGTGCGCTGGTCAATTTCTGTCTCAGCTCCTGGAAGCTCTGCTGACATCTGTGTGACCACACAAATGGTTTCCCTTTCTTCTTAAAAGCTGAGAGTGGTGCCTCAACTCTGTAGAAGTCCGGCACAAATCTCCGATAGTATTCAGCTAGACCCAAGAAGCTCTGCACCTCAGTCACACTCCTGGGTGGCTCCCAAGCTAGCACTGCCTCGATCTTCACAGGATCCACCGCAACTCCCACCTTAGAGATGTCATGTCCCAAGAAGTGGACCTCGCGTATCGAGAACTGACACTTCGAGAGCTTACCATAAAGCTGGTGCTCTCGGAGTGTGTCTAGTATAACCCGCAAGTGGTAGGCATGCCCCTCCTCAGTGGTCGAGTAAATCAAAATGCCGTCGATGAAGACCACGACAAATCAATTGAGGTATGGGTGAATGATCCTATTCATGGGGGCCATGAATACTACTGGAGCATTGGTTACGCCGAATGGCATATCCAAGAACTCATAGTGGCCATACCGACACCTGAAGGCCATCTTCTACACGTCCTCATCCCAAACTCTGAGCTGATAATAGCCTGACCTGAGGTCTATCTTTGATAACCACCGTGCTCCCTTGAGATGATCAAAGAGTTCATCAATCCTTGGTAGCAGATACTTGTTTCTTACTGTCACCTGGTTCTGGAAACGATAGTCGACACAAAGTCGCAACCTCCCTTCCTCCTTCTTGGCGAAAAAAATCGGGGAAGCCCAGGGTGAAACATTGGGTCGGATGAATCCCTTACCCTGCATGTCCTCCAACTATACCCGTAGCTCTCGAAGCTCAGCAGGTTCCATCCGATACACTGGAGTCGATATCGGGGCTGTCCCAAGGTACAGGTCAATATAAAAGTCTACCTCTCTACGAGGAGGTAGCCCTGGGACGTCGTCGGGTAAAACGTCCGCATACTGATCTACCACTGCAGGAAAACCAAGACTCTGCACGTCAACTACTCCTATGATAAGGCTATCCAACTGATGAGTGATGGGTTGTCCTCTACTCTGTGAGACTCCATCCTGTTCTGCAAAGGCTCCCTTCTCTCCGGTGAAGGTGAACCTGCTCCTGTTGGTGCGTACACATCGCACCTTGCGCCTAATACAGCCGATCTGAGCATGGAATGTAGATAACCAATCCATTCCCAAGATGATGTCGTAAGGCCTCGATGCCGATACAAGAAGATCCCAGCCGAAGCTCTCGCCTCCTAGAGTAAGCTTACACTACCGACACCAGTGCATAATCGTCGATTCTGCTCCCGTAGGAGTCTCTGGCAGTAAGGATCGAGCCAACGGCTCTATCGGAATCTTCGAGCTCCGAACAAGGGCTGCGGCTATGAAAGAATGACTCGCTCCTATGTCTATAAGAACTACAGAAAAGGTGGAATATACACAGATAGTACCTCGAATCATCTCGGGCGCGCCATGGTCTTAGGCCTCCACTGCCTGGAGTTGTGCATATCTCTGCCCGCTAGCTCCCTATTGTCGGGGTGGACCTCCTAGTGGTGGTGGTGGTAGGGCCTCAAAGCTTCGCCCACCACCTTCTGCTTGGCCAACTCCTCTGCCTCATCCGCCTACTCCCTGCGGACCACCACTGTCAACCCTCTGCCTCTGCCTGGGTGGTCCCTCAACCGTCTGATTCTCATCGGCATGGCAGGTCGGGTAGTCACGAGCCATGTGGCCCTGCCCACCGCATGCGTAGCACTGTCTTCCTCTCGAAATATTGGCTCCGCGCTGAGTGCCCCGCACTACTGAGCCAGTGTTTTGAAGTCATCTACCTGAGGTTTTGGTCTGCCTGGACCCATGAGTCATCTATCGACTGCCTGCTGCAGAAGACTCTACTACATGCCACCCTGCGGTGGGTCTCACAGCTGGTGTAGACTCAGCAAGAAAGCTCTCGATCAAAAGGGCTCACTCCAGTACACCTTCCTGAATCAAAATGATGAGGGAGATTACCAATTCTCTGATCTCCTGCCTCAATCCCTACTCAAAGGTCCAGGCCCAGAAGAATGGGGCATGTACCATGTCTGTCGAGTAGCGCGAGAGATCGGTAAATCTCGTCGAGTACTGGGCGACCATCAAGCTGTCCTACCGCTGCTGTAGAAGCTCCTGGATGCGTACTGCATGGAGGGTGGCTGGGACAAACTCCGAGCAGAAGAAGCTCTCAAAGTCCGTCCAGAGAAAATATGCCTCGTCATGCACCTGGAGCCTCAAGCTTAATCATCTGCATGTTTCCGCCTGTAGTAGGCTCACTGCGAGGATCACCATGAGGTCTGCTGGTGTCCTCACTAACCTGAAAACTCGTACCACTGCCTCCAGCTAGTCCTCGGCTACCTAGGGGTCCGTCTCCCCATGGAACCTGGGTGGTCGATGGTGCTGAAACTCATGCAGTGCACTAAGGCGACGTGCATCGTCAGCAGCTGGGGCTGGTAGCATCGGGTGCTCGGCGGGTAGAGGTACCGCCGGTGCCTCTGCAGTCAAAGGGCACTGTATCGATGCCTCGTCGCTCAGTGGGCTGTCATCACGCACAACTCTCGAAGCCCTAGCTGGTCGCCATCGTGGGTCCATCCTGAAAAGAAATAGGTGGGCCACGGTCAAACAGTATACCTGGTGAGGTGACATAAAGTAATCACAAAGAAAAATTGAAACACACATGCAATCAATGTTTTCATGCATTAAGTCGGAAATCAGAAGTCAGGGTCCTGGTGTACAGATATGTTGGCCGCCGCACAAACACTGGACTCCCTGGACTGATAACCACACCCAATACTCTTAAAACAATTTCTTCACATAGAAAAAGATCAGAGTCCTGAGTTCTGCGGTAGAACCGAACTCCTCTGATACCAATTTGTCACGACCCGTCCTCGGGGCCCGTGCCGGGACTACCCCAAGCCCGCCTTCCATAGGCCAGGGGCTGGCGACTAGCACCAAGGCGTAAATCTCCTTAAAAAGGGAAGGCATTGCCTTTGTAAAGTAAACAAACACCACAAAGCAAGCAAGTAGAAGAAGTAAACACTAAGAAAAGCTGGGTACAACAGTAAGTGAGAAAAATTAAATGGGCTAGAATACAGACCCAAAACTGAAAGTAAAGTACATATTAAAAGGGAAAACAACAACTGAAATTAAAGCCGCAACATTGAGCCGCCCACTGGAAGTCACACCTGAAGGGTGAGTACAGATAGCCTCCACAGCTCCTCGGGTCCAACCCTTCGCTCTGAGTACGTCCCGCCCAGTGGTCCACCTCCAAGTACTGTCCTACTCCGCAAGTCTCAACCACGATCAGAGTTGTCCATCGTCTGCAACCAACACAACGTAGTGCGGGCATAGCCCATGAAGGGGTGAGTATAAGCTACTCAGTAGGGACCCCGAGATGCCCGAAGGTCTTCCAGAATCCACAAAGGATAATCCACAAAGGAATGATGGAATCACGAAATAATATCTGACACTTCTTAGGTATATGCCCATACATATACCTAAGTCATCAATTCCAGTATTCTCAAACCTCCATGCCCAAGTACAACCCAGTCCACATGGGAAAACACAACCCAATCCACATAGGAAAGAAAAACGTAATCCATAAAGAATAGCACAACACAATCCACAAAGGAAAGAAAAACAGGATTCAGCTCACACAGGTATACTTCTTCGTATGACGATAGAGATGATCAGATGTAGCCACTGATTCATCTAAGCCGTCGGACCCACAAAGTATCGATAGGTACTAACCCCCGAAATGACCCACAAAGGATCGATAGGTATCTAACCCCCGCAAAGACCCACACAGGATCGGACCCACACAGGATCTGTAGGCGCTGGCTCACACAGAACCGTTGAGCGCTGACCCACACAGGATCGGACCGACACAGGATCAGTATCACTGATCCATGTAGGATTGCTGAGTGTTGTAGTCGTCGCTGTTGAATCCACTGAGGATCTCTGTACAGTCGTCGTCATCGTCACAGTCGCAAACACAGCCAGCTCTAGGCTTCCCGCACACAACAAACTCGTTCAGGAGGGTCCGCTTCACGAGCCGATAGGCTGATTCATCAACTGACACAAAGTTAGGAGTTCATGTATCCAAAAGTTCAGTATCAACAACAGGAACGCAGCGTCACAGACGGCGCGTCAATCGGACGCCCGGTCTGAAGTTATTGGCTTTTTCGTCCCAGGGGCCCGGTTGGTTTTTAAGTCAAAACCAACCCAACTGTACTCCACCTGCGTCCGAACCTCGGGCGGAGTAAGCCAAATGATCCGTCTCACTAAGAGAAATCCATCAAAGTTTATGTCACGTCAATCGGACGTCTGGAGCTCAAGTTATGAGAGTTTCCGCTCCGAGGGCCCGGTCAGTTTCATGTACGAACCAACTCGGCCGAACCCAAAGTATTCTGAAAACATGAGTGCGATATACCGAAACGACCATCTCGATCCAAGGATCTCATCGCAACTGACGGCGCGTTGATCGGAGGCATGTAGCTCAAGTTATTGGCGACAGACCGGAAGAGGTTCGATATTGAGGGGTTCGGGCCCGGTCCGACGCGGCCCGATACCCCCAGGGTCGGCCCGAACCGGGTCGACCCGAACCGGGTCTGGGTCCGACCCGCTTGGGCGCGGCCCGGCCTGGGTGCGGTGCGCTGGGCAGGAGCTCGACCAAACAGCCGAGCCGTTTGAGGGGGGGGGGCGCCTGCCCCCGGTCTTTTGTAACCGCGGCCCCCCATAATGGGGGGCCACATGAGCTGGCTGCTGGGTGTTTGTAACCCCCGACTTCTCCCCTGTCCAGTTGGCCCACCCTTGCCAGCTGGCTATTGCCGCCACGGGACCGGCAAGGTCGGTCCCCCTTGCTCCGACGCCGGCGACCCAGAAACGGCCTCCGGTCTCTCGGCTTCGCCACGGCCTGGAACCGGCTATGGCCTTGGTTTGTCCGGCGTGACGCGATGGCGCCACACCCCTTTGCCACGGCCCCGCTCCGGCCACGGTTCCTTCGGGTTTTTTCTGGCACGGCGCAATGGCGCCGTGGCTTGGTTCATCTTTCAAATGCGCGGTGTGACGGCGCTGCGCATCTTTGTCGCTCGTTCCCGCGCTGTGCGATAGCACTGTGTCACTTCCCTTCTAACTGCAACCACAAATAAATAAAAGGGAGGAGGGTCAGCCGTGTTTGTGCGGTCCAGACCCCTCCGTTAAATGATATCAAGTGGTTCCAAATAATGAGGATAGATGACGAAGGAAACAACATAAGTAATCACAAAATAAAAACACATAAAACCCCTACCTCGTCGAACAAGTTGGGTGAGGATTCGTCGCGGAGATAACCGTCACGGAGGGAGACGTCGCGGAAGGAGACGTCGTGGAAGGAGACGTCGACCTTCGAGGAATCCGGCGTTCTTCGCGTTCTTTTCATTCTTTGTGTTCTTCGATGAATAAGATGAAGATCTTCAAGCCTCCCTTAGCTTTTCTCCCAAATTTCTCAAGCAACAAGCCTCCAACCCAAAATAAAATAAGTACCTCACTTATTTTATTAACACAATTTAAGTTTGAAATTCAAAAGTTGAATTTAATCCATTAAATTAATTAACTCAAGTTGTCAAATTAAATGAAGGGTTATGGAAGGTTAGGGGAGGTGAAGGGATAGGGTTCGTGTGGGCCCCACCACCCTCATAACCTCAAAATTGAAGTTGGGTGGTTTCCCCCAACTTCCACCCAATGAATTAAACCACTTAGAGAAAAATAAAATTGATGCTTAATTTTATTTTACCTTCCACAAAAATTTAACAACTTCTCTCGTGTAAACGCAACTTCGGAAAAGGTGTTCCTAAGAAAATTCCAGCGCTGCGATTCCATCGTTGTCCTCGGAATTTGACTCCGAGCACTGGTTCAAGAGTTAGAAATTCCAGCTCGTTCGTTCACTGAATGTACCCAAGATAAACTTCGGATAGAAATTCCTGGCACACCGGGCCTCAAGAATCATGTTCCTCCAGAAACTGCGTTCTTGTAAAATCCCAAAGAAAATTAAGAAAAAAATTTCCTGAATTTTTTGGGTCTTTACATTACTCCCACCTCAGGGTTTTACATTCCCATAAAGATACATCAAAAACTAGGGAAACAATAGTGGGTACTGAGCACGCATCTGAGCCTCCTGATCCCAAGTGCTCTCCTAGAGATTCTCGTGCTACCATCTGATGCGCACTAGAGGAATCAAACGTCCACATAGGACCCAGTCCTGTCGATCCTTGATCTCCACTGGGACCTCCGTAAAAGTCACCCCATCATCAATTTCCAGCACCCTATTGTCAATGATATGCATTGGGTCGTGCATGTATCTCCCCAGCTGAGATACGTGGAAGACGTCCTGCACCCGGTGCAACTGAGGTGGTAGAGCAAGGCAATAAGCCACGTTGCCAATCCTACTGAGGACTTGGAACGGTCCGATGAAGCATGGAGACAACTTTCCGCCTCAACCAAATCTCTGTAATCCCCGTCGAGGTGAGACCTGCAAGAAGACATGGTCGCCATCCTCAAACTCCAGTGGCCTTTGCCTCCTATTAGCATAAGACTTATGCCGGAAATGAGCTGTCCTCTTCTGCTCCTGGATGACCTGGACCTTCTCCGTCATGTCCTGGACCATTTCTGGTCCCACAAGTGCTGACTCCCCAGGGTCTGTCCAGCACAACGGTGATCTGCAAGGTCGGTCGTACAACGCCTCATATGGTGCCATCCCGATGGTGGAGTGGTAGTTGTTGTTGTACGCGAACTCCACCAAGGGTAGGTTGTCCTCCCAGCTACGACCCAAGTCAAGGTCACATGCGCGGAGCATGTCCTCGAGAGTCTGAATGGTCATCTTCGTCTGACCATCCGTCTGAGGGTGAAAGGCGGTGCTCAAACGTAGCTGCGTCCCGAACGCCTCCTACAACCCCTTCCAAAGACGGGAAGTAAAGCGAGCATCTCGATCAGAGACGATAGATGATGGCACACCATGAAGCTGCACAATCTCCTGAACATAGAGACGTCCCATACTCTTTACTGAGCCCTACTCTTTGATGTGTAAGAAGTGAGCCGACATGGTGAGTCGGTCGACAATCACCCAAATGGAGTCGTTACCTCTGGAAGTGCGTGGAAGTACAGTCATGAAGTCCATAGATATGCCGTCCCACTTCCACTCCGGGACCTCCAAGGGCTATACCAAGCCTGCTGGAACCTGATGCTTTTCCTTCACCTGCTATCAGGTCAGGCATCGAGAAACGAAATCCGCCACAGCCTTCTTCATGCCCGACCACCAGTGCTGTCGTCTGAGATCCTGGTACATCTTCTCCACTCTAGGATATTCCGCCAAAGGAGAAGTGTGAAACTCTCTCAGCACCTCCTCCCATAAAGAAACTATTACCAGGTTATGTCTTCTGAAAAGGACGGCGTGCTCTTCTCCTAATGAGAAACCATCATGTGCCTGTCCGGAGGATATCTATGCACGTCGCGTATCACAGTCGGCGTCCCCATGCTATGCCTCTCTGAACCGCTGTAGTATTGGAGGAGTGACTGTGAGTGACTGAAGGAAAGCTGCTCCATCTCTATCCATAATGGATATCCGCAAAGCGGCTAGATGATCTGTCGCCTCCCCAAGTAGCTGAATGCCCATCCTCCTGCTGAGAGCATCGGCTACCACGTTCCCCTACCTAGGAGTATAGACTATCTCAAAGTCACAGTCCTGGAGGAACTCAAGCCATCGCCGCTGTATCAGATTCAGGTCCTTTTGAGAGAAGATGTACCTGAGACTCTGATGGTCAGAATAAAATATAATGTGCTCTCCCATCAGATAGTGTCGCCACATCTTCAGAGAAAAGACCACTACTGCTAACTCCAGGTCATGGGTAGCGTAGTCCTGCTCATGCGACCTCAACTGATGTGATCCATAGGCAATCAATGCCCGCTCCTGCATCAGGACACATCCAAGTCTGTTCCCTGATGCATCACAGTAGACTACATACCCTACTCCCTCCTCCGGCAACCTCGAGATAGGTGCGCTGGTCAATTTCTGTCTCATCTCCTAGAAGCTCTGCTGACATCTCTCTGACCACACAAAGGGTTTTCCCTTCTTCTTCAAAGATGAGAGTGGTGCTGCAACTCTAGAGAAGTCTGGCGCAAATCTCTGATTGTATCCAGCTAGACCCAATAAGCTCAGCACCTCAGTCACACTCCTGGGTGGCTCCCAAGCTAGCACTGCCTCGATCTTCGTAGGATCCACTGCAACTCCCGCCTCAGAAATGACATGCCCCAAGAAGTGGACCTCGCGTATCCAGAACTGACACTTTGAGAGCTTACCATAAAGTTGGTGCTCTCATAGTGTGTCTAGTACAACCCGCAAGTGGTAGGTGTTCTTCTCCTCAGTGGTTGAGTAAATCAAAATGTCGTCGATGAAAACCATGACAAATCGATCGAGGTATGGCTGAAAGATCCTATTCATGAGGGCGATGAACACTGCTGGAGAATTGGTTACACTGAATGGAATAACCAAGAACTCATAGTGTCCATACCGACACCTGAAGGCCGTCTTCTGCACGTCCTCATCCCGAACTCTGAGCTGATGATAGCCTGACCTGAGGTCTATCTTTGAGAACCATCGTGCTCCCTTGAGCTAATCGAAGAAGTCATAAATCCTCATTAGTGGGTACTTTTTTCTTACTGTCACCTGGTTCAGTCGATGATAGTCGAAACAAAGTCGCATGCTCCCATCCACCTTCTTTGTGAACAAAATCAGGGAAGCCTAGGGTGAAACTCTCGGTCGGATGAATCTCTTTCCCTGCAAGTCCTCCAACTGTACCCGTAGCTCTCGAAGCTCAGCGGGCACCATCTGATATGTTGGAGTCAATATAGGGGTTGTCCCAGGGTACAAGTCAATATAAAAGTCTACCTCTCTGCGAGGAGGTAGCCCTGGGATGTCGTCAGGGAAAACGTTCACATACTTATCCACAACTGCAGGAAAACCAGGACTCCGCAAGTCAAATGCTCCTAGGAAGAGGCTAGCCAACTGATGAGTGATGGGATGTCCTCTCCTCTATGAGAGTCCATCCTGTGGTACAAAGGCTCCCTTCTCACCGGTGAAGGTGAACCTGCTCCCGTTGGTGCGTACACATCGCACCTTGCGCCTAAGACAGTCGATCTGAGCATGGACTGTAGATAACCAATCCATTCCCAAGATGACGTCGTAAGGCCTCGACGCCGAAACAAGAAGATCCCAGCCGAAGCTCTCGCCTCCTAGAGTAAGCTTACACTACCGGCACCAGTGTGTAATCGTCGAGTCTGCTCCCGTAAGAGTCTCTAGCCGTAAGGATCGAGCCAACGACTCTGTCGGAATCTCTGAGCTCTGAACAAGGGCAGTAGCTATGAAAGAATGACTTGATCGTGTGTCTATAAGAACTATAGAAAGGGTGGAATAGACAGAGATAGTACCTAGAATCATCTCGGGTGCACCGTGGTTGTAGGAATCCGCTGCCTGGAGTTCTGCCTATCTCTGCCCGCCAGCTCCCTGTGGTCGGGGTGGACATCCTGGTGGTGGTGGTGGTAGGGCCTCAAAGCGTCGCCCACCACCTATTGCTTGTCCATCTCCTCTGCCTCGTCATCCTGCTCCATATGGACCACCACGGTCGTCCCTCTACCTCTGCCTGGGTGGTCCCTCAACCGTCTGCTGCTCCTCGGCACGGCGGGTCGGGCAGTCACGAACCATGTGGCCCTGCCCGCCGCAAGCGTAGCACTGTCTGCCTCTCGAAATACTGGCTCGACGATGAGTGCCCCGCACTGATGAGACAGTGTCCTGAGGTCGTCTGCATGAGGTTCTGGTCTTCCTGGACCCATGAGTCATCCGTCAACTGCCTTCTGCAGAAGACTCTGCTACATGCCACCCTGCGCTGGGTCTCACCGCTGGTGTAGACTCATCAAGAAAGCTCTCGATCAAAAGGGCTTTCTCCAGTAATCCTGCCTGAGTCGAAATGCTGAGGGAGATCAGTGATGCCCTGATCTCATGCCTCAATCCTTTATCAAAGGTTCGGGCCTGGAATAATGGGTCATGTACCATGTCTGTCGAGTAGCATGAGAGATCGGTAAATCTCCCCAAGTACTGGGCAACCGTTAAGCTGCCTTGCCACAACTGTAGAAGCTCCTGGATGCGTACCGAATGGAGGGTGGCTGGGACGAACTCTGAGTGGAGGAGGCTCTCAAAGTCCGTCCAGAGGAGAGTTGCCTCATCATGCACCTGGAGCATCAAGCTGCATCATCTGCCTGCCGCCGCCTGTAGTAGGCTCGCTACGAGGATCACCATGAGGTCTGCTGGTGTCCTTACTAACCTGAAAACCCATACCACTGCCTCTAGCCAGTCCTCGGCTACCTGGGGGTCCGTCTCCCCGCGGAACCTGGGTGGTTTCTGGCGCTGAAACTCATGCAGTGCACTAAGGTGACGTGCATCGTCAACGGCTGGGGCTGGTAGAATCGGTGGCTCGACGGGTAGAGGTACCACTGGTGCCTCTGCTGTCAAAGGGCCCTGTACCAAGGCCTCATCGCTCGGTGGGCTGTCATCACGTACAACTCTCGGAACCCTACTTGGCTGCCATCATGGGGCCATCCTAAAAATAAACAGGTGCACCACGATCAAACAGTATACCTGGTGAGCTGACATAAAGTAATCACAAAGAAAACTTGAAACACACATGAAATCAATGTTTTCATGAATTAAGTCAAAAATCATAAGTCAGGGTCCTGGTGTACGGATACGTCGGTCGCCGCACCAACACTAGACTCCCTAGACTGATAACCACACCCAATACTTTTAACACTATTGCTTTACATAGAAAAAGATCAGAGTCCTGAGTTCTGCAGTAGAACAGAACTCCTCTGATACCAATTTTTCACGACCCGTCCTCGGGGCTCGTGTCGTGACTACCCCAAGCCTGCCTTCCACAGGCCAGGGGCTGGCGACTAGCACCAAGGCGTAAATCCCGCTAAAAAGGGAATTCATTTCCTTTGTAAAGTAAACAAACACCACAGAGCAAGAAAGCAGAAGAAGTAAACACTAAGCAAAGCTGGGTACAACAGTAAGTGCGGAAAAGTAAATGGGCCAGAATACAAACCCAAAACTGAATTTAAAGTGCAACTCGAAAGGGAAAATAGCAACTGAAAGTAAAGCCGCAACATTGAGCCGCCCACTAGAAGTCCCACCTGAATGGTGAGTACAGATAGCCTCCACAGCTCCTCGGGTCCAGCTGTTCGCTCTGAGTACATCCCGCCCAGTGGTCCGCCTCCAGGTACCGTCTTGCTCTGCAAGTCTCAACCACGATCAGCATTGTTCGTCATCTGCAATCAACACAACGTAGTGCGGTCATAGCCTGAGCAGGGGTGAGTATAATCTACTCAGTAGGGACCCCGAGACCCCAGAAGGTCTCCCAAAATCCACAAAGGATAATCCACAAAAGAAAGATGCAATCACGAAGTAATATCTAACACTGATTAGGTATATTCCCATACATATACCTAAGTCATCAATTCTAGTACGCTCCAACATCCGATCCCAAGTGCAACACAGTCCACATGGGAAAACACAACCCAATCCACACAGGAAAGAAAAACGTAATCCACACAGGATAGCACAACACAATCCAAAAAGGAAAGAAAAACAGGATTCAACTCACACAGGTATACTTCTTCGTATGACGATAGAGATGATCAGATGTAGCCACTAATTCATCTAAGTCGTCGGACCCACAAAAGATCGATAGGTACTAACCCCCGCAATGACCCACAAAGGATCGATAGGTAAATAACCCCTGCAAAGACCCACACAGGATCGGACCCACACAGGATCTGTAGGCGCTGGCTCACACAGAACCGCTGAGCACTGACCCACACAGGATCGGACCCACACTGGATCGGTAGCACTGATCCACGTAGGATCACTGAGTGATGTAGTCGTCCTTGTCGAATCCACTGAGGATCTCTGTACCGTCGTCGTCGTCGTCACAGTCACAAACGCAGCCAGCTCTAGGGTTCCCACACACAGCAAGCTCGTTCGGGAGAGTCCGCTCCACGTGCCGAGAGGCTGATATATCAACTGACACAAAGTCTGGAGTTGATGTATCCAAAAGTTCCATATCGTCAACAGGAACTCAGCGTCACAGACGGTGCGTCAATCGGACGCCCGGTCTGGAAGTTATTGGCTTTTTCGTCCCATGGGCCCAGTTGGTTTTTATGTCAAAACCAACCTGACCGTACTCCACCAGCGTCCAAACCTCGGGTGGAGTAAGCAAAAGATCTATCTCACTAAGAGGAATCCAAAAAAGTTGACGGCACCTCAATCGGACATCTAGAGCTCAAGTTATGAGTGTTTCTGCTCCGAGGGCCCGGTTGGTTTTGTGTACTAACCAACTTAGCCGAACCCAAAGTATTCCAAAACCTTAAGTGCGATATACCGAAATGACCATCTCAATCCAAGGATCGCATCGCAACTGACGGTGCATTGATCAGAGTCCCACAACTCATGTTATGGGCGACTGACCGGAAGAGGTTCGGTATGTAGGGGTTCGGGCCCGGTTCGACCCGGCCCGATACCCCCAGGGTTGGCCCGAACCGAGTCTACCAAAAATGGGTTCGGGTCCGGCCCGCTTGGTCGCGGCCCGGCCCGGTTGGCGTGGCCCGGCCCGGCTCGGCCTGGGCACGGCCCGGCCCAGCCTGGGCGCAGCCCGGCCTGGGCACCGCATGCTGGGCGCGCTGGCCAGAAGCTCGGCCAAATGGCTGAGCCATTTGAGGGGGGGGGGGGGGGGGGGCTGCCCCCCCTGTCTTTTGTAACTGCGGCCCCCATAATTGGGGGCCGCTTGAGCTGGCCGCCGGGGGTTTGTAACCCCCATATTCTCCCCTATCCGGCCAGCCCGCCCTGGCTGGCCGGCTGTTGCTGCCACCGGACCAGCAAGGCCGGTCCCCCTTGCTCCGATGCCGGCGGCCCGGAACCGGCCGCCGGTCTCTCAGCTCCGCCGCGGCCCGGAACCGGCCGTGGCCTTGGTTCGTCGGGCGCTGCGCGATGGCACCGCCCCCTCCGTCACGGCCCCGCTCCGGCCGCGGTGTCTTCGTGTTTTTTCCAGCGCGGCGCAACGGCACCGAGGCTTGGTTCATCTTTCAAATGCGCGGTGTGACGGTGTCGTGCATCTTTTCCGTTCGTTCCCACGCAGTGCGACGGCACCGCGTCACTTCCCTTCGAACCGCATCCAAAAATAAATAAAAGGGAGGAGGGTCGGTAGTGTTTGTGTGGTCCGGCCCCCTCCGTTAAATAATATCAAGTGGTTCCAAAGAACGAGGATAGATGACGAAGGAAACAACGGAATTAATCACAAAATAAAAACACATAAATCCCCTACCTCGTCGAACAAGTTGGGTGAGGATTCGTCACGGAGATAATCGTCATGGAGGGAGACATCGCGGAAGGAAATGTCACGGAAGGAGACGTCGACCTCTGAGGAATCCGGCGTTCTTCGCATTCTTCACGTTCTTCGTGTTCTTCGACGAAGAAGATGAAGATCTTCAAGCCTCCCTTAGCTTTTCTCCCAAAGCTCTCAAGCACCAAGCCTACAACCCAAAATAAAATAAGTACCTCACTTATTTTATTAACACAACTTAAGTTTGAAAATAAAAACTTGAATTTAATCCACACAATTAATTAACTGAAGTTGTCAAATTAAATGAAGGGTTATGGAAGGTTAGGGGAGGTGAAGGGGTAGGGTTCGTGTGGGCCCCACCACCGTCATAACCTCCGAATGGAAGTTGGGTGATTTCCCCCAACTTCCACACAAAGCTTTAAACCACTTAGAGAAAAATAAAATTGATGCTTAATTTTATTTTACCTTCCACAAAAATTTAACAACTTCTCTCATGTAAACGCAACTCCGGAAAAGGTGTTTCTAAGCAAATATCGGCACTGCAATTCCATCGGTGCCCTCAGGATTAGATTCCGAACACCGGTTCAAGAGTTAGAAATTCCCGCTCGTTCATTCACTGAACGTACCTGAGATAAACTTAGGATAGAAATTATGGGCACATCGGGCCTCGGAATCAATTGCTGTCAGAAACTACGTTCTTATAAAATCCCAAAAAAAATTAAGCAAAAAATTTCCTTGAATTTACGGGTCTTTAAAAAAACTCTATGGGAAGGTCAGAATAAAAAGGATCATGACTCTTTATCTTAGAAATATGAAAACTCTCCCATAAATTTATCTTGATATTCTTCTTAATCAATGAATAATACATCGAAAAGAAATTTTGGTCAACCAACCTTTCCCTGTAGATTTTCCAATCCTTGATTTCCTTGTTTGAAGACATCTGATTTGGTAGGGAAACATTGAGTGACATTCAGAATGTTTGTAAACATCGAAAACTGAATGACTAATTTGAAGAGGGGAAGAGCTTCAACACACAATAATTTGAAACAAAATCTGGTAAATGGATTTGGGGGCCTTCATATAGGCTTAAATGAAACTTTTTGAATTGCCTATTTGATCCAATGGTTGAAAAAATCTTCATTTGATCTGACAGTAGAGATGAATGTTAGATAAGAGTTTTGGTATGTTCTGGTATTTTGAGGTTTTAAGGAAAAAGCTTATTTAAGGAAAATGAATCCAATAGAATTTTCTTCAAATACTATTAAACACTAACAAGTAAAAAATACAATTAAAATGATTTTAGTGAGAAAGAATACCTTCCGAATTTCCAAAAAAATCTCAGTATTTAAAAAGGTTATTCATAGATATGGGAAAATATTATTAAGAAAAAGAAATTTTATGTTCTGGAAATTTGGATTCAGGAAAAAAAAATTAAGTAATAATATTTTGATTTTCAAATAAATTGATTAAGAAAGTAAATTTTGGGAAATAAACATATGTACTCCCCCTATGAAAAATATTTTCTTACTGTAAATAGATAAGTTTCTTTAAAAAGATAATATGTAGGATTACCATATGGTTATCATTCCTAAATTATGTTTAATGTGTTCAAATCTATCTGGGGTAAGGATTTTTAAAAAAAATTAGCAATTTGATCTTGCGTTTCGATAAATTGTAAAATAATATCTCCTTTGAAAGTGAGATCCTTTAAAAAGTGATGCATAATGTCTATGTTTTTTATGAGAGTGATGTGCAATGTGTTTTTTTAGGGAAATGGAACGTGTATTTCGACAAAATATTTTTGATTTGGTAAAACTCATGCCATAGTCTGTGAGTGTGTCCTGCATCCACAACAGTTGGGTATAATAACTTCTAACTGCTACATATTCGGCTTCAGTAGTGGAAAGTGCTACTGAGTGTTTATTTTTTCATGACCAAGAATCTAATGAATTTACTAAGAAATGGCATGTTCCAGATGTACTTTTACAACCCATTCAACATCCACCAAAATTAGCATCTAATATTATTTTTGAAACAAAATCATTTCTAATACAATAGAAAAGTCATTAATCCATGAATCCCTTTAAATAGAAAAAATGTATTTTCACTAGTTTTAAATGAGATTACTTTGGTTTATGTTCATATATTACATATAAGAATACTGAAAACATTATGTCTGGATGACAAGATATTAATTATAATAAACTTCCTATCATTCCTCTAAAAGTTGTTTGATTTACTGGTTTCATAGATTCATCCAGATCGAGAGAATTGGAGGTACTAGTTGGAGTACAAAAAATTTTAGTGTTGTCATATCAATAAATATTAATAAGATTTTCAACATATGTATGTTGAGATATATATGTTTCTTCTAGTTTTTGAGATATTTCAAAACCTTGGAAAAATGATAACTCACCAATCATACTCATTTCAAACTCAGATTTCATGATATTCACAAAAGAATCAGTTAAATATTGATGAGTTGAAATGAATATAATTTCAATGACATATACATAAACAATAAAAATATTTCGTTATCTTTATTAATAAAGATATTTTGATCTGCAGTTCCCTTAATAAAATTGTTTTGTAACAAAAACCATGTAATTCTATCATACTAGGCTCTATGGTCTTGTTTAAATCTATATAAACCATTTATATATTTCAAAACATGTGCATGATGTCTTATGTCTTCAAAACCCAGAGTTTGTTCAACATAAGATTCCTCTTGAACATATCCATTAATTAAACCACACTTCACATTCATTTGAAAAATTTTGAAAATAAAGAAATCGGTAAAGGAAAGTAAAATACCAATAGATTCAAGTATAGATACTAGATCCCAGGTTTGTTTATACTATATTACATTTATTTGAATAAAACCTTTATCAACTAATCAATCTTTATTTCTTACTATGATTCCATTATCATAACATTAATTTCTGAATGCCCTTTTACTCCAATTACAGAAGTTTCCTTAGGTATTTCCAAAAAGGTCCAAACTTTGTTCCTTTCAAAATCATTTATGAAATCTTGCATGGATTTAATCCAATCACCATCACCTAAAACATCATCAATGATTTTTGGTTTTAATTGGGAAAGAAATGATATATTTTCTACTTATTTTCTTAATAAACATATAGTATTTATAGGTTTTTTTACATCACCAATTATATTATCATTGGGATGTTTCTTAAGAAACAACTAATTTGGGTTTTGTGACACCTATTCAACAACATTAGGTCGAAAATATCTTGGGTTAATTACATTAGAAACATTTTCTTGAGTATTTTACATTTTATATGAATTTTCCATCAAATTTTGATAATAGATTTTTTATAACACAACCAGGGATGTAGGTTGGGGGTTTTGAGAAACTAATTGATTAGTTTCAGAAAATTTAACCTGAATTATTTATTCAATAGTACATGAATTTTTTTTAAAACTCAATAATCCTTGGAAATAGTAGAGTAGCTTAGAAAATTACTTCATCAGTTTTGGTTGAAAATTTATCTATGTTATATTTATTATTCAGGATGAATTCCTTCCATCCAAATAATTTGATGTAACAAAGTCTATATTTTCAACCAGTCCATAATTCATAAGTTGATTTAATATTAAACGGTCAGATTAAAACTCGGATTATAGAATAACAAGAAGTACTAATATCTTCATCCCAAAAGTGTTTAGCAATAGATTATTTACTAAAAATGGTTTTATTTATCTCTTAGAGAATTATATTTCTTCCTCTAACAACATCATAGTGTTGAGGAGTTCTTAGGGATGAGATGTTATGTGTAATAAAATTTTTACTAAAATAAGATTCAAAATGTGAATTTTGAAATTCTCCTCCATGATCAATTTGAATAGTTATCAAGGGAACATTTTTATCATTTTAAATATGGGCTCTAAAAGTTATAAAATAATAAAAATATTTATATTTCTTTGTTAGAAAAAAGGCCAATGTTAATCTCTTGTAATCATTAAATAAAATAAATACATAGTATCTTACTCTATTACATATTGTTTTTGTTGGACCAATGAGATCCATATGCACTATAGTTAATTTATCAGAAGTTGAGACTTAACCGATTGATTTAAATATTTCTTTTTGTTTCTTTATATATTGACAAGGATCAAAAACTTTTATAGAATAAAAAATAAGATCTGGTTGATCCTTAACATGTTTTTTCATTGAGAGTTTTCATAGGTTCCTAAATTTATAGTGTCCTAGTTTTCTATAATAACCATGATTGATCTTCCATTGCACTAAGAAGTGGTATATCTTGGATCATAAGGTATTCTAGGTTTAGTTTATTAAAATTATCATGCATGTGGGTAGAAATAATAAACACTTCAATTGAATTGTGTACTGAACATTTATCATTAATAAAACCCACAAGGTAACCTTAATCACATAATTGGATTGTTCTAACAAGGTAGTTCATAAGACCTTTAAAAAATAAAACAATTCAAAGGAATATTTTTCCGAGAAGAAAAATGTAAGATATACAAAATAATTCTCCCGAAGAATTATCTCTGAAATTTACTTTTCCCCCATTCATATTGATTACCTTTTCAATGAAGTTTTTTTTACCAGTAATGTTTCGGGAACATACGTTATCTATGAACTATGTATTATTGTTGGTATATTCCTTATATTCCAAAAAATAAAATATTTAGTCTTTCAGAATCTAAAAATTCTTGGATTCAAAAATTGTAGATAGTAAAATCTTAAGAATCTATATTTTCATAAAAAATAGGATTTATGAAAACATAAGGATTGAATTTTATTTATAGAACAATTTATACCCCAACATCCAACACATTGACATTTAGTACAAAAGGGATCACCTTGGGGAACAAAATAATAAAACTAAAAACCAATTTTTTATGAGTATAACCAATTCTAGAACAATTTTTATGGGGATAGATTTAGGAATAAATTTTATCCAATTCTTTCCTTACGGATGTAAAATTTGATAAATGTTTTTTCTGGAATAAATTTCATATTTTAGTCTTATGAATAAATTATTATCCTCGTATTAATTAATTTTAGAACATGAGTTATTATATAGAATATTTTTTATTAGAAGTAACATTATCAATATCCTTATATTTTTTATCCTTATCCTAATTAACATTATTATGGTTTTTAGAAACACTTTAGAAATAAATAGTTTTTTTGATAAAGATATTTATAAAGATATCATTCTTCTTTAGATAAAATAAAAATTCTATAATTTTCTTTCTCTGAATTTGTTTTTATTTTATAGTTCACATTATCAGATAATTTAGAAAATCTATAAACATCTTAAAATGAAGGTAATGTATTATATTTTAATGAAAAAAATTATTCTTATAATGATTCATAATGTTATTCATTAGGAAAATTAGTATCTAAATAAATATTGATTAATGACTCATTATTGCACACCTTATCAATAAGACAATGATTTCCAATAGTTTCCTAAGCTATAAGACCAATATTCTTATAACTAGATGATTCATATTTTAAGTATTCAGCTGAAGAGTCACCACAACTAGAAATTCAGGTGTCATTTGATTTCAATACTATCATAACATTACATTTTTAATACTTATTTTTGTTTCTTTAAAATTGTTTTTTCTTCATGTATTTTTTCTTATTCATAAGAAAATCAGGTATGATATGTCCAGACCTTTTACATTCATAACAGGTTACATCAAAATATATTTTGTTCATTTTATCTTTCGTCTTATATATATACTGAAAATATTTCTTTCAAACATTATTTTTCATCCTTCAAGGATGATTGGAAATTTCATTTTCTAACTGATCACTATCACTCGATTTGGATAGAACAACAACTTTCATATCATTAGATCTTGTTACTCATTCTAATGTTTTGTCTTTAGATATATTAGTGAAAGATACACTTCCATTATAATTATTATGTTTATTTAAGTCAATATCACTCTTCGTCCATGTTTCATTCTGAATAAGAGTTCCAAATAACTCTTCAAGAAAAAAGATAGATAATTTTCTATTCTCATCAATAGCTATCCTTTTTTATTCCCACTCATTAGGAATGATGTTAACTATATTATCCTAATGAAATTCATCATCAAGACCATTCTCTCTCATAGATCAAATACTGTATAAAATGGTTATAAATCTTTTTTCTACTTTGAAAACAGGTTCTCTATAAGGAAATAAAACTCCATAATATTTATCTCTTAACACAACTCTTCTTATTTATATCACTTTAGAAGATTCAAAATGTGTAACTTCATGTTTATTCTAAATGTAGTTGGCATCTTCAAAAGAATATATTTGACTATATATATTAATCGTCATAGAACAAAAAAAGTATTGTGTACCTTATAGTTTAATTGATATTCTAGTTTCTCTTGGTTGGTAAATGTCTTGACTTACCTATATGGAATGTGTTAGTCTATAGTGAGCAAAACAAATTATTCTACTCTAGTGTTAATGAAAAATGTCTACATCCTATCTCTACTATAATCATAATCATTACAATAAAAAAGTGTTGGTCTGGTAGGATTAAGGTTGTCTATAAAACCATAATTTATACCTTCCTTTTCCTAATAATATATCTTTTCCACAAAACATGTTAGTATAAAAAAACATTAAGAAAAACATGAATAAAAAAAGTTATTCATTAAAATTTATAACAAATAATACTTGAGGAAGAAAACATCTATGTAATTCTAAGTAATTTAGTGACCTAGATATGATACCAATTGTAGTATGGAAATAGAATATATAGATGCTCAAATACAAGAGTGGGTGAATTGTAGATTTAAAAAAATTTGCATTTATCTTTATGGAAAAAATGTTTAACAAAGTTAAACAAGTTAAATTTACAAACCCACTTTGGTTCTTACTTAATAGAATATTTGGAAGGGCCCAGGTTCAATTATAAGAAACTTAAACTCAATCAAGGTTAATCATATTAAAAATTTTACAGATTTATCTTATGGAAAGATTCTACCTTAATGTGTATAGAATATTATCTATCAGAGTATACAAGTATAAGAGAGTATAATAAACTTAAACTTTTTTCTTAAAAAAATACAGCGTAATGAAAAATTGAAACAAACATCAAGTAAACAGGTAGGAAATATTTTAACCCAAACATATGGGTATCCAACAACCTTGGATAAAGGTCCCTTGATTGATACATTCAACAAAGTATCTCTTAAACCCCCTAGAGTAAGCCCTGGATAAGAATATTGAAGTCTGTCTTTCTATCCCTGTAAGCCCTAAAACATTAATGTAGTTGGAACCTTTATCATCTTATCCCTAGAATCCCTCAATTATACTCAGCAACAATCAGAGTTTCATAAACAATGTTGAATATGATGATCACAGTTGTACAAGATGTTCATATAAAACACAAATCATGGGAGTATTTCTCTCTCTCTATAGAAATCACATCATAGAATGTAATCTCTAGTATCATAGAATGATATATCAGCAATGACCTCATTAAAATAAGGTTATTTTTGTAAGAAAAACTTCAATGGTCATCTCCCTCCTCCAACAGTCACATTTTTCCTTGAATCTTGGAGGGACCTGTACATGTGTCACTCAACCAATAGTTAGTTTGAAACAAATTATATGGAATTGATTTATTGTAATAAAAAACATGTATATGAAAAATGATTTAGCTTAACCAAATCTGAAAAATCAGCTTCTATGGAATAATATAATTTGGAGTCTAAAATTACAAATACTCAGATTTTAGAAAAATGGATATTCAGTTCTATTGTTCTATAAATTATGAATCTAAATTAAATAGACATTTTTGGTCTAAATTATAAGGAATTCAGAGTCTGAATTATGAGGAATTCATTGTCATAATTCTAAGGAATCCAGTGTCTGAATTCTGAGGAATTCAGAGTCTTAATTCTATGGAATTCAGAGTATGGATTTTGTGGAATTCAGAGTCAGAATTTGGATGAATTTGGGACTGAATTCTGAGGAATTCCATGTTTGAATTTTCGAGAATTTGAAGTCTGAATTTCAGAAAATTTAGAGTATGAAATTAGAGAATTCAGAGTCCGAATCTGAATGAATTTGGAGTCTGAAGACAATAATACATGGTATCTTCAGAATCATTAATATCGAGATATTTTTTAAAAGGATGTTAATTTTTAAATTGTTTAAAAAATTAGACTTGGTTTTGAGAAGAAATTAAATAGGACATTAAAATCCATGAGAAGAATAACACATTTATTAGAGAATTTAAATTTTCCTTCAGAAAATAATTTGTAGATAAAGATAATTTTCCTTAAGAAAATGGGTTTGTGAATTTAAAAATATAATGGAATAGAAAAGTAATAAGGAAACCTAATTAACTCAAAAATCATGGCCATGAATAATGGGGGACGCCATGCTAATGGATAATGTGAAATTCCATTCCCATAAATAATATTTCAAGAGGGACATCATGGTTGAGTATCATAAGTTATAAAAAATGAAATAGTAAATATTCCTTGTCCATAAACATTCCATAACATAAGTTAGGTACACATATTAGGTCATTCCATTATTATGTAATTAAAAATCCATTTGAAGGTCCATTCCACTACAAATTTATTATCTAAGATGGGTTAATATGTTTGTTCATTTATTGACATGATCCCATTTTAGTTCCTCATAATTAACATCCCATTATATTTAAATTGGTCATTTCATATTCCATGAGATTACCCATTCCATTTTTAAATTGATATATAATTATTGTAGAGGGATGAGTAGGTACACATGCCCATTTTTAATCCTAAATTATCCATTTATCATTAATTAATCAATTATCCCTCTAGAGAAAATGAACATCAATGGCCAATATGGTACATTAATAGGATACACCTATCAGCTAGATCATGTTGAGGTTACTGATAATCAATTTTGAAAACAAATCTAAAAAGTTTCTAGGTCATAGTTTCAAAAACTAATTTAGGTTATTTCACATTTTATTAGAAATTAAAAAATAATATTTTGGGTGAAATAATGACATAATTAAAAATAATTGGACTTTTTAGGAAAATTCCATATACCACATACCTCATTATTAAGATGTTCCACTCATCCAATATCGGTCATTGATTCAAGCCAAAATGAGAGGAATATTAAGATTAGAAAAATTCCATGAAAATAGTGTGAATTATTTTGCATGAAGATAACACAAAATACAGTGAGATAAACAATGAAAGGGATGATGAGACATATAATTATGGATATTCTTTGAATTCACCTAACAACACTTTAATAAAACAAAGAACGAGGGAAATCCACCTATGGAAGAGAGAGATGAATATGAGGTTCATATGGGAGAGGTTGCTAGCCAAATGGGAGGACAAAAGCATTAAAACTCCATTAAGGTTTAGATGGGAAAATATTCATTTCCCTTCATTAAATTAGGAACATGGTTAGACAATATGTTTTGGCCAACTATGTTCCATCCATGTAGCTCATACTTCCAAAGATTCATACCATGCATGGTTTGGTCACATTGATTGGTATAATAGTTCCCCAAATGTGTGGTATTATTGGCTAAGTGGGATTAACCATGCGTGCATGTAACACCTCATGCTTCCACGATACACTTCTCTTTCAATAATGCAATAGCTTGCATTGTACGCAAGTTTGAGATTCTAACACACCATGACCAATCAAAATAGTCATTATGAATATTAATACACACTTTTTTATATTATATAAATTTTATATTTCAAAATGGACTTCATTTTTGGATTCGTAATATCTTAATTAGCCTATGTTGAAATTTTGGTATTTTTCTAAGAACTTCCAATTTTCAATGAATAGTAAAAAAATACTTAAAAACAACTTTTTTAATCAAATTAATTTATAGTGATAAATTATACAATTGAGTGGTTTTAAAGTATAATTAGAATATAATATTACCATTTTATTCAATGGTAGTCATTAGAATTAATTTCACTTTGAAATTGGACATAATCAATTGTCAATCTTTTGATTGATATTGTTGTTTAAAAACACGCTATTTATTGTGACAGCGGGAATTAATTAATAAATTAATTAATTAAAATTATATTTATTGAATTTTTTAAAATAGACATCATTTTTTAATTAGCAATATCAAATATATCTTTGGGTTAATTTTTTGTATTTTTCAGAAAAACTTCATCTTTTGATGAATAGTGAAACCACTAAGTGGTAGTTAAAAAACAAATTTTTCGTTTAAATGAAACTTTACCACTTCTGTGAATTGAATTTCAAAAATTCTTCAAACATGGTTGTCATTAGTAGGTAAAATTTAGTTCAATGAGATGAAAATAATTTTTGGTGAATAGTAACTTTTATGTTTTATCAATCGCGATTAAAGGTAATTAGTGTAATTTAAGGTAAATATAATGTTATAATAAAATTAAATTACCTTTACCATTGTCCTAACCTTATTGGATGAGTCATGACTGACCAAGACAATCCATGGGTAAACTTGGGGACCCCATGGAGCCACTTGGGTAAGAAAATGACATTAATAACTTTTTATTTAAAGTAAAAATAAAATTGTCACAAACATGTGTTGTTTTACTAAAAAAAATTATTACATGGTGTTATATAAGTTAACTTTTCGACTATAAATATTAATTTAAAATAAAATAAGATTTCACACATCATGATATTTTTTTATAATTTATAGACATTAATTAAATTAAATTTTTTATGACACAATGATGATGCAATGATTACCTCATTAATTAATGATTTAAATAAAATTAAAAGACAATGTAAAATATAAGACTTACACTTGCCAAAAACCTATTGGATGAGTATATTTAGAAACCTTATCACCTTTTCCTCGAAATAAATAATTTTGGTTCCTTTAAAATCCAAAACTCATTATATAATAAAGTAACATTTCGTGACATTCCAAGAGTGCCCCTCCTCTCCTCTTATAAAAGGCCCCCACCTCTACCACCTTATTCACAAACTTAAAAACCATTTGGATCGGCCAAATTCTACCCAGATATTCTCTTGACTTCAATCTCTTACTCCTAGAAGCCTCACTTTGGGCAGAAGTCTTTCCAAGGAAGCCTTTGGCTCAAATCAAAAAGAGTTACACGATTTTAAGGTAATGTATTCTGTTATGTTATTTTGTTTTATTTTGCTTCTCCAATCCCTTAAACTCTTTTTATTACTTTATTTTGTAACAAAACCAGTATCTTAAATATACTATGATGTGGTTATGAGAAGTATTTTATTTACACTTACACACACCATCGTCTAATGGTTAAAGAACATACTGTTTCTGTGGGTGGCAAATTACTGCCTCACTAAACGATGATTGTTCAATCTTATTTTAACACCTCTCATGGTGGACATTAAGATGTCACTATATTTATATATTACATATATTATTTTTATGTTTTCTTTATTCTTTTGTATTTTTCATTTATGGAATACCTTTATGATTTCCATTATGGGTAAACGCGATAATTTCATTTTAGGAAGTACGGACTACCACCCACTCAAAGTGATTTGAATCGTTAATGCCATATGTGGGACATATAAATGATGGAGTAAATGATATTATATATGATATTATCCTATAATTATAATATAAATTTATATATTTATGATTTCATTCCATTAAATACAAAATAGAAATGAAAGTAGCGTTCATGCGTGTGTACGTCTTACCGTCTCCATGAACGGTGCATTTCATTTATTACATCTAAAGGTTATGTAATATTATAAATGAATGTATATACTGGATATATATGATATATATGATATCTACATAATGAATATAATTCTTTATATAATGGATATTTTACCATAATAACAATTTGTAATTATAATAAGTTTATTTTTGACTCAAGTACCAATGATCGACAAAACGACCGTTATTAACCTAAATAATTACATAATGTTCATAACAATGTAATAAGTGATATAAAAGGAATAATGAACTTGAAAAAGATTATTATGCAAATATAAATTAACTCTAGTTTATTATTGAAGAGATTAAATAATGATTGAGTCACGTTGGACATGATGTAAGGGACTTCGTCTCAATCTTCATTCATTGAGGCATATTTTGTTTTATTACAAGACTTTATTTTATACAGTGTTTAAACCCCTTTGAGTTTTACCTTTATTCAAAAGGAATCTTTTTTATATGAAGTGTTTTACTAAATGACAAAAGGGGATGTTTTTTAGTCATACGTATGTGGCAACAACAACTTGTCCTCCGCCATGACCATTATTTTAGTTTCGGCTTCCTCTACAATCCATAACTTTTTTAAAATGAAAAATAAATACCATGTTTTAATTTTCTTTTATTTTGGTATTAAAAATGGATTTGATAATGTTTTTATTATATCAATGTGTTGTATTGATATCTTGTGATTGAAATTTGGAAATTTTATGTTTTTTATGCATGTTTATGTGATACGATTATGTTATGGTTTATGATATGTCTAAACCTGTTCATATGAGGAATGCATTGGACTTAATAAGTGATGGGTGGAGCCCGCTATAGATCCTCAATGCATCGGTAGGTCTCATGAGACAAACTAGTGTCTTGGCACATGTCCTTGACAAAATCTTATTTGTAGTCTTGGAACAAGGCCTTGACTATGTGGTTATGATAGTTTGGAATTATGAATTCCATCATTATGAAAGTGGTTATTGATATTGCATGTGGCTATTTGAATATTAAAATATCCATGTGAATAAGTAAATGGAATTATTTCATTTTACTTTTTCAATATTATGTTGAAGTTCATGTTTAAAAAGCTTTTTTTGAGTTATACATTGCCATAATTGTTTATGTTTATTTATGAAAGTTTCCATTATATTTTTATCCTTTCTGAGCATCTGAGCTCACCTATTTATCTGTTTTATTTTTCCCAGGATGTGAAGAAATATTTTATTACTGACCTACAGGGATAGTCTGAAGGGGATATGAGTGTGGAATATGGAGACTATTTTATTGTAGTTTTTCACATTATTATGTAATGTAACATTTATGAAAGTATCTAGTGTTTCCAAGGCTACGAAACTAATCGGTCTTTCGAGAATTGATCTTTTGTGATCATGCCAATTTTCGTAATAATGCACCAACTCTGGGTAACTGGGGTCGGGGCGTTACAATTGGTATCAGAGGTAGTTTAGTACTAACCTTGGAAGCTATATTTAGATAAACTCTGATTAGAGCACATAGACATATGATAGACTTTGAGGATTAGTATAGAAGAACATCCTAAATTTTTATAAAGTGTAGATTTTGTGTATTTTCTTGAGAAATACATCCCTGTCTGGATATGATCAGGTAGAGGTGGCTGTGGCCCAGATGTACCTAGGGGTAAAACTCGAAAACACCGCTTTAAGATAGACTCGAATGGGAACTGGTGCATGAAAACGGGCCTTGCTGCACTCTTGGTTACGACACTCCCGGAGGATATTCTTAGGATAATTATCATTTTCTTTATAAACCATTATTAAGGGTTTATGAGTATATACATCCTTAAAGAAAACATTTTTTATGATTATGGATTATATCCATAAATAGTTCAATTTATGTTAAGTGTTTTAAAAGTATGGAATTATGTATTTCGATTCATAAACTAATCTAGATTATGACATTGTTTAGAAATGGAGCCTAGTGAACTGAATGGAAACTGTATCAATGAACGCACCCCAAGTATGGATTTTCCTCTTGCTCAAGATAATTATAATGGAGATGGTGAAACAACTGGTGCTGATCAGCTTATCACTATACTAAGACAACTCACTCAGGTTATGAATAATAACCTTACTCGTATGTAGCACCCTGATCCGCAACGTGGATGATCGATGTTAGACCGCTTAGTGAGGAAACAACCACCAACATTCAATGGGAGTACAAATCCATTAGTAGCTGAGCAGTGGATAAGTTCCCTATAGAAAATATTTTAGGCTTTGGTGTGTAGTGAAAGGGAAAATGTTGTCATGGAAGATTACTGCCTCACTAGAGATGCTGATCATTGGTGGTTATTAATACAAAACACGAATGAAGATTATGAAATATAAAATATAAAATGGAGGAAGTTCAAATAGATTTTCTTAGAAAAATACTTCCATCGTGACCACCGAGAAGATATGGAAAGGAAATTTATGAGTCTGAGACAAAAGGAGGATGAAAATGTCTCAAAGTATGAGTCTAACATTACAAGGTTAGCGAGGCATGCAGCAGATTGTATACGTAACCCAAGAAGTAAGTTTGATCGTTTCTTTGATGGGTTAAAACCGTTTCTCTGTCGAGAATTAGTATCACAATATTTCTCAACGTACGAAGATATAGTCTCATGTTCTATCAAGGAAGAAAAGGAATTCTCTAAATCGTAGGACAATAAATTAAAGAAAGAGAAGAAGAGAAAGATGGAACAAGAGACATATAAAGGGAAAAAGGGAAAGAATGATTTCCCATTAAGTGATAATTGTGGGATGAATGACCTCGTTACTTGCCTAAAAGGAACAATAGTTTGTTATAAATGTGGAGAAAAGGGTCACCATGCTAATGATTTCAAGGGAAAGAAATAGGCTATCAATGTTGAATGCTATAATTGTAGGGAAATGGTTCATTATGCAAATGAATGTTCTAAGCGTCAGGGAAACTTAACTTAGAAAAGACCAAGGGATCAAGGCCAATCTTATGATGTTACTACAGTTGAAGTGGAATAATTATTGTATTTGTGTTGTTAGACTCATTAACTATATTCTGGTAATAAGAATAATGTGATATAATTAAGGGTTGTACTGAAATACTTGTTGTTTTCATTAAGGTTTTAATATGATTAAGGTAATCATATTTTCAGTATCTGACAATAAGATAAACTTTACTTTGTTTGGGGAATCTGATGTCACAATTGATTTTGGAATTTAGAGACCTTTTAGAGAGAGTCTGAATAGAGGTATTTTGGATAACTATAAAGGTTGGAATGGATTAAGTTTAACTTTGGATAGTATTGTTTAAGGTTAAACCATTTCTTAAGATTATTTTTGGAATATTATAATACTATAGTTTTAGGAAAAGGACAACCTGCAGGTCAGGGGATAACTCGTCGTGTCGGACAAAGCTGTAGGAATCGAACCCACAACCATAGTGTGACAGGCCTTTATTACCTACCACTAGCCTACAGGAAGTCCCTGGTTATTACAAAATAGTATTCCTAATCTAAATGTTATGTGTTAATATTTTGAACCTTTTAATATTAGGATAAATAAAATATTTTTGAGTTCTATTATCTTTTTGAGTGAAAGATGAGTTTGTGGTAGAAATTAGTTGACGGTTGAAACTCTACTTGTCAAGTATAAATATATATATACCTATCTCTTATTCTATGAATTAATTAATTATTAAACTTTAGTAAAGGGATATTAAAACCAATAATTTGTTATCCTAATACCTTATTTCTTGTTGAACTGGTGATATTTTAAATCAACATAGACTAAAGGCTTTGATGCCCTCAATTTTACACTTGTTTGTGATTTATGACTTCAATTACTCCCTAAAAATATTTATGTTTTTTCACCAATTATATGTCTCTAATTTCCACTAATGTTCTCCTAATCGAGTTCATAATTTGGGGGTGACTTTTTCATTTCCCTTTCCCTCTTATTAATGATAAATTTTATTAACCTTATTTCTGATGTGGGTTTTCCACAAAGGTATTTTCTACTTTCAACCTTTTATTTTCAAAGAACAATTTCAAATTGCGAGGAAAACATTTATTGAATGAGGGTAGAATTTAACACCCCAAGCTTCCACGATATGCTTCTCTTTCAATAATGCATTAGCTTACATTGTGCGCAAGTTCTAGATTCTGACACACCGTGACCAATCAAAATAGCCGTTATGAATTGTAATACCCACTTTTTGAAATTATATAAATTTTATATTTCAAAATAGACTTCATTTTTGGATTTGTAATATCTAAATTAGCCTATGTTTAAATTTTGGTATTTTTCTGAGAACTTCCAATTTTCGATGAATAGTTAAAAAATACTTAAAAACATTTTTTTAGTCAAAATAATTTATAGTGATAAATTACACTATTTAGTGGTTTAAAAGTATAATTATAATATAATTTTAATATTTTATCCAATGTTGGTCATTAGAATTAATTTCACTTTGAAATTGGACAAAAAAAATTGTAAATTTTTTGATTGATATTGTTTCTTAAAAACACGTTATTTGTTGTGACAGCGGGAATTAATTATTAAATTAATTTATTCAACTTATATGTTTTTAATTTCTTAATATAGACATCATTTTTGAATTAGGAATATCTAATATAGCTAATGGTTATTTTTTGGTATTTTTTCTGAAAAACATCAATTTTTGATGAATAGTGAAACCACAAAGTGGTAGTTAGAAAACTAATTTTTCGTTTAAATGAAACATTACCACTTCTGTGAATTGAAATTCAAAAATACTACATACATGGTTGTCATTATTAATTAAAATGAGGTTTAATTGGATGAAAATAATTTTTGGTGAATAGTAACTTTTAAGTTTTATTAATCGCGATTAAAGGTAATTACTGTAATTTAAGGTAAATATAATGTAATAATAATATGAAATTACCATTAAACAAATCCTACCCTTATTGGATGAGTCATGTACGGTCATCACAATCCATGGGTCAACTTGGGGACCCCATGGAGCCACTTGGGTAAGAAAATGACATTAATAACTTTTTATTTAAAGTAAAAACAAAATTGTCATAAACATGAGTTGTTTTACTAAAACAATTATTACATGAGGTTATATAAGTTATATTTTTGACTATAAATATTAATTGGAAATCTAAAAAGATTTCATACATCATGAAAGTTTTTTTATAATTTTTATACATTAAATAAATTAAATTTTCTATGACACCATGATGATGTAGTGATTACCTCATTAATTAACGATTTAAATAAAATGAAAAGATAATGTAAAATATAAGACTTAAACTTCTCAAAAACCTATTGGATGAGTAGATTTAGAAACCTTATCACCTTATCCTAGAAATATTTGTTTGTGGGTCCTTTAAAATCCAAAACTCATTATATAATAAAATAACATTTCATGACTTTCAAAGAGTGCCCCTCCTCTCCTCTAATAAAAGGCCCCCAAATCTAACACCTTATTCACACCTTAAAAGCCATTTGGATCTGACAAAATCTACCAAAATACTCTCTAAACTTCAATATCTTACTCTTACAAGCCTCACTTTGGGCGTAAGTCTTTCCAAGTAAGCCTTTGTCTCAAATCAAAAAGAGTTACCCGATTTTAAGGTAATGTCTTCTCTTAAGTTCTTTTGTTTTATTTTGCTTCTCCAATCCCTTAAACTCATTTTATTGATTTTTTTTGTAAAAACACTAGTATCTTAAATATAATATTATTTTTTTATGAGAATTATTTTATTTACACTTACACACACCTTCGTCTAATGGTTAAAGAACATACTGTTTCTATGGGTGGAGAATTGCTGCCTCACGAAACGATGATTGTTCAATATTCTTTTAACACCTCTCATGGTGGATATTAAGATGTAACTATATTTATTTATGATATATATTATTTTTATGTTTCCTTATTCTTCTGTATTTTTCATTTATGGCATACCTTTATGATTTACATTATGGGTAAACGCGATAATTTCATTTTAGGAAGTGCAGACTACCGGCCCCTCAAAGTGATTTGAATCGTTAATGCCATATGTGGGACATATAAAGGATGGATTAAATGAGATTATATATGATATTATACTTGAAATAAAATATACCTTTATATAATTATGAATTCATTCCATTAAATAATAAATAGAAATGAAAGTAGCGTTCATGCGTACGTACGGCTTACCGTCTCCATGAATGGTGCGTTTCATTTCTTACCTCTAAATGTTATGTAATATTATAAATGAATGTATATACTAGATATATATGATATATATGATATCTATATCATGAATATAATTATGGATATAATGGTTATTTTACCACATGAACAACTTGTAATTACAATAAGTTTATTTTTGACTAGAGTACCAAAGATCGACAAAATGACCGTTATTAACTTAAATAATTACATAATGTTCATAACATGGTAATAAGTGATATAAAAGGAATAATGAACTTGAAAAAGGTTCTTAAGAAAGTATAAATTAACTCTAGTTTTTTATTCAGGAGATTAAATAATGATAAAGTCAAGTCGGACATGAGGTAAGGGACTTCGTCCCAATATTCTTTCATTGAGGCATACTTTTTTAATACATGACTTTCTTTTATACAATGTATAAACCCCTTTTACTTTTACATTTATTCAAAAGGAATATTTTTAATATGAAGTGTTTTACTAAATGACAAAAGGGAATGTTTTGTTTCGAATTTATGCGGCGAAAATGAGTTATCCGTCGTCGTGACCATTATTTGAGTTTCAGCGTCCTCTACAAGCCATAATTTTTATTAAATGAAAAATAAATACCAAGTCTTACTTTTCTTTTATTTTGGTATTGAAAATGGATTTCATAATGTTTCTATTATATCAATGTGTTGTATTGATATCTTGTGATTGAAATGTGGAAATTTTATGTTTCCTTTATGTATGTTTTATGTGATATGATTTTGTTATGGTTTATGATATATTTTAACATGTTCATATGAGGAATGAATTGGAATTAATAAGTGACGAGTGGAGACCTATATAGCTGTTCTATGCATCGGTAGGTCTCATGAGACAAACTAGTGTCTCGGCACAAGGCCTTGACAAAATCTTATTTGTATTCTTGGCACAAGGCCTTGACTATGTGGTTATGATAGTCTGGAATTATGCATTCCATCATTATTAAAGTGGTTATTGATATTGCATGTGATTATTTTACTAGTATAATATCCATGTGAATAAGTAAATGGAATTATTTCATTTTACCTTTTCCATATTATGCTGAAGTTCATGTCTAAAAGGCTTTGGTTTTAGTTATACATTGCCTTAAATGATTATGTTTATTTATGAATGTTTCCACTATATTGTTATCCTTACTGAGCATCTGAGCTCACCCCTTTCTATGTTTTATTTTTCCCAGGATGTGAAAAAATATTTTATGAATGACCTACAGGGATAGTCTGAAGGGGATATGAGTGTGGACTATGGAGACTGTGTAATTTTATTTTTTCACTTTATGATGTAATGTAAAATTTATGGAAGTATCTAGTGTTTCCAAGGCTAATAAATTAACCGGTCTTTCGAGACATGATCTTTTTTGATCATGCCGATGTTACGTAATAATGTACTGAATCTGGGTAACTGGGGTTGGGGCATTACAGTTGGTATCAGAGGCTGTTTAGTACTAACCTTGGAAGCTAGATGTAGATAAACTCTGATTAGATCACATATCCCTAAGATAGACTTTGGGGATTAATATAGAAGAACATCCTATAATTTTGGTAAAGTATAGATTCTGTGTATCTTCCGAGCAATACATCCCTATCTGGATATGAGTAGGTAGAGGTGGCTTTGTCACAAATGTACCTAGAGGTAAAACCCGAATACACCACTTTGAGATAGACTCGAACTGGAACTGGTGCACGACAATGGGCCTTGTTGCACTCTTGGTTATGACACTGCCGGATGATATTCTTAGGATAATTCTCATTTTTTTAAAAACCATTATGAAGGGTTTATGAGTATATACTTCCTTAAAGAAATTTTTTTTTATGATTATGGATTATATACATAAATAGTTCAATTTATGTTAAGTGTTTTACAAGTATAGAATTTTGTATTTCGGTTCATAAACTAATCTAGTATATGACATTGTTTAGAAATGGATCCTAGTGGAAGGAATGGAAACTGTATCAATGCACACACTCCATGTAGGGATTTCCCTCCTGCTCAAGATAATTATAATGGATCTGGTGATACAATTGGTGCTGATCAGCTTATCACCATACAGAGACAACTCACTCTGTTTATGAATAATAACCTTACTCGTATGGAGCACCCTGATCCGCAACATGGAGGATCAATGTTAGACCGCTTCATGAGGTAACAACCAAAGACATTCAATGGGATTACAAATCCATTAGTAGCTGAGCAATGGATAAGTTCCCTAGAGAAAATATTTTAGGCTTTGGGGTGTAGTGAAATTGAAATGGTTGTTATGGCAGTTTACCGCCTCACTGGAGATGCTGATCAACGGTTGTCGTTGATACAACACACGAAGGAAGATGATGAAGTTTCAAATATTAAATGGAGGGAGTTCAAAGATCTTTTCTTAGAAAAATACTTCCCTTGTGACCATCGAGAAGATATGGAAAGACAATTTCTGAGTCTGAGATAAAAGGAGGATGAGAATATCGCAAAGTATGAGCCCAACATTACAAGGTTAGCGAGGCATACAACAGATTATATACATAACCCAAGAAGTAATATTGATCGTTTCTTTGATGGGTTAAAATCGTTTCTCCGTCAAGCATTAGTATCACAATATTTCTCAATATAAGAAGATATAGTCTCATGTTTTATCAAGACAGAAAAGCAATTCTCTAAATCTAATGACATTAAACTAAAGAAAGAGAAGAAGAGAACGGTGGAATAAGAGACAGATAAAGGGAAAAAGGGAAATAAGGATTTTCCATTATGGAATAGTTGTGGGAAGAATCACCACAGTACTTGCCTAAAAGGAATGGGAGTTTGTCATAAATTAGGAGAAAAAGGTCCTCAGGCTCCTGATTGAAATGGAAAGAAAGAGGCTATCAATGTTGAATGCTACAATTGTAGGGAAATGGGGCATTATGAAAATTAATGTCCTAAGCTTCAGAGAAACTTACCTCTAAAAAGACCAAGCGATCAAGGCCAATCTTATATTGTTACTACAGTTGAAATGGAATAATTATTGATTTTTTGTTTTTGGACTCAAGAACTATATTCTGGTTATAAGAATAATGTGATATAAATAAGGGTTGTACTGAAATACTTGTTTTTTCATTAAAGTTTTAATATGATGAAGGTAATCATATTTTTAGTATGTGACAATAAGATAAACATTACTTTTTTTGGGTAATCTAATGTTATAATTGATTTTGGAATTTAGAGACCATTTAGTGGGAGTCTAGATAGAGGTATTTTGGATAACTATAAAGGTTGGAATGGATTAAGTTTAACTTTGGATAGTATTGTTTATGGTTCAAACATTTCTGAAGATTATTTTTGGAATATTATAATACAATAGTTTTAGGAAAAGTACAACCTGCAGGTCAGGAGATAACCCTTCACGTCGGACAAAGCTGTAGTAATAGAACCCACAACCACAATGCGATAGGCCTTTATTACCTACCACTAGCCTACAGGATGTCCCTTGTTATTAAAAAATAGTTTTTCTTATTAAATGGTATGGGTTAATATTTTTAACCTTGTACAATTAGGATAAATATAATATTTTTGAGTTCTATTATCTTTTTGGGTGAAAGATGAGTTTGTGGTAGAAATTAGTCGAAGGTTTAAACTCTACTTGTCAAGCATAAAAATATATATACCTATCTCTTATTCTATGAATAAATTTATTTTTAAACTTTATTAAAGGGATATTAAAACAAAAAATGTGTTATCCTAATACCTTATGTCTTGTTGAACTGATGATATTTTAAATCAACATAGATTGAAGGCTTTGACGCCGTCAATTTTACACATGTTAGTGATTTATGACCTTAATCACTGCCTACAAATATTTACGTTTTCCCTCCAATTATTTGTCTCTAATTTCCACAAATTTTCTCCTAATCGAGATCATAAATTGGTGGTGACTTTTTCATTTCACTTCCCCTCTTATTAAGGCTAAATTTTATTAACCTTATTTTCGATGTGGGTTTTCCACAAAAGAATTTTCTACTTTCAACCATTCATTTTTGAAGAAAAATTTCAAATTTTGAGGACACAATTTATTGAATGAGGGTAGAATGTAACACCCCATGCTTCCACGATATGCTTCTCTTTCAATAATGCAATAGCTTGCATTGTACGCAAGTTTGAGATTCTTACACACCGCGACCAATCAAAATAGCCATTATGAATAGTAATACCCACTTTTTGAAAATATATAAATTTTATTTTTCAAAATGGACTTCATTTTTGGATTCAGAATATCAAAATTAGCCTATGTTGAAATTTTGGTATTTTTCTGAGAACATCCAATTTTCGTTGAATAGTAGAAAAATACTTAAAAACAACTTTTTTAATCAAAATAATTTATATTGATAAATTATAATATTTAGTGGTTTTAAAATATAATTAGAATATAATTTTACCATTTTATTCAATGGTGGTCATTATAATTAATTTCACTTTGAAATTAGACATAAACAATTGTCAATCTTTTGATTGATATTGTTTCTTAAAAGCACGCTATTTATTGTGACAGCGGGAATTAATTGTTAAATTAATTAATTCAGCTTATACGTTTTTTTGTAAAATAGAAATTACTTTTTAATTAGGAATATCAAATATAGATTAGGGTTAATTTTTGGTATTTTTCAAAAAAACTTCAATTTTTGATGAATAGTGAACCACTAAGTGGTTGTTAAACAACTAATTTTTCGTTTAAATGAAACTTTACCACTTCTAAGAATTGAATTAAAATAATCCAACATACATGGTTGTCATTATTAAGTAAAATTTGGTTCAATGGTATGAAAATAGATTTTGGTGAATAGTAACTTTTAAGATTTATTAATCGCGATTAAAGGTAATTAGTGTAATTTAAGGTAAATATAGTGTTATAATAATATGAAATTACCTTTACACTTGTCCTACCCTTATTGTATGAGTCATGGCCGACCAAGATAATCCATGGGTCAACATGGGGACCCCATGGAGCCATTTGGGTATGAAAATGACATTAATAACTTTTTATATAAAGTAAAAATAAAATTGTCACAAACATGTGTTGTTTTACTAAAACAATTTTTACATGGGGTTATATAAGTTAAAATTTCAACTATAAATATTCATTGGAAATCTAAAATTATTTCCTACATCATGATATTTTTTTTATAATTTTTAGAAATTAAATAAATTAAATTTTTTATGACACCATGATGATGCATCAATTACCTCATTAACTAACGATTTAAATAAAATGAAAAGATAATGTAAAATCTAAGACATAAACTTGTCAAAACCTATTGGATGATTGGATTTCAAAGCCTTATAACCTTATCCTAGAAATATATAATTTTGGGTCCTTTAAAATCTGAATATCTTTATATAATAAAGTAACATTTCTTGACTTTCCAAGAGTGCCCCTCCTCTTCTCTTGTAAAAGTCCCCCACCTATACCACCTTATTCACACCTTAAAAGCCATTTGGATCGGCCAAACTCTACCCCAATACTCTCTAAACTTCAATATATTACTCCTAGAAGCCTCACTTTGGTAATAAGTCTTCCCAAGAAAGCCTTTGGCTCAAATCAAAACGAGTTACCCAATTTTAAGGTAATGTCTTCTCTTATGTTCTTTTGTTTTACTTTGCTTCTCTAACCCCTTAAAATCTTTTTATTCCATTCTTTTTTAACAATAACAGTATCTTCAATATAATAGGATGTTTTTATGAGAATTATCATATTAACACTTACACACACCTTCATCTAATGGTTAATGAACATATTGTTTCTGTGGGTGGCGAATTACTGCCTCACAAAACGATGATTGTTCAATCTTCTTTTAACACATCTCATGGTGGCCATTAAGATGTCAATATATTTATATATTATATATATTATTATTATGTTTTTCTTATGATTATTTATTTTTCATTTATGTCATACCTTTATGATTTCCATTATGGTTAATTGTGATAATTTCATTTTAGGAAGTGTGGATTATCGCCCCCTGAAAGTGATTTGAATCGTTAATTCCATATGCGGGGTGTATAAATTAAGGAGTAAATGATATTATATATGATATTATACTTGAATTATAATATAAATTTATATCTTTATGATTTCCTTTCATTAAATATGAAATAGAAATGAAAGTAGCGTTCATGCATATGTACGGCTTACCGTCTCCATGAACGGTGCATTTCATTTCTTACCTCTAAATGTGATGTAATATTATAAATGAATGTATATACTTGATATATATTATATATATGATATATGAATCATGAATATAATTCTGGATATAATGGATATTTTACCACATGAACAACTTTTAATTATAAGAAATTTATTTTTGACTCAAGTACCAAAGATCGACAAGACGGCCGTTATTAACTTAAGTAATAACATAATGTTAATAACTTGGTAATAAGTGATATAAAAGGAATAATGAACTTGAAAAAGGTTCTTAATCAAGTAGAAATTAACTCTAGTTTATTATTCAGGATATTAAATAACGATCGAGTCAATTCGGACACGATGCAAGGGACTTTGTCTCAATCTTCTTTCATTGAGGCATATTTTGTTTTAATACAAGACTTTCATTTATATGGTGTATAAACCACTTTCACTTTTATGTTTATTCAAAATTAATCTTTTTTTATACGAAGCTTTTTACTAAATGACAAAATGGAATGTTTTTTTGTCATACGTATGTGGTGAAAATGAATTCTCTACCACCGTGACCGTTATTTGTGTTTCGGCTTCCTCTACAAGCCATAACTTTTTTTAAATGAAAAATAAATACCAAGTTTTAATTTTCTTTTATTTTGGTATTGAAAATGGATTTGATGATGCCTTTATTATATCAATGTGTTTTATTGATATCTTTTGATTGAAATGTGGAAATTTTATGTTTTCTTTTATGCATGTTTTATGTGATACGATTATGTTATGGTTTATGATATGTTTTAACATGTTCATATGAGGAATTAATTGGACATAATAAGTGATGGGTGGGGCCCGCTATAGCTCCTCGATGCATCGGTAGGTCTCATGACACAAACTAATGTCTTTGAACAAGGCCTTGACAAATTGTTATTTGTAGTCATGGCACAGGGCCTTGACTATGTGTTTATGATATATGGCATTATGCATTCCATCATAATGAAAGTGGTTATTTATATTTCATGTGATTACTCGACTAGTAAAATATCCATGTGAATAAGTAAATGGGATTATTTCATTTTACTTTTGACATATTATGCTGAAGTTCAAGTTTAAAAGGCTTTTTTTAGTTATACATTGCCTTAAATGTTTATGTTTATTTATGAAATCTTATGCTATATTGTTATCATTACTGAGCATCTGAGATCACCCCTTTATATGTTTTATTTTTCTCAAGATGTGAAGAAATATTTTATGACTAACCTACAGGGATAGTCTGAAGGGGATATGAGTGTGGACTATGGAGACTATGTTGTTGTAGTTTTTCTCTTTATGATGTAATGTAACATTTATGAAAGTATCTAGTGTTTCCAAAGCTACTAAACTAATTGGCCTTTCGAGATTTGATCTTTTGTGATCATGCCAATGTTACGTAATAATACACCGACTCTTCGTAACTGGGGTCGGAGTGTTACAGAGCAAGTGGTATCATTTGGGAAATCATGAACATCCCATTCACTCACCACTATAGTTATCTATAGATATTATGCATGTTTTTTCACCCCTCCTTTCATTGTTTAATAGAACATGCAATAACCGCTTCAGGGCTGGATGTTTCATCCAAGGGGTTTTCATGGTTTAAAAAAACCATTTTCCCTTTTTTTATTCTATATAAAAGGGAAATATTTGGGTACTAATGCTCCCAAAGATCATTTGAAATCCAAATACCACCAAAATCCCTTAAAACATATCATAAAACACATTTAAGTGTCTATACACTCATATTTACATTCCAAGGCTCAGTTTAAGATTTTTCCCTTCCACCAAATGTAAATTTTGAATTCTCTTAAAATTTTCAACAATATGGGATGCTAAAATATACCCACCATAGAAATTACCTTCCCTATGAAGCCTTTAGAAATAATAGAAAAAATAAATTGACCAATGTTGGTTATTATGGTTTACAAAAACATCCACATTTTTCTTCAAAATACCCAAAAAAAACTTACAGAAATGATATTAAACACATGATTATTATGATTCTAAACCCCCAACCATCGCTCACATTCAGAAACAAAACCACGAGATGATTCTCACTGTTGTCCTTTTAACCTAGGACATGATCATGTCATCATATAATTTATCATCTGGCTTATGGATCTCCCCACCATAGCTTCTAGATTCCTCATGGTTAATTCCAAATCATTGTAATTCCCCCAATTGAATTGACTTTTGAAACACACCCCTGGAGTTATAAGATTTCCTAGAATTTTACACAACTCAAAACATTCAATCACGTATGAGGATATCTTCTTCAATCATCAATTATATCATAATGGACAAATAAAAATAGACCATTCTATAACTGTTCAATCCAACATTACCTTGAAAATCCATGTATGAACCTCCAAGATACACTCTTATCAACCCAACAGTATGTAAGATGAAAATTTTCACTGATCACATCCACCTATTTGAGATAAAACATGTTGAATCCCCTCCGATCAACTATTCCAAAAACACTTAGCTCCCATGGCCAATGCATCTCCAAGTATTTATTTATAATTACTTTCCACAAGGCTCATCAAGAATAATCTAAACATGCTAACCTAAGTTCATACCTGACTTCTGAGGATGTATCCTAAATAAACTATATCATGTTTAAAACCATTAAAGTACTATAACAACAACACCAAAACTATTCTGATCTTGAATCCATAGATCATCATATTGTACTCTGGGCATAACACCCACATCTTGATTCAACCAAAACCATAATCAAAACCAGACCTACAATCCACTGATGATTCCATTCATACATTTCTCTATTTAATAAACATTATATAAGTGCCAACACTATCTCTATCTAACTTTTCTCAAGGTATCATGAATCTTTTTGGTGATTGATTTTTTATTACCATATCCCATTTTATATCAATCCCCAAACATAAATAATGGATTGACTAAGTGCCTACTCATCATATTTGATAACATAAAATTAACCCCTGGCCCATTTTTCTTTTTAGAATTGTTACCAGGGAAATTTTTCTAAAATAAAAACACATCGAGGGACACTGCCCTTCAAAATCCATTAGTGTACCATGCATCAAGTATATTTCTTATAAACCACTCCTTATAATAAACTCCCAATGAGTCCCATCATCAAATCGTAACAACTAATTATATAGGTAGATCAACATATAGTTGTTGTCCTTTGAATGCACTTAGGGTGAATTCAAGATAAAGAACATGATCACCTCTAGACTATGTGTACACTTATATTTTATCCTAATGTCTGTATAGATCTAACAATACATTCTCACAAAAACAAATACACATTTTCCTTAACCAACACCCAACACCATGTTCCCCAACCATGCATGTCCACGTTCATACATTAGTAAAATATATCAAGTCTCTCAGTTTATTTTGATTTAGCCCTTCACATAGGCCACTTTATGTAATTTACCCTAACACTATAGGGAACCCTATCTTCAAGTGTCATGTTTGAAACCATCAATCCTCGACCCTTACTCATCTATTCACTAACCTTCAATTATGAATAGTTGTTTCACACACCAAGTGTGAACTAAACATACCATACATAATGTGTGTTCATCTCATATGACTTAGTTCAAACCTAAATAATTCTTCAACAAGTCATACATTAACATGTTTTGGATGGATGTGCTATATGGAACATTATTTTTCATTAAGAGATAAGTTCCATCATAATTCCTCTTTAAGATCAGTCTTATTAACTATGGAATGATTTATCAAATGACCTCCCACCTCACGCCTTAATTTCTGAGAAGAACACATCAACTACATAAACAGTACTTTTTAACTAGGATAAGCCCAATAATAGTCCTTCCCATTGAAAAAATCAGGGTTGTATTCAAAATAAAAGGAACACAATGCCTGAATCAAATTACTAGATAACCAACCATGTATCAGTTTATAAATGAACATAAAACAAAACAAACCATAAAAATACAAAGTCAGACCAACCTCTTCTATAGGTTCTCCTTAACATAGAAACATCAAAAACCTACTAGGGTATCATTAAATGTAAGGGTTTCTAGGTTATTCCACCTTTTTGTAAGGTCTATAGTATAAGAACCACATCTAATTCATAGTCATCAATTACATAGAGTCTAAAATGACTATAAAATACTTTTATGAGAGTTTAAACATAAAAAGGTAATAAAGAGACTAACTAAAATGGTTAAAATCTATTATCATAGGTATAAGGACATCACCTACCAAATATCGGGCTACCAAGACCAGATTATTACAGAGCATCCAAATAAGGAAAAGCTTAAAAAATGGTCAAAACACTATTTTAAAGGACAAAGTGATGACACTCAACGGTATTAATATAATTTAATACCCCATTGGGGTTCATCTTATTAGACAACCACCCACTTACATGGGGTATTGTTTTATCAATAGAGGGTTCTACCCAACTCAACTAGGCCAAACAGACAACACTCACCATGCTTAGAAACTAGGCTCATGGGTCTATTATTTTATCATCCCCAGGGGTACTACTAAATAGATTACCATTAAATTTAACATATAGCATAAATTTTCTAATTATATTCATGAATAAAATGTTATTAGGTTCTACTGCCTATCCTTTACCTTCAACGTACCAATGGGAAAGAAAAAAACTAATCTCAATAGGTAATGATCATGTTTTCACATAATGAAATTTTCAAGGTTAAATAAAACTAACCCTTTGAAGTGGTTTCAAGATAAAATGCATATAAAGGCACATATTAATTTATTTAACAGATACTCATCCATTAATTCATTTTATAAACCTTATATTAAATGTATTTCATGTAACAGTTATCAATACCAATAATATGAAGTACTCTATTTAAATGATGCCAAACAACTTTAGGTAAATATCTCATAATTTACTTTTCAAACCAGAATTTAATCAACCCATAAAATATTCAAAACTATGCCTAATTAAATATAGTTTAAATTTCTAATGTATATAGGAAAATTCACTTTAGTTTTTAGTTATAATTTTAATTATCAAACACCTAAAAATAATAAAGATCAAAAGTAGATAATGGTTCTTTTATCATCAAATGGGACTATTCAAGAAAGATTCCACCGTATAATTATATATAACACCATATAAGTAGCTTCATAAAATTTTATTAACCATATAATTTATAAAATCATACCCCCATGGGGTTATTAAACAAGGTATATAAGTAATAAGGAAACCTATGAGGTTCCCATCATATCTATCAGGGATCAATATTATGGATAGGCATTCCCAATTTTTGGAGTCAACACTCTATAAATTAAAATTGGAATCCCATTTAATTCCACTTATAATAGTTATTTTATTAAATATTTAACATAAAATTAATGGGTATGTCTCATATGACATATTCCCCAACTGGCCCTTTGTTCTAGTTTTGAATTTAAGCATTTAGTCATATTAGTCGTCATTCCCAATTCATAGAGGCATAAAAAATTACAAGTTTCAATTTACAATCTCATTTGTAAGTGTTTATTTTTTGTATGATTTGATGTTCAAAATTTATACATACATACATCCTTTTTTAGTTATGTGAATTAACATTCCAAAATATTATAGGTAAATTCCATTATATGTTACAATTGGTATTCATGTATCTACAACCAAGTTATACCCTCAGTTTCAAAATAAACAAATCCTTGTAAAATGGTTCAATTATATGGTAATCCCTTTAAAATTTATGAATCACCCATACATCTTAAAAATTTCTTGATTAAAACCCATTAAATCACATACATAAATGTTTTTACCCATGATACTAGTGGTCCATGGATCCAACATGTAATAATTGGTTAGTTAAATAAAATTCCATCATATAGAAATGCAATAAAAAAAATATCATCGTCAAAGCATACACTTTATTTAACAAACCATATATCATAATTAAGGACATGAAATTCTTATAATCACACAATCATGGTAATAATAAAGTCAATATACTCTGTAAGCATGGAAAAAATCACCCAAACGTGTTATATAGGAAAATAAGCTATATAATTACTCAAGAATGGATATGAATAATAATAATGATAATAAAACAATAATGTTATACAAGTCATCATGCATCAAGAAACATACAACACAGTCCACATGGAATTTCATATTCAAGGAATATGAATCCCTATGTACCTGAGATGATACATGTTTTAATACTTCCTTAATGTTCCAAGACAAGGGTAAAAAGATATACATAAATTAATTAATTAGTAACAAATGAATTTATAACAATAACCTAAGGTGAAATTATAATCATTAATAATATATTATAGTATGAATATAGTTCAATCACTAGAAACATGATATTCCCCATGTTCTTGGGTAGATCAGACCCAGACATTAGATATTTAACAGTTGCCAAAACATTACTAGACTCTCATCTACCATCCCAAAATAGAATGTATAATTAAATAGAATCATTTGATACCAATTTTTATCATGTCGAAACAGGATCAGTGAAACAGTACCTCAAGGTGGTTCAACTCATGGCTTCAAGTGCACGTCCCCATTCACCAGAGGTTGACGACTAGCAATGAGGGTTTAGAGGTGGTATAGTGGGGATAATATAACCTATAGATCAGAAATATATACATAAGAATATATATTAATTTAAAAGTAGTTTAATATGATAATATTTGATCATTAATAATAAATTAATGATAAATCCTTCATGATCATGTTAAAATGTACTAGTGGAAGACATAAAACTAATGATCTATACCACCCATGAATAATAAATGAAAATATATGTCTACAAGTCTATCCCAATGGGAATCATGAGCACCAGCTCAGTCATGTGATCCTAAAATATCATAAATGAGAAAAATATCCCATAATCGAAACAAGGTTACTGAACCTTTAACCAGATGATATCAATTTGGGTACAAAAAGAAGTCCCAAATGGGTGGTGAGATATACATATTAGTCCACCACTAATGTATTTTAATTCATAATATAGTCCATTAATGTAAAATAAATTTTTATGCGACTATAATAAATGTAAGGAAGTTAAATAATCAATCAATGTAAACAAGTCGGGTTTAGGTTCCTCAAGGACTCCATGATGACTATACCTTTTTTAGCCTAACCCAAAGTGTCTTTGAACAACTATCGCATGTATATAAATATTAGTATATATATTAATATATTATATATTTGAAGAAATATATATATGTATATTGGTAATACTAATCAGGACGCGATGTGTAACACAAAATTCCATGTATAACCATAAGAGACACATAAGATAAAAAGGGACACAATGCTTGAGTATCACATTATATAAGGGATTAAATTCTTATATATCACACATAATAAGGGATTATTTGCCTATGAATAATGAAGGATTCCATGCCCATGATAAATGAGGGATATAAAACATATGAATAATGATAGATTCCATGCCCATAGATAATAAGTCTATAGGGAAATCATTGATTAAAATCATGTAGAAATAGATGAGATAATAAGAATACCATGTCCATAAACATGATATAACATAATGAAAGTTAAAAAAGGGTTCATTCCCTTATTAAATAAATAAAAATTCCATAGAAAGGTACATGACACCACTAACATATCATGTGATATAGGTCACTAATTTCATTCGTTTATGAATATTGTCCAAGTGTGGGTCCTCAAAATTAACATTCCATTCAATTTTGATTAGTCATTTAATAGGCCATGAGATTAACAATACCATTACTACATTTAAATATATGTAATTAGGAGGGTATGTATAGTACACATTCCCATTTATATTCCTTAATATTTTATTTTTCTTTTATTAATAAATTATCACTCTAAGGAAAATTTCAATCAATGTATAATAAAATCCATTAATAGGAAACACTAAATGGATGGACCAAGTTGAGGTCACTAAACTAAAATTATGAAAATGGGTATAAAAATGGTTTATGTCACTTTTTAGTTAATTAATTTTGATTATCTTTAATTTTAGGAGTAACACATCGATAATTTGGTGTGTTCTATAATGGGGCAATTTAAAAATAATGAGCCTTTAAAGAAAAAACCCATAGACCACCTAACATTTTATAAAGATGGTCCCCATATCCAAAATTGGGTTTTGATTTGATCCATAATGATATAAATTATAATGTTAGACAAACACCCTAAAAGAGGGTTAATTATCTCACATTAAGATAGCACTAAAGATGAAGTGATAAATGAAAAAAGGAAGAATAAATAGTCATAAACATACTGATACACATACAAAGCACCTAAATACCCATGAATTGGAAAATTAATGAGAGAACCTCACACATGGGAGATGAGGGTAGAGGAGTTTCATTCCATATAGGTTATTGTCTAAATGAAAGAGGAAATGGTATGGAAATTCTTCAAGGGTGAGCGGGAAAATAGTTGTTTCCCCTTTAAATGAAGTGCACAGTCAGGCCTCATGATTTATATAATTGTGTGACAAACTTGTATCATACACTTCTCCAGATCCATACCACTTTTTTTTTTGTCACATGGTCTTGGATAACCATGTGAAAAACATATTGTTTTATTAGTTATGTGGCACCAAACATGAGGGGTGGGTTTATAGTTTGGAAAACCCCACACGTTCCATCATCCCAGCTTTGTATTTTTCAAAAAACATTTTTTAGGGGAATGAATCAATCCTTGAATGGTTTAAAAAACCATGAAAACCCCCTTTAGGTATTCATTTTTTCTCTTATAGTGCCACATGATTTAAAAAACATTTCACTCATACCTTCTTCTCCCAAAAATTTAATGTTTTGGGGATCGATGCTCGTAAAACTCATCTGAACTCCCAAGACCACTATCTATACTTTAAAAAAACTAATAACAAATCATTGAGGTGTGTATCTGCTCTAGTTTACATTAAAAGGATCATTTTAATATTGTTTTAATCTTCCAAATGAAAATTTTAATTTATCATTGAATTTACACCCTATTAAAAACAAGGTTGTTACTTGGGTCTATATGTAGAAGTAGTACATTAATGGTTGATTATGATGACCATAATTTTATATAATATCTTAATTTATTGATGTTGAAATCCCAAAATAGTGGGTGAATGTTTTTTTCTACACCTGATCATTTTTTTCAACAATTAAGATGTGTGGGTAATCTAACCACGATCAGTGATTGTGAATTCTATGTTGAAATAGTTAATCTATTACTTATATCATGTTGAATATATCTAAAAGGATATTTTTGAAGATTTATATTCCCAAAAACACAAATCTAAAAATTAAAACATCATACAGCTAAATAATTAAATTGATAAATAGAACATCAGGAAGGTATACATAAAAAATATAGGCAAATTATAGTAGCTAGAATTACGATCCCATATTCATAAATCTGAAGTGGTAGATTTAGTTTTCATAATACATATCATTAGTATACATTGAAAAAACTACAAATTATTCCCTTTTTTGTGTTTCACTCATATAAACCTTACCATACATGTATTTATGGAACTAACTTGGTTAATGTCCATGTTTTTCTCAAATATGGCATTTGACCGTTACTGGTTTTTTTGGATGTATTCTTTCCACTCTGATCATGTTAACTACTTTAATCATTTTCTAAATTTTTTTGATTCTCTAGGACATATTTTTTCACATGTAATTCGTATTCCAGTCCACTTAAGTCAATTCCCTTGGTGCTTGTTACCATAGTTTTGACATATAGTTGCTTGAATATTCTTTCTTTCATAATATGTGTTGCCTAAATTATTATGAGTATCCATAATTGAATTTTTTTTAGTGCACTATGTATTTAATTTATGGTAACATTATTACTAATATTTTTAGGTAGTTATTTTGGAAAAATTATGAGATTTCTCATTCGATCACTTATTCTAATTGATGGTCATTGAGAAAGTAACTACATTATCCCTCACTCCAATTTTTTTACACAGTTCCTTCTGGTTTCATCCATTACTAAAACAAGTGGTCAAAACATGTGATAAATATTTAAAATAATATGGGATAAAAATAATAAATAACCGAAAATGGATTGAACCTTAAAAAAGTTTACCCTTTTACATCATCATGTTGGCCTATAATTGCTTTAGTTACTTTGAGTTGGGTTATCATATGCTTTTCAACCGATTTCCTCAATGTAACTATGAAATAAATCATTCCAAATGGATTATATAGTGAATATAATCAACTAATGCATATCCATCAAGCTTTTATTTCCATGTGTGTAGTCTTAGGCCCTATCATCGTGACTCTGAGTAATTATTGATTCATTTCACAATCATACATTTTAGGGAGGTATCCCCTTGATGAATCAGTGTTGTAGCCTAATTAAATATCCAATGTCTATACATGGATCTAAATTATAGTAGATGTTTATAATTATGAATTTTAAAACAATTTTAGGACATATTTCTATACATAGACTCAACTTTAGGTTTTCAACTAAGGTTTTATAACTCTAATTCTAAAAGAAACTTATCTAATCTCCAAAAATACAAAAACCTTTCCTATAATACCAACTTAGGTGACCTAGGATAAACACACCATTATTTTGGATCATTTTTAAAATTAAAATATTTTATTAGATAAAAATATCAAAATCTTGAGAATAAGGAGGTTTATGTTATTTGGAGACTAGATGGATAAGAGACTTATTTTACAATTCTTCCAAAAATTTCCCCATCATTTCATCACACTAGATATTATATTATATTTCTGAAATTTAAACTCATCTTCAAGGCCTAGGAAATATAAATAAAAGATATAGGTGATCTCAATCACTAATTAAGAAAATAATAAACATATAAACATGTTACCAAGGGTGATATAATTAGTATAAGGGAAAACATACACATGACAGAAATATATGATGGGATTATAAAAACTATTTATATAGAATAATAAGAGAATAAGTAAAACAATATGATCAAATATATAACATGGTATTAAGGCTATGAGAAAAGAAGTCATAAATCATGAGACAAGGGAATACCATAGTCTTATATCAAAATAGTGTAGAAGCAACATAATAATAGAAAGTCAATATTATGGATCAAGAATAACCACATGTTTCCCATATTAGTAAAGCCTCACAACCTATTTCCATTAGTGTATTACACATCATAAGAAGTCTATCATTTTTTATAGAACAACGCTATTCATTTCACCATTATCTCTTGATATGTAAATATGTACCCCATTAATTGATGGATATATAGGTCCTACCCCTCACTTAAATATTAACCATACATATATTACATAAGAAAACATATAATCATAAAATCAATAAAACACATTAATAATAACGAGTTTCATGTTAGATTTTGAAAGGTATAACATAAATATCTACATTAACTAGATAAATCAATAAAAACTTCAATCACTAAAAAGATAAAATATACATAAAATATTAGATGGTGATTCATAGAAGATAAAATCTTAAAAAAATGTATCCCATGAGATAAAGATGAAAAATTTAATCCAACTTGTAAAATAAATTCATTATCTAAAAAAATTTAATTTTTAGTTTGTATAAGATAGAGTTATGGCCCCATTAAAAAGATATTTTCTATAAAAATGGGGACGTTAAGGCATTAAAAAAATTTATTTTAAAAAAAACACAATAATGGAGTATTAAATAAACCCTATATATATATAATTATATTTAATGCTGATGTTAAAACATTTGACATTGAAAGGAAACAAGTTTTGGAAATTTTGAAATACCATTTTTGAAAACCCACATCATAAAAATAGAAATTAAAATTGTATTTTAAAATTGATAAATAAAATTTATAATTTAACATAAGCCGATACATATATAGAATTTAAAACATGATGGGAAAAAAATTTGTAATGTGAAAACATGAACTTGAATGAAACATACATAAAATATATCAGGGATAATTCATAATAACATTACACTTTTCTAAGAGGGGAGTTCACTAAGAAAGAATATTTGAAAAAAGTCATTTTTCCATATAAGAAAAAGATAATAGAAAATAATTTAATACATGCTAATAATTAACCGAAACTATAAGAAATAATTTCAAGATAATAATCAAAAAATAATGAATGGAAAATAAGTTACAAAAAATCCCTAGAACTAGGGAAAAAATTGATTCAACAACCATTTGAAGAAATGGAAATGATTTGTATTTTTAGTTACTATGTATATAAACAATTATATTATATAGATACACCCATGGGTATTAAATACACAATATAATGAAAAACAACATGTTTCACATAAACGTGTCTCAAGGAATTAAAATATCAAACAATGAGTGCTTACGATTTGAGTAACATTCTATGTCAAGAAAACCACAAAACATAGGGATTATAATTAGATTCAAAATACTTCAATTAAAATATAATTCCTGATATAAGATATTAAATTGGATTTATATGCACCACAAAATGAAATTAGGTGGATAATACAAAAAATATGTCTTAAAGAATGAGATTTGAGAGGAAAACAAATGAAATCTTAGTATTCTTTGAATAAAGATTTGTTTAAAGAAATAAAAAACATGGATATTTAATACTCATGAATTATATTATTTTGGTAAAATATAATCACATGGAAATAATAACACCATATATAATATATCATGTTTCAAAAATAATATATCCCTCAAGAAATTTATTTTTATATGAGGAACCCCTAACCTTCGATCTTTTCTTTCTCGAATGTGCTCTAACCTCCAGTATAACTTATATAGATATACTAAATAATTAATTTAGAAAAATAATTAATATATAAAACTATTTATATATTTTATTTTTAACCTTTATACACATTTATATTAGTTATTTTTTACATATCTTCTAACATTTGGGGTTTATGGTTTTGAATGTTTTTAATAGTTTCGTATAACCAGTGTTAGTATTCATTCTTCTTCAAAAGTTCAAAATTTAATGTTCAATAAAGTTACATTAATAGATGGATTTTAATGATATTTTAGGTATCAATTTCCTTTTATGAGTGGTTCACCTTTATCCATGTAGATAAAATCAACAATAAGAATACTTAGCCGATTTTTAACCCATGAAGGGTTTTTTCATAGTTAATGAATTAAATGTTCAAATAACACTTCTATAATAAAAAAATAACACTTTATTTAAATACTTTTATCACATTTCATCATAAATTATTTTTTAATAAACATATATTTCATAATTTCAAAATATTGTTCAAGTAGGTCGTCAAACTGACCCAAACACCATGATTAATGTATGATTTTGAGGGGATTTAGTTACAATATCATTAAAATAGTAACATAATGATATTTTTTAGTTTTTCTTAATTAGTTTAATTATAATTATAAATGTTTAATAATAATTAGAGGATAAAAAATAATTTCATAGTATGAATTATGTTTTCCCCGTAGTTACCTTGTTTAAGATAGTTGATTTTATAACAAATGTTTATCCTTTATACCATTAAGTGGTTATTAAATAATTATGAAAAAAACAATATTCATATCATAAAAATTATATTTATAATATAAACCCATTTTTATATCCATCCATTAAATAATGTATTGAAAAAATATATTTTATTTATGGAGGTGGTAATCCTCACACACACACGATTCACATTTCTATTTTTCTAAATGTAAAATAAGAGGATGTTAATATTTATTCTGTGATTGTAAAAAATGTAATATTTATACAAATTTTATTATTTTATCATGCTTTAATTTGATTTGAATAATACATAATGCAAAAAAATAGAATTGATAGAGGTTTCAAACGTATACCTCTCTTTTGGATGATATCATTTTAAAAGGGGGTTAAGCCCTTGTGGAATGGTATTTTGAGACAAAATGAACCTGCTAAATCTGGATATTAATGTGGAGGATATATTTGGATTGTATTATGGCTAAAATAAAGGGGGTTATTGTGTGAGGGTAATTGAGGAGAGGAAAACCTAATTTATCAGTGAAAATGTAAGACATTTTTTTAAATTCAACAAATTTAAATAATGGGAAGTATCTCTCAAGTAATGTGGTTAAAAATTATTTAAAATAATGGGGTGATTAATATATAATGTAAATATAGCTTCAACCATGTTTTTAACACATTTTTAAACATTTTTAATCCATTTACCACTTGAATTATTATGTTCTCAATTTTAGCATTTACCATGGAAACTAGATTTTAGTAAGGTAACTTAATACTAATTCCTACAAATTATGTTTATATTTTTATATAATTTTGAACTAATGACATTAAATTTGAAAACCATTATTTTTTATTAATTTTTAAAACTTTTAAAATATAATTTTAATATAATAAATGTATAATAATGTATTAAAAAATTTTTGAGAAAGAAGTGAAAAAATATTACTTTAGATTTAAAATCTAAAATATATGTTCTTAAAAAATAATTGGTATTTTAAAATTAATAATATATATTTGGAAATAATTTTATTTCAGGAAAACAAATTTCATAAAATTCTAATTCATGGTTATATATTTATAATGGGATAAAAGTCAAAGTATTAGTAAAAATGGTATATATTTTTATTCACTTAAAAATAATTCATTAGAAAAATATCAAGAATTTATCTTAAGATAATATTTCAATGATAAATCCAAACATAAGTTATTTTTTCAAATTAACTTTTCAAAATTTATAAATTTATATTTTTAAAGCATAAAATATTGGGAATAACAATTTTTATTGGAAAATGTAATTTTTTATACTAAATATTCTTTTTTCCTATAAATTTCAAATTAATATAGAGTCAAATTATTATTCATGCAATAAAATATCTTATTATTATTATTATATCATAATAATCTTTGTTCTAATAAATAAATGTCTATTTTATTGTAAATAAATTTTCAAACATAAATTGAATTGAGAGAAAATGAACTTTTAAAAGGTATAAAAACCCATGATATACATATCTATATAAATTATTATATTTTGATATAATATTAATTATACTTTAATAACCACTTAAGTCATTTATGTAAAACATAGTCATTAGATAATCTCTTCTTTCAGTTTTTTGGGGTGGTCCTGCTTGCATGGATCTTGTTACAATCTCTATGAGCTTGAAATTCTATTATATACAGTTCTTATCAAACAATAATTTCTCAGGTTCGGATTTGTCTTGGTCTATGGAGAACCCTAGATATTTTACCTATAAAAAACAATAATTTTATAATTTAAATTCTCTTCTGAATGAATAAATTCTTTATTTGGTAATGTAGTTTTATAAATCCCATGCACTATATTTCATATGATATATTGGTATGTTATATATAATATATATATATATATATATATATATATTTACTCTCAGCCTTAAAAATCCATTAAAATTCATAACCATTGTTAATATATCATTTCCATAATGTTGTTTAATATTATTATATTACGGTTTATAATAAAGTATAATTAACATAGAAGGAAGAATCAATGACCGTGAATAATAATAAAATACCCTATGAAGCCAATTTTTAAACACTTCCAAGGGAGATGGAATAACTGGGATTTTACCTTGGATAATCTCAAGAAAAGATTCAATAAATGTAACTAAATAGGAACTGTTTATATGGTAAATTCAATCTTATATTTATCACCACCCATGCCATGTTTGTCAAACTTGTAACACCCCATGATTTTATGAAAAATATTCTTTTAATTTCATTAATGTCTTGTGTTATATGCTACACAAAAATTAGCTTGTGCTATATGAAAAACTTTACTAGCTTATATTATACGCAAACACTATTCTGGGCTTGTGTTGCACGCAAGAAAAACCTTCCTCAATAACATGTGTTGTACGCAATACTGAGTTTCACTGAACAACGATATATTGTTATAATATTATTATGAACTAGCCATTATTAATATTAGTAACTACATTTTTAATTTTATGACATTATAATTCATCTTACACATTTTATGAAACATGGTATGAGAAAAAAATAATTTTTTCAGGTAAAATAAGTATTTTAAAAAAAAATGCAGTTTTGTCGCCTTTTGATGGATTACCCACATTAAATTTAGTTTTTGAAATTTTTATAAGTTCAATTTGAAAAAATAAAATTCTTATTTTGAATCATGATATAAAAATTTACTTTGGATAAATTTTTGATATTTTTCTGATAAGTTTCTTATTTTGATGAATAGTAAAAATACGCTAAATTTTCATTAAAAACAACTTTTTTCATCGAGATAATTTATATGGTTAAATTATAATATTGGATGGTTTTAAAGTGTAAATATAATATAATTTCACCATTTAATATAATATAACTCATTAGGATTAATTATACAATGAATTGATAAGTAAAAACATTTCAATCTTTTGCAACGTTTTAACTTTTAAAACCCGTTTTCTCAACAGCGGGATTAATTTTAAATTAAATACTGAAACTTTTGTGTTTTTAATTTGGATAAATGGATTCCATATTTGGAATCAGTATTTCCAAATTATGTAAATAAGCTAATTTTTCTTTTTAGACATTATGAATAGTAACTATTGTAAATTTTATTTACCATAGTTAAAGGAAAATCGGGTAATTAAGGGTAAATATAATATTATAAAATTACTCAAACACTTGTATTAATATAATTGGATGATTATATTGTTCCCTAAATCATACTTGGGTCTAAATGGAATATAATGGAACCCACTTGTATTTGATTAATACCTTTTATTTATTTATTTTAACGGAAAGTGAAATTTTCTCACTCAAACTTTAATAATTAGATTATTTTTAATATAAGGTTATAAAGAATATAAATTAGATTATAAATACTCATTTAGAAGATAAAATGTTTTTATTTATCATGGTAATTTATTTGTAATTCTTAAGAAATATTTAATTGCCTTAATATCTTATACATTAATGATGTAGAAATTATTTATTTAGTGAAAAATCAATAATAGAGTTTTTATTAAAATATCAACACCTATTAAAAGGCTCATAAACATGACCAAACAGTATTTTTAGAGTATATATATACCCTAGGAATCCAAGTGTCGATATTTGGACCATTTGGAGCCTTATAAAACCTATTAGGACATTTAAATTATTTTATTTAAATTGATGTCAAAGATGTCACCTTCATAATTTATTAAATAAAACAATTTAAATGTTTATATTTTAAGATGATAAATTCGAGTAAAAATATTATTATTAAAGTTATTATATTTATCTTCATCATAGGATTTTAGTTTTAATTTTTATGAAAAAAAAATGTATATTAAATAATTATACAAAAATGTTGTAGTAATTATTTTATTATGATATATACCGAATAAATGGTTTTAAAAATATTAAAATAAATAATATATGAAAAAATTAAGGTGCACCATGAATTGTTTTGATTAATATTACATGTTATTAATCTATTATATAATTTTTTCAAACATATATTCTGTGTGGTTTTTATTTAAATTCAAATAATGAATAGTGTCAAAATTGACAATATTCATATTTTATAAAAATAACTTAATATTAAATTATTTAAAAATCACAAAAATATTTAAAAACAAAAAATTTAAAATTATATAGTCTAAATGGTTATAAAGTATCCAATTATGGAAAATTTAAAACATTTAAGTATGTATTTATAACAATTTATAATTTATAATTTTAGTACCATAAATAAAATTAAATAGATTAAATAATGATAAATCAAGTTGATAAGGTTTAAAATAAACATAAAACATGTCTAAATTTTATGGGTGATGAGATTAAAACCATATCTCATCTCATATTCTAATTGATTCATTTTTGGAGGTTTTTATGTTGGTTTTCATTTTATTATTAATTAATATTTTTAAGGTTTCCAATAGTGCCCCTCTCCTCTCCTATGTAAGGGCACCTCCTTCCCTCTCCTCTTCACTCAATTTTGATCCATCAAGCTCAGAAAATCCCTACCCATTTATCTTTTAAACCTTTATAGTTATATTATAGAATTTTTGTTCTTCTCAAAAGACAAACTCTAGTGCCTTAAGTGGAAGCTTAAAAGGTGTGCGTCGAAGAAGAGGTAACCTCTTCTACCGATTCTTTCAAGTTTCATTCTTCTTCAACTTATTCTTCTTTATTTGTTTAATTATAAAGTAATATGATAAATATTAATAATATAATGATATGTTATTATAAATATGTAACAACCCAATTTCACCTTCTATCCATCCTACAGAAAACGAAATCACCGTGCGTGCGTACGTACAGAATACCGTCTCCACATCGTTGTGTAATCTGTTTTTCAACCACCACCTTACTTGGATGGGTATAATGGTGTACAGAATAACTATATATGGTTATTATAACATCATACTTATTTTTATATATTATATCATCCACTCCAATTCCATTCAATAATTATGGGAATGATATCATCGCTCGTGCGTACGTACGGATTACCATCTCCATGACGCAATGAGATTCATTCTCCATGTTAACCATTCAAGAATGATTATAAAGTATATATAATTAATAATAATGGTATATATAACATAATAATGCTGCTTGATTTATTTATATATATATATATATATATATTTCATCTACTTAATTCGATTCAAGTCAATAAGGAAATAAAAACAACGTTCATGCATACGTACGACCTACCGTCTCTATGAAGGGTGTGTTTCATTTCATTTATCTATCTATTATATATATATATATATATACTGAATATATATGATATATAAATCATGTTATACATTCTTTAAATATGTAAATCATGTTATAAGTAATAATAATATCAAGAACAACAAGTCCAAACACATACGATAAATGAAACGATTTTACCGAAAACACTGCTTTAACATGAAATTGACAAAAGAACGGGTAATATAAAGTCATAAGGGAATCATATATGATATCATAAATATTAATATGGTTCTTATACAAGTTAATAATATGTTTAAACTTACTATACAGGAGTTTTGGACATGTATGGAAAAAATTTGACCTAAGGTAAGGGATAATTTTTCCATCTCATTTTTATAAGAGATTACTTATACGTAAGTATTTACTGGGGTTATATTTGTCATCCAGGTCTATAAAAATGTTTTTTAATAAAGTGTTTAATATTATTACATGTATGTTTAAAGTCATTTTTACCCCTATTTAACTATTACTTTGTGTTATAGAAGGAATATTTCTTTTGTTTACCATATAAGGCACATTTTGACTTTTTCAGCAAAAGTACGAGGAGAATGTTTTTTAACTTATACAGCATGAACATATTTTTACGGTTTCATAACGCCTAATTTTCATGATGATTCATATAAAAGTTATCGTGTTCATTTTAAATAAAACCCTTTTCTTTTAAAATTGTGGGTCATTTTGTGAAAATAATATGAATTTGAAGAAGAAAGGATATTTTCCTCATGAAGTAATTTCAAGTGTTTTATCAAAACTATTTTCCATCAAAGATGACATTATTTAGCATGTTTATGTTTCAAGTATGATGTCTCCATTATTTACATGGTGTTATTTTTATTATGATAAAATGATATCCATTTTTTTATGGATTATGTGATGATGGGATGATGTTTATGAAACCCATTTTAAGCTTTGGATTATGATGAATGTTTTTTGTTTATTTTGTGGCACAAGTAAAAATGATTTCATTATGAGATGTTTGGGACCTATATATCCCTCCAATTAATTGGGTAATGATTTATATCTCATGATATAGACATGGCTGGAACAGAAAGTTAATCTGGTTCTGTGATACAGGACTGGAACGAGGAGTGAACTCGATTCAGTAAGGGACTTTGTCCGCTAAGATGGTTTTGGCATCAATGTCATGGATACTATGGAAATCATATCATGTGATTAGTAGTTTTCCAAAATTTCATGTTTTATTCCCATGCTATTTTATCATTATTAATGTTCCTTTATGATCTAAGCCTTATGTACTCCCAAGATTTATTTCCCAAGATTTTGACGGTTAAACGTTATTTTCTTGTATTTTTTAAGTTCAAATGTATATGATTTTTTTATTTTATCCATGCTTATCCGTAATAAGAATTTAAGCTCACCATTTATATGATTTCTTTTCCCCAAGATTTAAATAAATGTTTTAGGTATGAAAAAAACTGGAAGATCTTTATGGGAGATGTTGAAGATCTTTCACCATGATTAGAAGATTATGTTCCGAGTTTCCAAAGACACAAAACTATTACGGTCCATGAGTGTTGGTTCTTGTTCTGTATTAATTATTCTGTAAAAGTAACATAATGTCCATGTACGTTAGCATTAGGTCTCTATAGTTGGTATCAGAGGAAAGTTTTAGATATCCATTGGAAACTTGGATGCAAATACTTTAGTGAGATCCCGAGAAGAAATTTTTAAGGTATGTCTAGGGATGTCCCTAAGGATACGTATAAGTATAGGTTATAGTCCTATAATTATGGTAACGATATTACAATGTAACCTAAGATGTTAGATATTGAAGGTATTCCCCCTTGATTATGATTTTTTCCTATCACACAATTCTTTTTGGGTTTTAGAAAATGTCTGGAAACAGGAAGATTCACGATAATAGATGATATGATGGGCAATGGAATGATATTCTTCATGAGGAACCAAATGAAATTGGATATAGAAGACCACATATTGTTATTATTCCTAATCAAGAATCTAAAAATATGATCAATAATCTCAACATTAGTAAGTTTCCCGAATCAGCTAATAAGAGAAATATGGAATTTCATTATGATCATAGAGGAAGGAAAGTTCAATTTCCCTCCTATAAATCATGTGGGAAGAGGCATCAAGCAGAATATTTAAAAGGAACTAGAAGATTTTTTGGGTGTGGAAAAGAAGGACACAAATACATTAATTGCAAAGGAAAAGGTTTAGCTAACACCATGGACAAGGATAGTGGTATTACTAAGAAATCAACATTAGTTAAATGTTTTAAATGTGGAATGTACAGGCATTCTGCAAACCAATGCCCTAAGGGAAATTCTCATGAATAGAATCAGCATGGTCATATGGGTAGTATTTATGTTGATGATTATGAAGGGACTACAAATGGTATATGATATGAATGAAGTGTTGGGGAATGCAATGATGAAGCTCGGTCAATGGTTTAAGAAGGCAGTGGAATGATTTATTTTTTTCAAGAGTTATGTTGTATAGGAAATTTTACTATGGAATAAAGACACGTCTAAGGATTGTTACACTTTTTTATCCTATTGTATTTGAAAGTATATGTTGAATGGTGCCGGTAACCATGAAAGGTTATTTAAATATTTTTTGGAAAGTAGATGATATGCGCATAATGAAGGGATAAGGAGAAAATTATTTGTACGATAGTATTCATGAGCTTGTGACTGATATAAGGACAAAGTGATATCATGGTTTGAGTATATAAAAATTTTGGGATTTTGGTATATGGAAAGAGTTAACTTTTGACAGAATTCATATCTTCACTAAGGTTCTATGGTAATTCATGTTTCAGGAGAATAAATTTACATGTTTTGAATGTTACCAACAAGATATATCTCATAATACATGGTGGATAAATTCTAGTATTCACATGCTTGTTATATGACCTTTCTGGTAATTATTTATTTTAATATAAAATTGGAAAAACTATTTTTGATAAGCCTAAGCATTTTAATAGATTAAGTTAGACATCAGATAGTATTATTTAATATTAGAACTTTTTTTTGATATTATTTCTAGAATTTTATAATAGTTTAGTTTTAGAAAAAGGACAAGCCGTAGGACGGGCGATAACCAGTCGCGTCGAACAAGGCTGTGGGAATCGAACCCACAACTGAAGTGAAACATGCCATTATCGCATAGCAATGGCATATAGAAAGTACCTATTAAGTATAAATTAGTTTTAATTTATTAAGTGGTATGATATATTATGTATAAGTCCATTTTAGGAACCATATATGATTAATCTCACTATAGATGGACTTATGTATATTTAATAAATTTTGCTAACTTTTTGTTTCAGACAGATGGAATGACCTGTCATTCTATCACATGATCTGCTAACACTTCATGAGTGACAAATTAAACTTCATTTCATTAAGATATGAAGTGGTAATTGTTCAAGGAATGTCCAACAGTGAGATTGTACCAAAATAAATAAAGTATTTCTTCTAATTCCAATTTTTTCAACTTTAGGGAAATGATCTTGAAAACCAAAAATGTTATCTTATTGCCCTCATATCTAATGAATCAGATGTTACCTTAGATCATCACAAATTTATGGCTTTGTGATTGTTGGCTTTTTCAGAGCCATGTTCTCTACCCCTCTCCATCAGAACATGATGGTTAGATTTCTCTTCTATATCCATATTTTCACCTATGTTCTGTTATCTGGAAACCTAGTGATTAGTTATTTTGGGTAACCATTGAGTTTCATAATTTAGTTTTTAAAGTTAAGTTTTGGTATTCCTTTTTACGATGTGGGTTTCTATTAAAGAAAATTTCAAGTGGTAAACCAATTATAACCCCAATGAATTTCGAGGGCGAAATTCATTTTAAGGGGGGTAGAATGTAACAACATAAGATTTTATGAAAAATATTCTTTTAATTTGATTGATGTCTTGGGTTTTATGCTACACCAAAATTATATTGTTTTATATGAGACACCATATTAGCTTATATTATACACAAACACTATTTTTGGATTGTGTTTCACGCAAGTGCAACCTTCCTCAACAGCATGTGTTGTACGCAATACTGGGTTTCACTAAACAATGATATATTATTATAATATTATTATGAACGATCAATAATGAATAGTAGAAACTAAATTTTGAATTTTATGACAATATAATTCATCTTACATATTTTATAGAACATGGTATGAGCACAAAATAAATTTTTCGGGTAAAATAAGTATTTTTCAAAAAAAATGTAGTTCTGCCCTTTTTGATAGCGCACCCACATTAAATTTAGTTTTTGACATGATTATAAGGTAAATTTGACAAAATAAAATTCTTCTTTTGAATAAAGATATAAAATTTTACTTTGAAATTTTTTTTGATATTTTTCTGATAAGTTTCTTATTTTGATGAATAGTAAAAATACGCTAAATTTTAATTAAAAACAACTTTTTTCATTGAGATAATCTATTTCTTTAAATTAAAATATTGAATGGTTTTCAAATATAAATAGAATATATTTTTAACATTTAATATAATGTAACTCATTAGCATTAATTATACACTGAATTCATAAGTAAAAACATCTCAATCTTTTGCAAATGTTTAACTTTTAAAACACGTTTTCTCAATAGCAGGATTAATTTTAAATTAAATACTGCAACTTTTTTGGGTTGAATTTAGAAAATTGGATTCCATGTTTGGAATCAGTAGGTCTAAATTATTTTAATAAGCTACTTTTTATTTTTAGGCATTATGAATAGTAACTATGGTAAATTTTATTTACCATAGTTAAAATTAAATTCGGTAATTAAGGGTAAATATAATATTATAAAATTACCCTAACACTTGTCTTAATATAATGTGATGATTATATTTGTCTTTAAATCATACTTGTGTCTAAATAGAATCTAATGGAACCCACTTGTATTTGATTATGACCATTCATTTATTTTATTTAAAGGAAAGTGAAATATGTCTCACTCAAACATTAATAATTAGATTATTTTTAATATATGGATAAATAGAATAAAAATTAGATTATAAATACTCATTTGAAATATAAAATGTTAATATTTATCATGGTAATTTATTTTTAATTTCTAATAAATATTTAATTACCTTAATATCTTATACATTAATGATGTAGAAATTATTTATTTAGTGAAAAATAAAGAATATTGTTTTTATTAAAATAAAAATACCTATAAAAAAGAACAGAAACTTGACAAAAAATTATTGGTCGAGTATATCTATACCCTGAGAATCCAACGGTCTATTTTTGGACCATTTGGAGCCTTATAAAACTGATTAGGACATTTATATTATTTTATTTTAAATGATGTCAAAGATGTCACCTTCATAATTTAATAAATATAAAAATTTAAATGATGTGATTTTAAGATGATAAATTCGAGTAAAAATATTATTATGAAATTTATTATATTTATCTTTATCATAGGATTTTATTTTTAATTTTTATGACAAAAATATGTATATTAAATAATTATACAAAAATATTGTAATATTTATTTTATTAAGAGATATACAAAATAAATGGTTATAAAAATATTAAAATAAATAATATATGAAAAAATTAATGTTCCCCATGATTTTTTAATAGGAAATGTTAGGAATCTATTATATATTTTGGTTCGAACATATCTTCTGTGTGGTTTTTATTTAAATTCGAATAATGAATAGTGTCAAAACGGAAACTATTAATATTTTATAAAAATAACATATTATTAAATTATTTAAAAATCACAAAAAATATTTAAAAACTAGAAATTGAAAATTATATGGTCTAAAAGGTTATAAATTATCCAATTATGGAATATTTACAACATTTATGTATGTATTTATAACAATTTAAAATTTAGAATTTTAGTTCCACAAATAAAATTAAATATATTAAATAATGATAAATCAAGTTGACAAGGTTTAAAATAAACATAAAACGTGTATAAATTTTATTGGTTGATGATATTACATCTCTATACCATCTCATCTTAGAATGGAGTCATTGTTTGAGGATTTTAAGTGGTTTTTCATTTTATTATGAATTAATATTTTTAAGGTTTCCAAAAGTGCCCCTCTCCTCTCCTATATGATGGCACCTCCTTCCCTCTCCTCTTCACTCAATATTGAGCCTTCAAGCTTGGCCAAACCCTGCCAATTTCTCTTATCAACCTATCGAGTTATATTATAGAGGTTCTGGTCTTCTCAAAAGACCAACTCAAGTGACTTATGTGGAAGCATAAAAGAGGTGTGTCGAAGAAGAGGTAATCTCTTCTACCGATTCTTTCAAGTTTCATTCTTCTTAATCTTCTTCGTGTTTAGTTGTTTCATTATAAAGTTATAACATCAGTATCACTAATATACTGATATGTTATTATAAATATGAAAAAACCTGATTTACCCTTATATCCATCCTACGGAAAATGAAATCACCGCGCGTGCGTACGTACAGAATACCGTCTCCATGCCGTGGTGTAATCTGTTTTTCCACCACCACCTTACTTGGATGGGTATAATGGTGTAAATAATAACTATATATGGTTATTATAACATAATAATGATTCTGATATATTATATCATCCACTCTAATTCCATTCAATAATTATGGGAATGATATCATCGCTCTTGCGTATGTACGGATTACCGTCTCCACGACGCGATGAGATTCATTCTCCATGTTAACCATTAAAGAATGATTATAAAGTATATATAATGAATAATAATGGTTTATATAACATAATAATGCTACTAGGTTTACGTATATATATATATATATATATATTTCATCTACTTGCTTCGATTCAAGTCAATAAGGAAAGGAAAACAACGTTCATGCGTACGTACGGCCTACTGTCTCCTTGAACGATGTGTTTCATTTCATTTATCTATCTATTATATATATATATATTCTGAAAATATATGATATATAAATAATTTTACACATTCTGGAACTAAGTAAATTATGATATAAGTATTAGTAATATCAAGAACAACAATTCCAAACACGTACGATAAATGAAACGATTTTACCGAAAATGATGTTTTAACATGGAATTGACAAAAGAACGGGTAATATAAGGTCATTAGTGAATCATATATGATATAATAAATACTATTATGGTTCTGTTACATGTTAATATTATGTTTAAACCCTCTATATAGGAGTTTTGGACACGTACTGAAGAAATTGGACCTAAGGTAAGTGATAATTTGGCAATCTCATTTTTATCCGAGATTTCTTGTATGTAAGTATTTAACGGGGTTATATTTTTCATCCATGCCCATAAAAATGTTTTTCATAAAGGGTTTAATATTATTACATGTATTTTTAAAGTCATTTTTACCCCTCTTGGAATTTTACTTTGTGTTATGGAAAGAATCTTTCTTTTGTTTACCATATAAGGTACTTTTGGACTTTTCTGGAAAAAGTACGAGGAGAATGCTTTTTTATCTTATACGGCATGGATGGATTTTTACAGTTTCATAACACCTAATTTTCATGAAAATTCCTTTACAAGTTTTCATGGTTATTTTATATAAAATACTTTTCTTTTAAAATTGTGTGGCATTTTGTGAAAAGAAAATGATTTTGAAGAAGAAAGGATATTTTCCTCAAGAATTCATTTCAAGTGTTTTATCAAAACTATTTTACATATAAGATGACATTATTTATAATGTTTAAGTTTGAAGTATAATGTCTCTATTATTTAAATGGTGTTATTTTTATATGATGAAATGATATCCATTTGTTTTATATGGATTATTTGATGATGGAATGATGTTTATGAAACCCATTTTATTTGTTGGGTTATGATGAATATTTTTTGTTTATTTTGTGGCACAAGTAGGAATGATTTCATTATGAGATGGGTGGGACCTATATATCTTTCCAATTTATTGGGTAAAGATTTATATCTCATGAGATAGACATGGCTGGAATGGAAAGTTAATCTGGTTCAGTGATATAGGACTGGAACGACGAGTGAACTCGATTCAATAAGGGACTTTGTCCACTAAGATGGTCTTAGAAGAAATACCTTGGCTACTATGGAAATCATATCATGTGCTTAATGGTTTTCCATGATTACATATTTTATTCCCCTGCTATTTTATCATGATTAATGCTCCTTTATGATCTATGCCTTATGTACTACCAAGATTTATTTCTCAAGATTTTGATGTTTAAACTTAATGTTCATGTCTTTTTCAAGTTCAAATGTATATGATTTGTTTTATTTTCTCCATGCTTACCCTTAATAAGAATTTGAGCTCACCCTTTATATGTCTTCTTTTCCTCAGGATTTAAAGAAAGGTTTTAGGTAAGAAATCAAAAGGGGAATATCTTTATGGGAGATGTTGAAGATCTTTCACCATGATTAAGAGATTATATTCCGAGTTTCCAAAGACACTAAACTATTACAGTCATTGTGTGTTGGTTCTTGTTATGTATTAATTATTCCACAAAATTAATGTAATGTCCATGTACGTCAAGCTTAGGTCTCTACAAAATCACCCCTAGAAAGTACTAATATCACACACCTTAACCATAAGGAATACACCTATGTAATAAGTTTTTGTGAATCAGGAACCTATTAGAATGAATTATTATATTTCGTTTTTAGTAATTTAATTATTATATTTAGTTATTTTAAATATAACTTTATATATACATGATTAATGATTAGGATAATAATTCGATTTGGAAATGGAGAAATGAAAATTTTATCTTTAGGGAAATATATAGTTTTGATTAAAACACCCTATTTGATAAATACAATAGTTTTTAAACAGATTTTTTTTATTTATTTTTTTTATTAAATAATATTTATTTAAATATAAATGGTAATATAATTTAATGAAGTCCCATATAATTTTTATAAGGACCATAAAGTTGTTTAGGTCGTAAAACCATTTTTTTTCAAAAAAGAAGTCTTTTTATTTAAGAGGGTAAATTAATATTTATAGATAAGTAATTTGGTAACATAAATATCATTTTTTAGATCAGCATGTCAAAATTATCCAATATTGAATTTTTCATAATTTTCTGAGACAGTTGAAACTTTTGGGGTAAATATTTAATATAGTATAAATATATGGTATATATTAGGGAATCATAATAGCCCATAAGTGATGTAATAAATATTATAAATGGAATACCATACCAAAAAGGGCTTGCAACATTAAAATAATGTGTCTCGAAAGGATTTTTTATTTTGTTCCCTAAAATTAATCCTAAAACCTATAATATATTTTACGGTTTTAAACAATTTTTTTAACATGACTCACTTCCATTCCACGGAAAGTATGATATTAATGTGTTTGGTTATTATAATAATAAAATATCATAATCTGATCATATTTTGATGAAACCCTGGTAAAACCACATTTTAATGTTTTTGGTTTTGATTATTATATTACATAGAGTCTAAAACCTATATTTAGAAATTAATAATTAATTCCTCTATATTTTGCTACAAATACCCACTCAACCTAATATATCTCTTCACCAAAAACTATTTATCCTAAATTTAATCTACTTATCCCAATATAAAGGTGTTTCAAAGATTTTAAGAAGCATATACCAAGATTTCAGAAGCAACCAATCTGGTAAGGGGTTCTCTTACTTTTAATCTTTATTCAAGTACTTCTAAGGTATTTAGCCTTTTCAAACTCAATTGATTATATTTTTATGCTATTATAAATATCCCTTTATTATCCAATTTATGTTCTAATATTGAGATATTATTTATCCCCACTTATTAAATTTTTTACCTAATCCATGACTTTGTCCAATTGAGGGACCACTCCCTCTTTTTTCCATTCAATAAATTTCTTTGTATTGATAATTTGATATCCAATTGGGCATATAATGATGTTTTTTTATAAATTTCTTTAAAATCATTATGATTACCAAGTTATTAGAGACTATATATAATTCTCATTAATCCCTTTTATCAACCTTTATATACACCCATTATACTGCAGAAATCAACCCATTATATTCAGTGACAAATTTTTTGTGTTGTGAAGACCAATCCCTATCTCCACTCAAGGTTATTCACCTAGTATTACCTAATGTTCTTCAATTATTTACATAACTTTATTTAAAACACAATCCTTAATCTTAGGATTAAATTCAATTAAAAATATTATTAATTTTTATGATCTATGTTGAACAAAAATTCATGAAAATAATATGAATGTGATGGGTTGGTTTGGAATAATATAACAATCCAATTTGGGTAATATTTTTTGTCACGAGATTTATTGTGCAGTGAATGTGGTTTTATCCCAATCCCATAATGTTATTATGTATCGATACTTATCCTTGACTTATTATCAGGATAAGATGTCTTATGTTGTTTCCACACTCATTTGATTCCATGATGATTTCATATTACATAATTCCCCAATGTTCATGATTATAACTCTCTATTTTTTGGGTCATACTATTATACCCATTGACTCGAATGCACTTATTTACTTCATTTTATTATTCTATAACATCATGTTACCTTCTTTCAGGTATTTAATGACTCTTGTTTTTTTTCATTTGTTTGGGCTGTGTTTCAAGATTTTTGATGATAGAGATGTTTTTTTGGGAAAGTGACCTAAAGAATAGTGATGTGTGTTTATTTGAATTCATATAGTCTTTATATAAATTTATCTGAGTTTATAGTGGATGTTATTTAGGTCAAGGATCTATTGGAATCCTTTTCTATGTTTTTTGAAAAAACTGGCTATGCACTCTCTGTCGGATAGATTCATGATGTGAATATAATTCATGATATCAATGCACGCACTTTATGAAGGGATTTCCTTCCTAATAGATATAATTATAGTGGAGCTAGTGATACAACTAGTGACGATCATCTTATCACCATACTGGAAAAACTAATTCAGTTTATCAATAATAACCTTAATTGTATGGAGCATCCTATTCCACGGCGTGGAGGATCAATGTTAGATTGCTTCATAAGGAAACAACCACCAACAATCAATTGGAGAATAAATATATTAGTAGATGAGTAATGGATAAATTCCATAGAGAAAATATTCCATTCCTTGGGGAGTAGTGAAAGGGAAAAAGTTTTCATGACAGTCTACCACCTCACTAGAGATGCTGGTCAATGGTAGTCATTGATTCAAAACACAAAGGAAGATGATGTAGTATCAAATATGGAATAGAGGGAGTTTAAAGATATTTTCATAGAAAAATACTTTCCTCATGACCATCAAGCTGATATAGAAGGGAAATTTCTGAGTTTGAGGCAAAAGGATGATGAGAATGTCACAAAGTATGAATCTAACTACACAAGGTTAGCGAGCCATGCTGCAAATTATTTACATAACCCAATAAGTAATATTGATTGTTTCTTTGATGGGTTAAAACCATTTCTCCATTAAGAATTAGTATCACAATCATTCTCATCATATGAAGATATTGTCTCATGTGCTATCAAGACAGAAAAATAATTCTCTAAGTCTTACGACTTTAAAGAAAAGAAAGAGAAGAATATATCTATTGAACACTCTAGAAAAGGAAATAAGGGGAAGAAGGGAAAAGATGAATACCCATCCTACAGAAAATGTGGGAAGAAACACCGATGTACTTGCCTGAAGGTAATGAGAGTCTGTTACAATTATGGTTAGAAAGAACACCAAGCTCATGAATTCAAGTGGAATAAATAGGTTGTCGATGTTGAATGCTACAATTTTAGAGAAAGGGGAATTATGCAATTGAATATCCTAATCATCAGGGGAACTTACCACAAAAAAGGACAAGGGATCAAGGAAAAGATTATTCTATCACTACAAATGAGGTTGATGCTCCGAAAGACGATGTGGAAGGTAATTTAGTGGTTTCCTCAAGTTTAGAAAATGCTTTATTTGATTCTGGATCATTGCATTGTTTCATATCTTCTCAGTTTTCTAATAAAATTAGATATTTCCAATTTGATTTATCAAGGGAGTTGATAGTCAAAACTCCTTAGGGATGTATCATTGTAACAATGTTTTGTGAATCAGTCCCCATTAGATCAAACAAATGTTCTTTATCTACTTATCTCATCGTCATACCCATGATTGAATTTGATATAATCCTCGGTATGGATTGGATTTTGGACCATGATGTGAGAATTTATTGTAAGAAGTATGAGGTTAATATTTTTGATAATGATGATAAAGAACCCATTATCTTCAGAGTAGAAGTTTCACCACCTAATTCTTATCTAGATCCACCCCCATTAGCTCAAATAAATTCAATTATTGGGGTGGAAGAGAATGAAACAATTGTGGGTAAGGAAAACAATGTTCAAATAGAGGATATACCTATTTCAGCCAGAGTATGTTGATGTATTTCCAGAGGATTTACCTGGACATCCTCAAGAATGAGAAATTGAGTTTTCCATTGATTTTATTCCTGGTTCAAGGCACATATAGAAGACCCATTATTGAATGGCCACTGTGGAATTAGTGTAACTAAAGAAAAAACTAGAGAAATTGAGTAATAAGGGATTTATTGGCCCTAGTATTTCTCCATGGGGATCCACTATCCTTTTTCATAACATGAATGGTGGATATATGAGGGTGTGCATTGACTATAGGGAGATCATTTATTTGACCAACTGCATGGAGCTCAATAATTCTTAAAGATTAACCTTCGATTTGGATACCATCAATTGTGCGTGAAGAAGGAAGAAATTCCAAAGATAGTATTTTGAACCAGGTACGGGAATTATGAGTTTACAGTAATTCCTTTTGGATTGACTAATGCACCCTTTGTCTTCATGGATCTAATGAATAGATTTTTCATGGAATATCTCAATGATTTTTTAGTGGTATTTATTGCTGATATCTTGGTATACTCCAATATCTAAGAAGATCATAAAAATCACTTGTGCATTATCTTTAAGACTCTTATAAGACATGAATTATATTGGATGTTTAGCAAGTGTGAATTCTGGCTTCAGGAGATTTCTTTTCTTGGCCATATTGTCTCTAAGGATGGAATCTCGATTGATCCTTCTAAGACCAAGGCAATCCAAGAATGGCCCTCATCGACAATTATAACTGAGATACACAGTTTTATTGGTTTAGCAAGTTATTATCGGCATTTCATCCATAATTTCTCCCGATTGGATAACCCATTAACGAAGCTCACACGTAAAGGAGAGAGATTTGTTTGGACAAATGAACGTGATGAATTTTTTGAAGAACTAAAGAGAATATTAGTCAATGATCCTATCTTGACTCAACCATCTGGGAATGATGGGTTTGTTATTTATAGTTATGCTTCAAAGGAAGGACATGGTTGTGTCCTTATGCAGAATGATAGGGTTATTTCCTATGCATCACGACATCTAAAAATTAATGAGAAAAACTATCATACTCATGATCTTGAGTTAGCAGCTATAATATTTTCTTTGATGATTTGGAGACACTATCTCTATGGTGAAAAATGTGAGATATATACTGATCACAAGAGTTTGAAGTATATTTTCTCACAGAAAGAACTCAACATGAGGCAAAATAGATAGCTTGAACAACTCAAGGATTATGATTTAACTATACACTACCATTCAGGGAAGGCAAATAAGGTGGAAGATGCTTTTAGTAGAAAGGATCATGGAATTTTGAACAACATGATAGTTGGAAAGGATCCTATATACATTGATATAGTAAAGATCGTTATGGGAATCACCATGGAAGGTGAAACATCAATACTTTTTTAAATAGTGGCCAAACCATATTTAATAGAAAGGATAAAGAGTTCTCTAACTAGGGATGAATAGTTTCTAAAGAAGATTAAAGCTATGGATGATGGGAGATTAAGTGACCTTGTATATGAAGATGGAATTTTGAAATTTGGTAAGAGACTTTGTGTTCCTGATATACGTAATATAAAAAGTGAATTATTGGATGATTCTCATAGTTGAAATTTCTCTATACACCCTAGATGTACTAAGATGTATAGATATTTGAAGGAACATTTTTGGTGGGACAACATGAAAAGGGAGATTGCTGATTTTGTGTCAAGATGTATGGTTTTCCAACAAGTGAATGCTATAAGGCAACAACCTGTAGGAGTAATGAAACCTCTTCTCATATCTGAGTGGAAAAAGAATAATATTATTATGGACTTCGTCATGGGACTACCAAAGACGCCTAGAATGAACGATGCAATATGGGTCATTTTTTTCATATTACCAAGTCAGCACATTTTCTTGCTATAAGGGAAGATTTACCACTTGAACGATTGGAAAGACTATATATTAATAAAGATGTAAGACTTCATGGAGTACCACTATCGATTTTTTCTGATTGTGATCTACATTTTACATCAAGATTCTAGAAAAGTATTCAGAAAGCCCCCGGATACTAAACTTCATTTGAGCAGTACCTACCGCCCCCAAACTGATGGACAATCAGAACAGACTATTAAAACCTTAGAAGACATGTTGAGATCGTTCTCACTTGACTTTTAAGGTATGTGGGATCAATATTTACCACTGGCAGAATTCTCCTATAATAATAGCATCCATTCAAGTATTCAGATGGCACCATATGAAGCATTATATGGAAAGAGATGTCTCACACTAACTTGTTGGGATGATGTTGGTGAAAGAAAACTTGTAGGCCTAAAAATTGGTGGAAAAAATGATGGAAAAGTTGAAGGTAATCCAAAACCACATCAAAGCAACTCAAAGTTGGAAGAAGAGATATACCCATAATCGAAAGAAGGATTTGGAATTTCATGTAGGAGATCATGTTTTCTTGAAGGTATCTCCATGGAAGGGTGTTATAAGTTTCAGTAAGAATGGTAAATTGAGTCCTAGGTACATCAGACATCTCAAAATTCTAGAACTAATTGGGGCTGTAGCTTACCATTTGGAAATGCCTCCAAGTCTCTCCAAAGTTCATGATGTGTTCTACGTATCACTATTGAGAAAATACATGCCTAACCCAACACATGTACCTACCGATGAAGAATTAGAACTGGAGCCCGATCTGTTTTATTATGAAGATCTTGTCATGGTTCTTGATTCAAGGGAAAAAGTGCTGAGAAACCAGACGACTCGTCTCGTAAAAGTTCTATAGAGAAACCATAAGATGGAAGAGGCAATGTGGGAACCCGAGAAACTTATGATAAAGAACCACCCACATCTTTTTATGCATTAATATTCTAGAAATTTCAAGGATGAATTTATTTGAAGGTGGGGAGAATGTAACACCCCATGCATCCATGGTACACGTCTCTTTGAATAATACAATAGCGTGTGTTGTACGCAACTTCGAGTTCTAACACATCGCGATCAATCAAACTAGCCATTATGAATAGTAATACCCACTTTTTAAAATTTTATAAATTTTATCATTCCAAATGGACTTTATTTTTGGATTCGAAGTATCGAAATTAGATTAGGGTTAATTTTTGGTATTTTTCTGAAAACTTTCAATTTTTGATGAATAGTGGAAAACACCGAGTTATAGTTTAAAACAAAATTTTTATTTAAATAATTATTTATTTTATTTAAATTTGTTTTAGGTAAAAATATATACATAATACCAATATAATTTCAATGTAATTCATTGGAGTCAGTTTATAATAAGTATAGATATATAAAAACTTTATCGAACTTTTCACCTTCTTTTACCCACCTCCTAGGAGCATGTGAAAATTTACATAAAACATAATTTTTCCGCTTCTATGAGTTGAATTTAAAAAATCTGAGAGACACAGTTAATATCAGTAAGTAAAATTTTGTTCAATAAGTTGAAAATAATTTTTTGTAAATAGTAACTTTTTACTTTTATTTACCACGGTTAATAGTAAATAGGGTAATTAAGGGTAAAAATGATTTTATTATTTCCTTAACACATGTACTAATTCTATTGTATAAGTATAATTAGAACAAAAACAACCTTAGGAATAAAATATGAACCACTTTTGTCCACTTGGATTAGATTAGGACATTTATTATTATTTAATTGAAAGAATATTTAAAAGAGTTAAAATCAATGTTTAATAAATAATACATTTTTAATATAGGGATACACATAAGCTAAATTCGAATATAAATATTAATTATAAAACTTAAAAGTATTTACTACATAATGGTATTTTATTTATACATTTTAGAAATTAAATAATTTAATTTATTAATGACACAGTGATGATGCAACAATTACCTAATTAATGAAATATTAATATAATTGATACTATAAATATCCAAATAAATGTAATGTGAGACTTTTTATTAATTACACTAATTTATAGGTTTCTTTTAAATATTACGGTTGAATAGATGAATTTTTTTTCGAATTAGTAATTCTTTTATGAATTTATCAAAAATAAAATACCAAATAGTGTCAAAATTGACATAAAAACGTTTTTTTAAATATTATATTATTAATTGATATTATATTACTAAAAATCTAATGTTCGGCCAAAATACTTATATAATTATAGGTGTATCATTAATAAACCACATGGGGTTCTATTGGATGTATATAGTTTGTTTATTAACCATATAATATAAAAATACAAAGAGACGTGGTAAATGTCATACTATTTAACTAAGAGTTAAATCTAAAATATAAATTTAATATAGGGACCCCAACCTTTATAAAACCTATTGGTTGAGTGGTTTTTGACCCATTCCATCCTTATCCTTTAAATAATACATTTTTGAGCCATTATAAACTGAAAACGATTTTATTATAAAATAATATTTCTATCTTTTTCTACGGTGCCCCACACCCCTCTTATAAAAGGGCACTCCCCCTTCTCACTGCTTCACACATTCAAAGCCATTTGGATCAGCCAAACTCTACCCAAATACCCTCTAAAATATCCTCCCTTCATCCTATAGGACATCGTTTAGTCATAAATACAACCTAAGGCACCCTTTTGATCAAATAAAAAGGAAGAACCCGAAGAAGAGGTAAATATTTTATCACCACTTTCAAGTTCCTTTCTTATTCCACTTCCTTTTTCTTTGTTGTTTCCATTATAAAATAAAAAATCCAGTATACTCTATATAATTTTATGTTATTATGAATATTTTACAACCAAATTAATTATTCTATCTATCCTTTGAATGACATGTCACCATACGTGTGCACATACGGCTTACCGTCTCCACGTCGTGGTGTAATTGTTATTCAATACATTATTATTTGGATGGGTATAATAATGATGTTTAATTGATATAAATAATAAATATATCATGATAATGATTCTATATATATGATATACCATCTAATTACATATTATTTTAACATCAAAAGAATGATATTGTCGATCATGCATACATACGGATTACGGTCTCCACGAACACGATGAGATTCATTCCCCATCGTATCCATTAAAGACTAATATTCATTAGATGACTAAAAATAATGTTTACAGACTTAATATCATTATGTATATTAATAAGATACAGCCCATCCATAACAAATATGACTCACATAATAAATAATATAATGGAAAATGAATCCATTAACACCCGAAACAACGATAATACTAAGATATTATTATCATAGCAATGTTAAAAGATCATATATGATATCATATTAATGTTTATGATTCTTGTATAATTTAATCAAAATTATTTCACCATTATATAGGAGGTTTTCCTACCCTCATGTAAGGAAAATTACAAGGTAAGGTTTAATTTCCCAATCTCTTTATTATCCGAGTTAGTTTTTTTGTAAGTATCTACTGAGACATCTTTATCATCCACATCCATGTTTTCTTAAAAATGTATTTCAAAACTTTTTTGCTATTTACTAGACTATGGGATAAAGTCATTTATACCCTTTTTTTAATTTTTATAATATTTTTTTGAAAGGATTTTTTTCGTCGTTTTCCAAACAAGGTTATTTATAACCTTTTCAACAAAATTATGTTTAGAATATCTTTTTTAAACTTATAAGGTGGGTGTGGCTATTTTCCACCATTATAACATCATCAAATATTCCCTTACAAGCTTATAAGAATATTTTCAAAATAAAATTTTTCTTTATAAATTATGTGACTCTTAAATGATTTCAAAATAAAAAGATATGTTTCTCTAAAAAAAAGGTTTGGATTTCATCTATGTCAACATCCTTTGATGGATTTTAAGCATATTTGAAGTTGATTTGTTATGATACAAAACTTCCATATTGTATTGAAGGTCTTGTGATATGTTTGAATATGGATGTGTCATTTTTATACCATTAATGTTTTATGGATAATGTATTGACATTGCGTATGATAGTTTTAATACGAATATTTATGTTATGTTTAAACCTTTTCGTATGGGGAATTTATTGGACTTAGTAAGTGATGGGTGGAGCCCGCAATAGACCCTCAATGCATCGGTAGGTCTCATGATACATACTAGTGTCTTGGAACAAGGCCTTGAAAAAATATTATTTTTAGTCTTGGTAAAAGGCCTTGACTATGTGGTTATGAAAGTCTGGCATTATGCATTCCATAATTATGAAAGTGGCTATAGATATTCCATGTGATTATTTGACTGGTAGAATATCCATGTGAATAAGTAAATTGAATTATTTGGTTTTTATCATTTCCATATTATGTTGAAGTTCATGTTTAAAAGGATTTTGTTTTAGTCTTATACATTGCCTTAACCTTTTATGCTTATTTATGAAAGTTTCGGCTATATTGTTTTCCTTACTGAGCATCTGAGCTCACCCCTTTCTATGTTTTATTTTTCCCTACATGCAAAGAAGTATATTATGACTGGCATGTAGGGATAGTATATGAGATCTCAGTGTTGTCTATGGAAACAATATTGTTTTACTTTTCTATTTTATGATGTAATGTAAACCTTATTAATGTATCTATTATTTCTAATGCTACTAGACTGATCGGTCTTTCGGGACATGATTTCCTTGGATCATGCCAATGTTATGTAATAATGTAACGCCTTCAGGTAACTGGGGTCAGGGTATGACATATATATATATTGATATATATATATATATTAAATATTAATATAATAAATATAAATATATGTGTGTGTTCTTTATTAATATTTATTTAAATTCATTCATTATTTTATAATTAGATTCTTATTTCACGTATAAAAATATATAATTCTGTATAGAAAAATATACTAGTATATACTAAATATTGATATATATTAATTTATATATTAGTATTAATTTAAATATATTTATATTAATTATTTAATTATATATAATTAATATATATATATATATATATATATATATTTGTTTTTTACAATTTTTATTTCTTTAAAATTTCTTAAAAAAAATTCGGTTTTCAAATTTATTTATATTTATTCATTTTTTAGAAATAAATTCAAATTTTCATTTACTAATATATATTGATATATATATATATATATATAACAATATTGTATATATTAAATATTGATAAATATTTATATGAATATTTATCTATATATTGATATATATTAATATATATTGAAATATATTAATAAATAGTATATTAATAATTAAAATAAGAATTAATAAATTAATAAAATATTATATATATAAACAAATAAGTAATATGCTACTTAAAATTAACAAATATGAATGAATTTATTAAATAATATATATACTAATTAATTAATTTATATAATATTTAATAATATATATATATATATTAAATTTATTCCTTTTCATTTAACATTATTTTCTTCAATTAATTTTTTTCCAATTTTTTTATTATCTAACATTTAATTTCTGTTGAAATTTACATAATTAATATATATTCATTTTAATTTAAAAATATATATATGTGGGTTCACGAGATGGATCAGGACAATCCCCAAATCCTTTATAATTAAATTTATTAATTAATATATGTATTTATTAATTAATTTTATATTAAATATTTAAATCTATATATAATTAAATAATTAATATAATATATTTAATTAATAAAAAGAATAAAATTATTAATTATTTAATATACTAATTAAATAATTAATATACTATTTAAAGCAATAAACTAATTGAAATCTTAAAAAACTAATTAAATACTTAATATACTAATTAAGGAAGATGGATTCCCACTCTCAAGGTGTGGTGAAGCACTCTATTAGGGTATTTTCATCCCCCTTATGACATAAACCACCTCCCCATGCTTCCATGAAGGCTGTTTGAGTGAATCCTTTATCTATATTTCTTCTCCACATCATCTGGAGCCTCTAGTGTCCTTAATTTCCATCTCTGCTTCAATTTTCATTTGGATTTCATGTTCATCCTCCCCAATCTCCTCATCCATAGATATGGTTCAAATATGGGATCTCCCTATTTGGATCAATGTTTATGTGGAAGTCCCCAGTCCATCATGCAGCTATGGAAGAGTTCTGGTGGTGGTTAGTCCGTGGGTATTGACTGTCTGGTATCTCTGAGTTGCAGTGTTTATCGATCTGGTGGTGGATTATCTACCTTTGTGCAGCAATGTAGGTTTTTTTTCATGTAGTATCCAGCAGTGACCGGGTTGTGTGAGGAATTACAGCCCTATTGAATGAATCAGGTGACTAATGGTTAGAGATCTGGGTTGCCTATGTTCTTTTGGAAAGTGGTAGTCAGGTTCAATGATGGGACATCAGTGCCTCTATTTGGCATCTGATAGTGGATTTGGATCTTCTCCAGTGGATGGTGTTCTAGTGGCACCACTGGTTCTTGAATTTACTTGTGATTTTGTTCATGTCGACACTATCACATGTCTCTTCTCCTTTCCTAATGTTTTCTTCGTCAGCTTCCTCATCCTGATGCTTTTGGTGACCTTTTAGTGTGGCTTTTTTTGGTTTGTTTTACTTTATCTTGAATTTTTGGAAATATTATTGGACCCTTAGCATCTCTTGTGTGACATTGATCTGTGTTGCACTTATCGGCTGCTTCAGTGAAACTTTTCATTACGATATGCTTCTTTTGGGCTTCGCTGCAGTTGGCCTTTGTGATGTGATTCTCAGAAGCTCCAGTGAAATTTGGCACTATGATGTGCTTCTTAGCCGATCCAAAGTTTTCAAATTAGAGATCAAGCTTCAACCGACTAACTAAGAGGATGGCTCTTGGATGGTGTTTTCCTAGTTCTTCTGGTGATAATGATTGAAGGTCACTTCCCAGCATGGGAATCTCATTTCTGATGGATGTGGTTCATGATGATGGTTTGGTTCCTCTTGTATTTGTTTTCTCTAGCCTTCAGTGACATTGATGGGTTCTCTCACTTGACAATGGTGGTTTGGAGGTGTTTGGATTTTGTTTGTTTGATTGGTTGCTAATGAATTTGCAAGATTTTAATTCAGCATCATTGCATCTGGATGGAATTTCTATATAATGCAGCTAATGTCTGGTTGGAGACCTCGAAAGGGGGATGGGTGTGATGACACACATCATCAGACATCTGTTCCTTTGGATGGAGAGGCACCATACTGATCTTTTTACAGTGATTTTTGTCTATTTTTCATTTTCATCAGGTTGACTGTGCATGTGTCTTTGCATTCACTATTGGGTGGGTGGATCAAATGAGATATAGGTGTGCTGAAACATATTATTCAATCCTACTCCCACAAATCATCGGGGTTGGAGGAGTGCTCTACCACATTGTGTTGTTCCTTCATGAGATAGGTTTTTGGAAGGGGTGAGGGATCTCCACTGAATGGTCACATTATGCATGGTTTTATTGGGGGTGATGTGGTTTTTTTCTTGTAACTATGTCTTCCTACCATTTAACATTCAGGTCCTTGTTTTCTAAAAATTTATAGTCCTATTTTAATGGCATTTATGCCTGTTTCATGAAATGGGTTCCCTCTTCTACCAGTCTTCAAAAGGGGGTTTCTATACTTTTTTATCATTAATAATCGTGGGTATGAACCTCAACCATTTTAAAAAAACATAATATACAAATTAAATACTTTATATACTAATTAAATACTTAATAAATGGTTTAAATATTTAATATACTATTATATTCCTTATATAATTTTAATTAATTATTTTCTTAATTAGTTAATCTATTTTTATTAGTTACAAAAACATATATTAAATATTTAAATATATATATATGTCCAATTCTCCTCATTTTTATCATGCATTCATTTAATATAATTTTTTAGTTTTTTAATTATAATATAATTTTATTCGATATAAATTATTCATTGATAATGCTTAGTGTGTGCTTACATTTTGTTTATAATTTATAGATTTTAATTATTTATTATTTTAAAATTTTTGTAACTTATTCATTTATATTATTTTATAAATAATTACTCATTAATATTTGTTTTTTAGTTTTTTCATTTTCAATTTTTCATTATTCAATTGTTTTTGTAATTTTATCCATTTTATAATATTCATCTATATATTTTTATTTATTAACATTAAATACATCTAATATGGTTGTAATTTATATAATTAATATATATTCATTTCCATTTTAACATATGAAAATATTAAATTTTAATTTAATTAAAATTGTCTATATAATAAATAGTAGTTACTCATTTTTTAAATTTAATCATTCTTATAATTATTTATTTCATTAATAGATGTTACATATTATAGAATACCATTTTTCAACATAAATATTTCAAAAATTTATATATATACACACATTAATTTCATAAACTCAAATATTTACATAATTAATGAAATCATATCAAGAAGCACAAACACTTAATATTTATGTAAATTTTTTTATTTTAATATTCATTCAGATATTCATTAAGTAACATAATATATTTAATATATAATGTTTCTAATAAATTAATTTTATTTATTTAGTTTTAATATTATTTCATTTAGCGTTATTTATTAATTTTTAATATTTTTTATTTTAGTAATTTAATCATCTTTGAATATTTATTTATACATATTTATTTACTATGTTATAATATTTTCAATGTGTATTCCTCTTCTTTTCAATGTATACCCATCTTTTTTAATAATTTTTAATAATTAATAAAACTTTTCCATTTTATCATTATTTCTTATGTATACTAATTTTTAATTATTCAATTTTACTCATTTTCAACATTCATGCATTTAAGATTTTACATTCCCCGGTGATGTTTAATATAAATTTGTAATTAAGTATTTATAAATAAATATATTTATAAATGTATATTTACTATATTAAAATAATTATATATTTATAATTATAGATAAATAAGTATATATTGAAATAATTATAAAATTATAATATATATATATAAAAAATTAATATATTTACTATATTTATATGTTTATTTACTTATATTTATTATACATATATATAATTATATAAATATTTTTAAAAATATTTTTTTGTAAATAAATTTATAAATGTATATTTTATATATTTATAAAATTATATATTTATATTTTTTAAAAAATAAATATAATTTTTTGAAAAATGTATTTAAATTTCTCATGGAGGAACGACAGAGGGAGAGGTCTTCTTTGACAAACTCTTTTAATCGCGACTTCCACGAACACACAAGGAGCATCATCCTTTTCTCTTTATATACTAATCCAAGTTATTAAATGAAATCAATCATCTAATGCAAGGAAGGATAAGGGTTGGGTAGGTGAAAGGCTTCTTATCATTCTCATGATTCTCTAGTGGATCTTTCATTTTCGTTAAAAATAGGTTTTCGTAATGGATTATTAGGAAGGGTGCAACTGCCTGTGTGTTGGCCTCGAATGATGCAATCTCTAAATTATAATATATCTATAAGCATTCCATTATTGTTTGTATTTCAATGTTGAACGGTCTGAAACCCTAGATAATCATAGACCTAATTGATTGATTTTCCTTGTTATGGATTTTCCTTATTTTAAGTGTGTATCTCTTTGATTGGGATTTTTCTATGTCATTTTCCATTATGTAGAGATGAAAGTTAGGTCCTGGAGTTGGGGTTCGATTAATTTTAGGCCAGGTGTTTTATGGATTCATGAATGGATCATGAATTTCATCTTGAATGAGTTCATGGATACCTATTCATAGGTCTCAATTAGGATACATGTTTTAAACTCGGTCTTATGGTACCCTAAAATATTATTTTACATTACTTTTAAAGTAGGTAATCTAATTAGAATTGATTTTGCTACTTAGTTCATCCATTTGGGAAAATTTTCAAGGGTTTTGGTGGAAGTTGATTTAATTTCAAATTTAATATATATGGTGGTCCTCTCTACACCTTAGAAGAGATAAGCCTCAAAATAGAGTAAAAAAAAGTCTTTTATTGTGAATCATTATAAAGGATTGGGAATTCTAAATCTAATTTTATGGGGTGGTCATTTTTTCTAATGGTCTATTGTATGGGGATGAAATTACAAATTTTCATAGGAAAAAAAGTTTAACTCCTTGATGATTAAAAATAATTCTGATGTGCATGTTACTGGAGATGTAGTTCAAACTTCTATCACCACAAATTTGGATTCCTCATCCGGATAGGATTCTTCTCATGTTTATTGGATTTTGTCTTTCGTTAATGATTTTTTTTATATTGTTTTCGGTTCTTCCATCCCCCGTGAATATTGGTGGTGATATTGGTAAAATTAGGTCTCTTTCTCCCACTTTCATTGTCTCTGTTTTTATATCTTTTGCTCACATGGCTGACTTGCCCAAGTAGTCGTGGTATGATTTGGATGTGGACAGTACTTTGACTGTAAGATTTTCGTTCAAATATTCCCTTAATAGAAAACTAAATTTTGAACAAAATTATGAGGAGTCTAAGGAAAAACTTTCTGAAATGGATGTTTAATCCCAATAAAATGTTGACCATTCTTTTTTGCTGGAATAAAAACCGATCATTTCTAAAATTTGTAGAGGAAAATAAAAGACGGGTTGTGTTCATTTCAAATCAACAAAAACACATTATCAAGAATAAGAATATGGTTTTACAGTGATTTATGGAGATGTAAAATCACCCATTTTTACTCACTCTTGTCTGAAACACTTGGATAATGGAAATCATTCAGAAATACATTTTAGTAATGACTTAGAATCTATGGCATGTCCTGAGAAGGATGCTGCATTTATTGTGGGTAGGGAGATTCATCATTCCAACACTTCTATCCCAAGGATGAAAGGTAATGTTAGGTTTAAAGATTACAGAATCCCTATTGTATTCTTTTAAACCCCTAATTACCAACAATTAAATGTTTTGATTGCTACATAATTACCTATTTCTTCTTCACATCATATTCAAATGAGGACTTGTAATACATCTATTTCCACTTCACCATCTAAAGGATATGAGACAACAGATGTAGAACCTATCGATATGATGTATCTTGGTGATAAGGAAGGTGCTAACAAGGATGCTGGGAGTGATAATTTGGTGCATTTTGAGAAAAAACATCAAACTCCATTAAGGGATACGATATTCGTTATGCCAATGAAAACTAATTCAGCACGAAATAATGTGGGGGTAATGGCAATTAAAATGGTTTATCCTTTTTTACATTAGTCTTCATTGTCTATAGTGATGAAAGGGAAGATCCAAGGGCCTCAAACTGTTAGGATCTTAAGATTGAAAAATCAAGTATGGCCTACACGATGGAGCCTCATGATGTTATACATGATAAAGTTAAATCTTACATGAAGGGTAAAACATTTTATTATTTTGATCTGCTTGCATCCAATAGTAGTGAAAAGGAAGGGGATGTATTGAACATGAACCTGAGACATATTCAATATAATTAGTTGTGGATGTTTGACTTCTTTATGATTGAGGGGGCCATTGATGCAGGTCAAAACATGGTAGAGGGGGAGACACCCTCATGGTAGGGTCAGATGATCCTCCCACCAGAGGATGAGCAGTCATTCTAGAGTGTCTGGATCTCTTTTTGTATTTGACATGTCCCTCCATCTTTTTTTCTACCTTATTTTCTTTGAATAAATGGGTTTCAACTAAAAAACCTTTTTTAATGTATTTAAATAATTATTAATAAATAATTACAAGATTAAATAATGATAAACATTCCATAAATATATTTATATATTGAATATATTTATAATATCTATATTTATTATATTTATTAATTTTAAATAAAATTTTATAAATATATATATTAATAAAAATATATTTATAATTATAAATAAATAATTTTAAATATATTTAGAAATATATCTATTTATAAACATATATTCAAATTTATTTATGTATAATTATAATTATAAATAAATATATATATAATTATTTTTATAAATATATATTTACAATTACTTTAATATATTTATAATTATATACATTAATTTTTTTTAATTATACTAATTATATTCATAAAATTAATTATATAGGTTTTTTTCAGTTATTTTTTAGTGATGATAAAGATAAATCTTTATCAATGAAACACATGTTCTTATAAAAGCTATCTCTACAAGTGCTAAAGTTTTATAAAGGATAAAGATTTTTTTTATTATCACTTCTTCGACACTAAGAAGATATATATTTATCAACGGTTATTATTTTATATATGATAAAACCCCTATTAATCAGTGTTCTTTTGTAATCATTGATAAAAATCTCACCAATATTTTATAAAGAACCCTAACCAATCTGATTTCCATAACATTGTTCAAGCTCTTCTGGAATTTCATCTCTACTGTCACTCCCCTTTGATCTTCTCTCAGTATCCTCTATCTTCTCTCTTCATACTGTAAACTCAATCATGTTGTTATCTAAACTCCATGAGTATCAAGGATCTCTCTTTATCTCTCTATATTGACAGCACTAGGGTGAGACCCCAATAAAATAAGATTCAATAAGAACAATTAGAGTTAGATTCTGAGGACTCTACTTAATGTGGTTTATAATTTGAAAAATCCACATTCTTGTCACTAAGGTGTATGGGGTTATCTATGTTGTTTTCTATAAGTTATATTCATTGTCTGGGTCAAGCTAGCCACACTAATAGGTATGAGTGATGTTACTAGCTTATAAATAGTTGTGGTTCCCCCATCACTAGAAGTAAGATAATCTACATTCTTCTATCTTCATCTTGTCAGTGGGTTTATTCTTTAGTTGGTTTTGGGTCTATTTTCAAAGACAAATTCTAATGGTTTATGTCAAAATCATCCATTTGTTTAGTTGATATTGTTTTTTTTTGTTTTCAATCACAAATATTAAACGTTTTTAAAAGATGACTTCCTTCACTTTGATTTTTTTAATTTGATTATTTATTTTGATTTTTTTTTTGATTTTTGAGTAGGGAAGTATTTTGATTGAGTAAAATAATGTGAAATTATTTATTTTAATCTTTTTATGTCATTCTTAACAATCAAGAATTTTTTTACAGATCATTTATAATTAAAAAGTTATTTAGAGGCATGAACCATATGTAATATTAATAAATGGTCAAATTTTCTATTGTTTTGATTGATTTTGAAACGATACTTGTCAAAATAGAATATTCAGTTTTTGAATACTCATTAAATTTATAACTATTTTTAAATAAATGGATAGTGGAATGAGTAAAACTAAATAAAACTAATTTTTGAACAACACAGTCCATACAAAAAGGTATTTCATAGTGTTTAAATTATCTCAAGAGTGTTTAATGTTAGAATTATAAAAAATAGGCACCGATGTGGAATTTAAAACCAAAGGTGTTGTGAGTTATCCGTGGTTAATATATATATTGAGAAAATGATTTTCAGATTCATTTTGTTATCAAATTACCCTAAACAAGAGGGGTGGACATGGAAAATATATTCATGGTTTGAGGTGTGCATGTTTTTATATGTTTTGTATTATTTTTTATAAAATTATTTAATTTTATCAAACCATGTACACAACATTATTATTATTTTGGATATATTATGTATCATTATAAGAGAGTGGAAAATGTTATAATGTTTTTCATAATCTCCCCTAACCATACATGTGGTATGAATTTTATTAATATTTCACGTAATCTTTTGGATATACCGATAAATGTTTTGACTACTAGATGTTGGAGATAGTTTATAGCGGTCGAGGTCATTTTTAGATGATGAATCCAAATGTTTTTTATCTCAATGATATGAAATCCATGTTAACTTATATTTTTAGAATTTTTATTAATATAAAATATTTTTTTTCAATTTTATAGAAATTTGAATAGAGTATTGGGATATTTTAGGATATATTAAATATACTAACTATCAAAAGCTCTGTTATTTTTAAAATAGGGGTTAATTAGTGGGTTTTAGTAAAAAATATTTATTGGTATTTCTATAATTTATGTTCTATAATAATCTATAGAAAAATAAAGTAACATTGAATCCAAGTTAACTTATTTCATCGATAACATTTTTATCTATTTGTTTCATGAATTCCCAAGATCCTTAAACCTATTTCAAAATTCTATGATTACCTAAACTTGTATATTCTAAGGAATGACATTTTTACACAAATTTAGAAAGCCAGGTCACAATTAAATGAAAAGAAAGAATAATAATTTATAATGGAATTTTTTCAACTAATAATAAATAAACTATTTTTACCAAAATATTTATTCCAACCATTTTTTTCATATAAAACATCATATCGAGAACCTTGACCAACATCCACAAGTTTACCCTAGGTTAGTTATTTTCATGTCATCCATGTTTAAAATGATTACTTTTTAGTAGTCATAAATAATAACATTCAAATGTTGGGTTTCCATTATTAGAACTATCTATAACGTTATCCTTTGATTATGAATATATTATGTTTATTTTTTTTTTAAATTAGTATTTTAGGATCTAAAAAATTGGAATATGAATCCAAAATAGATGAAAACTAATCATATGACAAAAGAGCATGATTATGGAGTTAAATTTTCCCAAATTATTTTAATATAGCACGAATACGACCCTTATAAAACCATTTTTTACTGTATAAATAGTTTTTATTCAACAAAAAATATCCTGGAAGATTTAAAAGAACATTTGATATTCCATATAAAAAACTAAAGCTATAAATTTTGTACTAAACACAGGGAAAAACTTAATGTGCACACTGATTTGGATAGTTCTTTAGTTTATAGATTTTTTATATAAATACCTATGAAAATTATGACGGATATTGTATAGAGGAAATGTAAATGGAAAGTGAAGGCCATCTTTAGGATTTTCCGTTTTTTGCGAAGTGACATTACTATGATCAGAGGCCATTGAATACCAATTGTAATAAATACACAACAATATTAACTAAATTGAAGTTTTATAATTTGAAAGTTAGCAGTGAATGGAAATATAACCACATTATATAATTACTTGCTCTTTTGAATTTTATGATACTAGAAGAAAAATAACATCCTTGTATAAAATATGACACTAAATGAATTATATGTTCAATGGAAATTATCTCTAAAAAACACATGATTGTCCAAATGATTGCATATTATTTCACAAGGACCATGAATCACCAATAAAATTCCCTATGTGGGGTGATAATAGATAAAATAAAGTTGAGTCATGTTTCATTAAATATTTTTGGTACTTTCCTGGAATTCAAAGATTTAGAATACAATATGGATTTTAGGAAACCATGATATAATTGACATGAAAAACATATACAATAATTAACTATGGAATACTATTTCATATATAAGACTCTAATTAGTGGAATAATATCAATTGAGAGTTTCCTAAATTTGAAATGATCTATGAAACTTCCTTCTTTCATTATCCACATATGGAAGAAATCCTTTTCTATATAGGGTAGTACACATAGTACATGTCTAGTTATATGGCTAAATTATAACTTACCTACATAGTTATTTCTGGAGCACAAATAAATTATGTTATCTCTGATTATATCTCAACAAAAACAACTAGGTATTGATAATGATATCAATTTGGGCCCATTGATCAATAGTATGAAATTTATGTGGGACAGAGGTGTTACAATGTAGGATTCTCGTAGAAGTGATGAATTTCCATTGATGATCATGTTGTATGAGATGATAAATGACTTTGTTTCTTGTGAAATTTTTATAGGATATAGAAATAAATTCATTTCAAGGAACCCCATTTGGGAAGAATGAACACCATTAATTTGGTTGAAACATTCCTCAAAACTTCATTTTTAATATATCATGAATTTTTACCCTGATGACATAAATATTGATCATGGATGACAACATTCGATCATAATAATGTACAAGGTTCAAAATTATCTCCACTAATGGCTGATAAACTATTCAGTAAATTAAAAGATACCTAAACTTTTTTTAATCAACAAATTTTGAAAAAAAATTATGAAATCAGGTTGTAAAATGAAATAAATTTTCTTTGAAATACATCACAAGAAGTTTTTGTACATCATGCATTTTTATAAGGTCATGAATGTCAAAAAATTGTATTTGGTAGTGTTTCTAGAGCATTACAAAATATTATAGAAAAAATTATATATGGAATCCAGGCTAGGTTGGACATGATAAACATTGGGATAACTGAACAGTTAGCACTAATGAAGGGTAAAATTTGGACTTTTCTTAAACAAATAGATTACACAATATTCATAAAAGAAATTTTCAATTTTTTATATCAATAATGGTGCAAAATTTTCAAAGTGGTATTCATAAAATATCAATAATTTCATTTAAATAACTAATTTATGTCATAGGGACAAAAATCACATGAATTTCATGTTTAGATGCATAATTTTAAACTTTTACCTTCACATTTAATTATATTTTAAAATGTATGAATTATACTAATGAGACTCTGCTTCTTTTACAAATATATATGAAGTAAATTTATAGACTAGATGAAGTTTCTAATCAAGAATAAGGAAGTGTCAGTAATATTATGTGAATTTTTAACACCCCCGACCCCAGTTACCTGTAATCAATGCATTATTACATAACATTGGCATGATATAAGAAATCAAGTCCTGAAAGACCGATCAATTTAGTAGTCTTGGAAGTACTAGATACATACATAAGTTTTACAATACATTAGGAATTGAAAAAAAACAACATTATGCCTCTATGGAACACCCTTATATCCCTTATCCTATCCATGTAGTTCTGTCATAATATACTTCTTCACATCCTTGGAAAATAAAATACATGAAACGAGTGAGCTCAGATGCTCAGTAAGGATAACAATATTATGGAAACATTCATAAATAAGCATAAACATTTAAGGAAATGTATAAGACAAAAAAACAAGCCTTTTAAACATAAACTTCAGCATAATATAGAAAATATAAATCAAATAATTCCATTTACTTATTTACATAGATATTCTACTAGCCGAATAATCACATGAAATATAAATAGCTAATTTCATAATGATGGAATGCATAATAATGGACATCATAACCATATAGACAAGGCCTCGTACCAAGACTAAAAATAATATTTTTTCAAGGCGTTGTTCCAAGACACTAGTTTGTCTCATTAGACCTATCAATGCATCGAAGACATATAGTGGGCTCTAACCATCAGTTACTAAGTCCAATGCTTTCCTCATATGAAATGGTTGAAACATAACATAAACATTTTTATTAAAACAAGCATAAAAATGTTAATACATTAACCATAAACCATGAATGGTATAAAAATAGAACATATATAGACAAAAATATCACAAAAAACTTCAAAAAAATATGGATGATTATATAATAATAAATCAACTTCAAAAAAATGTAAAATCCAACAAAGGATGTTGACATAGATGAAATCAAAACTTTCTGAAAACATATATCTTTCTATTTTGAAATCATTTAAAAGTCGTATAATTATAAAACAAAAAACTTATTTTTAAAACAAACTTTTAACATTATAAGGGAATATTTAAAGCTCTTATAATGGTTGAAAATAGTCGCACATGTCGTATAAGTTAATAAAACATTCTTTCCTTAATTTGTCGAAACAGTTATAAAGTACCTTGTTTGGAAAGCGATTGAAAAATTCCATTCAAACCATTTTATAAAAAGTAAAATGAGGGTATAAATTAATTTAACCCATATTCTAGAAAGTAGTAAAAATGTTTTGAAATATATTTTTAAGAAACTCAGATGTGGATGATAAAGTGGTCCCAGTACAAGCTTATGTATAAACAACCTCAGATAAAAAAAGATTGTATAATTAACACATACCTTGTACTTTTACTTAGTCGTGGGTACATTAACGACCAGTATAATTGTTAAATAATTGTTATTAAATTATACAAGAAAAATATACATAAATATGATATCATATATGATCTTCTAGTATTTCTTTGTTAATAATATTTCAGTAGTATCATTATTTTGGGTGTTAACTGATTTTTTTCCTTTAAATGTTTTCTAATGTAAGTCATTTTTGTCATTGATAGGATGTATTGATTCGTATACAGAATTATATTAAGTTCTGTAAAATTATTTTTAATCAGAAAATGAAAATTATTCTTGAATGGTTATTATGGGGAATGAATCTCATCGCGTTCGTGGAGACGGTAATCTGTACATACGCACGAGCGACAATATCATTCTATTTATGGTGAATTCATGTGTAATTGGATGGGATATCATATATATAGATTCAGTAACATGTTATAATAACATAAAAAATTAGTGGAATGCATAAAAATATCAATTTAGATGAATTTGGATATTTATAATATCAATTATTTTAATCATTCATTAATTAGGTAATTAATGCATCATCATTTTGTCATAAATATATATAATTATTTAAAGTCTAAAAATTATAAATAAAATACCATGATGTATAAGTTTTTGAAGATTTGTAATGAATATTTATAATTTAATTTTCCTTATGTATATCCCTATAATAAAAATGGTTTAGTTATTAAACATTGAATTTAACACTTTTACATCTTCTGTAAATAAGATAATAATAAATGTCCTAATATAATAAAAATGGAAACAAAGGATAATATTTTACTCCTATGTTTGATTTTGGTATAAAAAAAATTATCTAATAGAATTAGGACATGTGTTAGGGTAATTATAATATCATTTTTACCTTTAATTACCCTATTTACTTTTAACTGTGGTAAGTAAAATTCAAAAGGTACTATTCAAAAAAATTATTTCCATCCTATTAAATCAAATTTTACTTACTCATTTCATCTATGTCTCTTGGATTTTTGAAATTCAATTCACAGAAGCGGTATAATTATTTTTTATGAAATTTTCAAATGTGCCTATAAGATTGGTAAAAGACGTTAGAAATTTCAATAAACTTTTATTCATATAATCTTATTATAAATTTAATAAAATTAATTAAATTGGACTAGTATATGTATTATTTATATATTTTGAATTTAAAATAGATTTAAATAAAAATATTAATTATTTAAATAAAAGTCAATTTTAAACAACAATGTTGTGTTTGTAACTATTAATCAAAAATGGATTGTGTTCAGAAAAATACCAAAAATTCACCCTACGATAATTTTGATATTCCAAATCCAAAAATGAATTCCATTTTGAAAAAATATAATTTATAAAATTTTAACAAGTGTGTATTACTATTCATAACGGCTAGTTTGATTGGTCGTGGGGTGCTAGAACTCGAAGTTGCGTACAACACAATCTATTTCATTATTCAAAGAGAAGTGTACCATGTATGATTTGGGTGTTACATTATCCCCTCCCTAAAATAATTTTTTCCTTGAAATTTATATAATATTTATTCATAAAAATATTCACGTGGTTTTTCATCATATGTTCCTCAGGTTCCCACATTGCCTCTTCCATTTTATGGTTTCTCCAAAGAACCCTTACCATACAAGTTGTCTGGTTTCTCAAAAACTTTTTCTCCAGTATCAAGAATCTTGATAGGATCATCATAATAATATATATCAAGTTCAAGTTATGTTTTTTCATGGGTGAGTACATGCGTTGGGTCGAGCATGAATTTTCTCAATAGTGATATATGGAACACATCATGAAATTTGGAGAGACTTGGTAGCATTGCAAAACAGTAAGCTACATATCAAATTAGTCCTATAATTTTGAAAGTTTTGATGTACCAAGGACTTAATTTACCCTTCTTACTAAATCATATAACAACCTTACATGGAGATACCTTCAAGAAAACATGATCTCCTACTTGAAATTTTAAATCCTTCCTTTAGTTATTGGCATTGATCTTTTTACTACTTTGATCTTATTTGATGTGGGTTTTGATAATCTTCACTTTTTCCATTCTTTCCTCAACATGTTTTGGGCCTAAGAGTTTTCTTTCACCAAAATCTTCCCCACAAGTTGGTTTGCGACATCTCTTTTCATATAACGCTTAATATGGTGCCATATGAATACTTTAATGGAGGTTATTGTTATAGGATAATTATACCAGAGGTAAAGGTTGATCATGCATACCTTGAAAGTAAAGTGAGAAAGATCTCAACACATCTTCTAAGGTTTTAATAGTCCATTCTGATTGTACATCAATTTGAGGGTTTTAGGAAGTGCTCAAACAAAGATCAGTATCTAAGGCCTTCTAATGACTCTTCTAGAATCTTGAAGTAAAATGGGGATCACAATAAAAAACAATCGATATGGGTACTCCATGAAGCCTTACAAATTCATTAATATATAATATTGCTAAACGTTCAAGTTGAGAATATTCTCTTATATAATGAAAATGTGCTGACTTGGTGAGATGATCAATAATGAACCAGATTTCATCATTCCTTCTAGGAGTTTTTGGTAGCCCCATTTCAAATTCCATCATAATATTATCCCATTTTCATTCAGGTATGGGAGGAGGTTTCATGACTCCTCTAGGATAGTTTCATCCAACCATAACCTTTTGACAAACCCTACACATTGATTCATAATCAAAAATATCCCTTTTCTTGTTGCCCTACTAAAAATGTTCCTTCAAATCTCTATATATCTTAGTACTAACTAGGTGTATAGAGAAATTGGAACTATGAGAATCATCCAACAATTCTCTTTTTATATCAGGTATATCAGGAACACAAATCCTCCTCCCAAATTTCAAAATGTCATCTTCATATACGAAGTCTATCAATATCCCATCATTCATCACATTAATTTACTTTTGAAACTCCTCATCCTTAGTTTGAAAACTTTTTACCCTTTATAGTAATGATGATTTGGCACATATTTGAATAGGTATTGAATTTTCACCTTCCATAATTATTCCCATATCCATATTTACTAGATCCATGAACTTAGGATCCCTTTCAACTCTCATCTTGTTTAAAACTCCATGATCATTTCTGCTCAAAGCATCTGTCCCCGTATTTTCCTTTCCCGAGAGGTAGTTTATAGTGCATTAATAATCCTTGAGTAGTCCAATCCATCATCTCTACCTCATGTTGATTTATTTCTATGAGAAAATATACTCTAAACTCTAGTGATATTTATATTTATTACATTTTTCACCATAGATATAGTGTCTCCATATCTTCCAAGAAAAGGCTACAACTTCTAACTCAAGATCATGAGTAAGATAGTTTTGTTCATGAATTTTTAGCTATCGTGATTTAAAAGAAATAACTCTATAATTATGGATAAGGACACAACCAACTCCTTTATTTAAAGCATCACTATAAATAACAACCCCATCATTCCTCGATGGTAGAGTCAATATAGAATAATAGACAAATCATTTCATCAATTCTTCAAAAAATTATTCACACTCTTTTGTCCAAACAAATTTAACCCCTTTACATGTGATCTTGGATAATGGGTTAGCCAATCAAGACAAATTATGGACAAAGTGCCAATAAAAACCTATTAAATTAATAAAATGATGTACCTTTGTTATACTCTTCAGTGTTGTACATTCTTGTATTGCTCATTTCATAAAAGGATTAGTAGAGATTCCATCCTTAGAGAAAATATGGCCAAGAAAATAAATCTCCTGAAGCCAGAATTTACACTTGCTAATCTTCCAATATGATTCATTTATTTTAAGAGTCTTTAGAATAATACGCCAGGTATTTTCATGATCTTCGTCGATTTTTTATTATACCAAGATAACATTAATAAATACCACTACGAATTCATCAAGATATTCTTCAAAAACACTATTCATTAGATCCACAATGACAGAGGGTGTATTAGACAGTCACAAAGGAATTGTGGTAAACTCGTAATGCTCATACCTAATACAAAATGTTGTCTTCAGAATGTATTCCTTCTTCACACAGAACTAATGATATCTATATCAAAGTTCAATCTTTGAAAAATATTTGAGCTGTATGAATTTTATCAAATAAATCATCAACGCATGTTAGGGGATACTTGTTCTTTATTGTTATAGAATTGATCTCCCTGTAGTCAATGCACAACCTCATATATCCATCTTTCTTCCTAACAAAAAGAATAGGGTCTCCCCATTGAGAAACACAAGGGGGAATAAATACGTTATTACTCAATTCCTCTAGTTGTTTCATTAGTTCCATTAATTCCACAGTGTCAATTCTATAAGGGGTATTCATTATGGGCCTTGAACCATGAATTAAGTCAATGGAGTACTCAATATCTCATTATAGAGGATGTATAGGTAAATACTATGGAAACACATCAACATATTCTTGAAAAATAGGTACATCCTCTATTTGAACATTATTTTCCTCACCTATAGTTCTTTCACTCCCTTCCTCCCTAAAAATTGGATTTAGTAGAGCTACTAGGGGTGGATCAATATTAGAATATGATGGTGATGTTTTTTATCTAAAGATAAGGTACTCCTTATCAACATCAAAAATTGTATCCTCCTTCTTCTTATGATAAATTTTCACATCATGGTCTAAAATAAAATCCATACTGAGGATTATATCAAATTCAATAATGGGTATGATAATAAGATCAGTAGATAAAGCATGATTATATTCCATAATGGTAACTGGTTGAAAGAATTTTGTGGTAATAATAATTCCCTTAGGATTTTTGACTGACAACTCCCTTGTTAAGTCAAATTGAAAGTATGTAATTTTTATAGCATGCTGGGAAAATTTGAAACACTGCGATGACCCAAAATAAAATGAATAATTTTCTAAATTTGTGGAAACCATTAAATTACCTTCCACCATGTCATTCAAAGCTTCAACCTCAGCAGTAGTGATTTCTTAAGCCTGGTCTTGCTTCCTTATCCTTTTTTTGAGGTAAGTATTCATAGCTCTTAGGACAATCATTTTCATAATTCCCCATTTATCTACAATTCAAGCATTCAACATTGACAACCTATTTATATCCCTTTCAATCACAAGTGTGGTGGCCTTTTTCACCACACTTGTAATAGACTCCCATTCTCTTTAGGAAAGTACCAGGGCGTTTCATCCCACATTTACTATAGGATAGATATTCAACTTTTCCCTTTTTCCCCTTATATACATTTCCAGAGTGTTCAATAGATCTATACTTCTCTTTATTTTCTTTAAGTTTGTAAGACTTAGAGAATTCCTTTTCTATCTTGATAGCACATGTGACAATATCTTCGAATGACGAGAAGGATTGTGAGACTAATGCTTGATAAGGAAATGGTTTTAACCCATCAATGAATCAATTAGTCTTACTCTTGGGGTTATGTATATAATCTACTACATGTATTTCTAACATAGTAAAGTTAGCCTAATACTATACAAAATTCTCATACTTCTTTTCCCTCAGACTCAGAAATTATCTTTCCATATGTTCTTGATAATAATAAGGAAATTATTTTTCTAATAAAATCTCTTTAACAATCCTATATTCAATATTTGATAATTCTTAATCCTATTTTTTATTTTAAATTATTAACCACCATTGAACTGCATCTCCCGTGAGGTGATAAAATTCCCTGAAAACTTTTTACCTTTCACTACTCCGTATAGAATTAAATATTTTCTCTGAGGAACTTATACATTGATCAGCTGCAAATGGATTTATAGTCCCATTGAATATTGGTATTTGTTTCCTCGTGGAGAGTTCTAACATTTATCCTTTTCATTGTGGATCTGGTTTCTTTATACGGGTAAGGTTATTATTCATAACTTGATTAAGTTTTCCCAGTATGGTTATAAGTTATTCAGTAGCGGTTTTATGACCAACTCCACTACAATTATCTTTAGTATGAGAGAAATCCCTACATGAATTATGTGCATTGTTATCTTTTCCATTCCTTCCGCTAGGTGTCATTTCTAAACAATTTCATGCACTGGATTAGTTTATGAATCACAATACATAATTCCAAACCTGTAAAACACGTAACATAAATTAAACAGTTTATAGATATAATCAATAATCATAAAAATGTTTTATTTGAGGAAATATTTACTCATAAATCCTTCATAATGGTTTGTAAATAAAATGTGAATTATTCTAAACATATCCCCACGGAGTGTCGTCACCAAGAGTGCAACAAGGCCCCTTGTAGTATACTAGGATACCCCATGTCAAGCTCAAAACTCATTGTCAGAGTTTTCACTCATAAGTAAGTCTGTTCCAGAGCCACCTCTACCTACTCATATTCAGACAGGGATGAATTTATTTAAAAATCACAAAATCTCTACATTACCAAAATTCTAGGAAGTTATTCTATACTAATCCTCAAAGTCTATATTAGAGTAATTTTCTCTAATCGATGTTTTTCTTAATCTAGTTTCCAAGGATTATACTAAACTTAATTTGATACCAACAGTAACACAACCGACCCCAATTACCTAGAGTCAGTGCATTATTACATAGCATTTTCATGATACCAGGAATCATGTCCCTAAATACTGATTGGTTTAATACCCTTGGAAGTAATAGATATAAACATAAGTTTTACATTAAATTATGAATTGAAAAAAAATTATGTTTTTGTAGAACACACTCATATCCCTTATCATGTCCCTTTAGGTCAGTCATTATATACTTCTTCAAATCCTAGGAAAAATAAAAAATAAGAAATGGGTGTGCTCATATGCTCAGTAAGGGAAAAAATATAGTGTAAACTTTCATAAATAATCTTAAACATTTAAATAAATGTATAAGATTAAAACAAAATCCTTTTAAACATAAACTTCAGTATAATATGGAAAATATAAATCAAATAATTCCATTTACTTATTTACATGGATATTCTACATGTGGAATAATCACATGTAATATCAGTAGCTAATTTCATAATGATGGAATGCATAATTTCGGACATCATAACCACATATTCAAGGCCTCGTGAAAAGACTACAAATAGGATTTTGTAAAGGACTTGTGTCAAGATACTAGTTTGTCTCATGAGACCTAACGATGCATCGAGGAGCTATAGCGGGCTCCACCCATCACTTAATAAGTCCAATGCATTCCTCATATGAAAAGGCTGAAACATATTATAAACATTCGAATTAAAAACTAGAATATGAAATGTTAATACATTAACCATAAACCATGAATGGTATAAAAAGAGCATATCCATAGTCAAACATATCAAAAAAATTCAATAAAATATGGAAGATTGTATCATAATAAATCAAATTCAAACTAACGTAAAATCAAACAAAGGATGTTGACATAAATGAAATCAAAATTATTTGAGAGAAATATCTCTTTCTAAATTGAAATCATTTAAAATTCACATAATTATTAAAGAAATTATTTACTTTCGAAATATTCTTATAAGCTTGTAAGGGAATCTTTGAAGGTGTTATAACGGCATAAAATAGCCACACCCACTGTATACATTAAAAACATTCTTTCTATAATTTGTTGAAATGG